>FR997808.1:14497542-15697542 GCA_905475355.2 Clostera curtula | reverse complement strand
AAAAAGAGACAAGCCCACCGAGTTTCTTCCGCCAGGTCTTCTCGGTTGGTGCCGCGTTCCGACCTGGTAGTAGTATTTTATAAGTGATGTATCCGATGACGATTGTGAACGCCATAATTGGTTTATACAATAAAGCATTTTTCTATTCTATTCTATTCTATCTATCTCTATATATAAAAATGAATAGCTGTTCGTTAGTCTCGCTAAAACTCGAAAACGGCTGGAGCGATTTGGCTAATTTTGGTCTTGAAATATTCGTGTGAGTCCAGGAAAGGTTTAAGAGTCTAGAGAAAACATTGATATCTATACTCTATACAAATAAATAAAATTGGAGTGTCTGTTTGTAATAATAAAATAACAACTTTTTACTAAATGCGTAACTCTGTATACACAGCACATAGACTAAAATAACATGTTTTTAAATTTTTGTCTGTCTGTCCGTCTGTCTGTCTGTCTGTCTGTCTGTTTGTTCCGGCTAATCTCTGGAACGGCTGGACCGATTTTGACGGGACTTTCACTGATAGGTAGCTGATGATATAAGGAGTAACCTAGGCTACTTTTATTTAGTCTATACATCTATACAAATAAATAAATGCGTAAGTCTCTATACACAGCACATCTATACATCTATACATCTATACAAATAAATAAAATTGAAGTGTCTGTTTGTAATAATAAAATAACAACTTTTTACTAAATGCGTAAGTCTGTATACACAGCACATAGACCAAAATAACATTTTTTTTAATTTTTGTCTGTCTGTCCGTCTGTCTGTCTGTCTGTCTGTTTGTTCCGGCTAATCTCTGGAACAGCTGGACCGATTTTGACGGGACTTTCACCGATAGGTAGCTGATGATATAAGGAGTAACTTAGGCTACTTTTATTTAGTCTATACATCTATACAAATAAATAAATGCGTAAGTCTGTATACACAGCACATCTATACATCTATACAAATAAATAAAATTGGAGTGTCTGTTTGTAATAATAAAATAACAACTTTTTACTAAATGCGTAAGTCTGTATACACAGCACATAGACCAAAATAACATTTTTTTTAATTTTTGTCTGTCTGTCCGTCTGTCTGTCTGTCTGTTTGTTCCGGCTAATCTCTGGAACGGCTGGACCGATTTTGACGGGACTTTCACCGATAGGTAGCTGATGATATAAGGAGTAACTTAGGCTACTTTATTTAGTCTATACATCTTCTATACATACATACATACATACATACAAATAAATAAAATTGGAGTGTCTGTTTGTAATAATAAAATAACAACTTTTTACTAAATGCGTAAGTCTGTATACACAGCACATAGACCAAAATAACATTTTTTTTAA
The DNA here is from genome assembly GCA_905475355.2 of Clostera curtula. Classification (NCBI taxonomy): domain Eukaryota; kingdom Metazoa; phylum Arthropoda; class Insecta; order Lepidoptera; family Notodontidae; genus Clostera; species Clostera curtula. Next base: position 15,696,201 of record FR997808.1, on the reverse strand, counting down.
TTTTTGTCTGTCTGTCCGTCTGTCTGTCTGTCTGTCTGTCTGTTTGTTCCGGCTAATCTCTGGAACGGCTGGACCGATTTTGACGGGACTTTCACCGATAGGTAGCTGATGATATAAGGAGTAACTTAGGCTACTTTTATTTAGTCTATACATCTATACAAATAAATAAATGCGTAAGTCTGTATACACAGCACATCTATACATCTATACATCTATACAAATAAATAAAATTGGAGTGTCTGTTTGTTATAATAAAATAACAACTTTTTACTTAATGCGTAAGTCTGTATACACAGCACATAGACCAAAATAACATTTTTTTTAATTTTTGTCTGTCTGTCCGTCTGTCTGTCTGTCTGTCTGTCTGTTTGTTCCGGCTAATCTCTGGAACAGCTGGACCGATTTTGACGGGACTTTCACCGATAGGTAGCTGATGATATAAGGAGTAACTTAGGCTACTTTTATTTAGTCTATACATCTTCTATACAAATAAATAAAATTGGAGTGTCTGATTGTAATAATAAAATAACAACTTTTTACTAAATGCGTAAGTATGTTTAAACAGCAAATAGACCAAAATATTTTTTTTTAATTTTTGTCTGTCTGTCTGTTTGTTCCGGCTAAAACGTTTAGTACTTTGGAGACATTGTTAAAAACTTAATTTAAAACAAAACATGAGAGCACATCATTCAGCTGATTCAGAATTTAGTAAAATTCTTCTTGATGTTGGAGAGGGAAAGTGTCTAGAAGTCAATAGTAATCATGATATAGAACTTCCATATATACCAGTCTTTGTTAGGTTGTGGTGGACACTGAAACTTTAATACATAGTATTTATGATGATATTCACAATCTCAATATCAAAGAAGATTCGATAAATAAGCCAACAAAAACTGAAAATAAATGATAATTAAAATAAATGCAAAAACCAAAAAAAAAATATTAATGAACTAATTAACTTTTTTTAAATTCCACGCGGACGAAGTCGCGGGTACAGCTAGTTGTAAGTAAAATAATAAAAACAACAATTTTATTTTCCCATACAAACTGTTACCTGTCAAACATTTGACGTTCGTCCCGACGGTTCGCTATATTTGGCATAATTACTTTTTTTCTTTTTTAATAACATTAAATAAGGGATTGGAATCGATAAGAAAAGGCGGTATATTAATTTATTATTAATTATTCCAATTCGAATTCAATATTCATAGTTCAGACAGGACAACGTCTGTCGGGTCAGCTAGTTATATATAGAAAACACCCAGACCCGGAATAAATACTTGTAGGTCGTACAAATATTTCTTCCGTGCGGGGATCGAACCCGCGACATGCTGCGCAGTCGATCACTCAACCACTGCTCCAACCGCCAAATAGTCGTTTTATATATGATGACTAAAAAGAGTTTTACGATACAACCTCCATATATAATCATCATCAGCCGACATTAGTCCACTGCTGGACATAGGCCTCCCCTAAAAAGCGCCATAGCGACCTATTTTCAGCTTAAAGCATTCCGCTGCTGCCCGCAACCTTTCGCAGATCGTCGCTCCATCTAGCAGAGAGCCGTCCCACGCTGCGCTTGTCGATTTGCGAAGAGAAGAGAAGAACTCGTCGACCCCAGGGGTTGTCCGTTCCACTGCCACTTCAGTCTGCTAATTCTCTGACCTTAAATAATTAAATAAATGCATTTTGAATTAATTAAAATATATATCACTATCACTACATAGTATAAAACAAAGTCGCTGTCGTCTGTCCGTCCCTATGTATGCTTAAATCTTTAAAACTACGCAACGGATTTTGATACGGTTTTTTTTTATAGATAGAGTGATTCAAGAGGAAGGTTTATAGGTATAACCCACCCCCGCTTTGCACGGGCGAAGCCGGGGCGGTCCACTAGTATATATATATAATCTTTATAACCGTATGAAGATTCAATTTTCCAGTGGGATGGGTAGCTAAAAAAAGCATGTTACCCTTCCAAGGCTCAACGTTTCTAAATCATCTTGAATATGACGCCGGCCCAAAATGAATGTTATATGATATAGAAGTGGCAAGCTTAGACCCATGTCACAGGTGATCTGACGTGCGGTTAAGGGTCTACTAAGATTGATCATGACCAGCGATTGGAAAAATGCCTCTATTGGGTTTCCTTTACATGCTATTCGTGGGAAGACTGTAAAATAGCGATAAGTTTAAGCATATCGTCAGATCGTGGCAGCTGGTTAGAGTCTAACTCTACATCTTGTTAGAGTCTAACGTTACATCTTGTTAGAGTCTAACTCTAACAAGATTAGATAGCCCAAAAAACCTAAACTGTAATATATAGCCACCTACTTACGATGGCTTAGGCCGTTGATTGAAAATCTATGTTATAAACTAGCTGATTTAGCGAACAGTGCTGCCAATATTATGAAGTTTAAAAAAAAATGTTTTTCTAAAATAAACATATCCATCGTCCATACGAACACAAAAAATCATGTTATAAATGACGGACGTACACGATAATAACATAAAACAATAATATACGCCGAATGTAATACATCATTTTTGAAGTCTGTTGGCAAATACGGATCATCCGATTTGATGCAGTCATTCGAAAGTTCATACATCGTACATACATTTAGGTGATTTCTAATTTAAATTTTCATTTATTTTTAAAGATATTTTTTACTAGCGACCCGCCCCGGCTTCGCACGGGTGCAATGATGAACATCTAAATTTATCAGTGTTTCTCTACAATATTATGAATCTATTATACTTATAAACCTTCCTCATGAATCACTCTATCTATTTAAAAAACCGCTTCCAAATCCATTGCGTAGTTTTAAAGATTTAAGCATACATAGGGACGGACAGAAAACAGCGACTTTGTTTTATACTATGTAGTGTTAGTGATTTTTAAAGATACGTAAGATTATGTCCGTGATGGGTTTGGAATACGCTAACCCTCCTGGCCAGCATGGCACAGTAGGCTAATTACCCTCCTTAAGATGGGAGGAGGCATGACTCAGCTGTGGATCATTTATGGGCTGAGTAGTATTAAGTTTAGATAGACATTTGTTTCTTAATCAGGCCACGACAGCAGGGATTTGTATGAAATTTGGCACAATATATTGTTGGGAATTGCGACGCTAGACAACATTTACTTAATATTAATTACTCTCTGCTTAATACAACCCAGATTATTTCGTTCAATTATAGTGATCCGTGTGCTTTCGGATTTCGAATACATAGTGCCACCACCACATTCCGTCTTGAGGGTGTCGTAAGAGCCGACAAAAGGAAATGAAAAGGTCGCTAATCCAGGTACAAGATAGCAAACTTAATAAATAATAATAATATAATAATAATCCTTGGACATTTCACACAACGCCATCTCGTCCCAAGCTAAGCAACTTAATGCTTGTGTTATGGTAACGAGATGGATGATAAACTACTTATACACATTTTTTTTTTGTAAATACATACATATTATAGATAGAAATGACACCCAGACTCCGAGCCAGTGCCTCTGGTTTAGACAAAGACACTTGCCCGACCCCGGAATCTAACCCGGGACCCGTTGATCCAAAGGCGGCACATCTAACCACTAGACCAACGAGGCAATATTATTATTTATGTACAATGGACCTTATTGCTAGCTGCAATCTCTTCCGTCGGTTACAACAAATGCTACAATTAGAAAGAAAACCCCCAAAGAACTTTGATTTTAGTTCAGGTTTACCTTTTCATTGTTCACTTTAATGATACGAGTACCACAGTCAAATCTTAAAAGGCCTTTAGCGACTTTCTGACCGAGAACTTCAAATAATCCAACCTCAACTCTAAGGTCAAAACGTAGACTTGTAGTAAGCTAAATGGTAATTGTGACTGAGTGGATGAAATCCTAAATAGTATTGAATGGCATGACACCAAAGTCCTGTAAATTAAATCTAGCGTAATCTATGTGAGATAAGCTTTTTTTTAACAGTGACTTGAATGCCTTTTGCCCTACGCTTGTGTGATGGGAAGCAGCGCCAGGGTCTAAGATGGAGCAGGCAATTCAAGGAAATGCCCTGTCGGGTACCGGCTTTCACATACACAAGAAGAAACACAGTAAAACTACTTGGCGCCAGACTTAGATGTGAGGGTGGTAGCTAGCCGGGCGGACTATTAGATCCTACCACCAAGCGTGCTGGGTTTTGTTGAATTTTACAACACGCGTTTATTACCAGCGTGCGGTGGGGAAGTATAGTATTCCGCCCGTCCCCACACGGGGAGAATATTATATTTAACCGCATTACATTACATCAGAGCCCATCAGCCCACCTGAGTGAGCGCCCACTTAACGAACGATATAGTGTCCAGTATTCACTTAGCGGCATCCAGTTGCTGCCCATGGTCTTTTGCAGATGGTACTCCTTCTAGCAGAGTTTGGCTTGGTTACAACATTAAGGTGCGTGTATATTCTAAATCCGTCACGGATTTAGAATACACAATGTCACCAACCCATGAAATCCTGAGGGTGTCGTAAGAGGCGTCTAAAGGAACGCAAGTGGCAAATCACCTAGCTGCAAGAGAAGGAAAACTTGATTCAAACCCACTGCTTAGTCTAAGTCTAAGCCTGCTTGTCCACCGGAGCGGAGAATACAACTAAAGAGGCGTGAAGATTATGTGCAATCTTAATGGTTAATTCTTCTCCGTTTCTCCGCTCCAGTGGAGAGGCAGCCTTACTGTGCACTTTGGTGAACGTAAAAGTTTTGTTAAGATTTTAGTATACGCAGCTTAGGTTCCAAATGTTTGATGTGCTCTATTAAGATTATACTAATGGACAGAGATACGTCTTTCTTTGCTAGATATCGATAGATATCAAAGTCATATAATTATTATTGCTATCGAAGATATTATATTTATTCATCTAGGTAAGAAAACTACACTTAGTAGCGTTTTAATTCATACAAATATTATACTTTTTTTTACCCTTTTCCGTTCAGATCCGTGTGGTGACGGATTTAGAATACATAATATCACCACCCCATTTCATCCTGAGGGTATCGTAAGGCGCGACTAATGGAACATAAGAGGCAGAACCTCGTCCCAACTTGACACAAACCCTGTGCCAACCCGTCTGGCCAGCGTGGCACAGTAGGCTAATTACCCTTCATGTAACTGGAGAAGGCCCGACTCAGCAGTGGGTCTCTTATGGGCTGAGTAGTATTAGTTTACCCAATTTAAAGCCTTTTTCGTTCCTTCGAAGTCCGTTGAAAATCACAGCTATTGCTAACCGCAATAGGCCAATAACTCTTTCTTATGCCACATTTAATTGCCCATTTTATACCGCTATCATTCATTTTGTAATCCTATTTCATACTAAACACGCACTTTGCTAAGCTCATATAACAGTGCGTCAAATATTTAACTAGCGACCCGCACCGGCTTCGCACGGCATGTATTACACATATAAACCTTCCTCTTGCATCACTCTAGGTATCTATTAAAAAAACCCGCTTCAGAATCCGTTGCGTAGTTTTAAAGATTTAAGTATACATAGCGATGGACAGACGACAACGACTTTGTTTTATACTATGTAGTGATAGTGAAATAGCATCATCATTATCCTAGCTCATAAGACCCGCTGCTGAGTTAACGGAATTAGCCTACTGTGCCCCGCTGGCCAGACAGTTTGGCATAGAGACCGTATCAAGATTGCCTTCCAAAAACGCTTCAAGGATTGTTGGTCTATCACAACGGAAGAAAAACATTATACGAAACTTTTTTTTTTTTTTTTTTTTTTTTTTTTACGTCGGTGGTCCTCATGGATTCCCGACCGTTGGGAACTGGCCGGGGTATGTGGGACTCCGGGGCGCGTAGATATGGTGAATTGCGCCCCGACCTACCCACTAAAACCGACAGCGATCCCCGACTGCCCAAACCAGGGCCACGGGATTCACTCCCATTGCGGGAGCTTGATACGAAACCCTGTGCCAACCCCAGCGTGGCACAGTAGACCAATTACCTTCCATGTAATTGGAGGAGGCCCGAACTCCCTGATAAGGCGCCTCACGCACAGCAACACAGAGAAAAAGTATTCTAAAATGAAATAACAATCGGTAAATGAGAATAAAATCAAAGGGATAAAACAGTTAATCCCGATTTCAATGTAAAATTGGCCATCGGTGGTTGGACGGAGATATAATTGTTTTATATCGGTAATTACGTGGTTTTACGCGAAAGGATTATTGTCTATAGCTGCGTTTTGTTAAACCTCCATACTGTAATTGATAATTTATTGCAATGATTGGATACTTTTTGGGCTGAACTAATTTAATCAAAAATTAAAACTAATTTAATCAAGTTGGCTCAATAGAGCTCTTTTGACAAGTGAAAAAAACAAAATAAATTTTACCACCTAAAATTTAAACTTGATTATTTACCATCTACCACCGGTTCGGAATGCAGCTCTACCGAGAAGAGCCGGCAAGAAACTCTGTAGTCGCTCTTTTTAGATCGCCATTTATAAATTTTACCACTTAACATTAAAAAATGAATTATTTATCATCTACCACCGGTTCAGAATGCAGCTCTACCGAGAAGAGCCGGTAAGAAACTCTGTAGTTGCTCTTTTTAGATCGCCATTTTTAGGTACTAAGACAGATTTGTGAGAGCAAACTCGCGCAATAGTCGCAAAGGGCCAAACATCAGCCAGATCTAGTCACCAATAGTAATCTTCTAATGCCCGAGCCAACCGCCACGGCACCTGTTCACAAGCATGACGCATGTGGCTTATTCAAACAATTTATTTATTCAAGGTATTATTTTATGTTTTTACTCTAGCGACCGAAGAACCATGTAAAACATGCTCAACAACAATAAAACTCAAATTACGAGGCTTGTAATAACCGTGTGGTGATGGATTTATAAAACACAATTTCACTATCCCATGCCAATCTGCGGGTGTCGTAAGAGGTGACTAAAAGAACTACCAAAACTGAAATCCCTATCTATGACAACCCGTCTGATCAGCGTGCCACAGTAGGTTAATCCCGTCCATGTAATTGGAGGAGGCCCGCCTCAGCAGTGTGTCTTCTATTAACAGCAATGATGATATTATTAAAGATTGGTAGTTGGCGCAGTGGTTGAGCGATCGACTGCTGCGCAGCATGTCGCGGGTTCGATTCCCGCACAGAAGAAATATTTGTACGACCTACAAGTATTTGTTCCGGGTCTGGGTGTTTTCTATCTATAATATGTATATATTTACAAAAAAAAAAAGAATTTAAGTAGTTTATCATCCAACTCGTTACCATAAGACAAGCATTAAGTTGCTTAGCTTGGGACGAGATGGCGTTGTGTGAAATGTCCAAGGATATTTATTTATTTATATTTATTTATATATACGACTTGAATGTCTTTGACCGTAGGCTTGCGTGATGGAAAGCAACGCCAGGGTCTAAGATGGAGCAGGCAATTCAAGGAAATGCCCTGTCGGGCACCGTTTCTTACATATACACGACAGAACACAGTAAGACTGCTTGGCACTGGATTTAGATGTGGAGAGTGGTACCTAGCCGGTTGGACCAATCGATCCTACCATCAAGTGTGCTGGATTTTGTTGACTTTTACAACACGCGTTTTTTTCCCAGCGTGGGTAGATCAATTTTATTGTAAAATATGATTATGAATAATATGTTGACTTTTTGTTAGTGTCTATGGTGACCCAAAGAAAAATAAATGATTTGAATTTGAATTTGTGGTTGGTTGAATTTGAATTGATAGTTGATTTCTCAATTTCTTTTGTTATGCCACATGCGGCCTTTTTTTAACGTGGGGAAATTTATAGGTGCTCAGTGGGACCTGGGGTATGTGGGAGACCACGGGCGCGAAGAGGTGGTAAAGTGCACCCAGCTTACCCACGCAAAGTCGTCTCGTTGTCTCTTGCCATATGCCGCGCGGGAAACTTATATCCATCCTCGCTGAGGCAGTGGCCTGCCTGATACCAGGCGGATACTCTCACATCAATAAGCCTGTTAAAAGTTAAAGTATTACGCCAGCAGCAAGGAGAAAGTTAATTCATTCAGCTGTCAACGCCAGGCTTCCTGATAGATATCTGGTGACTTTTCTCACACATAGGACCACAGCATACATAAGGGTGGTGTCATAAAGCTTCGTTATTCTGTAAGCTGGACGTTCTTCCACAGTCGAGCAGCTTCAACGAGTGGGATTTCTTGTGATCGGAAGCCTGGTAGAAAGAAATGCTGTTTATTTTAAAGTTAAGCAATATCTGGCTTAGCTGGATGTTACAACTCACCCAATAGACGAATACTTGCGTGATTCTAAGGTCACATAAAGTTAGCAGTCGCGGCTGTCGTTAAAACAGTCGATACACAAGTCTGAAAACTGGCAGTGAGTGCGTGTGTGTGTGTGTGTGCGTGTGTTATGCTAGAATTTGGTTGCTCTAGGGAAATGAAATAATGTGTGCCGGTCACACAGTAAACCTTATCACGATTTGAGTATCACATTCCTCGAGCTCTTGTACCTATGCTCGACTATTGAAATTGCGCGGTTGAATGCTTACCCCCTTTTGTGCGAAACTAGCGGTCACACTACATTAAACTGTGGCCGCGAAGTCATTTCGAATTAATAACTTAACATTATACGGAACACGCGCGTATGAACGGTACAACGATTTAATCAGGCACTATTGTATTTGGTTGCATAATATGTTCCAAATTTAATTCTAAGCGGAATATAATATTATTCAGAATATAATATATCAACAAAAAAGTATACATTTTTGAATAATCTCCTTGCTCGCCCTTTCCCTAATGTTACTGGGGTTGGTACTAACTGATTGGGCTATTATAATACACGATAGTGGGACCAGTAATTATATGGTTAAATCAGCTGTCAGTTCAGACTTATCATCATCGTTTCAGCCAAAAGACGTCCACTGCTGGACATAGCCTCCCTCAAGAATTTCCACAAAGGCACTTGGGTCAACCGCATCCATTGCTTTCCGGCGACCTTAACCAGGTCGTCGGAAAGCTTTTCTGCCCCATCGGGCGTCGGTCCAGTGAGCTATGTGCCCTGCCCACTAACACTTAAGTTTGGCAATCCGGTGGGCTATGTCATTGACCCTGGTTTTCCTGCGTATCTCCTCATTTCTGATTCGATCTCACAGGGAAACTCCCTCCATAGCCCTTTGGGTGAATTTGAGCCTTCTGATGGAGACCATAGTGAGCGACCACGTCTCTTTTCCATATGTCATCACTGGCAACATACATTGGTTGAAGACTTTTGGCTTCAGACACTGCGGTATTGTGGACGAGAAGATCTTTCGCAGCTTCCCGAAAGCGTAGCGACTAACTATCTAAAAATATATTATCATGGCAAGCCGACGACTTACGTCCCTTCGTCGAGGTGAGTCGTAACAAATGATGTACGAGTAAATCTGGATTGATTTGATGATTTGACTGCTGAGGGGTTGCGTGTTCGCCTTTGGATCACGGGTTCCTGGTACGATTCCGGGGTTCAGCAAGTCTTTCTGTAAACCAGACAAAGGCACTCGCTCTGTGTCTGGGTGTTCATGAATTGCATATTTGTAAACAGCCCCAGCGATACAGGGTACATCATGCAGGAGTGTCCTTTTGTAAATAACAGTCTATCCAATTTTCAGCAGAGCCGTACCTTCATGCAACCCTGGCCGGGTTGCCGCCGTTAGCAGCGGAGGGGCGGCCAGGCGTAGAGACTAGGGCTAGGCTAGTGGATTGTGAGAATGGGGAAATGCGTATGGAAGGAGTGAATGTATATTTATTGACCGATTGGTGCGTAAGGAGCGTGGGACAAGGGCCGCAAGATGTTGTTGATAATTTTGATAATAAATAAGAAGAGCTTTGTGTTTAAACCTACGTAAATAAAATTATCATCATCCCACTCTAGTGCACTGCTGGTGATAGGCCTTCCCTAAAGAGCGCTATAGCGCCCTGTCTTCAGTTGACGTAGCCAGCTGCTGCCCGCAACCATATGGTCGCTCCTAGCATAGGGCCGCGTAGTGCGCGTAGCTACACGCGTAGTGTAGTAACACTACGCGTGTCGATTCGCGGTCGCCACTCAAGAACTCGTCTACCCCAGCGGTTGTTGGTTCTTCTACAGATATGACCAGCCCACCGCCACTTCAGCCTGCTGATTCTCTGGGCTATGTCGGTGACTTTTGTTCTCTCTCGTATAGGCTAGTCGTCAATCGCTTTGTGTAAGTACCGGTAGTTAGCCAAAAACCGGTTAGACTGGTGCTGACCTAAATCTGAACGAAGAAGGAGGTACAGGTAAAGTAAAAATTAAAACAATAAGTTTTGGACCAAGTTATCATGATGAATAACTACCGCAGACATATCCTAAAGGATGGGATCGCTGACTACGGTCGAGCCTGTCATCGACCAGGAGAGTCCATTAGGCATATCGTCTCTGGCTGTTCTCGTCTTGCTAACGGCGAATACTTGCACAGACAAGTGGCCAAGATAGTCCATCAACAACTTGCCCATAAATATAGTCTTGTGGATACTGAAGTATGCCCTACTACCAATACCAGCCTACGCCAGTTCTCGACCATTTTCGACCATGTCACGCTCTACTAGGAACGATCAATTATCACTATTATCACTGGCCAGCGTGGCACAGTAGACCAATTACCTTCCATGTAATTGTAGGAGGCCCGAACTCCCTGATAAGGCACCTCACGCACAGCAACACGGAGAAAAAGTATTATAAAATGAAATAACAATCGGTAAATGAGAATAAAATCAAAGGGATAAAACAGTTAATACCGATTTCAATGTAAAATTGGCCATCGGTGGTTGGATGGAGATATAATTGTTTTATATCGGTAATTACGTGGTTTTACGCCAAAGGATTATTGTCTGTAGCTGCGTTTTGTTAAACCTCCATACTGTAATTGATAATTTATTGCAATGATTGGATACTTTTTGGGCTGAACTAATTTAATCAAAAATTAAAACTAATTTAATCAAGTTGGCTCAATAGAGCTCTTTTGACAAGTGAAAAAAATAAATAAATTTTACCACCTAAAATTTAAACTTGATTATTTACCATCTACCACCGGTTCGGAATGCAGCTCTACCGAGAAGAGCCGGCAAGAAACTCTGTAGTTGCTCTTTTTAGATCGCCATTTTTAGGTACTAAGACAGATTTGTGAGAGCAAACTCGCGCAATAGTCGCAAAGGGCCAAACATCAGCCAGATCTAATCAAAAATAGTAATATTCTAATGCCCGAGCCAACCGCCACGGCACATGTTCACAAGCATGACGCATGTGGCTTATTCAAACAATTTATTTATTCAAGGTATTATTTTATGTTTTTACTCTAGCGACCGAAGAACCATGTAAAACATGCTCAACAACAATAAAACTCAAATTACGAGGCTTGTAATAACCGTGTGGTGATGGATTTATAAAACACAATTTCACCATCCCATGCCAATCTGCGGGTGTCGTAAGAGGTGACTAAAAGAACTACCAAAACTGAAATCCCTATCTATGACAACCCGTCTGATCAGCGTGCCACAGTAGGTTAATCCCGTCCATGTAATTGGAGGAGGCCCGCCTCAGCAGTGTGTCTTCTATTAACAGCAATGATGATATTATTAAGGATTGGTAGTTGGCGCAGTGGTTGAGCGATCGACTGATGCGCAGCATGTCGCGGGTTCGATTCCCGCACAGAAGAAATATTTGTACGACCTACAAGTATTTGTTCCGGGTCTGGGTGTTTTCTATCTATAATATGTATATATTTACAAAAAAAAAAGAATTTAAGTAGTTTATCATCCAACTCCTTACCATAACACAAGCATTAAGTTGCTTAGCTTGGGACGAGATGGCGTTGTGTAAAATGTCCAAGGATATTTATTTATTTATATATACGACTTGAATGCCTTTGACCGTAGGCTTGCGTGATGGAAAGCAACGCCAGGGTCTAAGATGGAGCAGGCAATTCAAGGCAATGTCCTGTCGGGCACCGTTTCTTACATATACACGACGGAACACAGTAAGACTGCTTGGCACCGGATTTAGATGTGGAGAGTGGTACCTAGCCACTCTCCACATCTAAATCGGTTGGACCAATCGATCCTACCATCAAGTGTGCTGGATTTTGTTGACTTTTACAACACGCGTTTTTTCCCAGCGTGGGTAGATCAATTTTATTGTAAAATATGATTATGAATAATATGTTGACTTTTTGTTAGTGTCTATGGTGACCCAAAGAAAAATAAATGATTTGAATTTGAATTTGTGGTTTGTTGAATTTGAATTGATAGTTGATTTCTCAATTTCTATTTGTTATGCCACTTGATAGTTGTTCAAACATGCGGCCTTTTTTTTAACGTGGGGAAATACTTTAATATGTGCTCAGCGAGACCTGGGGTATGTGGGAGTCCACGGGCGCGAAGAGGTGGTAAAGTGCGCCCAGCTTACCCACGCAAAGTCGTCTACTTGTCTCTTGCCATATGCCGCGCGGGAAACTTATATCCATCCTCGCTGAGGCAGTGGCCTGCCTGATACCAGGCGGATACTCTCACATCAATAAGCCTGTTAAAAGTTAAAGTATTACGCCAGCAGCAAGGAGAAAGTTAATTCATTCAGCTGTCAACGCCAGGCTTCCTGATAGATATCTGGTGACTTTTCTCACACATAGGACCACAGCATACATAAGGGTGGTGTCATAAAGCTTCGTTATTCTGTAAACTGGACGTTCTTCCACAGTCGAGCAGCTTCAACGAGTGGGATTTCTTGTGATCGGAAGCCTGGTAGAAAGAAATGCTGTTTATTTTAAAGTTAAACAATATCTGGCTTAGCTGGATGTTACAACTCACCCAATAGACCAATACTTGCGTGATTCTAAGGTCACATAAAGTTAGCAGTCTCGGCTGTCGTTAAAACAGTCGATACACAAGTCTGAAAACTGGCAGTGAGTGCGTGTGTGTGTGAGTGTGTTATGCTGGAATTTGGTTGCTTTATGCTTTAAGGAAATGAAATAATGTGTGCCGATCACACAGTAAACCTTATCACGATTTGAGTATCACATTCCTCGAGCTCTTGTACCAATGCTCGACTATTGAAATTGCGCGGTTGAATGCTTACCCCCTTTTGTGCGAAACTAGCGGTCACACTACATTAAACTGTGGCCGCGAAATCATTTCGAATTAATAACATAACATTATACGTAACACGCGCGTATGAACGGTACAACGATTTAATCAGGCACTATTGTATTTGGTTGCATAATATGTTCCAAATTTAATTCTAAGCGGAATATAATATTATTCAGAATATAATATATCAACAAAAAAGTATACATTTTTTAATAATCTCCTTGCTCGCCCTTTCCCTAATGTTACTGGGGTTGGTACTAACTGATTGGGCTATTATAATACACGATAGTGGGACCAGTAATTATATGGCTAAATCAGCTGTCAGTTTTAACGTTGCTGACTACGCGTAGCGACTCATCATCATCGTTTCAGCCAAATGACGTCCACTGCTGGACATAGCCTCCCCCAAGAATTTCCACAAAGGCTCTTTGGTCAACCACTCAAGGACTTTTCTGCCCCATCGGGCGTCGGTCCTGTGAGCTATGTGCCCTGCCCGCTGCCACTTAAGTTTGGCAATCTGGTGGGATATGTCGGTGAACCTGTTTTTCCTGCGTATCTCTTCATTTCTGATTCGATCTCACAGGGAAACTGCCTCCATAGCCCTTTGGGTGAATTTGAGCCTTCTGATGGAGCCCATAGCGACCACGTCTCTGTTCCATATGTCATCACTGGCAACATACATTGGTTGAAGACTTTTGGCTTCAGACACTGTGGTATTGTGGACGAAAAGATCTTTCGCAACTTCCCGAAAGCGTATCGACTAACTACATACTAATAGATGATCATGGCAAGCCCACGACTTACGTCCCTTCGTCGAGGTGAGTCGTAACAAATGATGTACGCGTAAATCTGGATTAATTGATAATTGGACTGCTGAGGGGTTGCGTGTTCGCCTTTGGATAACGGGTCCCTGGTACGATTCCGGGGTTGAGCAAGTCTTTCTGTAAACCAGACAGAGGCACTCGCTCTGAGTCTGGGTGTTATTGGTGTGCATGAATTGCATATTTCGTGAACACCAATAACACCCATCGTGCAGGAGTTTCCTTTTGTAAAAAACAATCTATCCAATTTTCAGCAGAGCCGTACCTTCATGCAACCCTGGCCGGGTTGCCGCCGTTAGCAGCGGAGGGGCGGCCAGGCGTAGAGACTAGGGCTAGGCTAGTGGATTGTGAGAATGGGGAAATGCGTATGGAAGGAGTGAATGTATATTTATTGACCGATTGGTGCGTAAGGAGCGTGGGACAAGGGCCGCAAGATGATGTTGATAATTTTGATAATAAAGAAGAAGAGCTTTGTGTTTAAACCTACGTAAATAAAACTATCATCATCCCACTCTAGTGCACTGCTGGTGATAGGCCTTCCCTAAAGAGCGCTATAGCGCCCTGTCTTCAGTTGACGTAGCCAGCTGCTGCCCGCAACCATATCGTCGCTCCTAGCATAGGGCCGCGTAGTGCGCGTAGCTACACGCGTAGTGTAGTAACACTACGCGTGTCGATTCGCGGTCGCCACTCAAGAACTCGTCTACCCCAGCGGTTGTTGGTTCTTCTACAGATATGACCAGCCCACCGCCTCTTCAGTCTGCTGATTCTCTGGGCTATGTCGGTGACTTTTGTTCTCTCTCGTATAGGCTAGTCGTCAATCGCTTTGTGTAAGTACCGGTAGTTAGCCAAAAACCGGTTAGACTGGTGCTGACCTAAATCTGAACAAAGAAGGAGGTACAGGTAAAGTAAAAATTAAAACAATAAGTTTTGGACCAAGTTATCATGATGAATAACTACCGCAGACATATCCTAAAGGATGGGATCGCTGACTACGGTCGAGCCTGTCATCGACCAGGAGAGTCCATTAGGCATATCGTCTCTGGCTGTTCTCGTCTTGCTAACGGAGAATACTTGCACAGACAAGTGGCCATGATAGTCCATCAACAACTTGCCCTTTAATATAGTCTTGTGGATACTGAAGTGCCCTACTAACAATACCAGCCTACGCCAGTTCTCGACCATTTTCGACCATGTCACGCTCTACTGGGATCGATCAATTATCACTATTTCCGCTAATAAGCCTGATGTTGTGATAATTGACCGATTGGCGAGCCGCGCAATGCTGTTGACGTCACTATCTCGCACGACGAGAGCCTCGTTAAAGCAGAAAAAGATAAACTCACCAAGTATCTCGATTTGACTCACGAGGTTACCGCAATGTGGCATGTTGATTCAACAATAATTGTGCCGATAGTTGTTTCAGTAAACGGTCTTATTGCGAAGAGTTTCGTCCAACATCTCAAGAAACTCTCGCTGGGATGCTGGAATGAGGGCCTGATTCAAAAGGCTGTCATCCTGGATTTGGCAAGGATCGTAAGGAGGTTCCTCTCTCTAGAGCCCTGAACTGTCGGTAGCTTTGGTCATCGAGCTCGTTTTCGACGGTTTTTGTCTATTTTTATGTATATTGGTTTAAAACACTGTATTTTTTTTAAATATATGTAAAAATGAAATAAAGAGATATACACAAATCAATAAACTCACTTCTCGCTAAACATAAATCTACTTTTAAAAAATCCCTAAAATAGCTTATTAACATCACAAAACCATTTTACCCCAAATCGAAATCGAATCTAACTAAACTGTCACACGCGACCTACATTTCCAGTATACTACATTAATTCAACAAATAACGTGTCAAGAAATCCCTTTGAAAGTCGCAAGGGCGGCTTGATCGTCAAAGATGAGGGACGCTTAATAAAATAAAATGAGAATATTATCGAATCCTACCCGCTGTGTGTAATGTGGCGTGCAAAGGGTAGGACACAAGTGGGGTGGAGAGGTCTTTGCTTAAAATCAATTTGATTCGGCTCTTGACCTTTATGATTTGTACCTATTAGTCATCGTTTCAGCCCACAAATGGAACGAACATTCTCTAATTTGGTAGAGGGACATTGCTTTTTAGTGTCTTCTTAGTGTGTACGTGACGCCTTGTTGATCTTGGGACTGCCTTTAGTTCCAAAGTCCCTGGTTCGATTCCAGGGTCGGGCAAGGGTCTTTGTGTAAACCAGAGATACTTGATCTGGTGTCTTTATATGTATGCAAAAAGCTTTATAAGTATAAGGGGAGAAGTCTACAAAAAATATGTTAGCCAGTGGGTTTTTCAGCTTTACCCTTCCAAAGTAAATTAATGGACATTTAAATAAAATTTAGCATTTTAATATATTGGTACAGTAGGTAACATTAACTTCGTCGTTTCAACCCAAACGTTTTGCTTGGTGGTTGGATCGAATGGTCCGCACTGCTAGCTACCACCCTCACATCTAAATCCAGTGCCATATGAGATGTGGTGCCCGACAGGGCATTCCCTTTAATTGCCTGCTCCATCTTAGAACCTGGCGTTGCTTTCCATCACGCAAGCCTAACTTCAAAGGCATTCAAACACTGCTAAAAAAAGAAGGGAAATCACCCTACTCTGGCACGCTGGCAAGATGGGTTATAACAACCCATCTTGCCTTGCACAGCAACTTATTGTACTATTGTATCATCATCTTCATCAGCCTATTTCAGTCCACTGCTGGACGTAGGCCTCCCACATGGCTCGCCACTGTACCCGGTCTTCGGTTCTATGCATCCAGTTGCTGCCGGCTGCCCGTCGCAGATCGTCGCTCCATCTAGCAGGTCCTTTTTAACCGCCGTACGAGTATAATGTCTGTGGTGTCGAGGAGCTGGAAAGCCTTGACATTCACATGGTGATGAAGCCTATGGTCATAAGCCAAACATAAGCTAAGGAAGCACCTACTGAGAGTAGGCTAAATGAAACACCAATGTCCCAGGTGCCAAGGCGCTAGGTACGACAGACGAAAGGAAAATTAAAAGAAGAGCAAATAAAAAAATTAAAAAATGCCTATGATCATACGCGTCAGCCTGCTTCTTTATGACGCTGGCAACAAAGTCCACTTTCAGGTCCCGGTGGAAGCCATTTGTTCTGATGTACCAAGGTGCGTTAACTATGAAACCCCCATCCCCACTTTGTTTTGGAATAAACTTTTTTCGTACAACCCCAGATTTGTATACCATAAGTGGACTTACGGGTGCTAAAACTTGTCTATACAGGAGAAATTTATTCTGTACTGCTAAAGTAAAATGTTTACCAAGTACCATAAAATAAAATGAAACAATATATCTCTATTGCACTCGTATTAATACAGAAGTCCTAATGTTACTCTCATAAATCTGCACTTTGTCGATACTGTGACAATTCGCGGTCACGTTTTGGGCATAGGCCAAGAGCAAACAACTTAAACGTCCATACATTTAAAAAAATATTGCCGTCTGTAGATAGAAAATATTAACGAGATCTTAAGATGAGTTTTTATAGTGCACAGTTAATAGAGTTGACTTTTAATTTAATTTCATATTATTTTTCTGACTATCCATTTGCCTATCCATGATTTTTTTTAGGTATATGTAATAAGAGCTGGTAGACAATGGGTATGGTTTGAAATTATACTGTGGCAAGTCTCTTGGCCTATCCGACACCGTATAGCGAGAGCGCGCATTATTTTTGCTTTTGTTTAGCAAGATTTATGGTTGAGAATTGAACTGGCTGTTAATTAAATTGTTGGTCTCATTCAATGCAAGAAGCGATTTGTTATTTTAATTACGGAAAAATAGCCGACCGCTTCTGAATTTAAATTTCTAACAACATTAAAGAATGTATATACAAATTTGAGTGTTTGTTTGTAATAAATAATAAAATAACCACATTACTAAATGCGTAATAAAGTACAGTACATGGACCAAAATAATTTTTTGCCTGTTTGTTTCGGCTAATCTCTGGAACGGCTGGGCCAATTTTGACTGGACTTTCACTAATACTTAGCTGATGATATGAGGAGTAACGTAGTCTTTTTAAGACTAGCTTCGCCCTGCGGCGTCACCCGCATTACGACAATGCGTTGCGTAGTTTTAAAGATTTAAGCATACATAGGGACGGACAGACGACAACGACTATATTTTTTCCATTATTCTGCGAAATAAATGAGAAAGGTAAAGTTCTACAAGCTCGCATGAGCTTCACGACTAGGAACGGAATTAAGAGATAGCCAAATATCATACTTGGGTGCTTTCATTAAATTTTCTTGTGCTGCCAGTTTCAGTACTGTGACTCAGCAGTGGGTCATTTATGGGCTGAGTAGTAGTAATATACAGTACTGATTGTCAGCTCCAGCAGCAATATACTTCCTAAGGCTAATAACCATAGCAGCTAAAGCAAAACATCTTAGAAACAAAGCAAACCGGCGTAGAAACTAACAGTTTTCCTCTATAAATAAATATCCTTGGACATTTCACACAACGCCATCTCGTCCCAAGCTAAGCAACTTAATGCTTGTGTTATGGTAACGAGATGGATGATAAAATACTTATATACATTTTTTTTTTGTAAATACATACATATTATAGATAGAAATGACACCCAGACTCCGAGCCAGTGCCTCTGGTTTAGACAAAGACACTTGCCCGACCCCGGAATCGAACCCGGGACCAGTTGATCCAAAGGCGGCACATCTAACCGCTAGACCAACGAGGCAGTCTATATCATTGCAAGTACAAAAGTTCTATTTAGACGGTCAAATAAGTCACAAGATCATACAGGTATTATCTTTATCCTGTCACCCAAAATTATGCCCTGATCAGCCAGCTTCCTCCAAAAACATGGCGAAAAATAAACCTACCAACCAGTGAATAACCAGAAAAGTTTAACGGTCACGATACATATGTCATAGAATAACATTGTATACACCCCCTGGTTTTCCACCCTTATTTATATTTTCTCATCCAATAACCCTAAACGGAGTTGTAGTTACAATAAAAGTCAACTAAGACATTTAACCCGGCTATGGCCGCAAGCAAATACAATAAACGCTCACCCGGGATAGGTTAACCCTTAAATAATAAACCTTTATAGTTCAAATCTGGATGACGTCAAAGTCTATGTCTGTCGTAGAAATAATTCTCCGTATAATTTAAAAATTATTTGACATTTGGTTAATCTCATAAAAAACTTTATACATGACGGTTTATTTTAATTTCGGAATATTTGTAGAAGCCCAATGTGAGAAAATATAAATATTAAAAATTATACCTCAAGAACGGCTAAACCAATTTAAATGTTTTTTTTTGTATGTGTTTGGGTGGCACCGAGGATGGTTTAGATTCACAAATCAGCCCGACAGATGGCGCTGCAGTCGGTAAACGAATATCATGCAGGACAACGTCTGCCCGGTCATCTAGTATGTTATTAAAATTAAAAGGAAATTTAGATTAGAAAAATATCACGGACGTTTTATATTCATAATCATATTAAGTTGGTTGTGTACACCCACTGGGATAGATATTATTCAAACTTAATAAGGTGTTCAAGCACCTATGATTAAGCCCAAAAATTACACGAATAACGATTTTAGCTTACTGCTAGTTTCAAATGCTACTCTATAGGAAATAGCCAGGAAAAAAATACTGGGGATTTAGTTCATAATTAACACAAGTTACTGTGTTGGTAAATACGAAAGATTATAGTTACCAAAATGATTGAAGGTACGAATATGTCATTATTTAATTATGATTTGATTTAAAAAAGGATATCAAATGGAGTAGTATATAAAAGGCAAATAACAAAAAAGGACATATTAAACAAAGTACCCTAATTAAGTACGAAAAAACCACAATGCTAGTTGCATAAAATTTGCACTTTGGTGCCATGGGGTCCCTATACTATTAATACTGTGGTCACTAAATGTCTGGAGGGTTAACTAAAAGGGTTAATGTTTACACAGTGAGGCGATGTTCGAAGTTTTTACGGGCTGCGGTGAGTTTTTATTACTTTCTCATGAAATTAAGGCACATTCCCTGAAAATTTGATGGAATGTATTTTCAGAATGATTAGCCAATATAGATCAGATTGTTCTAGTTTTTATTCATACTTCTCGGCCAGTAAAAGACTCACTTCTGAGGCAGGTATTCTCTAATTTGATAGAGAGTTGAAATCAAAATTCATTTTATCAAGGCTTTGTATTGCTTGATTAAATGTAAAACGCATTTATCATTTACCATCGTCTGAAGCTATTCTACATATGCCAAGAAATCCACATTTTAGTTAGGAATCTTTCAACCACATAAAATCAATTTTGCGAGTGCAAGCTCATTCAATAGTCAAATAAATATAAATAAATAAATAAATATCCTTGGACATTTCACACAACGCCATTTCGTCCCAAGTTAAGCAACTTAATGCTTGTGTTATGGTAACGAGATGGATGATAAACTACTTATATACATTTTTTTTTGTAAATACATACATATTATAGATAGAAATGACACCCAGACTCCGAGCCAGTGCCTCTGGTTTAGACAAAGACACTTGCCCGACCCCGGAATCGAACCCGGGACCCGTTGATCCAAAGGCGGCACATCTAACCACTAGACCAACGAGGCAGTCAGGAAAGGCTAATTATGACTAAGTATGACGCCATGCGTGCCACTTCTGCCACCTCCTCAACCAAGTGGCAGTGAACGACCCGCCACACGATGCCACCACTGCCATGAGTCATTGAGTGATATGCCATGAATCAACAATTGGAAAAGCTTTTATCATATCCATCATGATATCAGCCAAAATAAGTTCAATGCTGGACATAGCTTTCCAATAAGACTTCTGTCTAGCGATCTTAACCAGGTCATCAGTCCTCCGTGTGAAAAGTCTACCAGCACAACCCTTCCCGGAACCACGTAAAGAATTTACTGCCCCATCGGTTTTCAAAGTTATATGCCCACTGCTTTTCACACGACACTCACAGACTGCAATCGGTTGTGCTATGCTATTTACATATTGTCCACACGGAGTTTTCACATATACAGTTCATCATTAACACCTATCATCTATCTCTATTTAGGGCTTCAACCTACCCATTTAATCTCCGAAACACAAACATTATTCTAGATTATTCACATCTGAAGCCTCCTGTACCAGTCTGGGTTGGAAATCGTTTAACCAAACATTGAAGCAATCTGTTCAAGACCATCAATCAATGGTGCTGTTGATCCGTGAAATGTCTACCCCAGTACATTAGATATCAGATTGGTTCTAGGCATAATATTTCAAATTTCAGACGAACCAGATGTGAGTGGTGACGGCGCATCGGTACCTCATTTATCATAATCTAACACGCCCGCTTAAATGTCTGCTTATATGGAAATTAAATTATGAATGATGACCATATATTATGATGGTGACGGATTAGGAATACACAATATCAACCGATACTTTCCTGAGGGTATTGTAAGAGGCGACTAAAGGAACACAAGAGGGAGACCACCTAGCCGCAAGAGAAACAAAACTTGTGCCAACCCATCTCACTAGTGTGGGCTTATTTTCCTCCATGAATTTGGAGGTGGCCTAACTCACATAAGGGCTGAAATGATGCTGATGAAATACAATTTAAGTGTCTGAAGTGATATTGAAAAAGCAGCGTTTATATGCAGTGATGATAAATAGTTAAAACACAAAAAAAAATGTTGTCGGTAAAATACAAAATGGCGGTGCTGATTTCAACGGTCCGACTTATTAAATAGGACCGGTACTTGCCTTAGGATAAAGTGGGTTGGTGTCCTGAAATTAATGCGTCTACACAAAAACTTCATACAGACAAATTTGAGAGCCTCCTCATTTTGTGAAGTCAGTCAAAAATATTGGGAACTATCACCTGTTCGGGATAAGCTGGTATTATTTCAACAAATCCATGCCTACAGGTATAGACCGTATTTCCTTAACGGCGATCCGTCTAATACAAGCGGTCCGACCCTTATCTCCAGTGACATGTCTCTAAGTAGACCTTCAAACCTTCCTTCAGGAGATGACCGGTCACGTTGAGATGGTCACTGCCACGACTATTGTAAAACCTTATTTTATGCGAAGAAAATAAACGAAGTGAACAGGATTGCGTTCAGGTCTTAGGTTTTTTTCTTCCAGGTGATTAAAATACGTGTTGTGGTGATTGTGCGTGCTTCTTTAATGGTAACTGATACAGAAGTTATGGCGGTAGGAAACGCAAAAATGTAAAATAAAAAGTATTTGCTAAATTTTTGCGTGAACACGAAGTATAAAGAATTTATTTTATTGTATCGTTATTTTCGGTCACATGTATTTCTGACCGCAATTTTCGTGAAAGCCTTCTAAGCTAGTTTTATATTATGAAGAGAAACCCTAATACAGTTCCCTCACGCGCAGCAATACGACCAGTACTACTACTAATCAGCCCATATATGACCCACTGCTGAGTCGGGCGTCCTCCCATCACAGGGAGGGTAATTAGCCTACTATGCTGTGATCCGTGTGCTGGGTTCCGTGTGGTGACGTATCTATACTTCTATACTTACTTAATATATAAAGCTGCAGAGTTTGTTTGTTTGAAGGCGCTAATCTCAGGAACTACTGGTCCGATTTCAAAAAATCTTTCAGTTTTAGATAGTCCATTTATCGAGGAAGGTTATAGGCTATATTTTATTTTCAAAAGAATTAGGGATCCGTATGAAAATTGCGATTTTGTAAACCAAGGTGTAAAATCGAAAACCTATTTATGCGTGCGTTGCAAAAACTATTGACAATAGAACAAAATAATGTACTACGGGTTTGTAGGTCTTAT
Source organism: Clostera curtula (assembly GCA_905475355.2). Lineage (NCBI taxonomy): Eukaryota > Metazoa > Arthropoda > Insecta > Lepidoptera > Notodontidae > Clostera > Clostera curtula. The sequence continues at coordinate 15,673,377 of FR997808.1, read as the reverse complement.
AAAGATCTACAAAAAAGTCTGCGAGAGTACATATCTAACTATCATAGTTTAGTCACAATAACCGATTTTATGTTCATTAAAAATATGCACGTGTTCGAAGCCCACGCGGGCGGTGCCGCGCGCAAAAGCTAGTTAAGAATATATGGTGACGTCACCCGATTTCATCCTGAGGGTGTCGTAGAGCCGACGATAGGAAAAGATACGCCTGTAAACCTAGCCGCAAGACCTGTCCATCTAGCGTGGTACAGTAGACCAATGACCCTCCATGTAGTTGGAGGAGGCACGACTCAGCAGTGGGTCATGTAAGAGCTCTTACATGACCCACTGCTGTAGTAGTAGTAGTAGTATCATCACTTTTTTTATAAAACGCATGACATTGTAAACAGAATAGTCTCGATGGTAGTTCTTTTGTACAAACGTTCCTTAGTTATACGATTTAGAATCCGGTGTATTATGAATCCCGTGGAGATACAGTCAGGGCCCACGGGGCAGCAAGCGCGGGACGGTACACCCCGGGGACGTTTAGTGGGTATGACGTCTCCTGACAGAGGCGGAGGGGACTCCAACACACCCCCTGTTGGCCATCTCCAGGCTGGCAGGGATAGTCCATAAAGGATTTTACCCCGGGCAAAAAAAAAAAAAAAAGTGTATTATGAATACTTCGGTCTACACTGCGCGTTTAGCTCAATTAACTGAAAAAAAACACAGCTAAGTGAGTACATAGTATCGTAGTGCGCACGGCGCACCCCGCCATATTATCACCTGGACTAAAACCGCTGTGCCGCTATTACTAATAATAATCACTATCACTACATAGTGGTTAGATGTGCCGCCTTTGGATCAACGGGTCCCGGGTTCGATTCCCGGGTCGGGCAAATGTCTTTGTCTAAACCAGAGGCACTGGCTCGGAGTCTGGGTGTCATTTCTATCTATAATATGTATGTATTTACAAAAAAAAAATGTATATAAGTAGTTTATCATCCATCTCGTTACCATAACACAAGCATTAAGTTGCTTAGCTTGGGACGAGATGGCGTTGTGTGAAATGTGCAAGGATATTTATTTATTTATCACTACATAGTATAAAACAAAGTCGCATTCTTCTGTCCGTCCCTATGTATGCATAAATCTTTAAAACTACGCAACGGATTTTGAAGCGGTTTTTTTTTAAAGATAGAGTGATTCAAAGGGAAGGTTTATATGTATAGCCCACCCCCGCTTTGCACGGGCGAAGCCGGGGCGGGCCACTAGTTTAGTATAAAACGAAGTCGCTGTCGTCTGTCCGTCCCTATGTATGCTTAAATCTTTAAAACTACGCAACAGATTTTGAAGCGGTTTTTTTAATGGATAACGTGATTCGAGAGGAAGGTTTTTAAGTATAATACTTACATGCGGAATATAGTAGAGAAACTGATAAATTTAGAAGTTCATCATTGAACACGTGCGAAGCCGGGTCGCTAGTATATATCATAACAAGATACATTAAGACAGCAGATTTCAAATATAGATGTAGATAATGTCATCAACAGTGGACGAACATAATAATACTAAAACTAAAAATTTCAACAACATATATTTGTAAAAAAAAAAACTAATCTATAGAACAGATACAGATAATAGACAGAGAAATTAAAAAACGTGATACACAATTCTCTCACGAATATATCGATTAATAAATATCTTCTTTACATAGTATAAAACAAAGTCGCTGTTTCTGTCCGTCCCTATGTATGCTTAAATCTTTAAAACTACGCAACGGATTTTGATACGGTTTTTTTTAATAGATAGAGTGATTCAAGAGGAAGGTTTATATGTATAACCCACACCCGCTTTGCACGGGCGAAGCCGGGGCGGGCCACTAGTATTCGATAAAACACTAAGTATCACCTTTAAATTGGTCATGAGTACCCCAATATTAGCACAGTATTAGCATTCACCCGTCGACTCTCGGAATCATCGACGGGCCATCAAAATTGACAGACGCGAAATTAGTATTCTTTCTACGTTTTACGAGATTCAACGTCGTATACGACTGATTATTCTCAGATGTCGTGACGTTGATGCGAGGGTCGGTCTGTCGCACTTGAAATTTGGGGAAAATCCAAGAGACAGAAAAGAAATTATGCTTATATCTTACAAACTTGCGACTTTTAATCTTTAAATTCCAGGTATTTTCGAACACGCAACACTTTGGCAATATACTAGCAGTTCTACTTAACATTGCTTGACAAGTGTTAATTGCTTCTTCATCTTTAAAATTATAATTCACACCAAAATTATATATTACCAAACGATGTAAATATTTGAAAACAAATCCACAACAAAGTCTATTAAACTCCAATTTACGAATCTCCAGATATTTTATGTAGGAAAATGAGATTATATATACCAAATTTCATTTTAGATTCCATTACTTTTTTTAAGAATAGCTTTATCTTAGACGTCCTTCTACCACGAAGACGCCTGGTCTCTAGTATCCACGAAAATACTTGTCCCACACCAAAATCAAATGATTCAAAGGCACCGTTTTCAAAGTGTATTTTTTATGGAACTGGGTGTTTGAGCCACTTCTTCGAATTAACTCATGATAGATCCGTGTGATGATGGATTCAGATTACACAGTGTCACCACCCCATTCCATCCTGAGGGTGTCGTAAGAGCCGACAAAAGGAAATGACAAGGCGTAAAACCCAGCCGCAAAAGTAGGAAAACTTGATACGAAACCCTGTGCCAACCAGTCTGGCCAGCGTGGCACAGTAGGCTAAGTACCCTCCTATGGTGCCCGACTTAGCAGTGGGTGATGTATGGGCTGTAGACTGTATGGCGTGGGTTGCTGGCATTATATGATAGCATTATGTTGATCCTTTCAGTAAAATAAAATTTGCGACCAAAAGTCGGCAGCCTGCACCAATCCCGAAAGAGTCTCTGTCACAAATTAAGGACTTTAAAAGCGTCAACGAAATAGATCTTCTTTGGAGTAGCTTCGAGGGGACTTGTTTCCCGGATTGTATTTTTGCTACGAATGTTTCCTATTTTGTAGATTGGTCTCAGGATTTTGTTGGATTTTGAAAAGCTTTCATTTAATCCTTTGATCCTTTTTGTGCGAATATTTTTATGTTCCTTAAGTACTTCTTTTTGGAGAAGACAATATTCAACGGTTTATCTTATACAAAACGGGTGTGGTCACAAAATTGTAATACGAGTAAGACAAAAGGAAGTCGCAGAGAAGGAAAACTTGATAGGAAACCTTTTTATTTTTTTCGTCGTGGATACCCGGCTGTTTGGGGACTGGCTAATGTGGGACTCCGGGGCGCCTAGAATTTTAGACGTTGGGGGAGCATGCTCCGCGACCCTGGGGGCCTCGGCCCGCCTCGTTTAGTCGAGCCCGATGCTCCGAGGTGGGCCCCTTCGATCATGGGGGTGATAGGAAACTCTTTTTTTTTTTTTTTGAGACGGGTACCCAGCCACATTGGGGTCACGGCTGGATTATGTGGGACTCCAAGGCACGTTAAGATGGTGACTTGCGCCTTGGTTACCCACTAAACCCCCGTCTATGTCCCGACCCGCGCTATATCCCTGTGGGTCCTGTTTCTCCACTGGGTGAATTTGAGCGCCAGGGGGAGATGCTGCTCGACCCTATCTATCAGGCTCCATTCTGGAGCATCCCTCGCATGGAGCTCTGAGGCTCCGTCGGTGTCACACCCAAGGCATGTGGAATGGCACCGTCCCTCCCAGGGTCTCCTCTCCTACGGGTGAGCAATTTCCCCTAATCACTCACCCGGAGGCCCAGGTTAGGGGGGCAGGTTACCCTAGAGCCAACCCATCTGGACAGCGTGGCACAATAGGCTATTTACCCTCCATGCAACTGGAAGAGGCCCGACTCAACAGTGGGTCGTCTATGGCCCGAGTTGTACTATATCAAATAATTATTGTTCAGTAACGTTAGTTCTCACATTAGACATTATAAGTTGACTAACAGTCTCGCGTAGAATGTCCAGAATTCTATAGCCCAATTTATAGTTTGTTTAACGCAATAACAGAAGTTATTTCACACAATCTCGATTCGACGGAAATAAGAGCGCCTTCAGATAAGAATTGACTAACTCGGTTTGTTTTGCTTCTATTGATGGCTATGAAGCATAACCAAGTCAAAGTCAAATCATTTATTTTGGATAGGACACAATGGACACTTACAAATTGTCAACATATTAATAAAATTTATACAAAGCATAGTAATATAGTTTACCACCAGTTCGGAACGCGACGACTGCTGAGAAGAACTGGCAAGAAACTCAGAGGGAAGTCATAGGTCTTCCCCAAGGAATGGTCTTGACATTCCTGTGCTGCTATATAAAGGTTAGAATTTTGTATAGAGTGGTTATAAATTCTATATTTTAATAAGTTCTTAGAAAACATCTCACTAAGGAGTGTGACTAAAGAGTTTTCTCTAATAAATGTATAACAAACCATTACAGTTAGGTACAATCTAAACTTAGGCGTGATATTAGCGCTTCCAACAATTAAAACCCGGTAAATGTTATATAAGGAGTTTTCTATGAATGAAAAGACGTTCATGTATTCTGGAGCTATGATGGGTAAACAGACGGAGAGACAGACAAACACGTCGAACTTATAATATATATTTTTTCAGCGGCTTTATAGTTTGGGCCTCCTCCAATAACACAGGGGGAAACTTAGCCTACTGCGCCACGTTCACAAGATGAGTAATTAATTATATTTGTGTCTAAGTCAGCAGAGGGTATTTCATAGCCTGTTATGATGATGATTCGTAGTTGCATTCTACAATTTTTGGATTTAATTAAGTAGTTTAATTGTTAAGTAATATTAATTTGTTAAGTAATTTAATTATAGTACTCTTGTTTCAAATTTCAATCATTTTATTTGTCATGTTTGCGAATATCTGTAGTCTCAATTTCTTCTTCTAAGCGTCTTGAAACTGTGATTGTAACGATATATATTTAGTCTATAACTGTAATACGTGGATAACGCTGTGGGATACAATGTTAGTAATTATAGAAATCATAGCTGTTAAGTAATGTATACATTGTATCTGTTTGTTGTCCCTAATAAATAAAATAAAATAAAAAGGATCTTCTGTAAATAACTTTTATTTATTTTAAGTTAATAAAGAATAATCAATTCAAATTTAGTTTAGTTCAAACCAATATGTAGAGCCCCTTATTACAGGGAAATAGTTAACGCGGGACTGCGTCAAACCATCACGCAGTTAGGTACAATTATTTTGGCAACATTAAGCCATTCCAAAGTAAGGTATGGTAATGGCGACTCCAGCGATTAAAATACTAGTGGGAAATGTTCAGTATGCAAATGGCATTTGGATGGGGAGCCAGGGAATTCCTGTAATAATTAGTTTTTATTATGGCTCGCGCGAATATACCGGACCCAGTTTATTATTTAGTGCGGTGATAGTTTTATTTTGTTCCTTGTTCGTCTTTTTGATTGTTTTATTAGGGGACGTTTATGATTGAAGGATTGACGCTAACAATGTTAAGGTCAGGTCAGTAGCTAAACCGATGAGTATGCATGAATAGGTTGATGAGAGTGGAAGAAGCGAAAGTTGTGAGCCAGGATCGTAGCAAGTGGAAGGATGTGCTCTCTTCCTACCCCTGCGGGAAAAAGGAGCGACTGTACGAAAATGGTGATGATGATGATCATCATCATTATCATCATTTTCGTACAGTCGCATCATCATCATCATTTTCGATAATTATACTATTACTCCGCCCATAGATGACTTACTGCTGAGTCATGCCTCCTCCAACTGCATGGAGGATAATTAGCCTACTGTGCCACACTGGCCAGGTGGGTTGGCATAGGCTTTCGTATCAAGTTTTCCTTCTGTTGTGGCTACGTTTTCGGCGCTCTTAGGATGTCATGGGGTGGTGACTATTTATTCTAAATCCGTCACCAGACCGAAAGATGCCCTGCCGATAAATTATAGTTGCTTGGAATAGAATGTAAGGTTCCAGACTTGGACTTGGATTACTGTGCCACACTGGCCATACAAGTTGACATAGGGTTTTATTAAAAAAAAAAGAAAAAAAACGTTTTCGTTTGTAGATCTCTGGTGGCTATAGCCTTGGCACAGTAGCACAATAGGCTTTATGTTATATTAAAAGAGGGACATACCCTTCTTTAATTGAAGAAGGCCTCTCTCAATAAATGGTATCTAATGTCCGTATGGTGACGAATTTATAATAAATAAATAAATATCCTTGGACATTTCACACAACGCCATCTCGTACCAAGCTAAGCAACTTAATGCTTGTGTTATTTATTTATTTATTCTTAATGTAGAAACATGGTACACAAGGTACAAGGTACATTTTTTTTTGTAAATACATACATATTACAGATAGAAAACACCCGGAACAAATACTTGTAGGTCGTACAAATATTTCTTCCGTGCGGGAATCGAACCCGCGACATACTGCGCAGCAGTCGATCTTTAATCATTAAAGCTACGCAACGGATTTTTTATTAGATAGAGTGATTCAAGAGGAAAGTTTATTTATTTATTTATTTTATTTATTTATATACTTTATTGCACAAAAAAACAAAATTGACATTATAAATGAGAAACCTTAAAATAATTTGTACAATGGGCGGCCTTATTGCAAACTGCAATCTCTTCCAGGCAACCTTAGGATGGAAAATTGGAGAAATTAAAGAGAAGTGGGCTAATCTTGTGCCGACAAACAGTAAACTATAATACTTTAAGTTATATAAATGTAACTATACACTACATATATTTATACAGTACATACTAAAAATAAATACTTAAACAGAATACATGAATATATAATACACATACATATATATATATATATATATATATATATATATATATATATATATATATATATATATATATATATTAACTATAATATCAATATATAGTAAATTATTATTATTGTTGGAGAGATGCATAGTGATCTTTTAGCAATCTTTTAAACTGCGGAAACGATTTCGCTTGTCTGACCGTCTCAGGAAGACCGTTCCAAAGACGAGCAGCCTGTACCGTGAAGGACTTGCTATATATCGTGGTCGAGTGGAGAGGAATATCTAAAATGTGATTCTCTGATGATCTCAAAAACCTTGGGTGCGCCTGATGAAGGAACCGAAAACGTTGTTTTAAATAAGAAGGAGAGGTAGGGTTGAAGAGTATATTAAAAAGAAGGTGAAGAATATGAGAATTCCGGCGAAGGCGAATAGGTAACCACTTGAGCTGTTTACGAAATTCGGAGACATGGTCATATTTTCTTAGTCCAAATATGAACCGAATGCAAAAGTTTTGGAGACGCTCAAGCTTATCTAGGAGGTTTATATTTATATTACATGCATAATATTGTAGTGCGTAGCCGGGGCGGGTCGCTAGTGTAAAATAAACGCGTCCACTTACATTATCTTTTCTCGTCAAACATTTTTAATATCCGCAACTATGCGAGTATTTTTATCGGGCCCTTTCATACCGTAATCGCTCAACGCGTGGAACCGAACGATAGAAAATTATTTTTCACTTGACAGATATTGACAATAGGGTATCTGGGATCGGTTTTATAGTCTGTCATATTATTTTTAATATATCGCCTTTGGCGTCGCTGAAAGATGATTTTATCCTAATATTTTGTTTTAGTTGGTCTGGCTATCATCGTCATCACTACATAGTGTAAAACAAAGTCGCTGTCGTCTGTCCGTCACTATGTATGCTTAAATATTTAAAACTAAGCAACTGAAAATTCAAGAGGACGGTTTATATGTATAATACCTGCATAAGATTGCAGAGAAACACTGATAAATTTAGATGTTCATCATTGCACCCGTACGAAGCCGGGGTGGGTCGCTAGTTTAGAATAAATAGTGTCACCATACCATCTATCCTGAAAATATCATAAGAGCCGATAAAAAAATGTCAAGGCCAATGAAAACTTGAGGTCTGCCCAGCGAGCGAGTTAGCCAACCATTCTCGATGTAGTGAGAGGAGGGCCGACTCAGTAGTGGGTCATTTAAGGCCTGAGTAGTAATCCATATACACGTTTTCTTTTAACTTACTATTTAAGGAAAAAGGGTCCTCTAATAAGCACGTAGGACAATTCTATCTTTACAGTTCCTTATTAGGATTTCATGGAATACAAAGGTTTGATTAGCCAACAAAAGGCGGACTCCCCACTAATTCCATAGAGCGTTTTCCTCTAGGAGCAATAGTAGGACAATAGATCTCTAGAGTTTAGGCGAGCTTGGGTTGGGCTGTGTTAATTTCATTGCCAAAGTAAAAGTTTTAGTGAACACTTGAGATAATAGATGTCGCTTCATATATCAATTGGTAGTTCTAGAACTCGATATAAATAATGCTCCTGTTTTACGTTAATATCCATGTTATCGATTTTGTTACTTCTCTAATTTAACGCATGATTACGAAGACCACGTTGGATACAGAACTGGTCCAAGATTAACCAATTCTACCACCACTACTACTTCTTTCTCACTGCTGAGTCAGGTAACGGTTACGGCTAGGTTACGGTTAGGTTATCGGCCTTGTAATTTCCCTTTGTGTTCGTTGGCTCACACGGCACCTTCAGGATGAAAAGAGATGGTGACACTGTTCTCAATCCGTCACTACACGGAACCAACTAATTAATATAGTTAATATTGACAAAATGACTTTGATTGTCGATTTGGTCAGTTACTGGTTTACTTTGTTACTTTAAAGACTTCACATCCAGTGTAGCTCTAACATATGTCAGCTTTGTATTTCCTTTTTGTTGCAACTACTGTCGTTTGGTACTAAGCCGGCTAGTTTAAAATATTTTTCTCCCATCAGTCGAAATAAAATGTAACTATTATCTATATACAAAAATAATCATAAACTTCTAGAACAATTTCAAATTCTTTAAACTTTACAATGCTTTATCATCCCTGAGATATGCGAAGCCGAGATAAGCATGGGCCCAAAACTCACACAGACACGTCTATAAATTCACGAACTTTCATACAGTTTTTACTATACACTAAAAAACCTTCTTAACGAGAATCCGGATTAAACCAGTAAAAACGAGATTTCAAAAACATTCGTTTAAAGGAATCAGAAATGTCACCAATTTGCCAGACAGCCAGCCGATTCGAATTGCAAATGCAATGCTAAATTCCCAAAGAAGACAGTAAAATTATGCTGGACCCCGACTCTGGAACATAGGTTCTGACTCGGGTCGAGGAGGAAATTTATAGACTACTTTTAGGTAATGAAGGGGTGTGTCTAGACTTTAGTAGGATATGGTTTGATTTGAATTACGTGGTGTGGTGTGGTAAAGTGAATTTAGAACACGTTAAGCTGGGTACTGACCGGTGTTACGGGGCGTAATGTAACGTACTCCACAGCGAGTATTCGCGCAGTCAGTACGTCGTGTTACGGCGAAAACAGCGAGCAACGAGCCGCTGAGTGTTTTTTGGCGAATCCTTTGACTGTTACGCGGTTCAGTCAGTACGCTGTTGGGAGTCGTCACGAGTGCACGCGCACTTCGCGAGTGATCACTCGTCTTTCCTGTCGTAATTATTTAATTTCTTTTTTATAACATAGAGTGGAACAAAGAAAAAACTCTGTATTTAATAGAAAAATATAGAGAAGACCCAGTTTTTATTAAAGATATACCAACACGTCCTCCCTGTCGGCCATCTTGAGTGAACTGGCGGCGAATACGGAGCACAGAGTTTTGACGAGCATGTTACACCTATTTTAAATGCTCGACGCTCAATGATCGACGCGAATGTTACCACACCTCGTAACGTTGGTCAGTACCCACCTTTTGAGTCGCACAGAAGTTACAAACCTACAGAAGTCTAAAATAACAACTAAGAAATAAAAATAAGTCCTTGCATAATGAGTTACATGTAACGTTGTAAGCGTAGTTTGTATTAATTATATTATGTATTACATAATTATTATTTTTTGCCCATTTGGGACAAGTACGGACTTCAAAAAGATAGGGTTAGACAAGTTAGGCGTCAGAGATTCTGGAATATACATACAGCAGTATACTGGGAATAGTGTATATAATTGAATGTACTAATAATTACTTCTTACTTACTTAAACTACGTACTATTTTCTTATTTAAAGAAAAGATTCGGTCCTTAGGTCATGAAAGCGCATTTTTTTTTAATTAATGTAATACTCGAAAACGTCCAGTAAAGGCCCGAGGAGCAATAAAGTTCCTTGTTTATGTTGTCTCATGTTTATTTTGTTGAAATTCAATGATATTCGGACATGCATCACTGGAATAAATACATTATTAATATACCTAGGTGAATCAAAAAGTTCTTAGAAGTGCATATATATGAAACCTTTTTGGATCAAGTTCGATATTCAAATTAAAGAGTGTCTATCACACTATATTTATGCAGACTGTCACTTGTTTTTGTCAGTTCGTTCGCATGTAATAAAATTTTTTGTGCAACGAGTTGCTAAAAAGTCAAAATTATGGATAAAAGTGAGTTACGTGCGGTGATAAAATATCTCAGTTTGAAAAAAATGTCTACGTCGGAAATTTTTTTGGACATTCAGCAGACATTAGGGGGTGATGCTGTACCCTATTCTACGGTTGCGTACTGGGTGGCTGAATTTAAAAGAGGTAGATCAAGCTGTAAAGATGACCCGCGTTCTGGGCGGCCTTCAACCTCCGTTACAGAAGAAAATGTCAAAAAGGTTGAGAATCTGGTTTTGGAAGACAGAAGAATGACTATAAAACATATAGCTGAGATCCTAAAGATATCTTTTGGTAGCGTTCAATCCATTTTAATTGATTCACTGGGGTTCAAAAAAGTGTCTGCAAGATGGGTGCCACGAATGTTAACCGACGAAAACAAAAAGCGACGAAATTTCCAAGCGTAATCTCGAAATGTTCCAGCGTGATTCGGATAATTTTTGCCGTCGTCTTGTCACCATGGATGAAACGTGGGTCCACCATTTTGATCCTGAAACTAAAAGACAAAGCATGTCTTGGAAACGACCATCCTCTCCATCCATTAAGAAATTTCGAGTTGCTCCTTCCGCTGGCAAAGTTATGGCCTCTGTGTTCTGGGATAGTGAAGGAATCCTTTTTATTGATTACATGCCAAAAGGCCAGACGATAACTGGACCCTATTATGCAAATTTAATCCCGAAAGTGCGTGAAGCGATTAAAGAAAAACGTCGTGGAAAACTGTCGTTGGGCGTGTTGTTCCTTCAAGATAACGCTCCTGCCCATCGATCGGAAGTTGCGCTCAACGCAATCCGCTGTGCTGGCTTCAATCTCCTTGACCACCCACCATATTCTCCGGACTTAGCCCCAAGTGATTTTCACTTATTTCCAAAATTAAAAGAGGAAATTCGTGGAACAAAATTTCACGATAATGACGCGGTTATAGCTGCCGTAGAGGACTTTTTCGAGAGTCAAGAAAATATATTTTTTTCACAAGGAATAAGGAAGTTAGAAACGCGTTATTCTAAATGCATTGCATTGGAGGGAGATTATGTAGAAAAATAAAATATTATTATTTAAATCTTTGCATTTTTTAATATTGATTCCAAGAATTTTTTGATTCACCCTCGTAACTAGCATTATCGATTCTTTTCTAAAACGTCGGTATCACCTTTGCGAAAATTTCCCCGTAAATTGCAGAATTCTGTTGGACACTATCTGCTAGGTACTACAAACATTAGTAGTATGCGTCCACCGACAGTGAACTAACTTGTATGAAAAACTGGCTCCACTATGCAATCTAAACTAAACTTATTTTAGCTGGCGGTGGCTGTTCGGCTTTACCGTTATCTTTTTATTTCTTAATATAAATAGATTAGCTTCATTGATTAGGCCACCCCCCCGAATCTCTAGCCAATAGTTACTTAATCACGTTAAGCGTAATTCCTTCAGGGCAACCCTCGCCATTTAGCGCTTCCTATCTTCTATCCATTATCGGAATCCTAAAGAGACTTTGGGGTCGATAAATTGAGTTAAAAGACTGCGGTAGCCATTGTTCGATTTAGAACTAAATAATCTAGAAAAACAAAGCTTAGTTTGTGGTTGGCATGGATTGAGGACATAGTAGTGTAGGAGATAATGCGAAACGCAATCGATTTGCAGATCAAACAAGGTATGGATCTCCTGGATATTATTTGAGGGTTCATCATTTAAAATATATGGGGTTCAAATGGGACCTCCCACACAATATACAAGTAGTAGAAGTAAATTAAAAAGCGATTGGTTACTAGCAAACGTGGCGCGTAGGCTTCCATTGGATGTTAAGTGTGTCACAAGATTGCAGCCTCGCTTCCATCAACATGACGTTTCACCAAGTTGGTGTTCCGAAACGCAATCCTTTTCTTTCTAAATCCGTCACCGCGCGGAAATAAGTGAATAAATGTTTTGGGAGGTAACGGTTTGCAACGCAACAAAACAAAAAATTCTGAAGTCTTAGCACTACTTCTTCTTTAAATGTACTGCAGTACGGCGTCGGCTGATTTGGAGCGCGACAATGTACTGGTTAATAACAAAAATGGGAGGCCCTCATACATTTTTTTTATTACGTGTCCTACTCAACACTACAGGGGAAGCATATTGTTGGCAGCTCAAAGAATCATGCTGTCACTTTTACAGGGTCGGTGACAGCTCCGGCGTCATTCATGGGCGCCGATAACCACTTACCATCAGGCGGGGATGATGCTCGAGTACTACTGGCTGCAACATAGGTACAAAATAAGCTACAAAATACCAGTAATGTAGGCAACTGAACAAGGTGCGACCAGCGGCCGAGCGATATCGCAAGATGAATGTCCTCCATTTGTCTGGCAGATCGCTGTGATAGCGGATTAACTGCCCCTACAGAGCTGTATCCAGGCTTCGGATAGCTTGGAATATTCGAGATGTGTAGCAGTATCCAAAATATTTTGATGCGAAAATAACTTTTTTTTACCGAGATAAAAAAGTAGGAGGTTCTCAATTCGTATGTGTGTCATCACCATATAATGATGTCATTAATGCACTGACTTGAAAAGCTCTTCTTAGGTTCAAATTTTATTTCATTATTAGTGCCTTCAAAATGGTCCCATAGAAATGTTATCAAAATAATATCAGCAGTGTTCTATAAAACTAAGTGAACAAAGCTATTAGTCGAAAGGCAAATTTGTATATTTTTAGACGACAAAATAGGTGTGCACAAAATATTAAAAAAAAAACTTTGTAACAAATAAATCTTTAGCCAGATCTAGTCACTAAGGCCGACGGCGGCGGCCCTTAACTGCCCGAACCAGCTGTGTCGCTCCCCAATACATGGACATGCTCCGAAACCCTCATGAGCCTTGCCACGTCTTTCAGCAAGCCCAGCGCTTTGATCGTGAGCTCTTGATGGTCTCAAACCCCACAACGAAGCACGTGTGGGACATTGCATGTACCTCTTTGTGGGGTTCACCAAATTTAGCGGCTGATCAAGTACAGCTCTTAGCCGCTGCACTGCCATCCTGGCCCTCGGCACCCACTATTGGTGGGGTATCCGTATCCCACAGTCCCACAGGCAGTTTAGGGTTCTCAAGGCTTAAGATTAGAGTCTCTGGTGCCAAAACCACTACGACTCTGTGTGCCAGTGCACACCTTTCCTCGTGGGCCCGCCCTGTATGAGTGACCCCGAGCTGGTATGGTTCCTAAGGGCACGTAAGCCTCTAACCATAGCAAGGTGGCATCGCGGATGAGGAAGTATTAAGTCCTAAACAAACACAAAAACGACCCAAAAATCACTAATATATTATTGTAATCGTAATTTTTAATGTTTTAAATTCCCTCTGAACCTGGAAATGCCACTGGCAAAATAAAGACAATATTTTACACAATTACAATTTTACCTAAAGCCCTTTTTTGGCGTTGGTAATTCTCATGGGTATCTTTGGTCGCTGTGGACTAGCCGGGGTATGAGATACTCCGCGACATGGAAATACGGTATTTAGCCCTCCGATCTTTTTAATACACTTTTATTAGCTTCGCTTGTATTTATGTATGTAACGGAATCTTTGAACATGATTTTGACCCAGTTAAAAACGTCGGATTAACACGAAATTTGGCATACTTATTAAGGACCGATGACAATTCAATATTTTAAACATTTTGACCCGTTATCATTAATATAATAATAATAATAATAAAAACCTAGGCAACCGCCTGTCAACGTGCACGTCCAAGCTGAAAATTTAACGAAAAATATTTTAAAATGTGTTCATTTATCATTAAAAATGTGCAATTATCGTTTATTTATACACACAAACCAATCTGGGATACCTGCCGTAATAATTTTTTGAACTGCAATGAGCCAACATACACGACGAAATCCACAAAGACAATGCCGTTTGCGTGCTGCCTACGGGACTGCCAGCGCACGACTTACACCACAGTCCAGTTCGTCACCAAGTTCCGAAGACGAATACCACACGCCGCCAGTTACCGCGGCCTCGAGTGATGATACTGGATCTCCTGTGCCCCCTGCACCGCGGTGCTCTGCGCGCAGGGGTCGCCCGCTACCGGCCAGCTTGATGTCAACGGAGCAGATTGCAACGTCGATGACCTCCGCTACCGGTGGTTCAGTGCGCCGCATGAGATGGTCTCAACAACTCAATGAGAATGTCATGCGAGCGTATTATGGGGCGACAGAGGGGGGAACCAACCTCACTGCCTACCGTTCCAGAATGTTTGCCTTGTTTCAGGACCTTAACCCAGGAACGACTGTTACTGTACAACGGCTGTCGGACCAAGTGCGTGCTATCCAGCGGCTTCAACTGCTTGCACAGCCTGTACTTGATCGACTACGCCTGGAAACATTATCTTCTCATCCTGTTGTTCGCCCGCAGCCTGATCCGGCGGTACCGGCTATTGCTGAACAGCCGGACCCACTGCCACTCGCGCTAGCGGAATCGTTACAGAACGAGGAGGTAAATGTTAACAACCAGTATAATGAGCAATTAAGAAGGGCTTTGGATGATGCGATTCTGGATTACCGCGATGTCCCTCCATCCGATCGACCGCGCTTACCTCGTTTGCCCATGACTAAACACAATTTGGCTCTAACATCAATTCTTGACAAAATTTTACCATCCTATTTTAGTACAACCGAAAATTTAACAGAAACGCACTCAATTCTATACTGCGGCGCAGTTGCCGTTTGTCGAGTAGGCGGAGTAAGGTTTCCAAACCATAACAGGCCTACCCCACAAACAACGACTACCCCAGCGTGGCAGTATAGAATTGAGAAGCGAATTAATGCAGCACGAACAATAATAGCAAAATTATTAACATTTAGATCCGGTAATAATCGTCCAAGAGTCATGCGTTTCGTACATCAAGCTTTTGAGGGGACTGGGATCAGACCCCAAGAATATACTGCTTCGGTTACGGAACGCATGGACTTTTATAAACAAAAAATACAGGCATGGGCAAAACGCATAAGGCGCTTCAAGAAGCGCTCTGATAGATATAATCAGAATCGCCTCTTCCAAAGTGATGCGAAGAAGGTATATCGAAACTGGGAGCAAAATAGTCGGCAAATGAGTCCTGGTGTGACCCCTGACCCTGTCGGAATGTACTCATTCTGGCAGGATATTTGGTCGCAACCAGTTATACACTCCGAAGGCGAATGGATGAGTGTTGTTAGACGCGCATGTGAACCTATCACAGCCATGGGGCCAATTAATGTTGACGAAGCTGACATAGCTCGTGCAATTAGTTCGGCCCCAAACTGGAAAAGTCCGGGACCGGACAGTCTACACAATTTCTGGCTGAAACGGTTTCACAGTTCACACGTGCGTCTGGCAACACAATTCCAAAACGCTATTGCAACTGGATCTTTGCCTACGTTTTTGACTACCGGTGTCACATACCTCCTTTACAAATCTGGTAGTACCTCAGAACCGAAAAACTATCGACCAATTACTTGCTTGCCAACCACCTACAAGCTGCTTACCTCCATTTTAAAATTCAAAATTATGGAGCACATTTTGGCTAATAATATTATGGCACCTGTACAAAATGGATGTAAGCCACGGTCTCGGGGTACTAAAGAACTCCTTCTTATTGACATGACTATTTGCCAACAAGTCCGTCGAGTCAAAAAAAATATTTCCATGGCCTGGATAGACTATAAAAAGGCGTATGATTCGGTGCCTCATTCATGGCTAAGTAGAGTACTGGATTTGTACCGTCTCCATCCAAATCTATGCTCTTTTCTTAGCGTATGCATGAGCCAGTGGACCACACGTCTCTGTCTGCCAGTCATGGCGGGGTTTTCTGACTCCACAGGCTTATTAAGGATAAAGCGTGGAATTTTTCAAGGTGACAGCCTGAGTCCCTTGTGGTTCTGCCTAGCTATGAATCCATTAAGTACGCTACTAATGGATTCAAAGATAGGCTACCGACTCCGCAGAGATGGTGAGGTCATATCACATCTTTTATACATGGATGACCTCAAGTTGTATGCACCAAAGAAATCTGATTTGGTATCATTATTAAAGATCACAGAAAACTTTAGTAAGGATATTAAAATGGAGTTTGGTGTCGACAAATGTGCGGCCATTCATGTACAGAGGGGCAGAGTTGTAACTTCGGAAGAATTACAACTCTCTGAAAATATGTCACTCAGATGTCTCTCGGAGTCGGAAACCTATAGGTACCTTGGAATGGCAGAAGGACTAGGTATAGCTGACAAGGAGATAAAACAGTCATTGACAGCATGTTTCTTAAGCCGCCTTACAAAAGTACTGAAAAGTCTTCTGTCTGGAGGTAATAAGGCGCGTGCTGTCAATGGTTGGGTTATGCCTGCACTTGCTTACTCGTTTGGCATTCTAAGGTGGACTCAGTCTGAGTTAGACGCTTTGGATAGAAAGGTTCGTCGACAATTGACCTTATATCGAATGCATCACCCCCGTTCGTCTGTTATGAGGTTGTATATCCCACGGAAATGTGGGGGACGTGGTTATTTAAACGTCAAAAACCTACATAACCGCGAGGTATGCAATCTGCGGGAATACTTCCTACAGTCAACCGAGGATGTGCACCGAGATGTGGCCAATGTTGACAATTCTTTCACACCTTTATCCTTGGCAAAACAGAATTGGCGCAAGCCCCAGGTGTTAAGCATTTCGGACCGCACGACTATATGGAAGAGCAAGGAGTTACACGGAAGGTTCTACAAGGCTCTCACTGGGCCGGACGTAGACCAACTCGCTTCTGTGGCTTGGCTACGCTTCAGTAACCTCTTCGGGGAGACTGAAGGGTTTGCCTGTGCAATTATGGACGAAGTTATCATGACGAATAACTACCGGAGACATATCCTAAAGGATGGGACTGCCGACATTTGTCGAGCCTGTCATCGTCCAGGAGAGTCCATTAGGCATATCCTCTCTGGCTGTTCTCGCCTTGCTAACGGAGAATACTTGCACAGACACAACCAAGTGGCCAAGATAGTCCATCAACAACTTGCCCTTAAATATAGTCTTGTGGATACTGAAGTGCCCTACTACCAATACCAGCCTGCGCCAGTTCTCGACAATGGTCATGTCACGCTCTACTGGGATCGATCAATTATCACTGACAGGACTATTCCCGCTAATAAGCCTGATATAGTGATAATTGACCGATTGGCGAGCCGGGCAATGCTTGTTGACGTCACTATCCCGCATGACGAGAACCTCGTTAAAGCCGAAAAAGAGAAACTCACCAAGTATCTCGATTTGGCACACGAGGTTACCGCAATGTGGCATGTTGATTCAACAATCATTGTGCCGATAGTCGTTTCAGTAAACGGTCTTATTGCGAAGAGTTTCGACCAACATCTCAAGAAACTCTCGCTGAGTTGCTGGATTAAGGGCCTGATACAAAAGGCAGTCATCCTGGATTCGGCAAGGATCGTGAGGAGGTTCCTCTCTCTGGAGCCCTGAACCGTCGGTAGCTTAGGTCATCGACCTCGTTGTCGACGGGTTTTCTATTGTTTTATATATATTTTTTGAATAACAATGTTTTTTTAAGAATATATGTAAAAAAATATGAAATAAAAAGATATACTGAGAAATAATAATAACGGTGATCAAGGTGGAACACCACTCTTCGATGCCATAGTTAATATATCATAAAGATATTGCTATATTGTTTAGTGATTATTTAGCAATAGCTTTATGATATTTAAGCTAAAAAATAAATAATATTTTAAAAAAACCTAAAAAATACGCTTCTATAGAAAAACGAACTAAAAATAGAAAATAAATTTTAATTAAAAATAGTGTCAGAAAAATGATTTTATTGTAAAAAGCGTGGGGTGCTTTTCAGGATATTATCAAAATAACCCTTCTAGTCATATCTGTTCATAAAATATTTAGAACTATTGATACCATGCACCCCACGCTTTTGCAATAAAATCATTTTTTTAGCTAATAAATAAATACATAGTATAAAACGTATTCAGAAGGCTCATTACCCTTCATGCCACTGGAGGAGGCCCGACTCAACAGTGGGTCATCTATGAGCTGAGCAGTAGTAGTGGTTTACAAATTGCCTGATTCTGAACGCGTACTTTTCCTACTCCGTAACAACCGAAATATCTTTTAAATCCAAGCGACTCTACTTAAAGCGAAATCTCAGAACCTCCATTACAATTTAAAATATTCTAAATTCTAATAATATCCACGTTTCATCCTCTTAAAGGTGGCAATCGGATCATGATAAACCAATACAAGAGGTCTGCTCAATTGTCTCTCTGTTTGCGGTGCGGGGAATTTTCGTCGTCGCATTATATCTATTGCGAACGATTCTCGAAATTGCTCTGGTAATTCTATCAATATTAATGCCGAGATTACAAGCCAGGTACGGTTAGTATGAAAATGATAGTTACGTACTTTATTTTATTACTAATCGCTCTCTGTAAATACTGGTAGTGAGTCAAACTACCGGTGCTGAGTAACGTAATATGGAGGAAGGCGATAGTAGGCTTAAGGCTGTCAGTATGGTGACGGATTTAGAATACTTATGGCTTACGAAGACTGGGACGGCATGGCAAGGCAATTTAGATACCTTAGCAATTTATGTAGTATTTATAAATCGATACGTTTAAAGGTGAAATTAATCCCTTGCCATACCATCGCGGTCGCGTATATCGAAAAGCTCATTCAGTAAGTCTCCTTCGCCTGAGAAGAACTCGAGCAGCATTTCCAAGCTCTTTTAGTGAAAAAACGCGTAAATGCTGCTCCAATACATCCCAGAGGGTGAAGTACTGCAGTAGGATTTCTAAGTTTAAACGCAATAAAATATATTAGAAACCGGGACGTATTTGAGTAGGATTTCTAGTGCTAAAATCACAAAGTTGTCTAAGAAAAGCTAATGCGATACGTCTCTCTGTGCAGATATTGCTATCTCACGCACATGTTTTCGTGTACTATCTGTACCCATCTGCGCGCGCCGGTCGTATTTTTTTTTTTTTTATGAAAAAATAGGCTTACGTTTGACCTCAATCTCGCTTGATGGAAGGCGAAGATGAGGCCTAAGATGGTACACGTTTGCCTAGAAGGCGTCTGTTCACTTTGGCCTTAAAGAGGTCCAGATTATATCTTTCCGGAAAGACAAACCTCGGCAGAGAGTTCCACTCCTTAGCTGTTCGCATAATGTATGAATGCTACTCCAATACATCCCTGCACTTAATACTTGCGGTGCAATTTCAATTTCTTATTTGTTGTTTCGGTCTCAGAGTAGACTTCCTTATTGGCGTCGGTCTCGCGGCCGGTCTCGGAGTAGACTTCCTTATTGGCGTCGGTTTCGGCGTCGGTCTCAGAGTAGACTTCCAATTTTTATGGGAGAAAACTAGAACTGCCCGACTGCGGAAAGACATACCCTCTGTAAGCGACGAGGCGCTGGGATCTCGGCAGGCGATCTCGAAAAGAAAATAAAGCTTGGACATCTATTACCGGCTTGATCGCCCGTTTATTGAAAGTTCACATAATATATTCACATATTAAATAATAAAAAAAAAAAAAATTACAACCTAAAATTACACCATTTTCTTCCTGCCAAAATAATAGAAAACCAAACATTTTAAAACATAAGACCGCTTTCTTCTTCTGCTTACATAATATTAAAAAGTTATAAATAAAAAGGTTTTATATTAATAATAAAAAAATAACGGCTGTGGCCGCTCACCATCGCCAACATTCTGCCCCTTAGTGTCGTTGCGACACTCATTACCCAGTACTATACCCGAGTAATGTTCACAAACCTAACTCGGCCATCAGCTCCGGTATAGATTTTAAATGATGTCTGTGGGTTAGAAGCAAGGCGATGTTAGGGACTCACTAGACTAGGGTGCACGAAACCGTTATATACAAGCAAGTGTTCCACACAATCTCTGTGCCGAGATTTAAATTCCATTGGCTTGCTTGCCATCTCTGCGGATGTCGCTATATCGCGATTTTGATGAAACTTTTTAGTATAATACAAGTTAAAGGAAAAAGAACAACGTACTGAGTCTTGTAAATCGTATGATTTGTTGCAACCTAATTTAAAAAGGACTACATATTGATTGCTGAAACCTATAGGAGCTGTGATGGCCGACTGAGGTGGTGAAACATCAGAATACGAGGTGATAGTAAATAGGTGCGAGTTACTACCGCTAACTTCAGAGAAACTTCTGCCCATTTGTTTAGCCGAATAAACTAAAGCCCCGTGCACACAACACCCCAGTAACGTTCGCGTGATGAACGGTCCACCTGGCTTAAGTTTTTTACATTCAATTGGAGCAATCAAATCGTAATTATCCTGTCCTATTAACAGTTCAGGTTTTACGTTAGAATTATTTACATGACTAATGGTACAAAAATCTTTACACTGATTAAAGTCTATATCAGAAAACGTTTGAATAGGTAAACTAAATTCTCGTAGTTTACGAGCTCGCAAATTAAATTTAAGTCCGTCACTGTTGCTAATGTTAAAGTTAACAATTTGAGTGTCACATACCAACTCGTTGGAGTCCCACGCGCTGGTGGCTCGCATCGTGAAATTCTCACCGTGTAAGCCGGCTTTGTCTGCGACGTCAGCAGATATGAGACTCACCGTAGCGCCGTCGTCCAGCAGCGCAAAAGTTTTCACACTGTTTTTTGGTCCATTTACGGTCTCCGGCACTATTTTAAGCAGTATTTTTGCTTTATTCGACGAAACCGGAACATCTGCGACTAAAATGGATACTTCGGAAGGCTGTGTCTCGTTCGCGGGGCTGGCGGAGGGTTGGTTGCCGTCCTGCTGAGGTGACCCGTTGCGCGATGCAGCTGTATTCTGGTGCGCAGTCTCTGGCTTCACCCAGTGCAGCAGACGGTGATGGGATCCTCCACAGACCTCGATGTCACAGTCGTGCGCAGACTTGAGCGCAGCGGACAATGAGTTGGTAGGGTTTGGTTGATCATGACATGGGCTGCTGTGGTGGTTAAAGTTGTGGCCACCAAAACTGACATTAATGTCCAAAGCAGCAGTTGCCGATGATGCAGCCTTTTTTGATGCTTCAGATTTTTCTTTTATTGCAGCAAATTTGAATGCAAATTTCTTCTCGAGTAGTTCTTTTTCAATACGAGCTTTGGCTTTTTTCAAGGCAAATTCAGCTTCAGCTTCAGCTTCCCTCAGCTCGATGAGTGCCTTAGCTTGAGCTGCTGCATGCTCTAGCCGCTTGCGGGCGATATAAGATGATTTGCGAGTACTCTTCTCCCTGACACGTGACTCGGCGGTAACTGCTTGTGTAGCAGTTCGATCATCTATTAGCTCGGTTTCATTCGGTTTTCCAGCTCTAGTTTGGATGCCCTTCGCTTGTGCGCGCGTCTCCATAGTACGCGGCGGTGTGCGAAGCAATGACATCCTCCCTGCAATACAGGTTTTGATTTTCTCTTCACACCTACCGAAATCGTATTCGGCGATGTAGGACCAACGATGTAAGCGACGAGGCGCTGGGATCTCGGCAGGCGACGACGAAAAGAAAATAAAGCTTGGACATCTATTACCGGCTTGATCGCCCGTTTATTGAAACTCACCTAATATATTCACATATTAAATAATAAAAAAAATATAAAATTACAACCTAAAATTACACCATTTTCTCTTGACCAAAAAAATAGAAAACCAAACATTTTAAAACATAAGACCGCTTTCTTCTTCTGCTTACATAATATTAAAAAGTTATAAATAAAAAGGTTTTATATTAATAATAAAAAAATAACGGCTGTGGCCGCTCACCATCGCCAACACCCTCCACCTTGCAGAATACCGCAGCCGCAATAAAAGTACCAGGCCTCATAAGCTTAGCGGAGGTTACTTGGAATTAAAACGAGTGTGAGAGGTTTTCCCCACCAAGGTATACGAGAGCTAACTAGAGTTAGGGGAAGGACCTCCACCCGACAGAAGGGCGTGGTGTTGACAACCACAGAAACTGACAGTTAGAAAGAGATTTTTAAGCTAAGAGATTTACATGCTTCAGCGTCACTTCACTATAAAAAAAAACTCTTGTATCAAGATTGTTCGTTGTTCAGTAGGCTAATTACCTTCTATGTCACTGGAGGAGGCCCAACTCGGTAGTGGGTCATCTATGGGATGAGTAGTAGTTGTAGGTTAAAGTTTGCACCAGATTTGATAATGTAGTTAAAATAAAGCAGCTTTTTTTTGCTGTTGACTGTACCAGCTAAGAGCAAAACACGTATACATGAGCTGGTATACCAATGTTGATAAAGTGAATCTATGCATGGAAAGAGGAGCAATAAATTAGAAGTTTTAATTTATTACTACAACACTTTATTTACAGATGGAATATTTCAGTTAACGGTATTCTTAACTGAAACCAATCAATTGAACATATTAACATTCTGCATTTTATTCGTGAGGTGACGGATTAAATATAGTTGTCGTTAGTCCCAGCAGAACGAAGATACGGCCGAAATCCTAGCCGCAAGAGAAGGTAAACTTGATACAAACACTGTGCCAACCCGTCTTGCCAGCGAGGCACAGTTTTTCCCTCCATAAACATGGAGGAGGCCCGACTCAGTAGTGGTTCATTAATGGCCTGAAATTGATTAACCATGTCTTCGCTTTCCCGTGACCACGACTGCTGCAAAGCATTCGAAACGTCGGGAATCAAATCATGTAAACACACGCGATAAAACCTAACTCTATAAATATAGAGAGTTTAATTTCAATTTCCAAATCAATTATGTTACGCGATATAAATACATTACTCGATGATGGTGATAATAGCACGTCGATGAGCACGAGTCGGTTAACAAATTGGAATCATCGTTCACTAATCTAAAATCGATGGAATATTTGGTTCAGTCTAGACGCAGTCTAGTCGAAAATCAACCTTTCATTATCGCAATTATTAGAATTAGTTTGAATCCGATAATTGCTTGTATGCGATGGCCCAATGGAGATGTACCGTCGACAAATAAAGTGGGTTTTCTGTACAGACATTGTGTAGTTGTACGTAGGATTGATGGAACCTTGACAGTTTCCGATTTCATTAGGGTGGATTAGAGAAAGTACATTGTCACCTACCCATTCTATCCTGCGGGTATCTCAAACTCAAAAGGAACTGTATTTCCGTAGGTGTCATCACAAAACTCTTATAAATCGTCATATTTAAAATCACCATTATCATCTTACGGCCATGTCCTTGTGCCGAATCTTGTGCCAATCCGTCTGGCCCGCGTGGCACAGTAGGCCCATTACCGTCCATGAAACTGGAGGAGGCCTGACTCAGCAGTGGGTCATATATGGGCTGAATAGTATTAGTAGTAAGAATGGAGAAGAGTAAGTAATACTTCTGGTGTTACAAACGTCCAGAAGCGACGCTAACCGTTTACCATCATGCACGCAGTATGAACGCCGCTTTATAATAAAAGCCGTGGATTTAAACTATCCATCCAGTATTTAAAAAAGTTATGAATTGTCAGTCTGGATTGAAAAAATATATCGAATTACTGAATCGAATAAAGACTTTCAAATCATGACAACGCGCTCAATAACTGCCGTCCTAAAGTTAATCTGAATCGACTTCGGCGAATTTACATGCAAATTGGGTTTCAAAACGGGTTCCAGAAAACGCCCATAGTTAATGCTTTGGCAACAATAGTGTCTCAATCCACTAAACACCTAAGTTACGCTTAAATTCTAGTCAATAAGATCGAATATCCCATGACGACTCCTTCATACAGGTGTAACCAACTTTTGGTGTTCGAATTAGAGGAACAAATTTAATAAGAGCATTTCAATTTGGAATTATCGGTCTTAATTGCAATAGAATAGAGTTGATATTGTTGCGGATATATTTTTAGACTGTAGTTTATTTAGAGCCATCGTAAGTTTCAAGTTCTAAAGCTTCCAAAACGATTGTCTCATGTTTAGTTTATGACAAATGGTGAACCGAACCGGTCGTAGTTTCAGTATGAATGTGGGTGGACGTAAGGGTATACGGGTATACAGGGTATACAGGGGACGTACCCACAAGGTAAAGAGATGGATGAATTGTGGGAATGAGTACCTACATGCGTATGAAATTTATGAATGGAGATATGACGTCGATAGGAGTGTACAGAGACTACCTAGCGTGGGACAAGGGCCAAAATGTGATTCAACATGATGATTTATAAGAGATTTGTGATAAAACTCTAATGAAGGTCCTTTACAGTTTGAGTTTGCTTATTTCGTGGCTTTAGTATTAGTGAATTAACTAGTTAGATATTGAATACGGCTCTGTACACGTGGATATCAGTCTCTAAACATAATATAGAAGAGTAACAAACAACGGAATGTTTATTCCTAAATAGACACGTTTTACAATTTTGTATTGTGTTTGGTTTATGTTACATTTCAAAATATTACTAACTGCTACCGGTGACTTCGCTCGTGGAGCCTCATAGATAGATAGATAGATATACGCTTTATTACACAGGTGGAAAAATACAGAACACAAAAAAAATACAACGCTTTGTACAAAGGGCGGTCTTATCACAAAATGCAATTTCTTACAGACAACCTTGGTATGGACATTATTTATAATTTAAGAAAGGGTAGTAAAAGGTACAATAATACATATACGACTAATAATATAATGTTATTTAGCAATATGGAAAGGAAAAAGAAATAGTTGATAGAATGAATACTCTATAGTGTATAAATGATTGTATAAATTATAATAGATATATACAATATATACATAAATAAATACATACCAAAATTTTAACCAAATTTCTAGATTTTAAAATTAGACAGCAGAAAATAAATAAAACTAATCATACCAAAGGCTGTCACCAAAAGGGCAATAGCGGGGGCTATGCTCGGAGTTTCCCTGCGGGATCGAAACGGAAATGAGGAAATACGCAGAAGAACCAGAGTTATTAACATAGCCCACAGGGTTGCTAAACTTAAATGGCAATGGGCACGGCGCATAGCGCGCAGAACTGACGCCCGATGGGGAACAAAATTCCTAAAGTGGCGAACGCGTTCTCACGGTGGACCGACGAGGTCGCCGGAAAGCCATGGATGTGGGCGGCTCAGGACCAGCTGTTGTGAAAATCCGTGGGAGAGTCCTAGGGCCAACAGTGGCCGTCTTTTGGCTGAAATAATGATGATGATCTTATAATACTAAAATAATCTCTCTCTCTCTAGTCGGTCCCTCATGAATGAGGATCGTGGTCATCAGTGGATGCGTTACATTTGGACCAGATGATGTGCCTCCGTCGAGTCCTGTCCATGGCTTCCCTAGCAATACAACAAAGCTTGGAGGAGTGCGTGTCTTTTATTTGATCGGTCCATCTTGTAGGGGATCGACCTCGAGCTTGTTTGCCTTCAGTGTTCCCGATTACGATCAGCTTTCCCAGACTTTCGTCTCCTCTTCGCACTATGTGACCGAAATACGATAGAATTCGTTGATGGCATACTGTAGACAGGCGGGTTTTGATTTTTAGTTCACAGAGTATCGATTTATTGGTGCGTTTTGCGGTCCAGGGTATCCTCATCATGCGTCTCCAGCACCACATCTCCAAAGCATCGATCCTTTGCCTCTCTCGAGCTCTAATAAAATAAAATAATAGTTAGTTACTAATATTGATCTTGTAATAACCAATTTAAACTATGCGCTCCTGGAAAGTGGGGGGGCATCAATACAACTCAAAAGGGACTTTATTTACAAAGGTTTTATCACAAAACTCTTATAAATCGTCATATTTGAAATTACCGTTATCATCTTACGACCCTTGTCCCACGCTAGGTGGTAGTCTCCAAACACACCTATCCATCGTCATATCTACATTCACACCTTTCATACACAATTCCTCATTCTTACAGTCCATCCATCTCATTAGCCAAAGTTTCTCGGTCCAGCCATTTCATAGATTAGCCCAAAGACACTGCCATACAGACAGACAAAAATTAAAAAAAAAAACGTTTTGGGTATATGTACCGTGTATACGTCCAAACGCACTTAGTAAAGGCGGTTATTTTAATATTACATACACACTCCAATTTTATTTATTTGTATAGATTTGATAAGTATCTCTTAGATATTAATGTAACAATAATTATTTACGTATCTTGTTTACTGACTTATATCATGTTTCATATTGCTATGTGGTTATCATCAACATGGTATCAACCTCGGAGATGCCCATTGCTGAGACCGGCTTCGTGGAGAGAAATTTGCCCACTGGCCTACCACTCACTCTACGCTGGGATTCTATCCAGCATAGTATTTCTTCTTTCGGCTCTTTCGACACCCTCAGTCAAAAGTAACTGGTGACTATGTGTGCTGAGTTAAGTAGAATATTTAGATACGGTTTCATAAAATCTTTAAACTAAAACTCTTTTTTTTTCTGTTGACACTCGTGTAATATTCCTCTTTGATCCACCACTAGCAAATACAATCCAACTTAATTAAGTTCTTAGGCATTTGATAATGTACTTTATTCATAAAGACAAAGCGGTGATAGTCGCAGGCGCAATGCCACCCTAATGTTCTTTTCACTGATTACACTAAACAAATATGGGATAGTAATCGAAATCTTTTTGTTATGTCCACTGTAAATGGACGTATGCTCAGTTTGTTTATTTGATGCTCTCATTATTTTTCAAACGGCATTCGGTAAGTTTTTGTTTTATTGATAGTCTTAAAACATAGTCCTTGGACTGTAAAATTGTATCTGCTTTGCAGGTTTTTTAAATTAGGAATGTACGTTTTGATTGCAGAGGGTATTCATTCATGGAGGTTCTCGTCTCGTGCGACTGCAAGATTTCGATTCTAAAAGATTTCAAAATCAAAACATAATCAATTTGGCTCAATGGAGATCTTTTGACAAGTCAAACAACAAAATAAAAATTGAAAATTTACCACTTCAATTTGAAAATTGATTATTTACAATCTACCACCGGTTCGGAATGCAGCTCTACAGAGAAAAACCTGTAGTTGCTCTTTTTAGATCGCCATTTTTAGGTGCAAGACTGGATTTATGACAGATTTGTAAGAGCAAACTCGCGCAATAGTCCCAAAGGGCCAAACATCAGCCAGATCTAGTCACCAATAGTAACCTTCTATTGCCCGAGCCAACCGACGCCCTGCAATGGCACCTGTTCACAAGCATGATGCATGTGGCGACCATCACCCTCCTCAACCATATTGCAGGGAAGAGAACGACCCGCTACACGACGCCACCACTGCCAAGACAGCATGATAACTCGAGCACCAAGGAATTGAATATTTAAAAGTTATAATAATTACGCGTTAGGATGGTTTCATACTGTGTACACAGAAATACTGTTTATTTAATTTGTTAAAACGTCTGCTGTTGGTTGCATGGTTTTGAATTAGCTATAAAAGGCTCATAAGACAATCTAGGTCGGTGAGGTAAACTTATCACCATTTTGCTAATAAAATGTTGTAAACCTAATTTCTTTTTTTTACTTCTTTTTATAAAGGTATTTAAAGGAGAATCGGTCCACGTAATTCCTTTAAATCTCATAGTATCGGGAAATATTGCCTGAAAAACTAACAAAGAGCGTGTTCACAAACGGATCAAACAGTACCCGAAGGCTTTGAACCGACTGTGGACGATGGCCATAGATTGACGGGACGCGGAAAAATGGAAAGCGGATGGATGAAAGGGTCGCTGTTTTACGTTCTATTTATTAAAACACAACGATGAAAATAAGATTGTAAAGTAGATTAGATTTAAAGATATGTTAAGGAATCACTATCACTACATAGTATAAAACAAAGTCGCATTCTTCTGTCCGTCCCTATGTATGCATAAATCTTTAAAACTACGCAACGGATTTTGAAGCGGTTTTTTTTAATAGATAGTGATTCAAGGGGAAGGTTTATATGTATAACCCACCCCCGCTTTGCACGGGCGAAGCCGGGGCGGGCCACTAGTATACGTATAAATTTGATTTTTAATTTTAACTTAACTGATGATTTCGCGCTAAGGTTTTCGCATATATCTCTTTATTTCATACTTTTTTTCATATATTCTTTAAAAAAACATATTCATTTAAAAATATATATATAAAAACATAGAAAAATCGTCGATGACCTAAGCTACCGACGGGTTAGGGTTCCAGAGATAGGAACCTCCTCACGATCCTTGCCGAATCCAGAATGATAGCCTTTTGTATCAGGCCCTTAATCCAGGAACTCAGCGAGAGTTTCTTGAGATGTTGGTCGAAACTCTTGGCGATAAGACCATTTACTGAAACGACTATCGGCACAATGATTGTTGAATCAACATGCCACATTGCGGTAACCTCGTGAGCCAAATCGAGATACTTGGTAAGTTTCTCTTTTAGATTTTCGCTATTATTACACATTGAAATTAATAGTTATTTGTTATACAAGAGTGCAAAGATGCTTTTTAACCGCGTGTTCAATTTTGATGACCGAGCAAGCGAAGGATTCTAAAATTGAATCACGAGCGCAGCGAGTGATTCAAAATTAGAATCCTGAACGTTAGCGAGGGAATCAAAAGAGCACGAGGTGAAAAATCTTTGCACTCGAGTGCAACACGTAACTTTTCATTCCACCTCAGCGAGGAAATGACTAAATGCAAAAAAAAACGTTTACAATCACAAGATAGGTACACTTTTATTTCAGTTTAGGTATTAATTACTACATTATGACAGGTAAGTATTACAGAATAATCTTTACTTTATTCTCTAGCGAATAAAAACGGCTTTTGCACTCAGATATCGAAGAGCAAAAATACTTTATTCTCTAGTGAATAAAAACGGCTTTTGCACTCAGATATCGAAGAGCAAAAATACTCTTTCCGAGATGGGGGGATGAAAATAATTTTGAGCAGATTTATCGCGACTGGTCTCTCCCGTGCCGGGAATTAAGTAATGTAAAATACACGCGGTAGCTCCGTAAAAAAGTTTAAGTTAGTCAAACAAGGAGAAAAAAAGATAACTTTAAACTAAACTCTGTGCCATTCCGTCTGGCCAGCGTGGCACAGTAGGCTAAATTACCCTCCATGTGATAGGAGGAGACAGGACTCAGTAGTGGAACATGTCGTCGTCGTTCGTCGTTTCAGCCCATAAATGACCCACTACTGAGTCGGGCCTCCTCCAAATAAATGGGGGAGGCCCGACATGGAACATGTATAAATAAATAATAAATAAATATCCTTGGACATTTCACACAACGCCATCACGTCCCAAGTTAAGCAACTTAATGCTTGTGTTATGGTAACGAGATGGATGATAAACTACTTATATACATTTTTTTTTTGTAAATTCATACATATTATAGATAGAAATGACACCCAGACTCCGAGCCAGTGCCTCTGGTTTAGACAAAGACACTTGCCCGACCCCGGAATCGAACCCGGGACCCGTTGATCCAAAGGCAGCACATCTAACCACTAGACCAACGAGGCAGTATTAGTACTAGCAGTAGGGGATTCGTTTAAAAAAATACAATTTGGAACCAGACAAAAGAAACTGTATCCGCCACGCCTACCACTCACTCCGGTGTCTGTGTGTTTTCACCTTTAAGAAAAATATCATGAAGCGAAATCAACTTTCTGATATTTGGAAAACATATTAATTTATCCAATATCATATTGACAGATCTAACGAATAAAAAAAATCCGGTAAAAATTGCCCAAATATAACTCCCGGTGGGTAATAAGAAAAGTTAAAATGTGATTATTAATTTGCAAAGTTTCCAATACAGACAGGAAATAACTTCAGCGGCGACGGTTCACAGTCAATCTTTATTAAATCCTGAAATTGACTTTCAAAAAAATCCTCGTAATATGAATGTTAAAAACGAGCAAGTTACCCATTTAACGGGGAACCAATGAAACTGTGAAGTCTTTTTGCTGACAAATTTTAGGGGCCCTTAGGTACCTACTGATTCATATGGTGACAGATTTAGAATACAAAGTGTCACCACCCCATTTCACTCTGAGGGTGTCGTTAAAAGGAAATGAGAAGGCACGATAACCTAGCCGCAAGAGAAGGAAAACTTGAAATGAAGCTCTGTGCCAACCCATCTGGCCAGCGTGGCACAGTAGGCTAATTACCCTCCCTGTGATTGATGAGGCCGGACTCCGCAGTGGATCATTTATAGTCTGAGTATTAGTAGTAGTGCCTTGTTGGTTTAGGGGTTGGACCTGCCGCCTTTGGCTCAACGGCTGCCCGGTTTGATTCCAGCGTCGGGCCGGTGTTTTTGTGTAAACCAGAGGCACTTGCTCTGAGTCTGGGTGTCATTTAAGTTCGTGCACTACATGTTTGTAAACTGCCCCCATCGATACATCATCATCATCATCATTTCAGCCAAAAGACGTCCACTGCTGGACATAGGCCTCCCCCAAGAATTTCCACGAAGGCCTTGGGAATAGTAACCACGATACAGATTTATAGTATGTAATGATGATGATAGTGTACGGAACTGTTTAATATTTTGCCATAATTGTAGCGAGTTTTTAATAAATTCTTCAAACCAAGAGTGACATAATCTGTGGAGGCCAAACTTTGCAAATGTCAATCTCGCAAAATGAGATGCAGCCGCCTTTTATGGCGTCACCAAATTAAATTTGACCCTTGGAGCCGGAAGAAATTCGACAAATTTTACCAATGATAAAGTAAAGACAGGGATCAGGAACGCTGGATGGCTTTTGCCAATTTAATTTCTTTTAAAGCGACAGTGTGACAGACTTCGTGGTATGAAATTATCTGCTACTCACCCGCACCCGCTCCGCACGAGTGTTATTATTACAATCGTTTTTTTTTTGTATGACTAGGGCGGTGAACTGACCGACAGCTGTCGGGCCTCTTCTCATAACTGGGAGTGTAATTAGCCAACAGTGCCGCGATGGCCAGATGGGTTGTCATACCGCTAGGTTTTCAGCCTTGGCATTTCCTTTCGTCGGCTCTTATGGCACCCTCAGGATGGAATGGGGTGGTGATTTAAAATCCTGCTGCAGAATGGAAGCGAATTTTTGCAACGAAATTGTACATACCATCTTAGTGTAATTTGTATAAAATACTGACTGGGTGTTGAAATAGGTTTGTTATCAAATAATGTAGCTGGCAATGTACATTTATAGACAATATTGGTTTCCATGGTTTTGTCATTTTTAACTGTTCCTATCAACTGAAAAATATAATATGGGTATTTCACTGCGTAACTAAATAGTTTTATTTACTGCATTCTAACGAGGCCAATAAAGAAACAGTATCTTCCGAGGAATCCGTGGAATCCGATTTCCCTTAGCTACTGTTGGTGCCGTGCTCTGGAATCTGCGGGAACCAGCGCAAACAGGAAGTTGAAGAGAAATCTCCGTCAAGGGATACACACAGTCACGTGGGTTCCTTGGAATGCGCAACGATGAAATTGCCCTCCCCCATTCCACCGCTGGGGGTCGCCCCCCGGGGCCTGTTTTGCGCAGGCGACGGAGTTTCCCAGGTCAATATTAAGAAACCCGGTGCCAACCCGTCTGGCCAGCGTGGCACAGTAGGCTTGTTACCCTCCATGTAACTGAAGGACGCCCGACTAAACAGTGGGTAATTTATTGCACACACACCTTCGCCTTTATCTTAAAAAACAAGAAAATATTTAAACAATATTTTACACTTCATATTTTTAACCCCAATCACTTATATTTAGTATTTTTCCATACTTAGTTGTTCTGTGTAAGCCTGCGCCGAAATAGTTCAGTTCAATTACTTTGTCATTTATAAAATTAGTTTGTATGTTCTGTTAGTTACATACAACAGGGACTAAACACATTAACGGTTTCCAAATGATACAAAATTTGTCACGGATAAGGAAACGGTTTCAAATTGACAAAATTATCAAACTCAGAACTGTTTAATTACAAAATTCTGTGATACGCATGCGAGTCATCCCTTGAGATAGAAATTTCCACCTGCTAATACATTTTGAACCGTAATCTGATTACTGTAACAAATATTTTTGAATGCCATAATTACAGTAATGTAAAGGGTTTGAACACACTTCAAATGGTTATTGCTTTTTCGACTCGGTTTGAGCACAGAGTGGTTTGGCAATAACAATTTTGACAAAAAATCTGCACTTACTTAATATGTTGTGTTCATATCTTCCATATGTCTTCTAACAGTGCGTATTACCAGCGATGACTTATGGATCGGAAACGTGGGTGTTCACAATGGGATAGGCGGCTGAGAGTCACTCAACGTGCGATGGAGAGAGCTATGCGCGGAGTTACTCTGCGTCATAGAATCAAAAACGAAATCCGCAGAAGAACAAACCGACTTAAAAAAAAAAGATTTTGATTGGTTGTTCATCATATTACATCCGACCTCCGCCGTGCTTCGAATGGCACGTAAAGACGTAGGTCCCGGCTGCCATTGTAACATCTATGGCAGTCAATACATGAGGTCAGTAGCATGAAATCTGTGCTGGTTTAACCATTGTAATTACCGGTCGCAGGTCGTACGTCCATCGTTCACTTTAAAAACTGGTAGTAAAA
Source organism: Clostera curtula (assembly GCA_905475355.2). Lineage (NCBI taxonomy): Eukaryota > Metazoa > Arthropoda > Insecta > Lepidoptera > Notodontidae > Clostera > Clostera curtula. Next base: position 15,640,309 of record FR997808.1, on the reverse strand, counting down.
TTGATTTAGACTCCAATGAAAATTGGCAAGGGCAAAAAATTTGTAAACAAATATTATTCATCCATTTATTCATTGGTTTTGAGTACGAATAAGTTTCCATTTAAATACCAGAACATTCTTCAGACAACCAATTCAATTAATTTTATTCTGTTTATTGTTAAATGAAAATTGTTTTAAATCTGAATTGCAAATTGTATGATAACAGTAGTTCACGATTGCGATTTTGGCTGTGCAAATTCCGCAGTATCTCAAATTTCGTGGACAAAATTTAATATCCAAGAAATCATTGAAACATTTTAAGTAGATTTGTAAAATTGTCCTCAAGTTTAAACGCCACGAAATATTATTAGGGATTCAAATTTAAGTAGCTTAATGCTAATGGCGGGGTCTCGGAATTGAAAGGCAAAATGTCTTACATTTATTGTTGACAGCTCTACGCCTTAGCTGTCTAAATGTTGAGGTTAAGCTAAGTTCTAATTAATTAGAAAGAAAAAGCATTCATTATATTAGCATACACCAAATGCCAATATAATAGGCGCAGTGCTGGTAGGCCTCCCACACGGTGCACCGACGACCTGGTTGAGGTTGCTGGAAAGCAATGGATGCGGGCGGCCCAGGAACGGCCTTCCTGGAGATCAAATGACTGACATGAATGATGACACCAAATACAACAGATAATGTATAAATAAATTGCTGAGCTAGCTGAGAAGCAAAGGCACCCGCCTTTGCTTCGCGGGTTCCAGGTTCGATTCCGGGGTGGGCAAGTGTCTTTGTGTAAACCAGATTCAATAGCTCAGAGCAAGTCTGGCTGTCATAAACTGTTGCTATAAAGGGCTCTTTCGATCCCCGCCAATAGTGGGAGCTATGGGTTGGTGAGGCGAAGACCAGAATCACCGCCGCTAACAGCAACTTAGTGCTGTATGTATCAGGTTCGATTATATGCGGCGTCTGAGGGAGGTACAAGCGATAGCCCCCGTGTGCCTCGTTGTTGAGTTGGGAGCAATCTGGAGCTCTCAATTAGAACATGATCATTCGCGGATCATCGCGGCACTCTTATCCCTGTTTCGGGCTGTCGCCGTTGGTGTTAGTCGCAGATCACCATATTTCTGCGCCCCTGAGTCTCGCATAATCCGGCTAACTTTCCATGACTCCCAACATAAAAAAGCGTTTCTAATGCAGATAGTGTTTTATCATACGTTGCTATTATTCGAATCGTTACGACACCTACAGATCGAATAATCGAATTGAAATTTCTTGTATAGTGAAATCGATATAAACTCGCGTAAGCATCGATTCGGTGCCATCCAACATCCGATTCGCGCGACGTAATATCGTTACCGTTCCGACAATTAATTTTCGTATAATTATCGACGTGCGCAGTTTTGCCGTAACGTTGTTGCCGACGGAATTAACAGCTGATTCCGAATGCCGTTCAGCGTACAATGAGTTTTATTGTCCTTCGAACAGATGACCCCAAAGCCTGGACTACAATATATTCACGCATTTTCTCCAATTCATTGGGGTCGGCACCGTTCTAACCAGATTTGGCTAACTACCAGTTTATAAATGGAGCCACCGGTAACTATACAGTTATACCGACTGCGAGTTTCTATACTACAGACTACGTGAAACGACTGCTATTCATAGTAGAATAGCAGCCGAGGCCGGCTTTATGTACTCTTTGAAGCGCGGAACAGTTCACATCAGCTATGCGGGCCATAGCTGACCCACTGCTATGCCAAGCTGGTGAGACGGGTCAGCACAAGGTTTAGTATCAAGTTTTGCTTGTCTAGCGGCTGATGCAATGGGGTGGTGACACTATGTATTCTAAATCCGTCACCACATCGACCCCAGGTCACATTATAATACCCAAAATTACGGATTTGATGAACAATTCAACATCCAGCAGAACCAGACGTTGCTTAACCTGTAGATTGATTGCGTTACGCATAGTCCCTAGACCAAGCCTAGACTACGATATTTTTAATCCAATTAATTATTAGGTCAGGAAACAATTAGAGATAATAATTTAAAAAGATGCGGGAGTAGTGATATGATTGTTTGGCCATATTTCGCTAAGGCTATGCTGGATGAGTGTCCATAATGTATAACGTTTTACCTTCTCTGTTCTTTGAAGACCATCTAATGCCGTCGGTTCCGGCTATTCTACCACCAATGACAGACGTTACGCGTACACAGTAGCGAGAAATCTGACAGCTGGCCGAATCACCGACCAAGAATAAGGGCACAAAACTTTTTTTAAAGCACTTTTGTGTTTTTTTTTATATTTTATAGATTCTCGGTAGACCCACGGCCGTCCACTGTACCAGATAACATGTATTATGCATATAATGTAAAATATGACCGATTAAATATTTTCACGAATAATAAATTCTATGTCATTCAAATTTCTCGAAAACTTAAAAGCAAAGTTGTATATATGCACTGCTATTATGTACAGTTTATTGAATATCACTGCTCTTCAAGCCAAACAAAACTGTAGTTTGTATTAATATAGATTTTGGTGTCATCAGAAACTCTAGCATAATACAGCATTTCTGCCATTGGCTGTGCCTGCTTAATGTAAAATAATGATATGAACTGGTTTATTGAATTATAGATCTTTAATATTCCGCTGTATTTCCAATGAATCTGATTTATTTTTGAACAAATGTATTTCAGCAATACGGAGAATTGATACTATTTCTGTTTTCGTAAATAAATTTGTATATATTACTACGTATCGTATTTATATATGTTTCACAGGCTTCTTTCAAATTTCTTAAAGTTTTTGGAGGGAAATTAACCTTCCTTGCTTGAACTGTAAGGCTAAGGAAGTTAATGTAAATGGTAACTGTGTAATACATAGCCTACTGTGCCTCGTTGGCCAGACGGATTGGCACAGGGTTTCCTTTTACGTTTTCCTTCTCCTGGCGCTAGGTTTTCAGCCTTGTCACCCTCAGGATGGAATGGGGTGCTGACACTAAGTTTTCAAAATTTATCACCACACGATGCATGGTTATCATCACTATCACTATCACTACATAGTATAAAACAAAGTCGCTGTCGTCTGTCCGTCCCTATGTATGCTTAAATCTTTAAAACTACGCAACGGATTTAGATACGTTTTTTTTTAATAGATAGAGTGACTCAAAAGGAAGGTTTATATGTATAACCCACCCCCGCATTGCACGGGCGAAGCCGGGGCGGCCACTAGTGGTATAATAAAACATAATAGATAGTTTTAGGAATCAAACCTAACCCATGTAAGACACTATGTATTCTAAATCCCACATCACACAGATCTTTTGCATACTGAATCCACTATCCGTTTATTAGATGTAGCATGTTGTTACTTTTAGCACGCTGTCACCGTGAAGACACGATGTAGAAAAAAGCAGTAAATTTACGATTGTGATGTATTTTACGAAACCCTTGCACTATTACCTGTATCGCGGGGGTTGTTAACAAAAAATGCAATTCAAGAATTCAATTTACACCCAGGCTCTAAGCAAGTGTCTCTGGTTTACTAAAAGACACTAGCCCATCTTGGGAATCGAACCAGGAACCTGTGATCCAAAGACCACTAAAAATAAGGCTATAAATTAAAATTCATAGCATTAAAATTAGTAAAGATTTTTCTGTAATATAGCAAGCTTTCAACACTAAGAAGTTCCGTAAAAAAAATTACATCACCATCGTCATCATTATTGGCACCCCAATGTTTAACAAGGGGCTCCTCTCACGCACGCCCTCTGTGTGGACCTGGGGTTCCCTCGTCCAATCCTTCATAATGGGTCATATATGGGCTGTAACGACGAAAATAGCCTTAAATCTTGATACAAAAGACGGTTAGTTGTGCTCACACAGACCATCAAAGACTTTTTCTCCAGAATTTAAGCTCGCAAGTCCTTATCCTCCTTAGTCGTTCACTCCTGACGGAGTGGTCGTGGTTGATGATGCTGCATTTTCACTGGCCACAGCAGCCCCCGCGATGCGTCTCCACTTGTTACGGTCTTCAGCGTCTCGGGAACTTTGGACTATAGTCGTTTGAGTCGCAGCCTTAATGAGGTCTGTCCAACGCGTAGGTGATCGACCACGTGATCGCTTGCCCTCCACATGCCCCCGGACAACGAGCCGCTCCATGGAGTTTTCGTTTCGAACAACGTGTCCGAAATACTTGAGGATTCGCATTTGCACAGTCGACGATAATCTTTGCTTGATTTTTAGTTCCTCCAGGATCGAGACGTTAGTTCTAAACGCTGTCCAAGGGATTTGCAGCAGTCGCCGCCAGCACCACATCTCGAGTGCGTCGATTTTGCGTCGGTCTTTTAGGCGAACCGTCCACGTTTCTGCACCATATAGAAATATGGGGAAGACTAAGCTTCTCATTAGGCGGACTTTCGTGGCTTTGGTGATATTACGGTTGCACCAAACTCTTTTCAGCTTGTCAACGGCAGATCGTGTTAATGCACATCTCCTTCGAATCTCGTCTTCACATCCTCCAGTGTTTGTGAGAGTGGAACCGAGGTACACATATGATTGGACAACTTCACAGTTGCCAATCATGGATATTTCAGGGTGGTTAAGTTCAGCTCGGTCCACTATCATCATCTTGGTCTTGTCTCTGTTGATCGTGAGACCGAAGGAGAGGCTTGTTGTCTCTAGACGTGTCAGCAGGTGTTCCATGTCGTCTTTGGTTTGAGTGAGAAGAGTAGTGTCGTCGGCATACCTCAAATTGGTTATCTTCCGACCTCCCACTGATATGCCTTTGTCCCATTGTTCCAGAACGATTCTCATAATACACTCCGTATAGATGTTGAACAGGAGTGGAGAGAGTATGCACCCCTGTCGAACACCAGCGTGTGTATGGAAGCTTTCCGAGTCAACGTCGTCTATCCTGACAGTCGCAGTTCCGTCCTCGTAAAGTCGGCGTATGAGACGGACTAAGTGTATAGGTACACCCATTTGTGTGAGTACGTCCCATAACAAATGCCATTTCATGGTATCGAAGGCCTTGCGAAAGTCGACAAAGCAGATATAGAGCGGGATGTTAAACTCTCTAGACTTTTCGATTATCTGTCGAAGTATTAGGATCTGCTCTCTTGTTCCTCGTCCTTTGACAAATCCCGCTTGCTCAATGGCTATTTCGGGATTCAGAAAAGCTTGCAGTCTGGTATTCAAGACATGAAGGAGTACTTTGCTGGCGTGTGTAATAAGGGCTATAAGCCTGTAGTTGCTACATTTCTTCGTTGATCCCTTCTTGTGCAGTGGTATGAATATAGAGTGTGCCCAGTCTCGAGGCCACTTTTCTGTCTCCCAGACGCGATTGCAGATCACTTGCAACATATCAACCCCGTGTTCGCCCATTGCTTTAAAGATCTCTATTGGAATCGCGTCAGCTCCTACAGCTTTATTCCCCTTCAGGTGATGAATTGCGGATCGAACTTCACTTTTCAGGATTGATGGTTCCATAGCATTCTGTGAAAGTATACTAGTGTTACACGATGGTGTCATGATGCTATCGGTAAAAAGTTCCTCGCAATATTCTTTCCACACACCCACAATATCCTTGATTTCAGTTACAGTCACTCCATTTAGATCCTCGATAGCCCAGGTCTTCGGCTTGAATTGACGAGTTATGGTTCGAATCTTCTTAAATAAATCATTCGTTTCGTGGCGCTCTGCGTTTTTTTCCAACTCTAGGCAGATGTTTTTGAGATGGCTATTACGATCTCTGCGAGTAGAAGATTGGATCCGTGCACCCATCAAATTCAATTCCCGGACAGATGCCCCCCTGGCTTTCATCTCACGACGGTGCTCTACTAGACACCAGGTATCATCTGACATCCAATGTTGGTGTTTACCTTTATAGTCCGGGGTCCCCCGTACATTGATTTCACTTAATTACTATCAAGCTAATTTTTCGTGAGTAGCTTCATTTTCATGAGACGCCCAAAATTTTCTTGTCGACAACTCTTGATTGTGGTAGCTAACAGAGGTAGCAAGGGTGAAATATGTTGATTTTATGATTTTAAAAAAATTATTACTAACCGGGTGCTTTTTGGTATATCTGATGATAATTATCTAAATTATTAGAAAATGTATTTGTCCTACAAAATGTATGGTTTGATCAAAGAGTCCTCCACTTCCAATATGTATGGATAACGAGGTCATAAAAAATGATTACTAACCAGCTGGTTTTTTTTTATTTACTTAATAAATATGTATATTATTTAACCGTCATATTGTCCTACAAGTTGCGTGGTACGTTATCCCGGTCCTACACTCAAAAGTTGTTCTACAGATCATAGAAAAAAAAAAATTACTATCAAGCTGAATCTTTGTGAATAGCTTTGTTTTGATTAGACGCCCAACATTTTCTTGTCGACATCTCTTGATTGGGGTAGCTAACAGAGGTAGCAAAGGTTAAATATGTTGATTTAATGATTCTAAAAAAATTATTACTAACCGGGTGATTTTTGGTGTATCTGATGAGAATTATCTAAATTATTCGAAAATGTATTTGTCCTACAAAATTTATGGTTTGATCAAAGAGTCCTCCACTTCCAATATGTATCGATAACGAGGTCATCAAAAATTATTACTAACCAGCTGGTTTTTTTTTATTTACTTAGTAAATATTTATATTATTTAACCGTCATATTGTTCTACAAGTTGCGTGGTACGTTATCCCGGTCCTACACTCAGAAATTGGTAATACCACAAGACCCATTTTGTCATCAATAACTGTAGGACACCAATTTTACATGATAGGTTAGTATTCTCTGCCCAAATGATACAATGTCCTACAATAAAATAGGTATGTATCATGAGTCCGACAGAAATTGTCATTTTTCGTTTTCCTACTTATAACTTATCATACTGAAAACATCTTTTTTATTAACTTAAATAACTTTTTTTTACTAAAGTAGTACAATAAAATAATTATTTACTTAAAAAAAATGTATATTCATCAGATTCATCTGATAAATTTTCAGTATCATCACTGTCATTTTCATCTATTTCATTTTCCTCGTCTTCTGACTCTGTAATAACGTAAAAAATTAAGTATTTTTAACATAAAATGAATCCACTTCGTTTTATAGTGTACGAAACTTTTTATATAGTACATATACGGATCCCGCTGTTAAATAATACTTAATTTTTTACGTCATTACAGAGACAGAAGACGAGGAAAATGAAATAGATGAAAATGACAGTGATGATACTGAAAATTTATCAGATGAATCTGATGAATATTATTTTTTTTAAATGTAAATAATTACTTTTTTGTACTACTTAAGAAAAATAATTTATTTAAATAAAAAAAAGACGTTTTCACTGTATCATCACTATCACTACATAGTATAAAACAAAGTCGCTGTCGTCTGTCCGTCCCTATGTATGCTTAAAACTTGAAAACTACGCAACGGATTTTGAAGCGGTTTTCTTTAATAGATAGAGTGATTCAAGATGAAGGTTTATATGTATAATACATGCACCCGTACGAAGCCGGTTCGGGTCGCTAGTAAGTTATAAGTAGGAAAACGAAAAAATTACAATTTTTGTCGGACTCGTGTTACATACCTGTTTTCTTGTAGGACATTGTATCATTTGGGCAGAGAATACACTAACCTATCATGTAAAATTATTGTCCTACAGTTAGTGATGACAAAATGGGTCTTGTGGTTTTAACAACTTTTGAGCGTAGGACCGGTATAACGTACCACGCAACTTGTAGGACAATATGACGGTTAAATAATATAAATATCTACTAAGTTAATAAAAAAAAACCAGCTGGTTAGTAATCATTTTTTATGACCTCGTTATCCATACATATTGGAGGTGGAGGACTCTTTGATCAAACCATACATTTTGTAGGACAAATACATTTTCGAATAATTTAGATAATTATCATCAGATATACCAAAAAGCACCCGGTTAGTAATAAATTTTTTTGAATCATAAAATCAACATATTTCACCCTTGCTACCTCTGTTAGCTACCACAATCAAGAGTTGTCGACAAGAAAATGTTGGGCGTCTCATGGAAATGAAGCTACTCACGAAAAATTAGCTTGATAGTAATCAAGTGAAAACAATGTACCGGGGATCCCGGACTATTAGGTCGAGTAGGCTGTGAAGAGCGTACAATCTTTTTTTATGTGCTCTTTTGCAGACTGCCAGAGTGAGTCGGGGTCATCATCAAGAGCTAGTGACCTCCATGTACTGTTATCGGCTGCCAGTTGTTTCCTGAAGGACGTGTGATCCACTACTTCTAGCCTCTTGCTAGTTTTACGAGGTATGGAGTTGCGTAACTTGAGTTTGAGGTTGCATACGAGAAGTTGGTGGTCAGATTGACAGTCGGCTCCGGGCAGTGTGTGTGCATTCGTAATTGAACTTCGCCATCTAGATCGTATAAGTATATAGTCAATCTGATTCCGATATTTTCCATCAGGGGACGTCCAAGTGTACAGTCGTCTGCTGTGTTGCTGGAATACTGTATTCATAATGGTGAGATTGTTATCGGCTGCGAACTGGAGTAATCTCTCTCCTCTAAAATTCCTTTGGCCGAGACCATAGCTACCTACAATATTCCGCAAACCCACATCCATTCGTGTGTCACCCACTTTTGCGTTAAAATCGCCAAGTACTATCAGTAGTTCTCTACTTGGTATTGATGCTATTGAAGATTCAATGTCATTGTAGAATCGTTCTACGTCTTCATCTTTCGCTGCGCTAGTGGGTGCATACACCTGTATAATATTCAGCGGGGTGGTATAAGTCCTTATATCGCCTCTCAAAATACCTCTCAAAATGTATTCGAAGCGGGCCCCCATCTCAGTCCACTGACTGACCCCCACTTGCCTACGTGTGACTTATTACGAATGGAATCAAGTTACCAACAACTTTTAATAGGTCCCCCATCAAACGTCAGCTAGGAAAAATAATTGTCGCAGGAATATGAAATGTTATACGCAGAAGTTTAAGTGTAAAGTCATTGAAATGAAACCCTGAGACTTGAAATTTGGTAGGAATATTTCTTTCGTCAAGTAGAGGTCAGCTAACTGACCTGAATGATCCGACAAACGTTGCTACAAACAACGTTTGTCGGATCATTTAGTATAATTTGTATTAAATTTTATTATTAATATTAATAACTATTGATAAAGAAATAGAATACGAGGTTCGAGGATTTTAATTTTTTGCATATCTGTCTCAATTCGCGTGTTTGCTCTGTCAATGTGTGAAAATAAATGATGGGATAATTTATGCAAATTACTAAATAAATAATGTCTTAATATCAAACGTCTATTAACGTATATTTATATTGTGTATATTAAAGAATAGTACTAGTCATTTTATTTAACGATTTCTATTAGACTATCAATAAACCTTATATTTTTCATATGTGTATTACTTTGCAGACCAAAGAACCACATTTTAAAAGATTTAAAAAAGACGTGTTGGTTATTTCACAATATTCCTATTATATACCGTTTTTGTCTCACATCTTGTACAAAAGAAATGAAAGAAGGCATGTAGCCTGTAGCTGTATATAATTAGTAGGTCAAAAAAATGCTGTGATTCTTTCTCTCAAAGACACTAACTTTAAAAAGAAACGCATATGTGTTTACAATGTAACAAATGTCATGAGGTAAAGAATAAAATACTTACTGTGAGAAACAGTTAGTGTCCAGAAAACAGTGTAAGTTCTGCACACTACCTACATGGTGGTCACATAAAGTTTTCAAGGAAAAATATTATATGGAAAAATGACCTGTAATCCGACTGCCGAGCCCAAAGAATGAGGATCTGCCAAAACTTGACGTCTAAATCCTACTAAATAAATAGCCCATGTTTTAGCTCGCCGACATATATTTTAACAAATAACTGCATATGTTACCATAAAATATAACACTTTTTATCACACACACTACAAAAGATTACTTTTATTAAAAACAAATGTTTGATTTTTCTATGTATTATAAAACACTGTCAATTATAAACCGATGTTCTTCTTTAAACTAATTCCTTTTTATTCGATTCAAACTTAAAAAGAATTGTATATACGTAGGCTTTGCCACAACACAATATTTAAAAAATATGCCGTATTATAATCGTCTTATTTAAAACTACCATCATCTTCTTCTTTCGGTCCTTGTCCCTCGCTTGGTGGTAGCCGCCATACACTCCTATCGATCGTCATCTTACTAATATTATAAACGTGAAAGTTTGTAAGTATGGATGGATGGATGGATGGATGGATGTTTGTTACTCTTTCACGTAAAAACTACTGAATGGATTTTAATGAAACTTTACAATAACACATAGGCTACAAGTTATAAAGATATTATGTGAATTACAACAATATAAACAAGTCGAATTCAAAATTTCTAATTGTCAAATTTTCGACCATATTAAACTATAGACAACATAACGTTTCGCTGTCAGTTGCGTTTTGATAAAGTAGGTTTTATACGGACGTGATAAAAATCTCAGGTATCCTATGTCCAACTTTCTTTTTGTTTTAAATATGTACTCGTATAATGCGGAACAAAGTTCGCCGGGTCAGCTAGTATCATTTATATGTACTATCCACCGCTCTACCTTGAACCCTTATGCCCTTTCACATTCATACTAAAACTACCATGTATGTTCCGTTGGCTAGGCGGGCCGACGGGGAGTCTATAGCGGTAGCGGTATGCAGCTGGTGTCGGGTGGGTTTTGGCTTCGGGGACTCGTCTGACCTCAGAGTTTCCTTTAGAGCCTTGATCTGCTACACGGTGCGGTGGTTCAAGCCGGAATTACACGAAAAGGTTCGGATGCCCCTCCAACAACGAGGTCAGGCACTGGATGGATTTGAGGGGGCACGTGTATAGGTATTACTCTCCTGGGTCTCGGAGCATGCTCGTCCATTCAGGAATGAAACCCTTGGAACCGACGTCGTTGGTTTTTTCTGGGTTAATTTCTATCTTTCTGCAACCTAGAGTCCCACATAAACGGGGTATTCCCAATTTCTAAAAAAATCAAACATGGTTATCACGAACACAAACAGAACTTTGACGGCCTGGTTGGTCTAGGGGTTGGATGTCCTATGCATCACTGGTCCTCGGTTCGATTCCGGGGCTGGGCAAGTGTCTTTGCGTAAACCAGATGCACTTCTGACTCTGGGTGTAATTTGTGATCGTGAATTTCATGTTTGTAAACTGCCCCGCGTTACAGGTTATACCTAGTACGCCAAGTGATGTGTTTAGTGTTACATCATACACACGTTAGTACCATTTACAATTTTTTGGATTTTTGGAATTTTGGAAATCCAAACCTGGATCTACGCGAACTAAGCAGCGGGTAGCTGCTAGTACTTAAATTCTTCATCTGTTTAAATCCAGTTTTCATTAAATCGATATCATTCACGGCATTCAAGTTTAAGTATTTCATTTCGTAAGATTACAAAAGGTTTACCTTTTACGCAGTATTACCAAAAACTAATTGGGTACAGAAGTCAAGCTCGGATATATAATATACACAAGCTCGGGTTCATTCCTATGCTCAACGATCGCGCTGGGTTTATCCCTGGCTTAAGCTAAAATATTATTTATCGAGGCACTCGTAATTAGTTAATTCATTGCAAAACATTTTAAAAACATCACAAGACGCGTATAAAAGGCGTATGGCACTTGGACTGACGACCACACGACGACTTGTGTCTACGAGCGATGTCTATATTGTGTGCGTTGCTAGTGCCCGCGTTGTAAGTATAATGATTTCTGTACCTAAATATTTTGTGGTATTGCTCATTTCCAAGAAAATTCATGAATATTAAAATACGTTGCGGACCCGATTATGATTGAACGTAAACCTGATTAGTGATTGATGAATCTGCAAGAAGTGTTTTCGACCAGGAAATGTTACATGGGTATTTGTAAGGGGCTTGGTAGGGAAAATGCTGAATAGGTATTTTTCTTTGGCTTTTCGTATTAGGTAAAAATTCGTACATTTTCCTTTACCGTGTGCAACAAAAAGACTATGGCCATCCATTTTTTTTTACGTTGGAAATCCTTATCGATACCCGACCGCTGAACACCAGCTGGGTAATGTGGGACTCCGAGGCGCGAAAACATGGTAATTGCGCCCCAACTACCCACTAAAACCAACGGTGTCCCTCAACTGTCCAAAACAGGGCCACGGGGTTCACTCCTCCACAGTGGGAAGCATGCTTCGTGACCCAGGTGGGACCTTGGCCCGCTTGTACCCACCACCATTTGATGACGCTCCCAAACCCACCGAGAGGTACTTGCGGGAAATTGCACGTGCCCGCCTGCCTGCCCGCCCCTCCGTAGCAAACCGCGGCGGCAGCCCTGGCCCTCTGGCCTAGCCGGTCCTCCGTAGCTAGATCCGAAGTAGAGGCTAGATAGGTCTAGTTAGTTAGTTTTAATGCGAGGATTTTTAACGACGGTGAGAGGTACTCGTATGTAACTCCATGCGCTACCAACGCGCCACCTGCAAAGTTCTTGACCCAAGGTTTTGGACCCAGTGGTGAACTAGAACCCATTTATTAAAACATCATTATCTTACTCATACATCAAGATAGGAAAACATTTAAACATAGAACTGCTTCTTTTTATCAGCTACTAGTGGCCCGCCCCGGCTTCGCCCGTGCAAAGCGGGGGTGTGTTATACATATAAACCTTCCTCGTGAACCACTCTATCTAATAAAAAAAACCGCTTCAAAATCCGTTGCGTAGCTTTAAAGATTTAAGCATACATAGGGACGGACAGAAAACATCGACTTTGTTTTATACTATGTAGTGATATTATTATGTTTGGATGGCTTTATTGTCCGTGTGGTGACGGATTTAGAATACACAGTCACCACCTCATTCCACACTAAGTGTGTCTTAAGAGCCGACAAAAGGAAATAAGAAGGCTAAAACCTAAACGCAAGAGAAAGAGTACTTGAAATGGAACCCTGTCCCAACCCTTCAGGCCTACGTGGTACAGTAGGCTAATTACCCTCCATATATTTGGAGGAGGCCCGACTCAGCTGTGGGTCATTTATGAGCTGCCTAGTAATATTTCCTGGCCAGGAATACTGTTTTACAGAGAAAAGTCGTCACTGAACACTGTAAGTACATTATATGTTTTTTCTTTAAACAAATAAATGTACATATTTAGTAATACCCATTTAATCTGTGTTCAAAGAACATTGGGGCCCTATTTATCAGGACCGAAGGAAGAATTAATTAATGAGACACCCACAAAGGTCGTTATGGGACCGTCTGCCCGCCTCTGCCCTTTGGACGTTAAAGAATTTAGGGCCGGACTTTTAATAGAGATACAACATTTTTACGACTGTCTTTTTTGTTTGCTTTCAACATAATGGACAAATTAGAGTTATGTAGAGTGTAACAGAATCCCTAAAGCCGTCCAAAGTGAGGTCATTGAACCTGTTTAAAGAGTCGAATTGTTTATTTTGAACTATGGGAGAGAAAGTGTATTTTGAACTATGTGATATAAAATTTTTGCTTAATATTTTTAGAATGTTTGCCATTATATATTCTACTAGCTGCGCCCCGCGGTTTCACCCGCGCTTACTTATTGTCGTACCGCGGGGGACGCTGCGGGGTGAAGCCAGTTAAAAAAAAGTAGCCTAAGTTACTCCTTATATCATCAGCTATCTATCAGTGAAAGTCCCGTCAAAATCGGTCCAGCCGTTTCTGAGATTAGCCGGAACAAACAGACAGACAGACAGAAAGACAGACAGACAAAAATTAAAAAAAAATATATTTTGGTCTATGTACTGTGTATATGTCAACGGAAAACAACAAGAACCGGAAATTTATAAATTTCCTAGGAAATTTATAAACGGCCGTAGGATTCCAAACGAGAGATAAATTGTATTATTTTACGCCCACATTTTCGGAAATTTATAAACTTACTGAACTCACGCGTAAAATAATAAGTAGCAATAACCAAACGCCATGGGCGCTCTGATTGGTTGAATAAGTCACGTGTTCCTTTTCTTTCCTCTCCGCCGCCATTGTTCGATATTGTCTACTTGTGGTAACCTAGACCTGATGCAGCTGCATCATCAGGAATCTATAGGATACCAAACTCCTTACCAAATTAAAGTAACTGTATCGTGTTTGGACTCATTGTAACGGTATCAATGAAACAGGTATAAAAAAAGTTATGCAGCCCGATATCAGGGTTTTTTTAAGTTAAATACTTATTTTATTGTGTTTAATTTGTTACATGTTTTTAAGCATTTTTTTATTACTTAGCGTCTGTTTGGCAATTCGCCTGAGGCCAACGAATTTTTTTGAAATTAAACTTTATAATGTTTGTTTTTTTTAGTAGAAGGCCGGGTTCTTTTTTTTAAATAAACCTCTTTAACGTCGCATCACACGATTTCTTTTGTTTTATTTTGGTAGAGTGAAGTAGGGGTCATCAGCATATTATGTAAAACAGTAACCCTGTATTATAGGTACTTACCTAGTTTTAACGTAAAAATACTGTTAGGTACTTATAAATTTATAGTTTGGCAAGTCTAATTGTACCTACGTCTATGGACAAAAGCATGCCACTATCAACATCCACCAATCAGAGAACAGTGTGTTATTTGCCGTATCATATAGAAGCGTAAAATTAAACGCTCTACTGTGATTGGTCGAACCGTTTAGAATCGTACGAATGGATATCCGTCAGTTTATAAATTTACGACGAGACGTTGTAAGTTTATAAATTTCCGAAAATATGGGCGTAAAATAATACAATTTATCTCTCGTTTGGAAACCTACGGATGTTTATAAATTTCCTAGGAAATTTATAAATTTCCGGTTCTTGTTGTTTTCCGTTGACATATACATACTTACGCATTTAGTAAAAAGTGGTTATTTTATTATTACAAACAGACAGTCCAATTTTATTTATTGGTATAGAGGTATAGATGTGGTGACCGATTTAGAAAACATAATGTCACCAAACCCATACCATCCTGAGGGCGACTAACACATTCAACCGAATTAAGAACATCTTCCTTTCTAAAGCGCCTCGTCCTCGATAGATTAAAATTACGGAGAGCGACTGTCACTACAGTGTGTTACTAGCTAATGTGTTACTACAGTCTACGGAGACAGGCTCGGCTACTCTCGGAAGGCATCGTGGACGCAGGTACGAGAGCGACACAAGCGATGCGAATAGAGAGCTCTCGAATTATCTACATGCCATAGATCTAGCTATAGTTGTATTTTTAATTAGACGTAGTCAATTGACGTTTACTGTCTATTTATGAATACCTAGTCTACGAGTAGTGTAGTGTACGCAAAATGTGTTGGGCAAAATACTGCAATATGGCGCTCTATTGATCTCTACGTTGACGTAGAAATTAGAGATTATTAGATTAGTCGTCAAACTGTCTAGCTCTATTCTCTCTGTGTGGACGACGAGCTTTAGACGATTAAAATTCGATCAAATACAAGAAAGGGGAAAATATTTCCTTTAAAAAAGAAATCTCCTTTAGATAATCCCTTCAGATAACTTTTTTGTTTTTTTTTTCGTGAATGGGAGTCACGATAAAAAAAACAAAAAAGTTATTAAAAAAAATTGGCAATATTCTGAACCGAAAATAAATCGGAATGCCTACACGAACATAATCGCGGGAATATTATTACATAGCGGAGCAGATGCGAGTCGCTATTGACCTATATAACTAGCCGTACATATTCTTGCGAAAAGGATTTAACAGACAAAACTATACATATGAACTTTAAAAATTAGGTGCTAAAGTTTACTTTTCTATATTTGCTTTCATTCGGTTGCGCCCTTTTTACTTAACTGCTTCTGACTTGTACAAAGTGTGTCGATTCTGAAAACTTTAAAGAAAATGCACACGTCTCAAAACTTTTCTCTTCTACACTAAGATTGTATACTAAGTAGATGATTCATTTTTTTATCAAAAGACTATACTTTAACTTTGATTTTCTTATACCTTGTCCTCTATTAAATATCTCGTCTCGTATAGAAGATACACTTGCTTAAAATTATGCTGAACACCCTAATATCCAAGTTAAGTTAGTTCCATAACCTTTTTTGTCATAGATACGGAATATATTATATTATACTAGCGACCCGTCCCGGCTTCGCACGGGTGTAATTATGCATGTATTATACTTATAAACCTTCCTCTTATAAACTATCCAAAAAAAACTTGTCAAAATCCGTTGCGTAGTTTTAAAGATTTAATCATACATAGGGACGGACAGACGACAGCGACTTTGTTTTATACTATGTAGTGATGATGATTTTATAGCTCCTTCAACGGAAAACCATCCACATAATAAAGGATATTATTGCTAATATTTGACTGCGAATGGCTTAAGGATGGGGAATGAGTAATTTTTAGTAACCCAACACCACGTATGCCTCATAAAACGATGCAATTGCGAGTATTAATCTGTTAAATTTAAAAGTTCTTGTCAGGTGCTTTTGTCAAAAACATGTATACTACGTTCTGAACTGACGCTATAGTATTAGTAAGTTAACAAATCTGTCAAAGTCCGCAATTTAAAACAATGTAATTTTCCAGCTAAATAAAAAAAAAGTTATCAAGTTTTCTTTTACTAATTATGTCTCTTACGATACTTTCTCGATACGCAGATTAAGCCACGCTTTTTAATCGTCTCCAAATAAGCAAAATATTCATAACAAAACTGCAAAAGTTTAAAAACTCTAATAACAGTTCGATCAGTAAAATTAACTTTCGTGTCTAACTGCGTAAAACACTCAATAACATCTTAGAAATTAAACCATAATAAAAATCTTACGTCTACATTTAAAGTACTCCCAAAATCTAATTTATTATTCCTCAATGACGCAAAGCAAACGCGGCCCGCTTCGTAATTAAAAAATTAACAGATGCATTACCATGTCGAAGACCGAAGTTGGTATCAAAACTTTCTTATAGCTTACTTAATGCACAAGTTTCCTTACCCAGATGGCAAAGGCTTTGAACGAGGAAGACTGTCGATACACAGATGTGGATCGGAACGGTCCCTCAGTCATACAACAGCGTTGCTGGAGTGCAGACGCGTTTCCGAACTGTGTCGCGAATTTCCGCGAGTTATTTTTCCGATGGCGTTACTTGTGAGTGAATATTTCGGTGTTTAACTTGGATGAAGTATTGAAGGTAAGTCGTTTAAAGATTGTGCAGATAATATTGATCAAAAACTTTTTGATTGCTTCAGAAAGTTTCGGTCGGAAAACGGAAAAGTTTTGTGTGAAAATTAATAATTTTATTATTCAGTGTTCGCGCCCATTTTGTTGGTACATTGTTTCTGTAATTTTAACAATGTAATTTATAATTAAGTTAATATCTTCCATTAAAATAAAACTAGCGTGCAGTTATTAGTCGGAAATAATTTTTTTATTAAAGTTTTAAAAACATAATTATTAAGTATGTCAAATATTATTTTGTAGTTACAAAGATAGAGGAGAAAATGGTTTATAGAATTTACTTTGAAGATAAATCAATCAATTAGTTTTTTTTTCCAATCTGGAGCTAAATATTAACATGATGTAATTATTTAATCTATTATACATCCCATAAATTACCCACAACTGATTTGGGCTTCCTCCCATTAGATGGAGAATAATTAGCCTACTGTACCACGCTGACCAGACGGATGGGCACAAGGTTTCGTTTCAAGTTTTACTTCACTTGTGGCTAAGTTTTTTTTTTTATCCCTTGTCCTTGTTGTTCTTGACCTTGTTATTTCTTTTAGTCAGCTCTACGACACCATTAGGATGGAACGGGTTGGTGACAATAAGTATTTTTAATCCGTCACTACACGGACAATTTTCATGATTGAATATAAATTATTCGATGTATAAAAATATTTCAAAGTTCCAAAACAATGTAAATTATTTCTAGTAAACATTATGCCGTTTCATGCTACATACACCTTCTTCATCTTCTATATCTTGACGGTTCTGAACGTGTTCCTTTTTTTAACAATTACTTGAATGCCTTTGACCCTAGGCTTGCGTGATGGAAAGTAACGCCAGGGTCTAAAATGGGGCAGGCAATTCAAAGAAATGCCTTGCCGGGCACCGTCTCTTACATACACACGACGGAACACAGTAAAACTGCTTGGCGACGGACGTAGATGTGAGGGTGGTAGCTAGCCGGGCGGACCATTCGATCCTACCACCAAGCGTGCTGGGTTTTGTTGACTTTTAAAACACCGTCTCGTCTCCACACGGGTATTTAGAACTGTCAAGAAATCATTTCCAGCAATGGGCAAAGATCGTGAAAGCCTAAGACATTACTAGAATACCTGTAAAATTATACCTACCAAGATTAATTGCCATTCTTATAACCGACAATCAATGACGTGAATTTTTATGGTTCCGTCGCTCTGAAGCATGTTGCCGTAATGGTATGGTGGTAAGGTTTCGTCTTTTGACAGATCTTAGTATCATTTATTAGTAACAAGTGAAACATACATACAACAAGTGAAACATAACCTCTTTAAAACATAAAAGCATGACAGTGGCAGGAAAATTGGATTCCTTCCACTGCGTATTTACTTCACCTGAATCTGCGCGGTTTTGAAAGACTTATTATTTCGGTTGTAAATAAATGCATACGTACAAAAAAGTATAGAATAGATTTTCAGTGATAAAATAAAAAACGAACTGGAAAGATATGCTTAGTTAAGTTCTTAGGAATCGTGCGGACACCATGTCTTCTAAATCCGAAACCACATAACACATAACATAAGAGAACGACTCTTAGCGACCACTGTCAGGGCTCGTCCCACGAAACACTTCTCCAGACGCGATCTCTACTCTAGAATATTCGATGTTCGGTCTTCTCACTGAATACAAACATATTTTAGATTGCGATAGACTTTTTGATACAATAATTCGTCGAAATTGTACACTCTCTTTTCAATGAAATATATACTACTTTAAAGCTTTCTTATTACCCGATTTCTAAAAAGGAAGAATGTCTCAATTCGATTGTATGTTTTTTTATTTACCGCATTACTCCTTCATATATGAACTGATTAGTATTGCATTCAACTGCACATTGTACATTGTACTTAATTCGTTATATAGTAACAAACTATTTAACGACAACATTGTACTTAATCCGTTAAATAGTAACAAGCTATTTAACGGAATAAGTACAAAAAATAAAACCTAAATTACTGAACAAAACTAGTTATATGTTGAAAGACAATTTTTGGATGAGATAATAGTCACACATTAAAAAAAATATTAAACCAGTTGAAGTCAATTTGACGACGAATGGAAAAAAGACAAATCGAAAAAATCAATGAGGATAAATACCATTAATTGTGAGTTTTTAATTTCACTTTTAACAAAGACGCGTTATTTTAATCGTAAGTAGTGTTAAAATAAATAGGGCAGAGGAATTGAATAATGTAATTATACACGCGATAAATCTCTTAAAATGTGTATATAATAATAATTATTTTTAATTTTAGTATAGATTTTTATAATTTTAATTTTGTAATAAGTATGGATTTTTAATCTGAAATAAAATTATATTATTATACATATCTTTATTAATCATATTTTACAAATATTGTTTTTAAATAAACTAATTATAAAATACATTTATTAAAAAAAATACATACAAAATAGAAAAAATCCCACCCATGGCGGAGCCGAAGGCCCAAACCACCGGTGGTCAGGGATCCAGAGTAAGAAATCTCCTCACAATACGTGCCGTATCCAAAAGTACTGCCATATTATTATTATTATTAAAAGTACCATCATCATCCTTCAGCCCTTGTTCTGGGTAGTAGTCTCCATACACTCCCATCGGCCGTCATATCTACATTCATCATACATATTTTCATAATCTATTTCTTTTTGAAACTACCACATGTTATGTTGTTAAAACTGAAACAACGAGCGACTACCGGTCTTTTTTTCTATAAAAAAAACATGTAGTTATTTAAAAATTGGATAACTTTGTAACCTAACATTTGACACCAAATCTAATAATGAATGAAGAAATATACTATGACGCAGGACTTAAAATGCAAGATATATTTTCTTTCAAAACATTTTTTATACATTTCTATTGTATGATATAAATAAGTGTTCTCAGGGTTACAGATACTGCAAGTCTGAGCGTCGCTTTGTGCTCGTGTATAGCGCAGTTGGAAAATCCTTTCCGTTTCAAGAAACTTTTGAGCACGGATTTATCTTTTTACAAAACAAAACGCTATACAAACACAAAAGTGAAAAATCAAAATCAAAATTCATTTTATCAAGTTGGCTCATTAGTATGTAGTCTTCCGACATTTAAAAAAATAAAATTGATTGCCGGAAAAGATATCTTAACGGTTCTGATCGTGTATATTTTATTTTTTAATACAGTTGCTCAAAAAGTGGCATATTACAGGGACGTATAGCGTTCGGGAAGTGGGCTATTACACACGCGTGCTTTTTCTTTACCATTCCCGCACTAGTGCGTTTTCTTTCCCAACTGTCAAAATAATGTCTATTATAAGGAAAAAACAACCATGAAGTTTTTACTAAAAAAAATCATAGAAGTTTTTATGATTCATGCAAATACGTATATTTCTAAAAAGAAACTACGTACTAATTTGTTTCAATATCAGATTTAATGATTTGATTGAATGTGTTTTATTTCATCTAATTAAATTTCATTTCATATCAATAAAAAAATTCTACTGAAGACTTGGCTGTTGTTCCTTTGGCCTACCAGAATGGGTGAAGAAAAAAAAAAACCTGCTTATATTCTACGGTCGGCGCCATTTTTCAGAAATGATTAGTTAGTTGAGTTTATTGTTTATAATATTTTATTAAATTGCTTCATTTTTTCGCAACTGTATTAAAAATAGTCGTTCAGTACACGTGCGGAACCGTCATTGCAACTTGTTCCGACTGTCAACACTCGCCTTCGGCTGCGCCTCGGCTCGGGTAGACATTTGTCGGAACTCGTTGTAATGACAGCCTTTCCGCACTTGTAATGAAATATACTATTATTCCCAACCTGCAAAGTGTCTGAAACGTTGGGATTAAAATAAAATCAGATCAGATCCCGATCCGAATCAGAAGCGTCAAAAAATATTTAACCATTTAAAATTTACTTCTCACAACTTCAACTTCACACAAATTAATAGTGTTTATTAAAAAAAAAAAGTCTCGAAACGTCTTTTGGACATAAACGTTTACAAGCGTTGACAAAGCCAACCCTCATCTTAGTTCAAGAACCGACCATTACGCCTCACTACACTTTTCTAAACGAAGTCAATTATATGAGAAACTGCATTTGTCACGCGAATTGATTTCCGAACGAGCCCCACTACAAAAGTACCCCATACAGCCAACACCAACAGCTCGCGCGCTAATCTGCCCTTATAAAAGAATCTCAGAGGGTCTCTTTCCCTTATATCCCTTTTATTTTATTAACGAGCAACTCGATAATATGTGAGGAAAGCTGCCGTTATTAGTTAACAGACATTTCGACTACATTATTGGAGTGTTTCTATAATCTCTTATCCTTACAACATGTTTACATAGTTTAAAACAAAGTCGCTGTCGTCTGTCCGTCCCTATGTATGCTTAAATCTTTAAAACTACGCAACGGATTTTGAAGCGGTTTTTTAATAGATAGGGTGATTCAAGAGGAAGGGTTATATGTGTAATAATACTTGCTTATTATTGTAGAGAAGCACTGATAAATTTAGCTGTTCATCATTGCACCCATGACGTGGCGGGACGGTAGTCACTAATATATTGGATTTAAAAGAACATATTAGCACATTTGTAGTTAAAAGTCCATCACTATTAATGGAATATCATAATAGGTATATTAAAAATATTTCGAACTCATTCATGTGTTATTACTTACTCGATTACACCCTTTACATACATCTACGCGAACGCGAGGTAAACTGTGTCACGTCACTGACAGTTCGAATATATATTTTAAATGAAACGCCTGTTTATAAACGTCAAAGTATAAACATGAAATTCACGAACACAAATGACATCCAGACACAGAGCAAGTGCCTCTGGTTTACGCATACATACAATATGCAAATTGTAAACACGAGTGGCCCACATAAATACCGCACACGAATACCGAAGTAAAATCCCACCATACGCTTGGAACATCTTAATTTCTTCAGGCAATAATATGAAACGTTCCAATTTCTTTTTCGAGACAAATTATTTTAGTGCTGACTGCCAGCCAGTGCGTGACTAAGTGAATATTGTTTACCTACTCCAAGAGTGGCATGGCCATTAAGATTTATGATTCTTCATTTTAATATTTTAGGGTTCGTCTTGCGATATAAAAAGTGTAGCTAAATTTTTCGATTAGGCCAGTTCCCCATAGGTCAGAGACATAAATGAAGACACAGACAGAGTTTTTGTATATGCTTTTTTAATTAAGGCCATAATGCTTACTATGGGCGCCATAAAAAGGCTCATAATCACCCAAAAGGCAATGGAGAGCGCTATGCTCGGAGTTACCCTGCCAGATTGAATCAGAAATGAGGAGATACGCAGGAGAACCAGAGATACCGACATAGCCCACACCATTGCCAAGCTTAATTAAACTAAGTGGCAATAGGCTTAAAGCTCGCAGGACTGACGCCCGATCGGGCAGAAAAGTCCTCGAGTGGCGACCGCGTTCCAAAAAGCGCAGTGCTGGTAGGCCTCCTACACGGTGGACCGACCTTGTTATGGTCCCGGAAAGCGATGGATGCGGGCAGCCCAGGACCGGCCTTCATGGAAATCCTTGAAGGAGGTCTTGTGGCTGAAATGATGATGATGATGATTTTTGATGATTCAGTAAATAAGTATTATTATGTCGACCTTAATACATATTTATTGAGGAGGTATGCAGTGCGGAAATCGATCTGCAGGTTAAGCAACGTTCGACTGGAGGTTGGATGGGTGTCCGTCATTTGTAACAATCGACTTTCTTCGTGCTTTGGTGGAGGGCATGTATAGTCGTTCGTCCAGATGGTCATTCCACGATATGGCACAACAAATCCCAAGACCAACAAGTCAGTTTTTTAATAAAACCTACGGAAATAAAATTCCTTTAGAGTTCGTTTAAAAATCTTCGTGAGCGTAGTACGAGTATTAACGACAAAATACGGCATCCACAAGTAAAATGACACATTAATTTATTCAACGGACCCTTAGCACCTTACTAATAGTCACGCTCGGCGTATTTTTAATTTCGTCCCTTAAACTTTAGTCCCGCCGTCAGCAAGATACAAGTGGCAGTATTAAATTTATCGCGTAAATTTGCTTTCTGAGTTTACACATCGGCTAAGCAACAAGATAAGAAACTCATGAAAGCACTTTCAAAATACTTTCGTCTAGACTTTTGCTTCGGCCATCATAAATGTCACTTATCAGAGGCTGTCTAAATAGTTTTTAAATGCTATAAAAATATTTCCACATGTGTATGGTGAAGTTTTACGATTACACTAGCTGAATCCCGCTATGTTACCCGCGGTTATTGACGTACCGCGGGAACAGCGCGGGGCAAATCTAGTCTAAAAAAAGTAGCCTAAGTTACTCCTTATATCAACAGCTACCTATCAGTGAGAGTTCCGTCAAAATGGGTTCAGCTGTTCCAGAGATTGGCCGGGACAGACAGACAAAAATATTTTGGTTATGCATTTAGTAAAAAGTAGTTATTTTATTATTACAAACAGACACTCCAATTTCATTTATTTGTATATCTATAGATTAACAGTTATGTAGACGATCAAATTTTGGTTACAAGTCTGATACTCCGTTATACATAAAAAGCTACATGTTTCATTACTAAAAAACGTCTAAGCGTTTCGCTTCCTCTTTCTTGATGCGGACCGCTAAGGAGTGGAATTCGCTTCCTACGTCTGTATTTCCAAGTAAATATGACTTGGATGCCTTCAAGTCTGGAGTGAATAGGCTCTTACTGTCCCAGCGGGTTACACCGTCGGCCTCATCGTCACTTACCATCAGGTGAGATAGAGGTCAACCGCCGGACAGTTAGTAATAAAAAAAAAAACAATACTTGTAGATAGAAAACTATTTTAAACACAGAACTGCTTCTTTTAATTAGCTCCTCATTTTGGATGGCTGTAGCAGTTTAGTTAAAGCTTGTTTACCAAATCTTCTATCTCTAGGTAGATCTCTAGTTAGATTGGGGCTCCGGGGGCTTGGGTAGACCCTGTCCTCAGTGTTCTCCCTGGGTAGACGGGGGACCCTGTCCTCAGTGTTTACCTGCGGGCCCTGGACGGCTGCGGTGCGCCGGTGTCCTCTGGTTGGCGCCGGCCCGAGGGCTGACGGGCCTCCTTCTGCGGGGCCGTTGTGTCGCAGACGGGGGCAGTGGGGCGGATCGCAAAGGAGGGAGCTCCGGCTGACCCGGGCCGCGGACGGAGGCAGGGGTGGAGGGGGGTTCGCGATGGTGCGGGACCCTTCTGCCCTCGCCTGAGAGGCCGGTGGTGGTTCGGAACCGCCACCGACGAAAGCCTCGATGACTGAGGGCGTCCCAGTGTACCGGGGCGCCCTCTCTGTTAGTCGCTTGCCCGCGTTGCGGGCACCACGCCGGGGCGTCACAGTAGAATGCGTTTACGCGAACTTGTGGCGCCCCAAGCGCGTCGTGTGAGGGTATACCGCTGGGGTTTTAGTGGGTATACGGGTTCTATCCCGGGAGTCCCACATAATCACCGACCTCTCCCCCGGAGGGCGGTGGTATGCATAAAGCATTTCCCCAGCGACTTCAAAAAAAAGGCGGACGTTTCAAGACTAATTAGGGACGTCATGAAAATGGTCAGGTCAAGAGTACCCTAAACCGAAGAGCATGTATGAAGGAAATAATGAAAGTGGAAAGAAGTGGTCTCTGCCTACGGGAAATAGGCGTGATTAAGTGTATGTAATGTCTTTGAAAAGGAAAAGATTACTAATACAATGTATTCTAAATATTTTACATTATGCAGTCTGTAATAAAAACCTCCCATCTATCTGAAAGATATAAGATCTGCCCAAAGGAGCAGTTCTGGGAATAAGTTATTTTTCTATTTCACTTTGAAGTGTGAGGGTAAAATGACGATTCTGTGATCCAATTTGTAATCACGCGCGTTGGATCGTAAATCACTTTCGTCAACAGCTGGTAACCAAAATGATAAGAAAAAGAATTTGCTCATTTTTCCCTGTTATTTTGCATACAGTATTTTTTACATCCTATTAACATGTATGCCGAAACTTGTTTGTTACACTTGGCTAACATCCTAAGGTCAAACATCAAACGTGTAATATTCAAAAACAGAACCCACCCAGAAACCCGATCAGATACCGACGTGCACATCTGATTACATTTTCCCTTTGATGCCGAACGTGAATTAAATTAGAAATAAAAAAATAAATAAAAGCACACTCGTTCCGAATTTCCGTATTTCGTACGACTTCACCCGTTCACCGCAAAAACATTTCGGCGCCGAAGCTCTTTTCAAAATTCGAACGCTCAAAAACAAAAGAGCTAATTTGTCGGAACAAAAACGTTTCGCGAACGGAAAAAAATCAACAGAAATCTTTTCCATTCTTCATTTAAGTGAAAGGTGACAAATGCGTCGCGACAGATGGCAAATGGCGGGAAATAAAAGACTAATTCTTAGGAAAAAAACTTCTTTTTTCTTTCTTACCTTGTGAATCTCATTGGACTTAATAAGGGAGGGTGGAGCGCTAATTAGCCGTTTGTTCTCCGTTTTATGTTAATGTTAATTGCTGAAGTGTACGATTTGTACATTATGATGTGACCTCAAGT
Organism: Clostera curtula; assembly: GCA_905475355.2. NCBI lineage: Eukaryota > Metazoa > Arthropoda > Insecta > Lepidoptera > Notodontidae > Clostera > Clostera curtula. The sequence goes on along the minus strand of FR997808.1, from coordinate 15,614,461 downwards.
TACGATAGACGTTAAAGTTTACTACATACATACATATAATCACGCCTCTTTCCCGTAGGGGTAGGCAGAGACCACTTCTTTCCACTTGCTACGATCCATACATACTTGTTTCGCTTCGTCCACTTTCATTATTCCCTTCATACATGCTCTTCGGTTTAGGGTACTCTTGACCTGGCCTTTTTTCAAGACGTCCCTGATTTGGTCTTGAAACGTCCGCCTAGGTCTTCCCCTTCCAACACTTTCATTCACACTCGCCTTATACACTTTTTTCGTCAATCGTTCTTCATTCATTCTCTCGACATGGCCAAACCATCTCAGCATACCTTTCTCAATTTTTGTCACCACATCTTCTTTCAGACCACAACGCTTCCTTATCTCACTATTTCTTATCCTGTCACTCAGTTTAACTCCTATCATACTTCTTAACGCTCTCATCTCAACTGCATTTATTCTGCTTTCATGTTTCTTCTGCCATACCCAACTTTCACTTCCATACATGAGTGTCGGAACCAACACTCCCTCATGCACAGCCAAACGAGCCTTGTTAGACACCTTCCGACTGCTCATAAAGGAGTGCAAAGCTCCGTTCACCATGTTCCCTGCATTCACTCTTCTTTCGATATCACTCTCACACTTTCCATCTCTTGTAAACTTTGAACCCAGATACACAAACTCATTCACCTGTTCAACTTGTTCATCTCCAATCACGATATTGCAGACTGTCACTGCCTCATCTCTTTCAAACACCATCACTTTCGTCTTCTTAACATTAATCTTCATTCCCTTTCTAGCAAAAGCTCCACTCATAGCAGTTACCATCTCCTGCAACTCCTCGGCCGAAGACGCAAGTAATACTTGGTCATCAGCATAGAGAAAACATTTGACGAGTAACTCATTCATTCTCAACCCACTTTCATTCTCTTTTAAATCTGTCAAGCAATTGTTCATGAACAGATTAAATAGCCACGGTGACGCTACACATCCCTGTCTAACACCCTTTTCGATATTAAACAATTCAGTGTATGCCCCGTTTATCCTTACACAAGCACTGGAGTCCCTATAAAGAGATTGCAATGCTCGTATAAGGATACTGCTCACACCGTTCACGGACAATGCTGACCACAATTCATTCCGCACCACTCTATCATAGGCCTTTTCTAGATCCACGAACGCGCAATAGACCTTCTTGGTTTTAGCCAAACACTTTTCGGCTATGCACCGCAAGGAAAAGACCTGATCCGTACATCCCATTCCCTTTCTAAATCCCGCTTGTGCATCCCACACTTTTTCATCTGTTTCATTCACAACCCTTTCAATTAACACTTTCGCGTACAATTTACCGACGACGCTGAGAAGGCTTATACCGCGGTAATTTATGCACTCTTGCCGTGACCCTTTTCCCTTATATAATGGCACTATTACGGCTTTGCACCAGTCTCCCGGTACTTGCCCATTTCGCCAGCACAAATTGAAAAGGCGGTACAGCTGGCTAGCCACTATGCCCTGTCCAGCCCTCAGCATCTCGACGGTAATCCTGTCATACCCTGCAGCCTTGCCTAATCTCATACTTTTCAACGCTTTCACTATTTCATCCATGCTTATCTCTCTTTCATCACCATTTATACTAGTTTCCATGGAAGGTGCCGGATGTTGTACCTGCACTTCCTCTCTTTTAAACAAACTTTCAAAATACTCTTTCCATCTCTTTAGCACACATTCTTCTCCTTTTATAATGCTCCCATCTTGGCTCCTGATTGTACTCAGCTCCGAGGTAGATGTTTTTCCTCTTACTGCTTTGATGGATTTCCAGAAAAACTTGATATTTGACTGGAAATCTTCAGTGAGCCTCCTATCAAAATCATCCTTTCGTTCTTCTTTCTTTCTAGACACAACTTCTTTCGCTGCTAATTTCAATCTTTTATACTTCGTTCTTGCTTCCTTGACCTCGTCATCCGTCGCCTTTTGAGCTTTTTGGTTAGCTTTTGTAGCTAACCAATCTAACCACGCTTTCTTCTTTTCTTGCACCGCCCTTTGTGCATCATTATCCATCATAACAAGTGGCCCCACGTTGGGCGCCACTTGTTACGTCCGCCTGACGGCGGGTAACAAAGAAAAGGAAAAAAAAACAATTACAAAATTTACAAGATTTATTTCTGGGTTTACAATGTATCACCAAAAATTAATGTCTCTAAGCACGAAAAGATCTCGAAATCACAGGGATGAGTTCTCGGCACAGGGAAGCTTGTGGTCAGTAAAAAAAAACCTAAGTGCGCTGGGGACTTATCTCATCCGACTATTTGGCATTAGCCGGTTGGGTCACTTCCGGGCGTAGGACGCGCAGCCGTAACACGATTCGGACGGGGACATGTGGCACGTAGACCTCAGCTCATAGGTGGTGTGCGGCTGTGTACATCTCAGCGCGGAGTGCGTTCAGCCTCGTGGCCGTCGGCAGCATGAAAAGCCTCCAAACGTACGGCGGTCTTCTACTCTTCCGGAGAATCCCAGCCCGTACAGAGGTCCCCCAGTTTCCTGGAACGCGTCGGAATGACCCCTTAGCGCGAAAGATCCGACACCCAGGCACTAGGTGAAACCCGGAGTGGGCGTCGGCGTCTTTCGCGAAACAACAAAATTATATAATATTGTTACGTCCGTGGGTAATGAAATGCCGATTACAACGAAGAATGATTTTTATTCACAAAAATCACGATACAACACACAATAACTCACAACTAGAAACACTCACAAGTAGAAACACACTGATACAATCACTAGCACTTGCTATCGCCCGATAGTTCGCACTCGTAACGCAGTTAAAACGATAACTGTTCTGTTGCGCGGATCGACCGTCCTTATATTGTAAATCTCTTCGAATATTCCCGATTACTCGAGATTATTCCCACGCTAATTACCTGGCGAGACGTAAACAACATGCCATAAAACCATAAAAATGCAACCGTTAAAATGCCGACAAAGGATTGCACAAACAGTCGTTATTGTTATCACACAAGAAACTAAACAATTGCTCGTTGGAAAAATTAAAGAGGTTGTAAAAACATTAGCCGTTGTTTACGCCCAAGTCCTTCGCGGAAGTCCGAGCCAGAACTTTCGGCACAAAATGCGTTTCTAGAATGATCTCATCTGCGGCGTAACAATGCCCCCCTCTTAGGCATGCTCGTCCCGAGCATCATTAGAGCCGTGATACTGCGCCAATCTATCGACATGGACTACCTTCGGTTTTCCTCTTAGTCCCTTCTTGATGCGGTAGGTCACGTCATTTATCCTTTTTATCACAGTATAAGGTCCTTCCCATCGAGGCTGAAGTTTCGGTGACTTCCCTTTGTGTCGAAGCGGGTTGTGGAGCCAAACCAGTGATCCTTCTTCGAATCCTTTGGTATTTGCATTGCGGTCGTATCTGGTCTTCATCTTGATACTGGTATTCATGCTGCTCTCGCGCACTCGCTTATGCACTTCATCCAATTGATCTTGAAGGTCACTTACGAAGTTCGTAACTGGTTTAGGTTTGTCAGGCGGCACACCAGTTATTGCATTCACTGGAAGTCTGACCTCTCCACTAAAGGGCACCTTTGGCCTCTTCACACTGACCACTTTACGTTTGCCCCTGCTTCTAGCCAGCGGTCTTTTCAGTGATACGCACACTGTACAACTCCGACACCATTGCTCGACGTCGTCTCTAAAATGGAGCCAGTAATAACTCTGTCTCACTCTCTGCAGAGTTTTCCTGACTCCCAGATGTCTACCAGATCCGCCATTGTGCACCTGGCGTAGAACTGAGACCACCTTACGTCCTGGTACTACCACCTGCCAGGTTATCTCTTCGCCATCGTTAGGTTTCCATTTCCTGCTAAGCACATCATTTTTCAGGGCTAAGCTGTCCCACTGTGCCCAATAACACTTCGTGACGGGACCATAGGATGATACTTCACTCCACTGTGGCTTAACGCCATTACGCTTCCACTTCAGTAGTGGTCGGAGGTCATCATCTTCTTCCTGGGACTTTTTAAGATTATATTCAGCCCTTAAAGCCTTCACATCTTCTTGCGCTTCATTCCGCTCGCAGGGTTTATTACAGCAGCTCTTGCTATAAGGACGACTCGATAGTGCTTCGGCATTGTTCTGACCTTTTTCATCTTGACGTTGACTTATACTTTCCCCAAAGGTCAAGCAGTTTCCATCACTTATACGACGAATGGTGTAGGTTGGCACTCTCCACTCATTATCATAAATCTTACGTTGATTTACCTGCACTTGCCCCGTGGTCCCAGTAGCGGTTAGTTTCAACGCTGTTTCATCTACTTGTGTTGCAGCATCCACACATCTCTTTCTTTTCTTAGGGCAGTCGGGACGTATGTGACCTTTTTCTCCACAGCCGTAGCAGGTCAACACATACCGTTGTTTTGCCGGAGGAGCACGAGCCGCCATCTCACAGTAACGTAGCGGTGTTGAAGGCGCAGTAATCACTTCGCGAATCCGATGCGTTCGTGTGTCCTGTCGCACGGCTTCCACCTCTAGAGCGTGAGCCATCGCACTCTTCAGTGTTTGATGGTGCCCTAGACGCACTGCAGCCCTTACTTCGGTATCCCGTAAACCGTCGATGAAGGCTTGCACCAGATACACTTCCACAGTATCCGGTGTCATCGACACGTAGGCACGCCGGACTAGTCGTTCAACTTCGACTCCCCACTGTTGGATGCTCTCGCTTATCTTTTGCGTCCTTTCACGGAGTTGTGCACGGAAGACGTGTTCTAAGTGCTTGTCACCATAACGAGTGTCCAAGCCTTCCATAAGGCGTTCCAGTGATCTTCCATCTGCAGGCAGATTCTCCAAAACCAGGAGAGCGTCCCCCCGAAGAGCTAGGGTTAATGCCGCAAAGGATTGTTCTTCATCCCATCGGTTAGTCTTCACCAACGTCTCAAATTGATATTTGAAAGCAGTCCATGATGACGTGCCGTCAAAACGTGGTACATCCAACTTAGCGCCTGCCGGAGCATTCGTACAGGAGTAGCCCATAGCCGGTTCACGTGCCTCAAGCTTGACGATCTGTTTATTTAAATCGTGGAGGCGATCGTCGTGTCCGTCTATTCTTGCCTCCAAACAGTCGGTTTTGTCAGCTACTTCTTTGACTTCCAACGTGAGGGTCTTCACACGTTCTCCTAATGTCGCTATCCCCTGGTCTATCTTCTGAGCGATGAGGTCTTGGAGCTTGCGCTGATTTTCCTCTTGTTCGCGGCGCGCGGCTTCCTGTTCGCGGCGGGCAGCTTCCTGTTCGCGGCGGGCAGCTTCCATACTGGCTTGCATAGCGGCTAGAACCGCAGCCAGGCTGCTTTCAGAGGAAGTACCTGCAGCGACTCCTGATGCTACCGTACCAGGCTGATTCTCCACTTCCAGGGGTTGGCGCGCAGCATCCATCTCAGCTTGTCTCCTCGTCCTTGGTCGCGTGTCGTCGTCTCGTTGTAGGAGCGGCATCCCACTTCTGACACCAGTTGTTACGTCCGTGGGTAATGTAAATGCCGATTACAACGAAGAATGATTTTTATTCACAAAAATCACAATACAACACACAATAACTCACAACTAGAAACACTCACAAGTAGAAACACTGATACAATCACTAGCACTTGCTATCGCCCGATAGTTCGCACTCGTAACGCAGTTAAAACGATAACTGTCCTGTTGCGCGGGTCGACCGTCCTTATATTGTAAATCTATTCGAATATTCCCGATTACTCGAGATTATTCCCACGCTAATTACCTGGCGAGACGTAAACAACATGCCATAAAACCATAAAAATGCAACCGTTAAAATGCCGACAAAGGATTGCACAAACAGTCGTTATTGTTATCACACAAGAAACTAAACAATTGCTCGTTGGAAAAATTAAAGAGGTTGTAAAAACATTAGCCGTTGTTTACGCCCAAGTCCTTCGCGGAAGTCCGAGCCAGAACTTTCGGCACAAAATGCGTTTCTAGAATGATCTCATCTGCGGCGTAACAATATGAAATTGTGATGTCCAAGCCCGGTACTAGAAACAATCCAATGATAAAATAAACAATTAATAAAAGAACATCTCAAATATTAAATACCGGACGATCACAATTTCATAAGAATCAAAAGAATACAATCGACATATTAGCAAACGGGTAGTCGTCACAAATTAACTAGCGAAGCACTGACCTTGATTTTTAGCACGCCGGTACATAGAAATATGATGCTAAGCTAGCAAATAATTATTGCAAAGGAAATATGTTACAACAGTTTTACACAACTAGTAAACTTTTACAAAACTACGCAAAGTAGGAAATAGTTAGGAATCAAATATAATTATTTCTATGAAAAACTATTACGAAGTGACTATGACCATTATGACCTACCTTGTATAAAATTATCTCGGTGGCCAATTTATTAAGAACACACAGCAAAATCGTTATCTTTACACTACATTTAAATAAGAAAAACTACCAGTTTTTAAACAATGCATACAATGACATTAACACTTTTCAACGGCTGTATTAATCACGAAAATTAATAAATCACAATGCATACGTATGTATGGCCACCGACGTTGACTATTTGCGCGTGAACTACACAATGGCATTTAAATATATCCAACAATATTCCATTGGTTTCTCACGGCGGCAGAATAGATTCGTACTAATATGTATTATGCTAGTGACAAAAAATACCGCGGGTAGAACGTTGTTAAAAACTTATCGGAGCGACTAACTGGAAGCAAATATTATTTTAACACACCCGCAATCACATTTCGTAACGTAGCTAAGCCACTATTATGAAATATATCTAGCCATAGCGAATTACCGTTGAGACAAATTAACACAGGCAAGAAAACAGACAATAGCAACCAGCAATATTGAATCAGACTTACCAAGGGGGATGATCAGAAGTATGACTAGTAGTTTTTTCAGAAATGGGGCTCCTAACTACCGCTCCCGCTATTTATTAACTGCCCTTGTTTTTTTTTTTGAAGTGGCATGTGGAGGGGTTCCCTTGTTGGTGGGAGGACACGCCCCACACTATTGTCTGGTTCATCGTACGATTTTGTAGGAAGGAGAAGACGATATGCTAATGAACGAAATAGAATTATTCCCCTGCTATTTGCTAAGTTTTATCCTTTGTTCTTTATTCTCGAACTTTCTATGCACCTATGCATTGTGGGCGTTACCAATCCGTTGTTCTAGGAAGTTTTCGCCTTCGGACGCGAAGATCACCATATATGGTTATGAACGATGCCAACACTAGTTAATGCGCGCGGATTCAGTTTGATAGTAATAAAACGTTGGTTTGGTTGTCTGTTGTAAAAATATTTGGTATGAAAATTTCATATTATATTTTATCTTGTTACAACGTAACAACACATCATAGTTCTTTCTTCCTTTCCTTCTTTTAGCTACCCCGCATACGTCAATAGCAACATTCACGACCCCTTTCTTAAATTTCTTCCAAAAATCTTCAATCACACCTATCTCTTCTATACCTTTAACACTTTCTTTCAGTTTCTCTACATACTCGTCTTTCTTTTCTTTTTCTTGCAGATTTTCCACTTTTACTCTGTCCAAAACACTCGTAGGCTCGGCCCCTCGGTGTCGCCACCGTTTAAAGAGGCCACGCATACGGGCTATCACCAGGAAGTGGTCTGTGTCGAGGCCTACACCGCGGTATGCCCGAGTGTCTAGCACTTTCTTCCTCAGTCTTTCATCCACAATTACAAAATCAATCATACTTCTCGACTCACCTTCATCTCTTGTATACAAATGGATCTTTTTGTGGTCAAACATTGTGTTGGCCACGCAAAGATTCCATTCCAAGCATACTTCAAGCAGGCTTCTCCCATTTTCATTCACTCTCTCGTCCCCAAACGTACCCAGAACTCCTTCATACCCATCACGCTTCACTCCAACCCACCCATTAAAGTCCCCTAACATCACGATCCGTTCATTTTCTCCGCATTTATTCAAGACCTCTCTCATGCTATCCCAAAATTCCTCACTCTCTTGTCGGGCTTTTAAGGACCCACCTCCGCGCAGATCCGTCGGTGCATAGACCCCAAGGATAAACAAGCAAGTGAGTCCGACTTTTAACCTAATCCAGAGGAGTCTTGGGCTTACACATTCATGCTCCATCACACATTCAACTATTCGAGAGGAAAGAATCACACCAACTCCCTGACAGCCTCGGCTGGTTTGGGGGACTCCCGACCAGTATGCCGTGTAGGAACCATGAACCGTGGTGTCACATCCTTTCCTCTTGGTTTCGTTTACGCACAAAATATCTATGCATCGCTCATCCATCATCTGACATACTTCATCTACCTTACCATCCATTCCTCCTCTCACGTTCAACGTAGCGAAGCGGCTCTCCATGGGCCGCTTTTCGCCCCCGCGAGAAACGAGACGTGATGGGTGGCGAACCACATCGCTGCCATTTTGGTTAATTAAATTAAATGTATTATTAGCCATAGCGTTCCCACGAATAGATTAAAGTTTACTGTACTTAAAATAAATACTCCTGTAGGCTCTGAAATGGGTACTAATATGTCGAATGCGTTCTGACGTTGTAAGCTCAAAAATGACATACCGTAATGAACAGTCATATTGAGGCTACTAACAATTTTATATTATTATATTTATGCATAAAATTTCGTGAGGTGACGGATCCAATTCCTCCAAATTCATTGAGGGAAGGCCCGACTCAGTAGTGGGTCATTTATGGGCTAAAAACGACGATGACGACGACGACCACTTCTTTCCTGAGGGTGTCGTAAGAGCCGACTAAAGGAAATAGCACGCATAAAATCTAGCCATACGAGAAGGAAAACTTGAATCGAAACCCTGTGCCAACCCGTCTATCCAGCGTGGTATCGTAGACTAATGGGCTGAAAAGACTCCCGTAATGAAGAGAGATTTTGTTTTTAAGAAAACAATATCATTCATCTGATGACTGCCTCGTTGGTCTAGTGGTTAGATGTGCCGCCTTTGGATCAACGGGTCCCGGGTTCGATTCCGGGGTCGGGCAAGTGTCTTTGTCTAAACCAGAGGCACTGGCTCGGAGTCTGGGTGTCATTTCTATCTATAATATGTATGTATTTACAAAAAAAAATGTATATAAGTAGTTTATCATCCATCTCGTTACCATAACACAAGCATTAAGTTGCTTAGCTTGGGACGAGATGGCGTTGTGTGAAATGTCCAAGGATATTATATTATCTGATCCCGTAAGTCACTGCCGTGGCTACTCCAACATCATGGACGGTAATTAGCCTACTGGGCCACGCTGGGCAGACTGGTTGGCATATAATTTGCATGCATTTCCCACAAGGTTGGCGCAGTGGGTGAGCGATCCACTGCTGCGCAGCATGTCGCGGGCTCGATTCCCGCACGGAAGAAATATTTGTACGACCTACAAGTATTTGTTCCGGGTCTGGGTGTTTTCTGTCTATAATATGTATGTATTTAGAAAAAAAAGGAAAAGTAGTTTATCCTCCATCTCGTTACCATAACACAAGCATTAAGTTGCTTAGCTTGGGACGAGATGGCGTTGTGTGAAATGGACAAGGATATTTATTTATTATTATTTATCTTTTGAGACCAGGTTGGCTACTTCCCGAATTCGTTTAGTCAGCTATTATAACCCCCTCGCCGGTGAATGGATTTGCCACATTGTGTATTCGAAATGCGTCACAACACGGTAATAAAAAACATTACTTTTATTATTGTAAATGAGACGACGTTACAAATCTTCTCGAGAAAACATAGAAATTCGCCCCCTTTAATTGTCAGACAGAATTTTCTACAGATAAGCTGAATCATTCTGTTTTTCTCTTTTAGACAGCAAAACAAAAGTATTATGATGGCATAGATAAAAGGCGGCGGGGGTAAACTCAAGGTCAAACGAAAGGGGTCGTCCCAGAATTTTAACCCCGAAAATGAGGTCACTTGCATTCCGGAGAATAGTATGGTGCCTAGAGGGTTGAGGTCCCATGTTTAAATTATGTCAATATTTTGGATACTTCAATTTTATTCATCTTGTAGAACACACAAGCTAGCCTATCTTTCTTTTTTTTTTCTCCTTATCTCTATATTCAATTAGTGACAAATTTTGAATATCCACTGTCTATTCTATGTTCAGTGTCCGTGTAGTGACGGATTTAGAATACACAATGTCACCAACCCTCGTAAGAGGCGACTAAAAGAACGCAAGAGGCAAATCACCTAGCCGAAAGAGAAGGAAAACTTGATACAAACCCTGTACCAACCCATCCTGCCGGCGTGGCACAGTAGGCTAATTTCCCTCCATGAATTTGGAGGAGGCCTGAATCAGTAGTGGGTCATTTATGGGCTGAAACGACGACGAACGACGATTCTAAATGCGTCACTACTTGAATAAATGGGGATTAACCGTTTCATCCTGAGGGTGTCGTAAGTGAAAGGAAATGACAAGGCCTATAACCTAGCCGCAAGAGAAGAAAAACTAGACGCGAATCCCAGTGCCAACCCGTCTGGCCTGCGTGGCACAGTAGGCTCATTACCCTCCATGTAAACGGAGGAGGCCCGACTTGATTGATTAAGTTACTTGATTAAGTTCTCTGTGCTAATTTACAGATTTAAGTTGCTGTTTTTTGACTCACAGTATCTAATAAAAACGTCCGTTCGGTTTGAAGCAGTAGACTGTAATAATATTTGACAAATAACAAAGACAATATTTAAAATATAAAAAGAACAATTACAAAATATTCTTTTCTTACCAGCCAGTAGCCAACACCATCTTCATCAGTAATGTATTTTCTTTATGGCTGTAATTTTTTGTCTAATAAATCTATATTATGTATTTCAATTACTTTTTAAGCAAAATCCTTGTAACGTTACTCTACCTCCCTTTTTTTAAATAATTTGACTTCCCGGCACTTAGGTCTTACTTCACGAACCGAGATCCAGAGAAGGTATATCTGGATTATAAAAGAACACAAAACACCTGCAAAATACAACAAAGACACTTGCCTGACCCCGGAATCAAACACGAGACCCGTGGCCCAAAGGCGGCTTATGCAACCCCTAGACCAACAAGGCTTCTTCACAAAACGATCCAGCTTTTCCCAACTATGTATACCTTGGTAGCTATGTCCATTAGAGCCAAGTCTTGTCTAACTAATGTTATGCCTTGCAAATGCAACAATTCTGTTTGACAAAGGATTTGTAGGTATGTGTAATCTGTTGTTTCACACCGTCTGTACCGCAGATAGATCCTGTTACGATACAAGATGAATTACGAAATGGATATTGCCATAGTTATGTTAAACTAAAGCAAATAACAAGACAACTTAAACGTAAGATTAGACATCAACTTGTTAGAGAGCTCTGTGCTAACCAATCAGGTCAGGGTCGTCGGTCGTCGTTTCAGCCCACTACTGACCCATTAATGAGTAGGGCCTCCTCCAAATTAATGGAAGGAAATTAGCCAACTGTGCCCCGCTGGCAAGACGGGTTCGCACAGGGTTTGAAAGTTTTTCTTCTCTTGCGGCTAGACGATTTGCCTCTTGCGTTCTTTTAGTCGCCTCTTACGACACCCTCGGGATGATGTGGGTTGGTGACACTGCCTATTCTAAATCCGACACCACACGGACAACCTGGTCAGGGTACGATAGGCTTTTTTTATCAGGTGTAAATTTTGAAAGGCCCGATTCAGCGGGGCGGTTCTTTTGTCCCCTTTTTGTGTGATGACGGATTTAGAATACATAGTGTCATCAATCAGACTGCCTTGTAGGTCTAGTGGTCGGATGCGCCACCCTTGGATAACGGGCTCCCGGGTTCGATTCCGGGGCCGGGCAAGTGTCTTTGTGTAAACCAGAGGCACTTGCTCTGAGTCTGGGTGTCATTTGTGTTCGTGAATTTCATGTTTGTAAACAGACCCCGCGATACAGGTTATACATAGTGAAATTGTTTCGTTTTATTAAAAAAAAAACCTGTTCATCACATCGCAGCCATTAACAAATTGCATTACCAATAAACCCCGTAGACCATAGAGACTCAAATTATTACCATTCCATAAATCCATTTTCCTCTGCGACCGGCGAATATGAGGCTTAAAAATAACCATTGAAAGCTCACTACGAATACCAATAGCTCAGAATTGATTGAGATTTTAATTAAAGGCGCCCTCAAGTTAACTGTATCGGTTAAATGGAAGTACTAAATGAAAAAGTTTCGGTTAAACGATACCTGAGCTTTACGGTGTGGTAAGACAAAAGTAATTTTCTCCCCAAACTCCATTCGCAGATCGGGATAACTTTTGATAAGTGGAATAAGTATGGCATGCCGCAGATTTACTGACTGTTCAATACTTAGATAAGTAATTACTTATTATTAGCTACCGTGCACGGCTTTGCTCGTGTAATCTTATTAGAGATTTTAATTTCTTATACGGTACAAAATATGTATGTGTATTTCGTGGACCTCGTTGACCCCCATTTTTTTGTCACGCCAACGTAAGCTGCTGAGTTTCTCGTGAACCCCTGGGGTCTACCTCGACCACTTTGGGAACTAAGTTACTAAAACAACGCAACGGGCAGATCACATTGCAAGGGGCCAAAAAATCAGTTATTATTTCTTTCAAAATACATATGCAAATCGAATAACTACCATGTTCAATTTCTTACGAGACATGAAAACAGTTGTCCGACAAACTTGTAAACTATAATTAAAAAAAATAGTATGAAATTGATGTTTCAAAATACATTTAAAACCAATGATTAACCAGAGAAATGAAGCGGTGGTTCTAATGTTGCTATTTTTTTAAATATTATGCATATTCCTTGGTACTTGATATGCAATTAGCTTTTTTGTCCGACTTAAAAATCTCTTCCAAGAGATAATAGATTCGTTCTTAAACACATTTTTAATTAAAACATTGTAGACTTGGCGGTGTCAGGGCAAAATTTCTTGAGTGAAAAAGTTTCAAACAATTTTATGAGTTTAATTTATTTATACTTTTTTAGCAAAGAGTAAAGACAAGTCTAATAGCTTGTGCCATACTGGCCTGGTTGTCTATCAAGATTTCCTCTGATATTCGGGCTTCGGAAGCCACCTACGTTTATTGGACTTTCTACTCTAACTCAAACGCTAAAGGAACTTTATTTACGTAGGTTTCATCACAAAACTCTTAAAAATCGTCATATTTATAAATACCATTATCATCTTACGGCCCCTGTCCTACACTAGATGGTAGTCTCCACACACACCTATCAGTCGTCATACTTACATTCACACCTTTCATACACAATTCTTCACTCCTACAATTCTTCCATCGCCCTTGATCGCTCACAATCCTTGCGTGTACTCACATTCATGCTGAAACTACCACCGGTTCGGAAGGAAACTCTGCAGTTGCTCTTTTTTTTTTTTAAATATTGATTATGTTTAGAAAAAGCACTAAAAGCATAATGAGAGCAAGTTCGCAAGATGAGAGAAACACGCTACACGTGTACGTAATTACTTTTTTTTAAAAGGTCACACTGAGGTGTGTTAGTAGCAGCAAACAGCTGGTAATAACCAAGGCCTAGTAATTACTGGTTAGCCTACTAGATAGGCCGTGGAAAGCAGACCAAATTGGCTAATACTGGTGCCGACCTCAATAAATTGGGAAAACACAAAGAAGATTAACATAAAATTTTGTGAGTAAAAAAATGATGAAAGTAAAGATAGAAATTCGAAATTATTACGAAACTTCCAAAGTATAAATAAAAAATAATGAAATTGCACATTTCATCTAACCTCAAAATTACCGCATTCAAACTTTGAAAAAGTGTTTAAATACTTGGAAGTTCTGCTGAACCCTTGAAACGTTATGGCAGTTGGGAACTTTTAACTTATTTACCCTGTTAATTTATTTAGGGAAGTGAATATATTTGGGCTCCAAAGAATATTAATGCGCAGAGTTGTAGCTGAAACCTGTAATTTGTTAATGCGTGAGACGCAATTTAGAGTATAATAAGAAATGTATAAAGGCAACTACTGTCTAGACTAATACTGTCTAGACTAAAATAAAGGTACTAATCAGCACATTTATAACCCACTGCTGATTCGGGTCTCCTCCAGGATTAATATGATGTATCAAATTCAAATGCAAATCATTTATTTTGTGTGGGTCACGATGGACACTTACAAATAGTCAACACATTGTCATATTATACAATAAAAAAAATCGACCGTCTACCACCATTTGGCAGGTCTACTTTGCGTTATGCCAATCAATTTTAAGCTACTGTATTACATCTTGGGGTGGAATAAGTAAATCGTTACTAATATCTATTGAGAGGGCGCAGAGAGCAATCCTTAAGGTATCTACTTTTCGCCCGTTCTTCTTTCCCACTAACCACCTTTACAAATCCTGTAAAGTACTAACAGTTCGGCAACTATTTATATTGGGCACTGTACTAAAGCAGCATGCGTCTCTTCCATATAGCACTGACATTTTGAATAAGAGACGGAAGGATATAGTTTGCCCTCAAAACAGACGAACAAAACATGCTTTTACATCAAAATTTTATATTTGTTTAGGACCAATTCTATACAATAAATTAAATGCAATAACAGACATCTATCCACTCAACTATAGAATGTGCAAAAAAGTACTGAAAGATGTCCTTCAAAATCTATCGTACGAAGATACAGAGAAGTTATTAATGGTACTAAAATAAAATATAGCTATTATTGTTAGTAAATTAACTGTACCTGCTAAAGCATTTTTTCTTAGTAACACGTTACGAAAAGTGTATTGATAATGAAGTGAAAAGTGATTATTTTTAAGAAAATTATAGCCCAATACGCCTGAGACACAGGTTTTCCTAGTTCAGGCACTTAAAGCATAGCACAGTTAGTATAATATTGCATTTATAGTTACTATAGTGTAAAAAATGATTTTTGAATAAATATTATTATTATTATCACATATATCTCTTTATTTCATACTTTTTTTCATATATTCTTTAAAAAAACATAGTTATTTAAAAAAAATATACATAAAAAAATAGAAAAACCGTCGACAACGAGGTCGATGACCTAAGCTACCGACGGTTCAGGGCTCCAGAGAGAGGAACCTCCTCACGATCCTTGCCGAATCCAGGATGACAGCCTTTTGTATCAGGCCCTTAATCCAGAAACTCAGCGAGAGTTTCTTGAGATGTTGGTCGAAACTCTTCGCGATAAGACCATTTACTGAAACGACTATCGGCACAATGATTGTTGAATCAACATGCCACATTGCGGTAACCTCGTGAGCCAAATCGAGATACTTGGTAAGTTTCTCTTTTTCGGCTTTAACAAGGTTCTCGTCATGCGGGATAGTGACGTCAACAAGCATTGCCCGGCTCGCCGATCGGTCAATTATCACTATATCAGGCTTGTTAGCGGGAATAGTCCTGTCAGTGATAATTGACCGATCCCAATAGAGCGTGACATGACCATTGTCGAGAACTGGCGCAGGCTGGTATTGGTAGTAGGGCACTTCAGTATCCACAAGACTATATTTAAGGGCAAGTTGTTGATGGACTATCTTGGCCACTTGGTTGTGTCTGTGCAGGTATTCTCCGTTAGCAAGACGAGAACAGCCAGAGACGATATGCCTAATGGACTCTCCTGGACGATGACAGGCTCGACAGATGTCGGCAGTCCCATCCTTTAGGATATGTCTCCGGTAGTTATTCGTCATGATAACTTCGTCCATAATTGCACAGGCAAACCCTTCAGTCTCTCCGAAGATGTTACTGAAGCGTAGCCAAGCCACAGAAGCGAGTTGGTCTACGTCCGGCCCAGTGAGAGCCTTGTAGAACCTTCCGTGTAACTCCTTGCTCTTCCATATAGTCGTGCGGTCCGAAATGCTTAACACCTGGGGCTTGCGCCAATTCTGTTTTGCCAAGGATAAAGGTGTGAAGGAATTGTCAACATTGGCCATATCTCGGTGCACATCCTCGGTTGACTGTAGGAAGTATTCCCGCAGATTGCATACCTCGCGGTTATGTAGGTTTTTGACGTTTAAAAAACCACGTCCCCCACATTTCCGTGGGATATACAACCTCATAACAGACGAACGGGGGTGGTGCATTCGATATAAGGTCAATTGTCGACGAACCTTTCTATCCAAGGCGTCTAACTCAGACTGAGTCCACCTTAGAATGCCAAACGAGTAAGCAAGTGCAGGCATAACCCAACCATTGACAGCGCGCGCCTTATTACCTCCAGACAGAAGACTTTTCAGTACTTTTGTAAGGCGGCTTAAGAAACATGCTGTCAATGACTGTTTTATCTCCTTGTCAGCTATACCTAGTCCTTCTGCCATTCCAAGGTACCTATAGGTTTCCGACTCCGAGAGACATCTGAGTGACATATTTTCAGAGAGTTGTAATTCTTCCGAAGTTACAACTCTGCCCCTCTGTACATGAATGGCCGCACATTTGTCGACACCAAACTCCATTTTAATATCTTTACTAAAGATTTCTGTGATCTTTAATAATGATACTAAGTCAGATTTCTTTGGTGCATACAACTTGAGGTCATCCATGTATAAAAGATGTGATATGACCTCACCATCTCTGCGGAGTCGGTAGCCTATCTTGGAATCCATTAGTAGTGTGCTTAATGGATTCATAGCTAGGCAGAACCACAAGGGACTCAGGCTGTCGCCTTGAAAAATTCCACGCTTTATCCTTAATAAGCCTGTGGAGTCAGAAAACCCCGCCATGACTGGCAGACAGAGACGTGTGGTCCACTGGCTCATGCATACGCTAAGAAGAGAGCATAGATTTGGATGGAGACGGTACAAATCTAATACTCTACTTAGCCATGAATGAGGCACCGAATCATACGCCTTTTTGTAGTCTATCCAGGCCATGGAAATATTTTTTTTGACTCGACGGACTTGTTGGCATATGGTCATGTCAATAAGAAGGAGTTCTTTAGTACCCCGAGACCGGGGCTTACATCCATTTTGTACGGGCGCCATAATATTATTAGCCAAAATGTGCTCCATAATTTTGAATTTTAAAATGGAGGTAAGCAGCTTGTAGGTGGTCGGCAAGCAAGTAATTGGTCGATAGTTTTTCGGTTCCGAGGTACTACCAGATTTGTAAAGGAGGTATGTGACACCGGTAGTCAAAAACGTAGGCAAAGATCCAGTTGCGATAGCGTTTTGGAATTGTGTTGCCAGACGCACGTGTGAACTGTGAAAACGTTTCAGCCAGAAATTGTGTAAACTGTCCGGTCCCGGACTTTTCCAGTTTGGGGCCAAACTAACTGCACGAGCTATGTCCGCTTCGTCAATATTAATTGGCCCCATGGCTGTAATAGGTTCACATGCACGTCTAACAACACTCATCCATTCGCCTTCAGAGTGTATAACTGGTTCTGACCAAATATCCTGCCAGAATGAGTACATTCCGGCAGGGTCTGGGGTCACACCAGGGCTCATTTGCCCACTATTTTCCTCCCAGTTTCTATATACCTTCTTCGCATCACTTTGGAAGAGGCGATTCTGAATATATCTATCAGAGCGCTTCTTGAAGCGCCGTATGCGTTTTGCCCATGCCTGTACTTTTTGTTTATAAAAGTCCATGCGTTCCGTAACCGAAGCAGTATAGTCTTGGGGTCTGATACCAGTCCCCTCGAAAGCTTGATGTACGAAACGCATGACTCTTGGACGATTATTGCCGGATCTAAATGTTAATAATTTTGCTATTATAGTTCTGGCTGCATTAATTCTCTTCTCAATTCTATACTGCCACGCTGGAGTAGTCGTTGTTTGTGGGGTAGGCCTGTTAAGGTTTGGAAACCTAACTCCGCCTACTCGACAAACGGCAACTGCGCCGCAGTATAGAATTGAGTGCGTTTCGGTTAAATTTTCGGTTGTATTAAAATAGGATGGTAAAATTTTGTCAAGAATTGATGTAAGAGCCAAATTGTGTTTAGTCATGGGCAAACGAGGTAAGCGCGGTCGATCGGATGGACGGACATCGCGGTATTCCAGAATCGCATCATCCAAAGCCCTTCTTAATTGCTCATTATACTGGTTGTTAACATTTACCTCCTCGCTCTGCACCAATTCCGCTGGCGCGAGTAACGGTGGATCCGGCTGAACAGCAATAGCCGATATCGCCGGGTCAGGCTGTGTACGAACAACAGGACGAGAAGATAATGTTTCCAAGCGTAGACGATCAAGTACGGGCTGTGCGAGCAGCTGAAGCCGCTGGATAGCACGCACTTGGTCCGACAGCCGTTGTACAGTAAGCGTCGTTCCTGGGTTAAGGTCCTGAAACAAGGCAAACATTCTGGAACGGTAGGCAGTGAGGTTGGTTCCCCCCTCTGTCGCCCTATAATACGCTCGCATGACATTCTCATTTAATTCTTGAGACCATCGCATGCGGCGCACTGAACCACCGGTAGCGGAGGTCATCGACGTTGCAATCTGCTCCGTTGACATCAAGCTGGCCGGTAGCGGGCGACCCCTGCGCGCAGAGCACCGCGGTGCAGGGGGCACAGGAGATCCAGTATCATCACTCGAGGCCGCGGTAACTGGCGGCGTGTGGTATTCGTCTTCGGAACTTGGTGACGAACTGGACTGTGGTGTAAGTCGTGCGCTGGCAGTCCCGTAGGCAGCACGCAAACGGCATTGTCTTTGTGGATTTCGTCGTGTATGTTGGCTCATTGCAGTTCAAAAAATTATTACGGCAGGTATCCCAGATTGGTTTGTGTGTATAAATAAACGATAATTGCACATTTTTAATGATAAATGAACACATTTTAAAATATTTTTCGGTAAATTTTCAGCTTTGACGTGCACGTTGACAGGCGGTTGCCTAGGTTATTATTATTATTATTACCAGTTCGGAACGCGACCACTGCTGAGAAGAACTGGCAAGAAACTCAGAGGGCTTGTCATTTTTTTTTTCATTGCGGTCCTATTTGACTAGTAACATAAATAAAGACCATAAAAAATACACTGACACTGAACAGCCTAGTCCCAAGCAGCTGGGTCGTTTAAATAATCAGCAATGCGGTAATATGCTTTTTTGAAAAGTTTTGTCTTAACAGTCTTTTTAAAGGCATTGCGAGGCAATTCTCTAAGTTGCATGGGCAATTTGTTATAAAAGTGTATACATTGACCCATGAATGAGTTACTTATTCTGCGGAGACGAGTACAATGGACGGCAAGATTATTCTTGTTTCGTGTATTAATATTATGTATATCACAGTTTTTTCCAAAGTTATTAATATTTTTATGTACATACATCAAATTTTCAAATATATATTGACATGGCACAGTTAGAATATTTATTTCCTTGAATGTATCTCTGAGAGAAGTTCTAGGAGCAAGGTTGTATATAGCCCTTACAGCCCTTTTTTGTAATATAAATATGCTATTAAGGTCTGCACCGCATCCCCAGAGAAGTATCCCGTAAGTCATGATACTGTGGAAGTAACTGAAATAAACTATTCTAGCCGTATCAACATCTGTCAGAAGTCTAATTTTTTTAACAGCAAAAGCCGCCGAGCTAAGTCTATTACATAGCTTTTCTATATGTGAGCCCCATTGTAGTTTATTATCAATGGTTATACCTAAAAATACGGTTGACTCAATCGGTTCCAAAATTGTTCCATTCAGTTGTACATTGGTCGGATTCTGAACAACATTGGGCAGTGAAAATTTGATGCATTTAGTTTTCTTTTCATTTAAAAGCAAGTTATTCATACTAAACCAATGGACAACCGAAGAAAGTGCATTGTTCACTTCGTCAAAATTTTGTAGCTGTCGTTTAATTTTAAACAACAAAGAAGTATCATCCGCGAACAGTACAATACCGTGGTTATTTCTCACATAATAAGGTAGGTCATTAATGTAAACGAGGAACAAAAAAGGACCAAGAATCGAACCTTGGGGCACACCAATAGTGACCATGGATCCTTGTGATTGTATGCCATTGACATCAACCCTCTGAATTCTATTACTAAGGTATGATTTCAGTAGGCTGAGGGCTTGTTTGCGGATACCGTAATGGTGTAATTTCCTGATGAGGATTTCATGATGAACACAATCGAAAGCTTTAGACAAATCACAAAATACGCCGAGTGCATCATGTGAATCCTCCCAAGCCTCAAATACGTACTTCAATAGTTGAATTCCAGCGTCAGTAGTAGAACAATTTCTCGTAAAACCGAACTGGTTAGGATGTAACAAATTGCAACTATTGAAGTGCGTTAGTAGTTGTAATAAAACAATTTTTTCAAAAATTTTGCTAAGCGATGGTAGTACTGAGATAGGTTGAAAATTTGCGGGATCTGAAGTACTACCTGATTTAAATAAGGCTACTATTTTACTGTGCTTCATGAGATCAGGAAATTTACCATGTGCGACACAATCATTGAAAATACCTGCTAAGGCCGGTGCGATTACCTTAATTACAGGTGAAATGGTTTTAACGGACATTCCCCACAGGTCTGCAGTACTTTTCATGTTAAGAGTATTAAAAGCGCTAATAATATCTTTGTTGTTTATCCGAGTAAATTCAAAGATTGTGTTACACTTATTGAGACTGTTTTTTAATAGTAACTCAGCGGATGAAGGAGAGGACTGTAGCGATTCTGTAGTTTTAATGGGAATGTTTGTGAAGAACTGTTCAAATTCAGTCGCAACTTCTAAATCCGCTTTAATGTCCCGATTATCAACCTTTAGGTGATAATCAATATGATGATTCGTATTTTTACCGCTTTCACTATTTATAATATGCCACGTTGTTTTAATTTTGTTCTCTGCATGAATTATCTTATTTTTCAAGTACAATGCTTTTGCAGTCGAACAAGTTCTCTTAAATACTTTGGAATATTTTTTCACATATTCGTGAAATGATGGATCACAATTATAGAACTTTTCACCATATAAGTCAAACAGCTTATTTCTACTTTTATAGATACCAGCAGTTGCCCATTCACAAAATGTTGTCCTGTTATTTATTGATAGTAGTTTTGGTTTGAAGATCTTGTTAAACTACCTACTGATCAGTATATATTATTAAATGGAGGGTCATTACCCTATTGTGCCACCGTGTCCAGACGGATTGGCACAGGGTTTCGAATCAGGGGTGTGAAACCCGTGGCCCTGTTTCGGGCAGTCGAGGGACACCGTTTGATTTAGTGGAAACTACCCACTAAATGCGGAGCGAAAAAAAATGATTTCGAGTCAAGTTTTCGTTCTCTTATGGCTAGATTATCGGCCTTGTCATTTACTTTGGTCGGCTCTAACGACACCCTCATGATGGAATAGGGTGGTGGCACTATGTATTCTAAATCCGTCACCACACGGAATATAAGGGCAAATATAGAGGGAAATAAGCCTACTTTAGACGATTGAAGATTGAATTAGCTTTAAAATGAAGGCAAGGCTGAAAACCCAGCCGCAAGAGAAGGAAAACTTGAAATGCATCCTTTTGCCTACCCGTCTGGCCACCGTAGCACAGTAGAAGTAGTAGCCTACTGTACCATGCTGGCTAGAGAGGATCACACAAACACACATACATTATAATTGTCCACTTTTAAACATACAACACTTTGACTGCCTCGTTGGTCTAGTGGTTAGATGTGCCGCCTTTGGATCAACGGGTCCCGGGTTCGATTCCGGGGTCGGGCAAGTGTCTTTGTCTAAACCAAAGGCACTGGCTCGGAGTCTGGGTGTCATTAAATATGTATAATATGTATGTATTTACAAAAAAAATAAATGTATATAAGTAGTTCATCATCCATCTCGTTACCATAACACAAGCATTAAGTTGCTTAGCTTGGGACGAGATGGCGTTGTGTGAAATGTCCAAGGATATTTATTTATATTTATTTATTTATTTATACATCCATTTCTGGATGGTGTCCATTACAAATAAATAATAAATTAGGCAAGGTTAAACCTTTGCCGCAAAACATTAGGGCTGGTCCAGAAACCCTTCTGAATTCACTTTTCATGTCGTCACCTCAATAGGGACCTTTAAGGGACCTTTAAGGATTTTGAAGGAATTACATCATTTCCGACTGAGGGTTTCCCCTCAATAATGTACATCTTATGGGGAGATCCTTCGACAGGTAGGGTAACTTTGGTAAATAACTTACCACGTTGGCAAGACGGGTTGGCGCACGGTTCGTATAAATTTCTTCTACACTTGCAGACAGCCCTACCACTTGCGTTGGTTTGATCGCTTCTTTCGACGCCCTCAGAGTGACATGGTCTTGGAACATTGTGGTATCTAAATCCATCGCCCTTCATGTAAATACTACTAATTTACGGTTAAATGAACCAACTGATAATAATAATGGCAGACGACCTGGTTAAGGTCGCCGGAAAGCGATTGATGCGAGCGGCTCAGGGCCAGCCTTCGTGGAAATCTTTGGGGGAGGCCTATGTCCAGCAGTGGACGTCTTTTGGCTGAAATGATGATGAACCATAACTTTCATTTCTCACTCTCTCAGTTACTGACCCAATTAAATTATAAATTGTCCCAAATCGTAACATTAATTTGTAAACTAACAACAGGATTCACAAATAAATCTTCGCCAGTCACAGTAGCCGTCCTTAATTAATGGAATGGCAACACCCGCCATGTCGGAGGCCCATGGTAATATCAATTCGGGGACCGCAACACAGAACACATTTTATCAACAGGAGGATAACTTCGTACATTCGAACACCACAGAAAAATAACCAAAGTTATTTTTAGTAATTCTATACCAGTATTAATGTACCTTTTTGAATTGGATACATACGAAATACTTAAATACAACACTAATTATTATAATACTATAGCCAATACTTAAATAACATACCTACTACTACTAAGCATAAGACCCACTGCTGACTAAGGCATCTTCCAGTTGAATTAAATGAAATTTATTAAAAAAAAACAAATATTATCTGATATAATACCTGATTTTAGGGATTGCTTGTAAAATAGAATGAAATGATAGGTATGAAATATGGGGTAATTAGCGAAAATGGCTCACAGGGTTATGTATCAAGTTATCCTTCTCTAGCGGCTGGGTTATCGGTACCCCCAGAATCGTATGGGCTGGTGACACTATGATAATATTCTAAATACAACAGCACATGATTTCATCATCATGTCAAACCATTTTAAATTTAATTTAACAATATTTTTGCTTTCAATATTTCCGTTTATAACTGTATAATATACAACCTAATTTGAACCCCCCCCCCCTTGAAGTCGTTTGAGGCCTGTCAGTTCACATCACAGTATATAACTCATATAATTAACATAACACATTACAGTGAAGTGTGCGTTAATTCTAATTATCTTTTAAGAGGTTTTCTCTGCTGAGTTACTGTTTAGGTAATAATGTATACTGTAACCGCCGCGTGGTTTGAGCCGTTTAAACCGTCAGATGTGGTTTGGACGTGATACTCAAGGCGTGATATAAGGGGTCTTCACACAATACGCTACGGTTTGTTTAGTATTAATATACCAGAAGACTGAGGCGTAACGTATTTGCTTAAGTGAAACTATATTGGGATAAGATAATTTTATTTAAAATATGTAAATCGATTTTCCGTGTGGTGGATTTAGAATACACAATATCACCAACCCATACCATCATTAGTGTGTCGTAAGAGGCGATTAAAATAACGCAAGAGGCAGATTACCTAACCCCAAGACCCCAAGAGAAGGAAATCTTGGTACAAGCCCTGTGCCAACCCGTCTTGCTAGCGTGGCACGGTAGTCTAATTTCCCTCCATGGGTTTGGAGGAGGCCTGGCCAGTAGTGGGTCATTTATGGGCTGTAACGACGAAATCGACCTATCGTGTGAACGACTGAATGAGTGATTAAGATTGAATCCTCAGATTCTTGTTTAAGACAACAAACTCGTTAAAATAATCAGATCAATGAAAATTAAAAAAAATCTTTGAACTGTAAACAAACAGAATTTATGGTGATTTCCGATGCATCTAATAATGACTGATGGCCCTGAAACAGCTGACCACATTTTTAAACCTATATCGTGGGGGCCGTTTACAGGCTGCCTCTGGTATACACAAAGATCCAAAGGCAGCACATGCAATTCCTTTTTGATTTAATTTTTACGTCGGAGATGCTCATGGATACCCGACCTTTGGGGACTGGCTGGGCGACGTTAGACTCCGGAGCGCGTGAAGATAGTTAACTGCGCCCCGACCTACCCATTAAACCCGATGACGATCCTCGACTGCCCGAATCAGGGCCATGATTCATACCCAATACGGAACATGCTCCACGACCCTACACATCCAACCCAAGAACAATAAATCTAATAACTACACCCACACCATATACAGGAACGAATACACATACACAAACACATCAATGACGTAAAAACTCCATTATGTCGCTGGTAAAAACAACAATTTCAAAAATTTATCACTCACCTAGATATTCGAAATTCAAACCGACGCACATTACCCTCGGCAAAACAAACTCGATCCCTTTCCATCTTTTTTACTTTGCGACATTCTATTAAAACGTGTACTCAAAACACATTTGCCTTTCGCACGAAGGAAATTGGCTCTCTGGCTTATCTTCTGACAGAACTCTATTTGGTACAGCACTCCGGTTTATACCACGTAAGTAATTTAATGTGGCTTTGAAAGCCCTGTCCTGATGGAGCACAGTGCGTATTGAATTTTTTTCAAATTCAAATTCATGTGTGCTAGGTTTATGTGTGTGTGTGTGCAGTGGTACGGCTAGGGCTGTGACTTGATTTAAAAAAAGAACAGGCTACATTCGATAAAAATATATCGCGTGTGGTCCAGAATAGGGAATGCTATTGTAAATGGAATTTCTATACTACTATTACTACTCAGCCCATAAATGATCCACTGCTATGTCCGCCCTCCTCACAGGGAGGGTAATTAGTCTAGTGTGCGACGCTGGCCAGATGGGTTGGCACAGGGTTTCGTTTCAAGTATTCCTTCTCTTGTGTCATCAAGTCATTCCGTTAGCTCTTACGACACTCGCGATGGAATGGGGTGGTCCCACTATGTACTTCTAGTAATCGAATTTTATGTTATGGAAAGAGCTATGCTCGGAGTTACTCTACGTGATAGAATCAGAAATGAGGAAATCCGTAGAAGAACTAAAGCGACCGACGTAGCTAGAAGGATTGCACATTTGAAGTGGCAATGGGCAGGCCACGTGGCCCGAAGAACAGATGGCCGCTGGGGCATAAAAGTCTTGGAGTGGCGTCCACGTATGGGAAAGAGCAGCGTGGGAAGACCCCCGACTAGGTGGACGGACGACCTTGTGAAAGTCGCTGGGAGACGGTGGATGCGGTCTGCTCGAGATCGCACATTGTGGAAATCTATGGGGGAGGCCTTTGTTCAGCAGTGGACTTCTGTGGCTGATAGATAGATAGATAGATACTTCTTTGCACATATAAATATACAAAAGTAGAATATACAAAAGCAATGTACAATTAGGCGGCCTTTTCGCTAAAGCGATTTCTTCCAGGCAACCCTAACTAAATAAGGTAAAAACTCATTTTTTATAGCTTATACAGCGTGTAGCCAAATCCTTATAGCCTTAATGAAAAGATCAATAATACTGCTAATTAAGAAAGATATCAGCAAAAATAAGTATATTCTTTGTTTTGGTCAAACTTTATAAAGAACAGAAAAAAATGAGACACCGCTAACTAAGATTGTTGTATTAGTAACGGTTTTCACTGGAACCACGTTTATGTAGTAAAATTATCTTTAAAAAACATCAATTGCTCCCACTAACTGTTACTTACTTCAAGTACAAAAAATCTATTTTAAAGAAGCAGTTCAATTCTTTTGATTGGCTTTATGCCCTCACTTCAGATATTATTTCATCATTTCAGCCAAAAGACGTCCACTGCTGGACATAGGCATCCCCCAAGGATCTGGCTGATGTTTGGCCCTTTGCGACTGTTGCGCGCGTTTGCTCTCACAAACTGTCTTATCACAGCCTTGTACCTAAAAATGGCGATCTAAAAAGAGCAACTACAGAGTTTCTTGCCGGCTCTTCTCTGTAGAACTGCATTCCGAACCGGTGGTAGATGGTAAATTTTAAATTTTAAATTAAATATTATTTTGTTGTTTGACTTGTCAAAAGAGCTCTAATGAGCCAACTTGATTAAATGAGTTTTGAATTTGAATTTGAATTTTGATCTCCACAAAGGCCGGTCCTGGGTCGCCCACATCCACTGCTTTCCGGCGACTTTCGCTTTCCGGCGACCTTCAGATAGCTTAAGGGTTTTTATTACATCCTGTATATGGACAAAGCTGTGACGATTTAAACAATTTATATCGTCTTATGGGATTCTGTCCATGTGAGACCTTCTCCTCTCACAAACCCACACAATTCCGAGGGTGTTGAAATGCACACCACCTAGCCGCAAGAGAAGGAACATTTCATTTTTTTTTTGTTCGCCCGGGGTAAAATTATGGACTTCCTCGCCGGCCACGGGGATGGCCAGCGAGGGGAGTGTGGGACTCTCCCACATAGTGGGGGCCTACCCACTAAACCTCCCCGGGGTGCTCCAACTCGCGTCCTGTTGCGGCATTGTGGGATCTGATGCAGAACCACTGACACGAAACCCTGTGCCAACCAGTCGCACCAGCGTGGTACAGGAGGAATGCGACCTGTAAATGGAGGAGGCCCGGCTCAGCAGTGGGTCATTTATGGGATGATTCGTAGTGGTAGTAAACATACACATATAAGTATGTACCGATACTTAGATATACATATATTCCTTTACTGACTGCAGCGCCATCTATCGGGCTGATTTATGAATCTAAAACATACTTGGTGCCACCCACATAAAAAAATTCATTCAAATCGGTCCAGCCGTTTAGAAGGAGTTCAGTGTAGTAGAATTATTTATAACTAGTGGCCCGCCCCGGCTTCGCCCGTGCAAAGCGGGTGTGGGTTATACATATAAACATTCCTCTTGAATCACTCTATCTATTAAAAAAAACCGTATCAAAATCCGTTGCGTAGTTTTAAAGATTTAAGCATACATAGGGACGGACAGAAACAGCGACTTTGTTTTATACTATATATATATATATATAATATATATATATATATAATATATACTAGCTTTTGCGCGCGGCTTCGCCCGCGTGGGCTTCGAACCCGTGCATATTTTTTATGAACATAAAATCAGTTATTGTGACTAAACTATGATAGTTAGATATGTGCTCTTGCGGACTTTTTTGTAGATCTTTATAAGACCTACAAACCCGTAGTACATCATTTTGTTCTATTGTCAATAGTTTTTGCAGCGCACGCATAAATAGGTTTTCGATTTTACACCTTGGTTTACAAAATCGCAATTTTCATACGGATCCCTAATTCTTTTGAGAATAAAATATAGCCTATAACCTTCGTCGATAAATGGACTATCTAACACTGAAAGATTTTTTGAAATCGGACCAGGAGTTCCTGAGATTAGCGCGTTCAAACAAACAAACAAACAAAAAAACTCTGCAGCTTTATATATTAGTATAGATATAATATAATATAAAGAATAAAGATAAAGAAGATAATTATTAAATAATACCATAATCCGTATAAATACGGATACTGTGCCACTCTGGCAAGACGGATTATGAGTGATGAGCTGACAATGATGATGATTAGTCTTAAACAATTCAAAATATCAATTTCTTTACACAAAATAAACAACTTATCCAAGATAACTTCGTCGGTAGCCCGGACAATATATTAAAAACTCAAGCGATCGTAACAAAAGAAATATCTTGTACAGCATTTCCACTGTTAGTCGGATAAAATAAACGACGTACAATGTTCCAACGGATCTCGTATCAATGAGAAAAGAAATCCTAGAAGTTTGTTACTGCAAATACCAACAGTAACAGAATCTCGGACTGGCTCCACGATGCAGGGAAACTTAAAGTTAACTTAAGACGAAGCCTTACACAGTGCGGGGTTTTTGCAGATGTTCTTTTTTTTTTTTATCGAAGTGTGTACTAAAATTTGATTGCATTTGATTGGTTTGTATACACAATCTTACATACACAAACAATAAATAGTTACTTAAAAAAAAAACGTATGATAGACATCTACTGGATGTGATTACAACATGCTTATACTAGTTAATGGATTAAAGGTTTTGTAATAGCTATATTTTAACACGTTTAAAAATTTAAGTTATGACGACGATATTTACGACGATAAAATTTTGAGTCAGTCTCTGTACAAATTAGGGTAAAATTATGACACGGTTGCAAAAGCATAGTTTACAAAATGTGTAATACCTTCACATGTAGTTTTAATTTTAAAAGTGTTCAAATGTAGTGATTACAAAACCTATAAACCTAGTATAAGCATAGTGTTCACATCCAGTATCTGTCAATCATATGTATTTTTTTAAAAGTGTTTATATTTTGTTTAAGTAAGATTGTGCATCAGTTTTGTGAATCCAATAAAACACTAGTGGTAAGATTACAGTAAAACACAACTAGATCTGGCACACTTAACAACATGGCGGAAGCAACGACGAAGCAATGTTGCACTTTGCCAACTTGAAGTTTGCCACTACCGAGTGCTTTTATTTGATTTTTAGTCGCTTCCAAAGGTTTTATATTGTACACATATAAAAATGGTCCGTGTGGTAATGGATTAGAACACATCGTGTCACCACCTCATTCCACCCTGAAGGTATCGTAAGAGATGACAGAAACGAAGGTTGAGAACCTAGCTGCAAGAGAAGGAAACCTTGACATTTATCCCGGTGCCAGCGTGGTACAGTAGGCTAATTACCCTCCGTGTAACTGGATGAGGCCCAAGATCTATGGGCTAAAAATATGTAATAGATTTAAGAAGTTGGGTGTTCCAAATTTGAAAAAAGGTCAATTGCTTTCAATTAACTTAAGGACACCTAGTCAAGACTCTGAAAAAGATTATGCTCAGCAGAGAGCTCAAATTGATTGAAACATACAAAAATTATAAACCAAGCTATTCCTTATTCGAAATATGGCTGTAAGTATTGCGCTATGTCATGTCTATTCTTATGGTGACGGATTAAGAATACATTGTGTCACCACCCCATTTCATCTTGGGAGTGTCGTATGGGCTGATATAGAAACTGATAAGGTCGTAAACCTAGCCAGCAGAGAAGGAAAGTTCGATACTGAACCCTGTGCCAACACTTCTGGCCAGCGTGGTAGAGTAGGCCAGCGTGGTACAGTAGGCCTGACTCAGCAGTGGGTCATTTATGGGCTGAATAGTATGTCTATCTATTATTATTATTACAACACTAACAGCAGGCCAATATTATTCAAAACGCTGTGAAACTTAGAATTTTCACTCGGAAAAACAAATCTCTTTTGCCCGAGCACCCGATGTTTTTCCGGCGACTTGATCTCTATTCTACATGCAGAGGAAAGCGTTTTAAAATTCCGAACATTCCGACAAATTTTATTTCAATAAAATGTTATGCTTGTTTGAAACTAAACTTATCAGGTTTTCAATCGACCTTTAGGTTTCATGCCATTAAATTTGCTACATTCGAAGACGGCAATTAAACATCAATATCATCGCAGCTCATAAAATGACCACTGTTGCGTAAGATCTTCTCCAGTTTCATGGAGGGTAATTAGCCTAGGGCAATGGAGAGGGCTATGCTCGGAGTTTCTCTGCGAGATCGAATCAGAAATGAGGAGATACGCAGGCAAACCAGGTTCACCGACATAGCCCACAGGATTGCTTAACTAATAAATAACGTACACACGAACTTTACCGTACAATTATTGTTACTACCGTATACTTATTGTACCTTACACCTGATAAATTCCGCCCATTTTTTTTTGTCAATTCCATGTCACACTCAGAATACAGGCGTTGGTGATACTATTCTTAATCTGTCACCACATCCATGCAAAGTAGTTTTATTTGACTCATCCTATTACTGATACTACTTATATCCGTGGTGACGAATTTAGAGTACAGAATGTCACCAACCCCTAGTGTGTCGAGTGTGTCGTCGAGGCGAATATCCCTCTATGAATTCGGTGGAGGCCCGACTCTGTAGTAGATCATTTATGTATGGCCTGAAACGACGACTTCTACTGATTAATTAAACCGAATCCTATATAAACAAGTTCATTGCCCTCTGTTCGGGTTTCCACAAATTGAGCGAAATTACCCTAATAGTGCTGACCAGAAAGGTCACTATAGTATATTTTTTCTTCTGCTTTTCCTTGTTCTCTAAGGAAACTTATCGGAGAGTTAAGTCTACTCATGACTCTTTATGGATGGAGATCGACTGCTGCGCAGCATGTCGCGGGTTCGTTTCCCGCATTGAAGAAATATTTGTACGACCTACAAGTATCTGTTCGGGGTCTGGGTGTTTTCTATCTATAATATGTATTTACAAAAAAAAAGTACATAAGTAGTTTATCATCCATCTCGTTACCATAACACAAGCATTAAGTTGCTTAGCTTGGGACGAGATGGCGTTGTGTGAAATGTCCAAGGATAAAGGACTCCACAGATGATATTTACTTCTCAGCCCATTAATGACCCAATGTTGAGCCGGGCCTCTGTATTGTACTGTATGCTGCCCGCATTCCGAACTGTTGCACCGATACAGCAAGAACGTCGGGTGGTAGTTTTAGCATGAATGTACGTGGACGCCAGGGGTGTGTGAGATCAAGAGTTTTATGGATTGTAAGAATGAGGGTTTGTGAATGAAAGGTGTGAATGTAGATATGACGACTGATACGTGTGTATGGAGACTACCATCTAGTGTGGGACAAGGGTCGTAAGATGACATTGGTAATATTAAATACGACGATTTAAAAGAGTTTTGTGATAAAATCTACGTGAATAAAGTTCCTTTTGTGTTTGAGTAACACTGAGCGCGAGTTGACCTTCTTACATTGCAAACTAATGTGAGCAATTATTCGGAATGTTATTTAGTAAGAATAGCAACAGAACCCCTTCATTTTTATACACATATTGCTAACCAAGCTCAAATGATTTTCCTCAATCTTTGAGCGTTTCCTTTGAAATGGGGAAGAAAATATCGCTTCATCTACATATTTTATGGCTGGTCTTAGAAAAAAGAGTAAGTCAAAGCGGTTGAAGAATTAGCTATTTTTGGTTGTTTTGAATAATGGCATAGATCAGTAGCATTGGTGTTTTGGATTTTATAATAGAATAGTCTATATAGTCCTTGTGGTGAGGGAATTAGAATACATAGAGTCAGCACCCTTTTCTATTTTGAGGGTGTCGTAAGAGCCGACAAAAAGATATGTCCAGGCTGATAACTTAGTCCCAAGAGAAGGGAAACTTGACAAGAAACCCTGTGCCAACCCGGCTGGCCAGCGTGGCACTGGAGACTAATGACATGTAATGGGAGGAGCCCGACTCATCAGTGGGTCATTTATGGGCTCAGTAGTAGTAGTTGTGGTGGTAGTAGTCTATAGTGAGGTGAGAGATTTACATATACTATAGTGAGGTGACATCCTGAGGGTTTCCTGAGAGTCGGTTTAAGGAACAAAGGCAAACGGCAGCTAATCTAAGAATATATCAATTAATTTGTTATTTATTTACTTTATTTTAACTCGATATAATTGTTAAATATGACCGCTAAATAGAGACAAAAAACGACAAGCAAGTTTCGGGCCTGTTCTTCTTATGGTCGTGGTAGCGTTCCGAACTGGTGGTAAGCGGTCGTATACTTTGCTTTATAAAATACAAGCGACCCGCCCCAGTTTCGCACGGGTGCAATGATGAACATCTAAATTTATTAGTGTTTCTCTACAATATTATGCATGTATTGTGCTTAAACATTCCTCTTAAATCACTCTATCTATTAAAAACCCCCTTAGAGGAGGTTAAATTTACCAATGGGTCAGTAATGGGCATACATGATTATGCCTAAACTTTGTGCATGGTATGTTACACACATATAAAGAACCATACAGCCGAATTGAGAACCTCCCTTAATTTAGAAATCGGTTAATAATAAATAGGCCATATACACTTTCGCTTTCAACAGGCCAAAATGGTTTCTATTATAAAATTTCATCATCATAATGCAGAAGAAAATCCCATGAATTTCAACGTCAAAAATTGAGGTAAAGTATAATCTTGAAACACAGCCCGGGGTAAATTATTATGGCGTCTGAGGAAAGCTGGTACCCATAATAGTTATAGCTTAAAAGGTTGCTTGAAGAGCGGTTGAGATTACGCAGCCTGAATTAAAAATGGCAAGATTGTTCAAAGATAGGGCACATTGTTTGGCCTACGTTTTTTTGTTAAGGTATAAACAAAACAACATTTGTATCTCACAACATTTTAGGAGCATTTTTGAAATCCGCTAAATAATAATAATTTTAGCTTTAGACAGCAATTGCATACGTATACCAAACCCTGCCGCAATCAAAAGAGATACTGTACATCAGTTCGCTACAGGAAAAAGAGCTCTATGCTATTTACAAACAGCCGTTTATTGAAAATCATGTTGAGCTAAGTTACGGCCTTTCTTCTTCTGAGGGCATTATAAGTCGTCGTTGTGGCCATAAACGACTTACTACTCGGTCGTAACTTCCCCAAATTCATGGAGGGTAATTAGCCTAGTGTGCCACGCTGGCCAGATGGATTGGCACATGGTTTGTATCAAGTTTTCCTTCTTTTCTGCCTCGTTGGTCTAGTGGTTAGATGTGCCGCCTTTGGATCAACGGGTCCCGGGTTCGATTCCGGGGTCGGGCAAGTGTCTTTGTCTAAACCAGAGGCACTGGCTCGGAGTCTGGGTGTCATTTCTATCTATAACTAGCTGTACCCGCGACTTCGTCCGCGTGGAATTTAAAAAAAGTTAATTAGTTCATTAATATTTTTTTTTGGTTTTTGCATTTATTTTAATTATCATTTATTTTCAGTTTTTGTTGGCTTATTTATCGAATCTTCTTTGATATTGAGATTGTGAATATCATCATAAATACTATGTATTAAAGTTTCAGTGTCCACCACAACCTAACAAAGACTGGTAGGAAGTTCTATATCATGATTACTATTGACTTCTAGACACTTTCCCTCTCCAACATCAAGAAGAATTTTACTAAATTCTGAATCAGCTGAATGATGTGCTCTCATGTTTTGTTTTAAATTAAGTTTTTAACAATGTCTCCAAAGTACTAAACGTTTAAGCCGGAACAAACAGACAGACAGACAAAAATTAAAAAAAAATATTTTGGTCTATTTGCTGTTTAAACATACTTACGCATTTAGTAAAAAGTTGTTATTTTATTATTACAATCAGACACTCCAATTTTATTTATTTGTATAGAAGATGTATAGACTAAATAAAAGTAGCCTAAGTTACTCCTTATATCATCAGCTACCTATCGGTGAAAGTCCCGTCAAAATCGGTCCAGCTGTTCCAGAGATTAGCCGGAACAAACAGACAGACAGACAGACAGACAGACGGACAGACAGACAAAAATTAAAAAAAATGTTATTTTGGTCTATGTGCTGTGTATACAGACTTACGCATTTAGTAAAAAGTTGTTATTTTATTATTACAAACAGACACTCCAATTTTATTAATTTGTATGTATAGAAGATGTATAGACTAAATAAAGTAGCCTAAGTTACTCCTTATATCATCAGCTACCTATCAGTGAAAGTCCCGTCAAAATCGGTCCAGCCGTTCCAGAGATTAGCCGGAACAAACAGACAGACAGACAGACAGACAGACGGACAGACAGGCAAAAATTAAAAAAAATGTTATTTTGGTCTATGTGCTGTGTATACAGACTTACGCATTTAGTAAAAAGTTGTTATTTTATTATTACAAACAGACACTCCAATTTTATTTATTTGTATAGAAGACTAGCTGTACCCGCGACTTCGTCCGCGTGGAATTTAAAAAAAGTTAATTAGTTCATTAATATTTTTTTTTGGTTTTTGCATTTATTTTAATTATCATTTATTTTCAGTTTTTGTTGGCTTATTTATCGAATCTTCTTTGATATTGAGATTGTGAATATCATCATAAATACTATGTATTAAAGTTTCAGTGTCCACCACAACCTAACAAAGACTGGTAGGAAGTTCTATATCATGATTACTATTGACTTCTAGACACTTTCCCTCTCCAACATCAAGAAGAATTTAACTAAATTCTGAATCAGCTGAATGATGTGCTCTCATGTTTTGTTTTAAATTAAGTTTTTAACAATGTCTCCAAAGTACTAAACGTTTTAGCCGGAACAAACAGACAGACAGACAAAAATTAAAAAAAAATATTTTGGTCTATTTGCTGTTTAAACATACTTACGCATTTAGTAAAAAGTTGTTATTTTATTATTACAATCAGACACTCCAATTTTATTTATTTGTATAGAAGATGTATAGACTAAATAAAAGTAGCCTAAGTTACTCCTTATATCATCAGCTACCTATCGGTGAAAGTCCCGTCAAAATCGGTCCAGCTGTTCCAGAGATTAGCCGGAACAAACAGACAGACAGACAGACAGACAGACGGACAGACAGACAAAAATTTAAAAAAATGTTATTTTGGTCTATGTGCTGTGTATACAGACTTACGCATTTAGTAAAAAGTTGTTATTTTATTATTACAAACAGACACTCCAATTTTATTTATTTGTATGTATAGAAGATGTTTAGACTAAATAAAGTAGTCTAAGTAACTCCTTATATCATCAGCTACCGATCAGTGAAAGTCCCGTCAAAATCGGTCCAGCCGTTCCAGAGATTAGCCGGAACAAACAGACAGACAGACAGACAGACAGACGGACAGACAGACAAAAATTACAAAAAATGTTATTTTAGTCTATGTGCTGTGTATACAGACTTACGCATTTAGTAAAAAGTTGTTATTTTATTATTACAAACAGACACTCCAATTTTATTTATTTGTATAGATGTATAGATGTGCTGTGTATACAGACTTACGCATTTATTTATTTGTATAGATGTATATAGACTAAATAAAAGTAGCCTAAGTTACTCCTTATATCATCAGCTACCTATCGGTGAAAGTCCCGTCAAAATCGGTCCAGCTGTTCCAGAGATTAGCCGGAACAAACAGACAGACAGACAGACAGACGGACAGACAGACAGACAGACAGACAAAAATTAAAAAAAATGTTATTTTGGTCTATGTGCTGTGTATACAGACTTACGCATTTAGTAAAAAGTTGTTATTTTATTATTACAAACAGACACTCCAATTTTATTTATTTGTATGTATATGTATGTATAGAAGATGTTTAGACTAAATAAAGTAGCCTAAGTAACTCCTTATATCATCAGCTACCGATCAGTGAAAGTCCCGTCAAAATCGGTCCAGCCGTTCCAGAGATTAGCCGGAACAAACAGACAGACAGACAGACAGACAGACGGACAGACAGACAAAAATTACAAAAAATGTTATTTTAGTCTATGTGCTGTGTATACAGACTTACGCATTTAGTAAAAAGTTGTTATTTTATTATTACAAACAGACACTCCAATTTTATTTATTTGTATAGATGTATAGATGTGCTGTGTATACAGACTTACGCATTTATTTATTTGTATAGATGTATATAGACTAAATAAAAGTAGCCTAAGTTACTCCTTATATCATCAGCTACCTATCAGTGAAAGTCCCGTCAAAATCGGTCCAGCCGTTCCAGAGATTAGCCGGAACAAACAGACAGACAGACAGACAGACAGACGGACAGACAGACAAAAATTACAAAAAATGTTATTTTAGTCTATGTGCTGTGTATACAGACTTACGCATTTAGTAAAAAGTTGTTATTTTATTATTACAAACAGACACTCCAATTTTATTTATTTGTATAGATGTATAGATGTATAGATGTGCTGTGTACACAGACTTACGCATTTATTTATTTGTATAGATGTATAGACTAAATAAAAGTAGCCTATGTTACTCCTTATATCATCAGCTACCTATCGGTGAAAGTCCCGTCAAAATCGGTCCAGCCGTTCCAGAGATTAGCCGGAACAAACAGACAGACAGACAGACAGACGGACAGACAGACAAAAATTAAAAAAAATGTTATTTTGGTCTATGTGCTGTGTATACAGACTTACGCATTTAGTAAAAAGTTGTTATTTTATTATTACAAACAGACACTCCAATTTTATTTATTTGTATAGATGTATAGATGTGCTGTGTATAGAGACTTACGCATTTATTTATTTGTATAGATGTATAGACTAAATAAAAGTAGCCTAAGTTACTCCTTATATCATCAGCTACCTATCGGTGAAAGTCCCGTCAAAATCGGTCCAGCCGTTCCAGAGATTAGCCGGAACAAACAGACAGACAGACAGACAGACAGACGGACAGACAGACAAAAATTAAAAAAAATGTTATTTTGGTCTATGTGCTGTGTATACAGACTTACGCATTTAGTAAAAAGTTGTTATTTTATTATTAAATTCAAATTCAAATTCAAATCATTTATTTTGTGTGGGTCACGATGGACACTTACAAATAGTCAACACATTGTCATATTATACAATAAAAAAATCGACCGTCTACCACCAGTTCGGAACGCGACCACTGCTGAGAAGAACTGGCAAGAAACTCAGAGGGCTTGTCATTTTTTTTTTTCATTGCGGTCCTATTTGACTAGTAACATAAATAAAGACATAAAGACAAAAAATACACTGACACTGAACAGCCTAGTCCCAAGCAGCTGGGTCGTTTAAATAATCAGCAATGCGGTAATATGCTTTTTTGAAAAGTTTTGTCTTAACAGTCTTTTTAAAGGCATTGCGAGGCAATTCTCTAAGTTGCATGGGCAATTTGTTATAAAAGTGTATACATTGACCCATGAATGAGTTACTTATTCTGCGGAGACGAGTACAATGGATAGCAAGATTATTCTTGTTTCGTGTATTAATATTATGTATATCACAGTTTTTTCCAAAGTTATTAATATTTTTATGTACATACATCAAATTTTCAAATATATATTGAGATGGCACAGTTAGAATATTTATTTCCTTGAATGTATCTCTGAGAGAAGTTCTAGGAGCAAGGTTGTATATAGCCCTTACAGCCCTTTTCTGTAATATAAATATGCTATTAAGGTCTGCACCGCATCCCCAGAGAAGTATCCCGTAAGTCATGATACTGTGGAAGTAACTGAAATAAACTATTCTAGCCGTATCAACATCTGTCAAAAGTCTAATTTTTTTAACAGCAAAAGCCGCCGAGCTAAGTCTATTACATAGCTTTTCTATATGTGAGCCCCATTGTAGTTTATTATCAATGGTTATACCTAAAAATACGGTTGACTCAATCGGTTCCAAAATTGTTCCATTCAGTTGTACATTGGTCGGATTCTGAACAACATTGGGCAGTGAAAATTTGATGCATTTAGTTTTCTTTTCATTTAAAAGCAAGTTATTCATACTAAACCAATGGACAACCGAAGAAAGTGCATTGTTCACTTCGTCAAAATTTTGTAGCTGTCGTTTAATTTTAAACAACAAAGAAGTATCATCCGCGAACAGTACAATACCGTGGTTATTTCTCACATAATAAGGTAGGTCATTAATGTAAACGAGGAACAAAAAAGGACCAAGAATCGAACCTTGGGGCACACCAATAGTGACCATGGAGCCTTGTGATTGTATGCCATTGACATCAACCCTCTGAATTCTATTACTAAGGTATGATTTCAGTAGGCTGAGGGCTTGTTTGCGGATACCGTAATGGTGTAACTTCCTGATGAGGATTTCATGATG
The DNA here is from genome assembly GCA_905475355.2 of Clostera curtula. Taxonomy (NCBI): domain Eukaryota; kingdom Metazoa; phylum Arthropoda; class Insecta; order Lepidoptera; family Notodontidae; genus Clostera; species Clostera curtula. The sequence goes on along the minus strand of FR997808.1, from coordinate 15,576,620 downwards.
AACACAATCGAAAGCTTTAGACAAATCACAAAATACGCCGAGTGCATCATGTGAATCCTCCCAAGCCTCAAATACGTACTTCAATAGTTGAATTCCAGCGTCAGTAGTAGAACAATTTCTCGTAAAACCGAACTGGTTGGGATGTAACAAATTGCAACTATTGAAGTGCGTTAGTAGTTGTAATAAAACAATTTTTTCAAAAATTTTGCTAAGCGATGGTAGTACTGAGATAGGTCGAAAATTAGCGGGATCTGAAGTACTACCTGATTTAAATAAGGCTACTATTTTACTGTGCTTCATGAGATCAGGAAATTTACCATGTGCGACACAATCATTGAAAATACCTGCTAAGGCCGGTGCGATTACCTTAATTACAGGTGAAATGGTTTTAACGGACATTCCCCACAGGTCTGCAGTACTTTTCATGTTAAGAGTATTAAAAGCGCTAATAATATCTTTGTTGTTGATCCGAGTAAATTCAAAGATTGTGTTACACTTATTGAGACTGTTTTTCAATAGTAACTCAGCGGATGAAGGAGAGGACTGTAGCGATTCTGTAGTTTTAATGGGAATGTTTGTGAAGAACTGTTCAAATTCAGTCGCAACTTCTAAATCCGCTTTAATGTCCCGATTATCAACCTTTAGGTGATAATCAATATGATGATTCGTATTTTTACCGCTTTCACTATTTATAATATGCCACGTTGTTTTAATTTTGTTCTCTGCATGAATTATCTTATTTTTCAAGTACAATGCTTTTGCAGTCGAACAAGTTCTCTTAAATACTTTGGAATAATTTTTCACATATTCGTGAAATGATGGATCACAATTATACAACTTTTCACCATATAAGTCAAACAGCTTATTTCTACTTTTATAGATACCAGCAGTTGCCCATTCACAAAATGTTGCCCTGTTATTTATTGATAGTAGTTTTGGTTTGAAGATCTTGTTAAACTCCCTACTGATCAGATGGAATAATGAATTATAAAGATGGTTGGGATCATTGTGACTAGGCAGCCCCGGTAAACTTTCAGCAATATTAGATTTAAACTGCTCAAGGCGGCTTGCATTAATAGGAATGAAACTGACATTTCTCTTATTACCGTTTTTAGGATGTCTACTAAATGATGCTATTTGAGCACAGTGATCTGAATCAAGGACGTTTGAGATTCTGCTCTGAATTGGTTTGATGGATGTAAATATGTTGTCAATACAGGTGGCGCTTGTAGCAGTCATCCTAGTCGGTTCAGAGAAGACATTGTACAAGTTGTAACACTTTAGCAAGGAGATAAATTTGGATGTTACAGTTGATTTTTCTAGTATATTTATATTAAAGTCTCCACAGACTATAATCGTTTTGTTACAGCGAGATACTATAAACAAAGCATCTTCCATTATGCTTGCAAAATCATCGTATACCGCGCATGGGGGCCTGTACACACTCAAAACAATAAGCTGCTCAGTCTCAATACAAGCAATCTCAATGACTCGTTCAACAGAGAGGTTGACAACATCCTTACGCTCCTTAAATTTATATTTATTACTAATTAAGATAAGCGAACCACCACGTAAAATATTTACTCTGCTGAACGAGCTTGCAACCTGGTGGTTAGAAAAATTGAACATGAATTGGGTGTTTTTCAACCAGTGCTCAGTAATACAAAGAATATCGATATTATTACAATTCATGTACAATTCTATTTCTAATTCCTTGCCTAACATTCCTTGTATATTTTGATGCACCAGGGTAAATAATTTATCTATGCTACAATAATCATTATTATCATAATAATTAACATTCTTGCAAGAGTTTGTCTCTATTGTCGTATGTCGTAATTTAAATAATTGCTATTTATAATGTCAATTTTTGAGACACCATCAACTTCATTGATGGATTTGTCAATTGACTCAATAGAGTCAAAAGCTTTAGTAGCCAAGTTCTTGGCTGACATATCAAAAAAATAAGCTAGCGATATTGCTATCTGTCGTTTGTAAAATATGGATAGGTAATACCTATCTTTTGTCAAACAATATGGTTTTCCTATCAAATTATTTAAATCTATTACATGAAACTTGTCTTTAGAAACCATATTCTGTTGGCATGTCACATTATGCAAATTTAAGTTAAACTTATACCTAGTATCATTTTCTAGCTGTGGCAAACTACTGCTAAGGTAAGGAAGTGTAAACATTACAATCTTCTGTACATTCTTCAGATTTGCCAATAAATCACAGTAATGTGAGAGATCCCGTTTGTTTACATTTCCTCTGTTTCCCAAAAAAAGTATCAATATGGAATCTTGATCAAACTTACTATCTAAAACTTTATTGATTATCTGTTCATAAGATAGTCCAGGCAAACAATTATTTTCTATGGAATATCCCTGCACACAATTTATTAGAAGTGAGGCCATACCCTTTCCAATTTCATCACTAAACATTACAATTTTGTTTTGTATACTACCACACAGATTAGCAGAGACGTGGCTCTCAAGCAGTAAGCAAGAATTTGTCTCATGAACAGGTGTAGGTGCAGCAGATGGACGGTCCTGTGAAGGACTGGGAAAGCTAGGAGTGTCCTTAGGGTTTTTGTGAACTAATTCGTTCATAGCTAGCACATACTCCCTCATTTGAGCTTGAGATTGAGAGAGATTACAAACAGACACTCCAATTTTATTTATTTGTATAGAGTATAGATGTATAGATGTGCTGTGTACACAGACTTACGCATTTATTTATTTGTATAGATGTATAGACTAAATAAAAGTAGCCTAAGTTACTCCTTATATCATCAGCTACCTATCGGTGAAAGTCCCGTCAAAATCGGTCCAGCCGTTCCAGAGATTAGCCGGAACAAACAGACAGACAGACAGACAGACAGACGGACAGACAGACAAAAATTAAAAAAAATGTTATTTTAGTCTATGTGCTGTGTATACAGACTTACGCATTTAGTAAAAAGTTGTTATTTTATTATTACAAACAGACACTCCAATTTTATTTATTTGTATAGATGTATAGATGTGCTGTGTACACAGACTTACGCATTTATTTATTTGTATAGATGTATAGACTAAATAAAAGTAGCCTAAGTTACTCCTTATATCATCAGCTACCTATCGGTGAAAGTCCCGTCAAAATCGGGCCAGCCGTTCCAGAGATTAGCCGGAACAAACAGACAGACAGACAGACAGACAGACGGACAGACAGACAAAAATTAAAAAAAATGTTATTTTGGTCTATGTGCTGTGTATACAGACTTACGCATTTAGTAAAAAGTTGTTATTTTATTATTACAAACAGACACTCCAATTTTATTTATTTGTATGTATAGAAGATGTGCTGTGTACACAGACTTACGCATTTATTTATTTGTATAGATGTATAGACTAAATAAAAGTAGCCTAAGTTACTCCTTATATCATCAGCTACCTATCGGTGAAAGTCCCGTCAAAATCGGTCCAGCCGTTCCAGAGATTAGCCGGAACAAACAGACAGACAGACAGACAGACAGACGGACAGACAGACAAAAATTAAAAAAAATGTTATTTTGGTCTATGTGCTGTGTATACAGACTTACGCATTTAGTAAAAAGTTGTTATTTTATTATTACAATCAGACACTCCAATTTTATTTATTTGTATAGAAGATGTATAGACTAAATAAAAGTAGCCTAAGTTACTCCTTATATCATCAGCTACCTATCGGTGAAAGTCCCGTCAAAATCGGTCCAGCTGTTCCAGAGATTAGCCGGAACAAACAGACAGACAGACAGACAGACAGACGGACAGACAGACAAAAATTAAAAAAAATGTTATTTTGGTCTATGTGCTGTGTATACAGACTTACGCATTTAGTAAAAAGTTGTTATTTTATTATTACAAACAGACACTCCAATTTTATTTATTTGTATAGATGTATAGATGTGCTGTGTACACAGACTTACGCATTTATTTATTTGTATAGATGTATAGACTAAATAAAAGTAGCCTAAGTTACTCCTTATATCATCAGCTACCTATCGGTGAAAGTCCCGTCAAAATCGGTCCAGCCGTTCCAGAGATTAGCCGGAACAAACAGACAGACAGACAGACGGACAGACAGACAAAAATTAAAAAAAATGTTATTTTGGTCTATGTGCTGTGTATACAGACTTACGCATTTAGTAAAAAGTTGTTATTTTATTATTACAATCAGACACTCCAATTTTATTTATTTGTATAGAAGATGTATAGACTAAATAAAAGTAGCCTAAGTTACTCCTTATATCATCAGCTACCTATCGGTGAAAGTCCCGTCAAAATCGGTCCAGCTGTTCCAGAGATTAGCCGGAACAAACAGACAGACAGACAGACAGACAGACGGACAGACAGACAAAAATTAAAAAAAATGTTATTTTGGTCTATGTGCTGTGTATACAGACTTACGCATTTAGTAAAAAGTTGTTATTTTATTATTACAAACAGACACTCCAATTTTATTTATTTGTATAGATGTATAGATGTGCTGTGTACACAGACTTACGCATTTATTTATTTGTATAGATGTATAGACTAAATAAAAGTAGCCTAAGTTACTCCTTATATCATCAGCTACCTATCGGTGAAAGTCCCGTCAAAATCGGTCCAGCCGTTCCAGAGATTAGCCGGAACAAACAGACAGACAGACAGACAGACGGACAGACAGACAAAAATTAAAAAAAATGTTATTTTGGTCTATGTGCTGTGTATACAGACTTACGCATTTAGTAAAAAGTTGTTATTTTATTATTACAAACAGACACTCCAATTTTATTTATTTGTATAGATGTGCTGTGTACACAGACTTACGCATTTATTTATTTGTATAGATGTATAGACTAAATAAAAGTAGCCTAAGTTACTCCTTATATCATCAGCTACCTATCGGTGAAAGTCCCGTCAAAATCGGTCCAGCTGTTCCAGAGATTAGCCGGAACAAACAGACAGACAGACAGACAGACAGACGGACAGACAGACAAAAATTAAAAAAAATGTTATTTTGGTCTATGTGCTGTGTATACAGACTTACGCATTTAGTAAAAAGTTGTTATTTTATTATTACAAACAGACACTCCAATTTTATTTATTTGTATGTATAGAAGATGTGCTGTGTACACAGACTTACGCATTTATTTATTTGTATAGATGTATAGACTAAATAAAAGTAGCCTAAGTTACTCCTTATATCATCAGCTACCTATCGGTGAAAGTCCCGTCAAAATCGGTCCAGCCGTTCCAGAGATTAGCCGGAACAAACAGACAGACAGACAGACAGACAGACGGACAGACAGACAAAAATGAAAAAAAATGTTATTTTGGTCTATGTGCTGTGTATACAGACTTACGCATTTAGTAAAAAGTTGTTATTTTATTATTACAAACAGACACTCCAATTTTATTTATTTGTATGTATAGAAGATGTGCTGTGTACACAGACTTACGCATTTATTTATTTGTATAGATGTATAGACTAAATAAAAGTAGCCTAAGTTACTCCTTATATCATCAGCTACCTATCGGTGAAAGTCCCGTCAAAATCGGTCCAGCCGTTCCAGAGATTAGCCGGAACAAACAGACAGACAGACAGACAGACAGACGGACAGACAGACAAAAATTAAAAAAAATGTTATTTTGGTCTATGTGCTGTGTATACAGACTTACGCATTTAGTAAAAAGTTGTTATTTTATTATTACAAACAGACACTCCAATTTTATTTATTTGTATAGATATGTATGTATTTACAAAAAAAAATAAAAATATATATAAGTAGTTTATCATCCATCTCGTTACCATAACACAAGCATTAAGTTGCTTAACTTGGGACGAGATGGCGTTGTGTGAAATGTCCAAGGATATTTATTTATTATTTTGGGACCAGGTGATCTTCCTGTTACGTTCCAATAGTTGCCTCTTACGACACCCTCAGGATGAAATGGGGTGGTGACACTGTGTATTCTAAATCCGTCACCACACGGCTGTACAAATTTACGGGGGCATAATTCTGCGCGTGAGTAAGCTACGCTGTCGCCAATCGAGGACGTTTCAGCCCCATCAGGCGGTAGTCCGGGGAGCTATCAACTGTCATCGTTGCTATCATACTAGCAACACACATTACTTATCCTTGGATATTTCACACAACGCCATCTCGTCCCAAGCTAAGCAACTTAATGCTTGTGTTATGGTAACGAGATGGATGATGATAAATTACTTATATGTATATATTTTTTTTGTAAATACATACATTATTATAGATAGAAAACACCCAGACCCGGAACAAATACTTGTTGGTCGTACAAACATTTCTTCCGTGCGGGGATCGAAACTGCTGTACTGTGAACCAGAAGATCTTATGTTAGTCTAGTCGACAAGTTAAAAATGGTACAAAATAGAGATACTGCTCTTAAAATTATGTGGTATATAGGTCATTGGATTCGGAATGACGAATTTTTGAAACTGACAATAACTGAGAAATCCAATAGATTTTGTTCAAGTAAATTATAAATAATGGAGGTAGATTTCCGGAAGTTAGGAGGTTTTATTGGATATTTCCTCTTCATTCAGAATCTTTTTTTTAAATTTCTTATATATTATCTAGTGGCCCGCCCTGGCTTCGCCCGTGCAAAGCGGGGGTGGGTTATACATGTAAAACTTCCTCTTGAATCACTCTATCTATTAAAAAAACTGTATCAAAATCCGTTGCGTAGTTTTAAAGATTTAAGCATACATAGGGACGGACAGACGACAGCGACTTTGTTTTATACTATGTAGTGATAGTTTATGAAATATTACAAAAAATGAAATGCCATTTTTTTTTCATCTTTAATTATTAACTTTTGGAATTTTTGATGTGCTAATTCACGCTTTTGGCACATTTTTCTAGGCGTTATTCCGAATCCTAAATCATTTAAGAGCTATCGCACATAATTTTAAGAGCAGTATCTCCATTTTGTACCATTTTCAACTTGTCGACTAGACTAGTAGCTTCTCGAACGCAGTGTCCATAACGTCTCTCGTATAGGAAGAATCAACTAAGTCGTAAAAAGTGTTTGGCCAATTCCAACCTAAGTCGGTGATACCTTAGGTCGAAATTTGACTATATGTTTTTGGAGACTTACTGATTTCTCGCTCTACGGGGACGATAATTACCCTTCATGTAATAGAAGGAGGCCTGACCCAGCACTGGGTCTTTTATGGACTGAGCAGTAGTAGTAGTAAATTTGTACAGGCTGCAGTATTTGTATAGAATAATATGCCAATGCGATTCCATCACGAATTTTGTTTTACTTGTTTTTTTTTATGTTTACAAAACACGCATACCATTTTCAACTTTAAACTCACTTTACTGGCGGTACGAAACTTTTGTGTTTTCCTCTGCATTTGTTGAGAAACTACGCTCTGTTGCGCAAAAACTTTATTCTCGGCGCTGTCTTTGTTGTTGTTGAATATTTTGTTGGTAATAAGGTCTGTACGAGACTTAGAGGACTTTGATGGAGTGAGAATACCAGCATTGTGCATGGTTTTACAAAGTTCTAGCAAATTCAAATTTCTTGGCTTAGGGTCTTTTGGTTTAGGGATGTGCCTTTGGGTCAACGGGTCCCGGGTTTGATTCCGGGGTCGGGCAAGTGTCCTTGTGTAAACCAGAGGCATTTGCTGTGAGTCTGGGTGTCATTATGTTCATGAATTACATGTTTGTAAACTGCCCCCGAATTACTGGTTATACATAGTGCAGGGGATTCCTGTGTATTTCGAGTAAAAGAAGATACTATATAACGTATTGACTGCGTATTAGCTGTTGGTTTGGATCCTGTAATATTAGTACTTCGTGTGGTGAGGGATTTTGAGTACGTAGTGTCACCAGCTTATTGTATCCTGAACGAGTCGTAGGGTTCGAAAAATAAATGAAAAAATTGATAACCCAGCCGCAGGAGAAGGAAAACTTAAAACGAAACCCTGTATCAACCCGTCTGGCCAGCGTGGCGCAGTAGGCTAATTACTAACTGGAGGAGACCCGACCCGGCATTGGGTCATCTATGGGCTGATTGGTAGTAGCAGTAGACACGTGTATTTGATAATACTATAAACTGTAATCATGTATCAATGTAACCAATATAATGTATTTGCTACGAATAAATAAATAAATACTTATAAACTAATATTATAGATCGGGATAGAAATAGGTTTTAAAGAAATATCCAACACGCTAAATTATTGAACAACTTAAAATATTTATCGGTTCTATTATTAAAAATGTAAAAACAGCACAATAGAATCAACGTTAAACTACGACAATATGTATTTAGTTAGAGACGTCCGCCACGAACGAGAGCCAGCCAAAAAGTGAGTTGTGCCTAGATATGTGTAACTCAGGAGTGATTGCATAAAAAGATGGGTGATCTTTCAAAATGCGAAATCACTCTTTAAATCTTTGGATTTGAAAATACATCTTTAACTCACTACGATAAGATTGATTTTAGTCAGATGGAATGATGAAAACTAACAGATCAGACAGATACGTAGATCTAGTATGAGACAATAGATACAGGATATTGTGAATTGAAAAGAGATAGCATGCGCATTAGGAAATACAATGATGTTACACACTAAATTAGACTTTCTGGCGTTATTGTAAAGCTTAAGACCGGTTGCGATTATATACGAAATTCGGTTATTAGAAATAACATTTTGTTTCACTGAGGCTGGAATTTTAAGTAGATAATTAATTTATTTTCGTCAGATTCAGTGAAATTAAACTTATAGTAATATATACTTTGATTTTTAAATACGCCAATCTAATATTTAATACGCATTAATTTTAAAAAAAATATTTAAGTAAGTAGTGTCTACCGACAAATTTAAGTACATAAGTTAATTCTTTGATAAAACCAATGCTTTCTTTAAATAATAGTCAAAAACAAAACAATTCGCTTGCAATCAAGTTTGAAAAGTTTTATGGCGCTTATGAACAATTATTAAAGCGTTTAAAAGTATTGAGGGAATGAAAGGATCAATACGTACATGGATCATTAGATATTTGCATCATACCATGGTCAACTGAACGAATTATGTCATTCGGAACCAAAGATTGAAAAGAGTTAAAGATTTAAAAGAGTAATTTAAATCTTCCCAGGAAAAAGATTTATAAATCACTGATCTCATAGGTGATTTAGTTTGCGCATCGCTAGTTGTGCCGCCGATGCGCTCGGCTCGGCAGCGCCATGACAGCCGTTACGTCATCATATCACGCCACTTGGCCCCGCCTCTTCACACAGTATTTCTAACACTAAATAATTACTGCCGGTCTCAATGGATTGCAGGTCTCCCAGCATATTAGCTGTTGGTTAGGATCCTGTAATATTACTACTGCTTTTCAGACTATAGATGGCCTCCTTCAGTTACTCAAACTCAAAAGGAACTTTATTTACGTAGGTTTCATCACAAAACTCTTATCATCATCATCATCAATTCAGCCAAAAGACGTACACTGCTGGACATAGGCCTCACCCAAAGATTTCCACAAAGGCCGGTCCTGGGCCGCCCGCATCCACTGCTTTCCGGCGACCTTTACCAGGTCGTCGGTTCACCGTGTGGGAGGCCTACCAGCACTGCGCCTTCCGGAACGCGGTCGCCACTCGAGGACTTTTTTGCCCCATCGGGGGTCGGTCCTGCGAGCTATGTGCCCTGCCCACTGCCACTTAAGTTTGGCAATCCGGTGGGCTATGTCGGTGACCCTGGTTTGCCTGCGTATCTCCTCATTTCTGATTCGATCTCGCAGGGAAACTCCGAGCATAGCCCTCTCCATTGCCCTTTGGGTGACTTTGAGCCTTCTGATGGAGCCCATAGTGAAAACAATTATACATCGTCATATTTATAAACACCATTATTATCTTACGGCCCCCGTCCCACACTAGGGGGTCTCCACACACACCTATCAGTCGTCATACCCACATTCACACCTTCCACACACAACTCCTCACTCCTACAATCTCTCCATCTCCCCTGATCGTTCACAAACCCTGCTTTCACTCACATTCATGCCGAAACTACCACCGGTTTGGAAGGCTGCTCTACAGAGAAGAGCCGGCAAGAAACTCTGTAGTTGCTTTAGTTAAAATTATTGGTCTTGTTTACAAAAAGCACTAAACAAAAATAGTGAGAGCAAGTTCGCAAGATGAGAGACTTGGGGGGTAATTAGCCTACTGTGCTTCCTTCTATTGCAGTTTGGTGATTTGCGTTTTGCGTTCCATTAGTCACCTCGTGACATCTTCAGGATAATGTGGGTTGTTGACATTGTGTATTCTAAATACACAATGTCAACTCACCACACGGTCCATTTTCCAGTGATAGTCCAGTTAGGTTACCTGCAAGTGATTGCAGACACATTGCATTCATATTTTTTTATTTATAGATTTTAAATTTTGAAACACCAGTATAGGTTGACCTTAATGCTGGACTTATGAAACACGAGTAAAGTAAAACCCTGAAACATCGTCAAAAGTTGCAATCTCACGAATATTTTATTTTCGCTTAGCAAGCACCAAATCGCTCTCACCCCCAGAGCCGTTGCCAAAAACGCTTCCCCGAAATCCCTTAGAAGTCGTTCGATCCCCTAAACCTGTAGGCTTTGACTGAAATTGGATTCGGTTCCCATACATCACAAGTCGATCCCCGAAATTTAATTTTCATCCTGAAAACAGCCCCGACAAAATTATAACATAATAAATTCTATTCACCAAAGGCCCCGGATAATTTGTAGTCTCGAAGCGTATAAAGGCGGGAATATTCCATTTACTTTTTATAAAAGTTTACACTTTTATTACATCTGAAAAAAATAAATTTCTTACTAAGAAGTCATTAAAAAAATATAACATAAACACACTAAACTAACTGTAAGAAAATAATCTAACTACTAAAATACAGTCCATAGATGTCCCATTGATGAGTCGGGCCTCCTCCATTTACATGTAGGGTCAATAGCGGTATCAAGTTTTACTTCTCTTGCGGCTAGGTCATCGGCTTTGTCATTTCCTTTTGTCGGCTCTTACAACATGGAATGAATCTAGATGGAATATGGTGGTAACACCATGTATTCCAAATCCATCACCAAACGGACTTAAAGAGTAAATTATTCCAACAAAGATTAATAACTAAAATGATAAAGATGGAATTTGCACCAGATTAATGTCATCGGGTACGGTGCCAAGAGGGCTAGTAGCATTGCCACGTTGTATGGCAATGCTAATTCCTGAGCGAAGTAATGTCCAGCCTTCTGGTTACCGGTTGAAGTTAACAGACGCCTGGACAACTCTTTGTAAAATAATTTCAATTCCGAGACCCACGGCTCAAAAGTTTAGCAAAAGCAGCACTAACATGTAACTTTTATATCTTACTAGCTGACCCGGCAAACTTCGTACAAAAAACATATTTTCTCTTTAAGTGGGAGCAAAGTAGCTCTTTTCTCTTCTAGACTTATTAGCGGGCAGTAATGAGTTTTTAATCCTCTTTAAGCTTGTAAGTGCACCGCAATTTACTTTGCCGCGCACTTTATGAATTTGGAACATCTTAGTGTTTGGCGTTTCAAATGTTAATATGTTTATGTTATTTGTTGTTTTCTTATTATTTTAATTTAGTTGTTACTATATGTTTTATTGAATAATAATATTACAATAAAATATAAGGCGCCTCTTATTTTCTCATCAGGGTGATGAAAAGTAGAGCGTATCACTCGGGCGCAAAATATTTTTTGGCTCGGGCGACGTACTCCGAATCCCTCGCTACGTTCAGGATTCTAGTTAAAAATCCCTCTCTTTACTATGGATTCAAAAAAGCGCCCTCGCCGTAAATATATTACTTTGCTCCCTTGTGTTAGATACAATCTACTATTAATTTCAATGTGTAATAATCCCGAAAATCTCAGAAATCATTACATTCATGTCTTTTATATATGGATAATCTCTTTATCCACAACTCTTACCTCCATCCACATCCATGCTGAAACTGCCACCGGTTCGAAATGCAGCTCTACAGTAAAGAGCAGGCAAGAAAATCTGTAGCCAAGTTTTTAAAATGACCTGTCTTGTTTTAAAAAGTTAAAAAAAAAAACAATAATAAAAACGGCGGTACCAGTTACACAAACAACCAACACTTAGCAACCGCTTTCAATTTTCTTCGCGAACGAGCCCTCATTGTTACGGCCAAAAACTCTCTCTATATGCTAATAAATAAATTAGTTCGAATATCGATGGAAAATGGAAAAGCAATTATTGGCTTCTAATCTTTGTGCGGGTTTTAATAAACACATTAACTTTCTATAAAGTGGAAAGAGAAATATGTTAGTTTTTTACAAACATTGGTCTTCTACTACCTACTAATACTGCTGCGGCCTCCTCTCTTTACATGGAAGGCAATTTATTGTTAGTGCTTTTTCTAAACCTATGATTTGTAAAAAGCTACTGCAGAGTTTCTTGCCCGTCGTTTTCTGTCTGTGGTAGTTTCAGTATGAATAAGAGATGGATGCATTTTAAGATTGATGAATTGTGTGAAAGGTGAAAATATAGATATGATGACTGATAGGTGTGTATGGAAACTACCACCTAGCGTGGGACAGGGGCCGCAAGATGATAATGGTGATTTTAAATATAACGATTTATAAGAGTTTTGTGATAAAACCTACGTAAATAAAGTTCCTTTTGAGTTTCAGTTTGATGTGGGTGGACGGACGGGTTGTGGAAGACTAAAAGAGATGGATGGAATGTCAGAATGATGTTCAGAGTCGGTCAACACATACTTAATGCAGTGCAACTATTATTAGTCATCATCATCATCAGCCCATAGTCCACTTCTGGACATACGCCTCCCCTAAAGAGCGTCATAGCGCCCTGTTTCTATATACAACAAGCATAACAAAGGCAATGGTGTCACCACCCCCATTCTATCCTGAGGATGTCGCAAGAGCCGACTAAAGGAAATGATATGGCCTTGGAACATGGAATAATTAGCCACAAGAGAAGGAAACTTGAGACAAAATCCTGTCCCATCCGTCTGGCCCGCATGCCATAGTAAGCTAACTCCCCCTTTAAGTGCTCAGAAGTAAGAGGAAGAAAGGTGTTCCCATGTCAAACATTAACTTGGTTCTTTCACCAGTCGAAGACTCGAGACACAGACCTTTCAAATGTTAATTTCAGCCGTAAAAAGTAACTTAAGCATTTTACTAAGTTCTTATCACTAAACACATAACAAAACTTACTAGAATGCGTTAAAAAGACACTATTATCTTTGTTCGAGTTCAAAAGGAAAATAATCAAATTCTTTCAGACTAAACGAAAGTTCGTGTTCAAAAGAAAAAAAACAATATGACCTTCAATTAAAAGTTTCACGGTTCAAGCGTACGCTTAATTAAGGATCAAAGAAGGGCCGAAGAGGCAAATACTAGCGCTCGGTACAGCGGTTGTCAAATTTAAAAAACTCTCTTTAACTAAGAATTAGACAAATCAAGGAAAGTTGGCGTTTAAGCCTTGGTTGGCGTTTAAACTTTTATGTTTGGCATTAGAAAAGTTTTAAAAAGATATGGCGTGACTTCAAAATAAACACTAAAATTGTGTCCTATTTGCGCCTTATAACTACATATCTATATCTTAATTTACAGGAGGGTGGTTAATAGTCGCTGACTTCAAATAGTTCTTTTTAGTGCCTGTTTTGTGGCCATAGCCCATAGAGAGAAGAAGACAGGATAAATGGAACACAAATACTGTATATAACAATATACAAAGGTGGTATAGTAACAAAGTAAAGACATACTTATTAAATAAATTGAACGCTGGGACTACTAACCGGTTCAGTGTCAATATTATTTATTTATGTTATTGTACATATATGAAATAGGACCGCAAGGAAAAAGAAAAAAGGCAAGCCCTCGAGTTTCTGGCCAGTTCTTTTCAGCTGTGTTTGCGTTCTGACCTGGTGGTAGACTAATGGTCGAATGTTTTATTTTATAATGGGTTATGAATAATATGTTGCTTGGTTTCGTAGTTACCTGTTCGGCCGCCGGCAGCGTGTACGCGTTGAAGACTCCTTGTGTCCCACAGGGTGGCGTTCTTTCTCCTTTACTCTTTGCCGTATTCATAAATGCAATCTCTTGTAAACTTATCTCCTCCTACCACCTTTATGCAGACGATTTACAAATTTATCTCAGTGCTCCATTGCCTCGTTTAAATGAAACCATTGACGTGCTGAACTTGGACTTGAAACGTATCTGTGAATGGAGCCAAGAATATGGGCTCAAGGTAAATCCTACGAAGACGCAAGTCATGATCATCGGGAGTCCCAGGTATATTGCACGAATTGACTGGTCGCAACTTACTCCTGTTATTTGTGATGGTACCATCTTGCCATTCAAAGATAGAGTAAAAAACTTAGGTATTATTATAGATCGGACTCTATCCTGGAACCCCCAAATTCAAGAAATCAGTCGTAAGCTGTTTGCCTCTATAGGCTCCCTACGGAGACTTCGCAATTTCCTTCCAACTACCACCAAAATTGCGCTTGCTCAATCCGTTCTTCTACCGATATTAGACTATGCTGACGCCAGCTATCTTGACCTTACAGAGGAGCAACTGGATAAACTTGAGCGCCTTCAAAATGTCTGTATAAGATTTATATTTGGACTACGCAAATATGATCATGTCTCCGAATTTCGCACTAAGCTCAAGTGGCTCCCAATTCGCCTTCGTCGGAATACTCACATACTATCTTTGTTATACAGTATACTGTTCAGTCCTACTGCCCCTTCCTATCTAAAGGATCGTTTCAAACTCCTTCATGAATCACATTCATTTTTCTTGAGATCATCACAGAATTTGAAGCTGCATTGCCCCACTCATACCACTGACTTCTTCGGGAAGTCCTTCACAGTTAAGGCAGTTAGACTCTGGAATGCCCTTCCGGGGTATCTACTACAAACAAAAAGTCTGCAGGTATTCAAAAAGCAATTATGGGAATATTATCTTGAAATCAGTGCTGTAAATTAATTTATTGAAATTGTCACTATGTATATATATGTCCACTATATTGTATTAATTATTGCCCATTGAATGTAATATATATATTAGTGTATTATACAACATATATACTCGTAAGTATTTTATTTAGTATAGTTAAATTTAATATGTAATAGTCTTGAGCACACAACTGACCGCCAGTTCTTTAATGTCTAAATTATTTATACAAAGGTTGCCTGGAAGAGATCGCGGTATGCGATAAGGCCGCCCAATGTACACGTTACCATATAACTAATATTTTATTGTCTGTATCTTGTCTTTTTAGTGTGCAATAAAGAGTTCTTTCATTCATTCAATATGTGGACAATTTTTAAGTGTCTATAGTGACCTAAACAAAATTTCAATTTGAACGAACAAACCTTCCGAACGAAAAACAGCGATAGACTACCAGTCTATCGCTGTTGTTTTTTTCCTCTTCAAGAATGATGTTACGGCTTAGTTTTTCTTTTAATTAGATTTACCTATTTTAATTGACATCTTGGACAGACCGAATATACTAAGCCCATTTATCTTTATGACCCTTTCATCGGCTTATTGGGAAACTTTTAGGGCTGTTTATAAATTTATTTGAAAATAGATCTTCACACATTGCAGGAAATGATCTATTCACGGTTATGATCGTTTTATTTTATTTTATTCCCAACGTTTCAGACACTGCCGTGTCCATAGTCGCGGGACGACTAAATCACATTCCTAAACAAACTTCGATATACAAACGGGCGATTAATCATAATTTTAAGAACGAAACACCAAGAGTAATCAACCCTCCTCACAAAATAATTTAATTATACGATCAAACGTTTCACGGTAGCTCTAAGATAGGCACTTTATGTTTTAACCGGTATACCGACATCAGTAAAAACGGGCTTTATTTGATTTGGTAAAGGTTGCAACTGATTTAGAACTTGAAATTTGCAAACTCAAACTCAAAATTTATGTAGGTTTTATCACAAAGTTCTTAGAAATCGTCATCTTTAAATCTGCCATCATAAGTTTCCTCATATCATCATCGCAACCATCATTGATAGTGCTGAGCTGAGCCCTTCAATCGATGGAGGGGAATAAGCCTGTTATGCCAGACTCAAATAAAGTATACTGAATTAATGAGACCGAGTCAGGTAATTAAACGGTGAGAAGAAATCTACTGTGCCACGCTGGCCATACAGATTGGCACAGGGTTTAGAATCAAGCTTTCCTTCTCCCGCAGTCAGTACCAGGGTTGAAGAGCCTTCGTAATTCTTTAGTCACCTCATGCATAAAAAATGCATTTTTAGTTTCTTTAAATTAATAAATATTCTATGATTATACATATTTTATACAAGGTTGCGGGCAGCAGCTGGATGCGTCAAGCTGAAGACAGGGCGCTATGGCGCTCTTTAGGGGAGGCCTATGTCCAGCAGTGGACTAATGTGGGCTGATGATGATGATGATGATGATACATATTTAATTTAGAAAAATAAATAAATAAATTGCTGGTAGGCCTCCCACACGGTGGACCGACGACCTGGTTAAGGTCGCCGAAAAGCAGTGGATGCGGACGGCCCAGGACCGGCCTTTGTGGAGATCCTTGGGGGAGGCCTATGTCCAGCAGTGGACGTCTTTTGGCTGAAATGATGATGATGAATTCAGAAAAATTACAAATCAGTCCTAACTCTTATACAAATGACGAGATAAGCTCCCGCGTTTAATGTCAAGATATTCAATTTCGACTAAAACATATTAATGTGTGGAAATATGAGGTTTATTTAGGTATGCTCATAGGGAACACCCATACATTTCGTAAAAGTGACATGTGACGGCAATTCACCATTTCAACTCAAATTCACGTAGCAAATAAGATTAACCTCCAATTAATCTTCATTTTAGAGCTTTTCTCGTGTATTTGACTTTTTGGCTTGGCTATAATAAATTATTATTAATAAATTCTTACCTTCATCATCTTGTCTGCCAGACATCTTAGTGATATTCCCCAATGACTGTGGGGATTTTACTACCTGTGCGATTTTTACCGTACATTTTGCTATCACGATGAATTTTCTTTCGTTACTGGAACATTTTTTGGTAAAAAAAATATATAAACTGGTAAAACCAATACAACCATTTGGGTAAACATTATATCCTAACTAGCGACCCACCCCGGTTTTGTACGGGTGTAATGATGAACCTCTAAATTTATCAGTGTTTCTCTACAATATTGTGTATCTATTATACATATAAACCTTCCTCTTGAATCGCTCTATCTATTAAAAAAACCGCTCCAAAAGCTGTTGCGTATTTATATAGATATAAGCATACATAGGGACTGACAGACGACAGCGTCTTTGTTTCATACTATGTAGTGATTTTCTAAATTCCGTGTGGTGACGCGACTTAGAGTCTTACAGTACATAGTGTCACCATACTAATATATCCTGAGGGCATTGTAAATGCTGATAATAGTTATTTGTTATACAAGAGTGCAAAGTTGCTTTTTAACCGCGTGTTCAATTTTGATGACCGAGCAAGCGAAGGATTCTAAAAATTAGAATCCTGAACGTTAGCGAGGGAATCAAAAGAGCACGAGGTGAAACATCTTTGCACTCGAGTGCAACACGTAACTTTTCATTCCACCTCAGCGAGGAAATGACTAAATGCAAAAAAAAACGTTTACAATCACAAGATAGGTACACTTTTATTTCAGTTTAGGTATTAATTACTACATTATGACAGGTAAGTATTACAGAATAATCTTTACTTTATTCTCTAGCTCATAAAAACGGCTTTTGCACTCAGATATCGAAGAGCAAAAATACTTTATTCTCTAGTGAATAAAAACGGCTTTTGCACTCAGATATCGAAGAGCAAAAATACTCTTTCCGAGATGGGGGGATGAAAAATAAATTACGCACTAGCGGCTGGCCGCCTAGCCGGCTAGCCGCGCGGCCTACCAACCGCCACAAAATTTCAACCGCCAGTGCCTGTGAGTACAGACATAAGCGGTTGGATATTAAATTAGAAAAGCGGCAGGCCGCGCGGCTAGCCGCCTAGGCCGCTAGTGCGTACAGGGGCTTAAGTGGTTGCATATTAAACTGGAAAAGCGGCAGGTTGCGCGGCTATACAAGGAATAGTATAGTCGCAATAGAATGAAAATTGTATGTGAAATCCTGTGCTAACTTATCTGGCCAGCGTGGCACAGTAGGCTCATGGCCCGTCATGTAACGGGAGAATGCCCTACTCACTAGTGGGTCTTATGGGCTGAGAAGTAGATTAAGTTGGACATTCATTAGGTACTGAATTCAATAAAATAAATAAATATCCTTGGACATTTCACACAACGCCATCTCGTCCCAAGCTAAGCAACTTAATGCTTGTGTTATGGTAACGAGATGGATGATAAACTACATATATACATTTTTTTTTTGTAAATACATACATATTATAGACTAGCTTTTGCGCGCGGCTTCGCCCGCGTGGGCTTCGAACCCGTGCATATTTTTTATGAACATAAAATCGGTTATTGTGACTAAACTATGATAGTTAGATATGTGCTCTTGCGGACTTTTTTGTAGATCTTTATAAGACCTACAAACCCGTACTACATCATTTTGTTCTATTGTCAATAGTTTTTGCAGCGCACGCATAAATAGGTTTTCGATTTTACACCTTGGTTTACAAAATCGCAATTTTCATACGGATCCCTAATTCTTTTGAAAATAAAATATAGCCTATAACCTTCCTCGATAAATGGACTATCTAACACTGAAAGATTTTTTGAAATCGGACCAGTAGTTCCTGAGATTAGCGCGTTCAAACAAACAAACAAACAAATAAACAAACAAACAAACTCTGCAGCTTTATATATTAGTATAGATAGAAAACACCCAGACCCGGAACAGATACTTGTAGGTATTTCTAAAATATAAGTAAATATTTCTTCCGTGAGGGAATCGAACCCGCGACATGCTGCGCAGCAGTCGATCGCTCAACCACTGCGCCAACCGTGTCGGCTAAATGATAAATAACTCACCGCTGAGTCGGGTGGGTCATGTATGGGCTGAGTAGTAGTAGTAATTGCATTTAGTCGTTTCTTACGACACCCTCAGGATGAAATGGGTTGATAGCAGTATCTGTTCTAATCCCTTAAGGTGGAAAACGTAAGAAAATTTGAATTTCGCGGGCTACCCTGGAGCATCCACCTTAAACACACTCAGCTAAATATCAGTCCTATTTATTATTAACCTCATAAACTATTTGAAATGTTTTGGGAATTATCGCAGTAATAAGACACAAGGACTTATACCAAGCAAGTTTAATCACGGAATGGCCTACCCACATACAAGTGACAATTATGATTATCTCAGTACCTTACACCCTCACCCTTAATTTTAACTTAATACATAAACTTAAATGTTAAACACGATTATTAACTATGATGACTATGCTAACAATTCTACAAAAATAAATATATATTATTATCCACATCATTCAATAGCGAACCTAATCACAGGTTTGCGCGTTCTCCTGGGACGTTGTACAGGTGACACCGGTGCTGTGGTGTCAGCTGGTGTAACTCGAAGCTCCGATGAAATATCTGCCCTTGGGACGGGTGTGGGGGTACTGAATACTTCCTCGGGACCTCGAGCCTCACCACCCGGTGAGGAACTGAACTCATCTCCTTCCTCCCTATTTCCACCGGGGTCAGTGAATTCACCTGATGCACCGAGCACCGGTTCATCCCTTTCGGCACCGTTTACTGACTCTGTGTCATCACTAGGACACGTAACATTAGACATACGGGACCTACGACGAATCTGATCTATATGTCTTGTGTGTTGTCGACCGTTATCGCTATTCTCACGAATCGAGACCCTTCGAGACCCTTCCTGCCGTTCTATGTATCCCTTTTCCCACTTTTGCTGGCCACGATAATTTCTAAACCAAATCGGTTCCCCTGGTGCGAGTTCCCTCAGTTTACCCCCGGAATATTCAACCTGACGCCGCTGGGCCTCGCTGACCCTATCCAGTACAGCCCTGTCGCTGCGTATTAAATCTAAACGAGAACGCAGCGAACGTTTTTGTAAAATTTGTGCAGGCGTTTCCCCTGTCGTACTGTGAATACTGTTTCGGTACGAAAGCAAGAAGGTCTGTAAAGCCGCATCAATATCCTTGCCATCCGTAAAAGCCTTTTTAATTGCATTTTTACACAGCTTAACTGCATTTTCCGCCGCGCCATTCGATGCCGGATGATAAATTGGCGAAAAGGACTGCCTGATACCATTGTTTTTTAAAAAATAGCTGAACTCTAAACTAGTAAAAGGTGGTCCCTGATCCGATACTACTTCGACTGGTAGTCCGAACCTTGCAAACAGCCCTCTTAAACATTTAATGACATAGCTAGCAGTGGTTCGCGACATTTCAAAAATTTCAATCCATTTGGATGTGGAATCTACGACCACTAAAAAAGTTAGTCCTCTAATTGGACCTAAAAAATCTATGTGAAGTCGCGACCAGGGCTGAGCGGCGTACGGCCACGGTCGTGGCGGTGCTCGAGAGGGCGCCGGTAATTCTACCGCACATGTAGAACATTGTCGACACATGTCTTCAATCTCCGCATCCAGTTTAGGCCACCATACATAACTACGAGCCCATGATTTCGTTTTTACGATTCCTAAATGACTACTGTGAAGTTGTTTAAGAATTGTAGGACGTAGCGACGAAGGTATTACCATTCTATATCCCCACATTACGCAGTTTCCCTCTGAATAAATTTCGTTGCGCCGAATATAGTATGGCTTAATAGCCTCGTCGTCACAATGTGCCGGCCACCCCGTTTGGGTGTAGAGAAGCACCTTGCTAACCACTGGGTCTGCAGCAGTCGCCTTTTTTATATCTGAGTGATTCACTGGTAAAAAATCCTCAACGAAATTTAAATAGGTCACCTCACTATGCGAGTCTTCGGTAATTGTTTTCGATGGTAATCTAGATAACGCATCTGCACTATTCCTTGAAGAGGAAACATATTCAATATCGTAATGATACCCTGATAATAAAACCCCCCAGCGTTGCATCCGGCTTGCAGCCATTACCGGTATGCCCGTCTTATTTCCGAAAATCGCTGTTAATGGCTTATGGTCTGTCCTTAACGTGAACCGCCTACCATAGAGGTACTGGTGAAATTTCTTCACGCTGTACACGATGGCTAGAGCCTCCCTCTCTATTTGCGAGTAATGACGTTCAGCGTTGGTAAGAGCTCGCGATGCGTAAGCGATAGGTCGTTCTCCACTAGGCGTGACATGCGCGATTACTCCGCTTACGCCTACGCTACTCGCGTCCGTGGTTAAAACTATGTCTAAATCTGGAGAGTAATGTACTAGCACTTCACTTGAAGTCAGTAAATGTTTAACTTTTTGAAAAGCCTGGTCACATTCTTCCGACCATTCGAATCTGGTGCCCTTTTTTAACAACCGATATAGGGGTGCTAAAATAAAACTAATGTTTTTAACAAATTTTGCGTAATACATCACCATGCCTAGAAACGACCGTAGCTCACTAACCGTCGTCGGTGTGGGGGTGTCATTAACGGCTTTAACTTTATCTGGGCACGTGTGTACCCCGTCTTTGGATATCGTGTACCCTAAATATGTTATAGATTCTTGGAAGAAACAACACTTTTCTTTCTTGACCTTGAGTCCGTTAGATTCTAATATACTAAATACCTTATTTAAATTATTTAAATGTGATGTTGTGTCTTTTCCACTTATGATTATATCGTCTAGAAACACCCCAACATATGGCAGGTTCCCGAATAATTGTTCCAGAGTTCTCTGAAATATCCCTGGACTGGATGCGAGGCCGTAAACTAAACGGTTGTATTTAAATAATCCCTTATGTGTATTTATCACCGTATATTTACTAGTCTCGTCTAACTCAATTTGGGCATAGGCCTGGGACAAATCGATTTTTGAAAATCGCTCCCCCCCATGGAGGCGGGCCAGCAAGTCTTCAACCCTAGGTAACGGATAACGGTCGACTTCCAACACTTTGTTCAAGGAAAGTTTATAGTCAGCGCATATTCTAATGTTACCGTCCTTTTTGATGACTGGCACAATGGGCGTGGCCCAGTCCGAGCGCTCCACCGGCGTCAGCACGCCGTCCCGCACCAGCTGCTCCAGCGCGCGCTCCACCGGCTCGCGCAGCGCGTACGCCAGCGGGCGCGCGCGCAGGAACACCGGCCGCGCGTCGGGGCGCACGTGAATACTGCCCTTGCCACCCGTAAAACGTCCCAAGCCGTCCGCGAATACATTATAGTATCTGGAAATGAAATCATTTACATCAAAACTCGCACTTGACACCTTGTACATTGCTGACTTTAAATCATTGGTCGCTTTCAACGTAATACCTAACTCTGTCATCCATTGCCGTCCTAGTAATATTGTTTTTCCGTTATCAATAACAAAGAGGTCCAAATGTTTACACATGTTTTTAAACTTTACTAGCGGCCTAATTACACCCAAAGGTCGGATCATTTCCCCAGTGTAATATCTTAAAATTAGATTACATTTAGATAATTTTATATGTCTATAATGTTGTTTATAATAATCAGCGCTAATGCATGACACCGCGCTCCCCGTGTCACACTCCATTTGTATAATTTTATTCCCAACATTCAACGTCACGACTATGGGTGGATAATTAGATATTGATAACTGATTTATGGTAATTACCTCTTCGTCGATATCATAACCACTCGAATTAACCACCTCCACTAGATTGTTATGTCCATTATTCCTTACGATCGGGCACATTCGTCGCAGGTGTCCCGGTTGATTGCAGACCCGACACACGTACTGGCGAAACTTGCACGCGGCTGGTTCGTGGTCACCTCCGCATACTCGACACTGCCTGCGCTCGCCCCGCCGCCAGCCGTGCTCGGCGACAATCCCCGTGCCGCTGCGGCGCGCGCCCGTGTCCCGCTGCGCTCGAACCCCCGTATCCTTGCGTATGCCGTTTGTTGATGAAACTTGAGATCGCTCCCTGTTATTTGTTCGAGCCAACATTACCATTTGGCAATCGCTCGTTGTTGGAAGGCCGTTTCGCGGTTCCACCAAAGCGGCATTCTTCTCTGCATTGTCCATACTCTGCGCCAAACTGCAAGCCTTATGGAAATCGAGCTTGTCTTCCGCGAATAACCGCTGGCGAATCGCCTCGTTTGTCAGTCCGCATACCAGCTGATCTCTTAAACATTCGTTCAGCCCTTGGCCAAACTCACACGTCCTTGACATCTTCTTTAAGTCTGCGATATAATCCGATATTTTCTCTCCAACACCTTGATTTCTGTGGTGAAACTTGTAACGCTCCGCTAGTATGCTCGGGCGTGGCTGCAGATGTCGCTCCAAAATGTCGGTTAGCTCGTTGAATTTTTTTGCAACGGGCTTATCTGGCGTACACAAATTCACGAGCAATTCGTAACTTCTAGCGCCCATCACTGTCACTAATGTTGGTACTTTCAAATCATCCTTGATATTGTTCACAATAAAGTACTGCTCCAACCTTTCTACATACAAACGCCAGTTATCACTTTCAATGTTAAATTCCGCAATTTTGCCGACCGACATATTTGTAGGAATCGTTTCTTTTTATTTAATCACTCCTGTTATTTACACACGCGTTCTTTGACTTTGTTTTCCTCGTCGCCAATGAAATGTTTTGGGAATTATCGCAGTAATAAGACACAAGGACTTATACCAAGCAAGTTTAATCACGGAATGGCCTACCCACATACAAGTGACAATTATGATTATCTCAGTACCTTACACTATTAACCTTAATAAACTAAAGTATCCTATAGAAATACCTTCAATTACAGGGCGGTATTGAAACTGATATCTATAGGAGCTTCTAAATATATATAATATGCTCCCGGAGCCTCCCATTCACCTAATAACACGCGTAAACATGTTTTGGCAGCGTAAAGGCCAATAAATTACTCAAGAACTTGGACTTAAGTGGATAGGGTGAGGTTACTTACATTTAGTATGGCATCTTAAGTCTTGATTAAAAGTGAACCAATTTAAGGTGGAAGGATTCCGTGCGGTGACGGTCTTAGAATACTTAGTGTCACCGGGTCGACCACTTCCCTTTGATATGGTTGAGGAGATTGATGGCTGTCACATGCGTTATGCTTGTGAACAGGTGCCGCTGTTTGGGGTTGGTCGGCTCACTGGATTCAAGACTTTCAGTTTTTTCATTAGTCTATAACTTTTTTTTTCTATATAATTCATATTTCAGTTGAGAGCCTTTGGGAACCGAACGAACCTAGTTAGTTTTAAGTACAAGGTTATTGTAATATGGCGTTTAAAAAAAAAGACAAGCCCTCCGAGTTTCTTCCGCCAGGTCTTCTCGGTTGGTGCCGCGTTCCGACCTGGTAGTAGTATTATAAAACTGATGTATCCGTTGACGATTGTGAACGCCATAATTGGTTTATACAATAAAGCTTATTTCTATTCTATTCTATTCTATTCTATTCTATTCACCAGCTCATTGGAACCAAAGGGTGTCGTAAGAGCCCACAAAAGGAAAAGTTAAGGCCGATAATTTAGACACAAAAGAAGGAAAACTTGATACGGAACCCTTTTCTTTGCTGTCTACACTATCTATACGGATTATTATTACGAATATAAATATGTATGTGTATTTGTATATGTGTGTATATATATGTGTGTGTGTGTATGTGTGTGTGTATGTGTATGTGTGTGTGTGTATGTGTATGTTTACATTTGTATTATTTATTTATACTTATTTAAATAATTATTTTAATAATTTTTAATAATTATTTGCGATCCACGATATATTTAAATTAGAGAACTCTCCTTGATGCCTGATGCCTGGTATATGTGTGTGTGTGTATGTGTGTGTGTATGTGTATGTGTGTGTGTGTATGTGTATGTTTACATTTGTATTATTTATTTATACTTATTTAAATAATTATTTTAATAATTTTTAATAATTATTTGCGATTCACGATATATTTAAATTAGAGAACTCTCCTTGATGCCTGGTGTGGGTTGCCTGGAAGAGATTGCTTTTTAGCGATAAGGCCGCCTGTTGTACAGGTCACATAAAAATGTATACTGACGTAAGATGTTAATGTTGTTTTTGTTGTACAATAAAGTGTTTTCTATTCTATTCTTTTTTTGATTCGCTGGGGAAATGCTTAGTGCATACTGTTGCCCCTCGGGGTGGGGACTCCGGAACACTCAACTACCCACTAAAACCTCAGCGGTATACCCTCACACGTCTTGTTTGAGACGGCAGAGGTTCGCAAGTGTATCCGTGTGCTGACGGACTTAGATAGAATACATAGTATCACCACCCCATTTCACCTTGAAGGTGTCGTAAGAGCCGACAAAAGGAAATGACAAGGCCGAAAATCTAGCCGCAAGAGAAGCAAAACTTGATAGGAAACCATGCGCCAACCCGTCTGGCCAGCGTGGCACAGTAGGCTAATCATCAGTAGGCTCTCTGTGATGGGAGGAGGCCCGACTCAGCAGTGGGTCATTTATGGGCTGAGAAGTATGGAACAGTAAACTACTATCACCACCCCACCCCTAAATGACCCACTTATGAGTCAGGACTCTTCCAAGTTCAAAGAGGGGAAAATACATGCTGAGTCGAGCCTCCTCCAGTTACAAGGAGGGTAATTAGCCTAGCCTAAGTAACCTTGAACGCTTATAAAATTACTAAGATTACAAAATTACTTCTAATAATAAGTATGTACATAGGA
Source organism: Clostera curtula (assembly GCA_905475355.2). NCBI lineage: Eukaryota > Metazoa > Arthropoda > Insecta > Lepidoptera > Notodontidae > Clostera > Clostera curtula. The sequence continues at coordinate 15,550,781 of FR997808.1, read as the reverse complement.
AGGGGTTCCACGTGTATCGGGAATTTCTCCTACAGATAGAAATTAAGGTGTACAGTTGCCATTAAACTTGTACGCGGATAGAAATTTAATAGGCATTCCTTTGAGCTCAAGTTTATTTTTGAAAACTTATTATTATAAGAGATTTTACTCTGAACATTAAATATATTTAAAAAAAAATACATCGCGTGGGGGACCGCTCCTACTTAAATAATACCTGACCCCTGGTCCCCCAACGCGATGTATTTTTTTTTATTTTTTCTTTTTATAGGTAACTTAGGTCCTTTTGTCGGGGGTTTATTTAGATTTTTAATTTAATTTTTATTTTCTGCTTTTTATAGGTACACGCTTATTATGATGTAACTTTCACCCCCCATAACTTTTAAACGACTCAACCGATTTTCATCAAACATGTCTAAGAACACTCGCCCGTAACTCACCTGTCATACAAAAAACTGTACTGAAATTGCTTCATCCGTTCGCGAGCTACGGACCCACAGATAGACAGACAGACACGTCAAATTTATAACAACTCTCTTTTTGCGTCGGGGGTTAAAAAAATTTTTGATTCGTCGTCGCGTCGGGGGTTACATGACCTACTGCTGAGTTGAGTACCCATAAATTAAAGTAAAAGAATAGTCGAATATTAGCAGAAAATGCTTAATATCATTGGACATTTCACACAACGCCATCTCGTCCCAAGCTAAGCAACTTAATGCTTGTGTTATGGTAACGAGATGGATGATAAACTACTTTTAAAATTTTTTTTTTATATTAAATATTTGAGATAAATGAAAGTAGGGAAAATTTATAAAACTTTCAAACGCTGTTTGTGTTTTAAGAGAGATAAAAAATAATTAAAAAAGCTCGCTTAGCTTTTTCTCATTCACATTTTATTTTAACTAGCTGTCCCGGCAAACCTCGAACCGCCTCAGAATCAATAAATACAAAACCTGAATGACAATTCCAGAATGTTTGAACTGTATTATAATATGTGCAAACATTAACTGGAACAAAAATAATGTGTATTATTTTTTCGTATTTCAAGACCAAAATTAGCCAAATCGGTTTTAGCGAGACTAACGAACAGCAGTTCCTTTTTATTTAGATAGATAGATAGATACACAAATAGATTATGACACAAAGCGATTGTGGTCTGACCTCCGAACTATTACTCAGCCCATAAATGACCCACTGCTGAGTCGGGCCTCCTCCAATTACAGGGAGGGTAATTACCCTACTGTGCCACGCTGGCTCTTGCGGCTCGGTTTATTTCCTTTTCCAAGTTCCAACAACGCCCTCAGGATGGAATGGGGTGGTGACACCGTGCATTCTAAACCCGTCACCACACGGGCAAAAATTAATCATAGCGATATAACATCTAAATATTTAAATTTTAACCTGTCTGCCAATGAGGTAACTTTCCTGGTTGTTTTGTACTTTTTTATCATAGTCACTATCGGCTCAGATTAGTGCCCGTACAATAAGAAACTTAACTTTACGCACATAGGCCTCCCCCAAGGATTTCCATGTAGGCCAGTCCTGAGCCGCCCTCATCCATCGCTTTCCGGCGACGCTTATCAGGTTACGGTCCACCAGCACTGCGTTTTTCGGAAAGCGGTCGCCACTGGAGGACTTTTCAGTCCTTTTGGGCGTCAGTCCTGCGGGCTATGTGTCCCGCCCACTGCCACTTAAGTTTGGCAATCCTGTGGACTATGCCGGTGACCCTGGTTTGTCTGCGTATCTCCTCATTACTGATTTCATCTCGCAGGGAATCTCCGAGCATAGCCCTCTCCATTACCCTATGGGTGACTTTGGGGTCTGTGATAGAGCTCAAAGTTACGCAGTGTATCAGCATTTAAATTATGCTTTCATGATCTATATAGTATATTTGTCCGAGGCATATAGAGGATCTATATACCCCACTATATATGCAGTTTAAATTTACTTAAGAAGATAAATCCACAAGCCAGGGACATGGCAGCCTCTGGACGCTAAATCTAAATTGCCCTGTGGCTACTGCATAATTCGTTGGTAACACAATTTAGTACAACCGGGAGTGCGAGATGGTTATTGAGATAGTAATATTGACATGAGAACCACAAATATTAGTTTGAACATCGAACCCATATAAAGTGAGTTAGCCAGTATGTAAATGTTGTTTGTGAGGTGGATTTAGGATACAAGTTGACTGGCCGAACGCGAATATTTGTGTAGAATAAACTTTATCAAATACCACAGCTTACTGTGCCAAGCTGGCCAGACGGGTTGGCACATGGTTTTGTTTCAAGTTTTCCTTCTCATGCAGGTGGGCAAAGTTCTTTTACGATACCCAAAGGCAGTCTGTGTGGTGACGAATTTAGAATGAATAGTGTCACCACGTGTAGAATGACATATGGAACAGAGACGTGGTCGCTCACTATGGGCTCCATCAGAGGGCTCAAAGTCACCCAAAGGGCAATGGAGAGGGCTATGCTCGGAGTTTCCCTGCGAGATCGAATCAGAAATGAGGAGATACGCAGGCAAACCAGGGTCACCGACATAGCCCACCGGATTGCCAAACTTAAGTGGCAGTGGGCAGGGCACATAGCTCGCAGGACCGACGCCCGATGGGGCAAAAAAGTCCTCGAGTGGCGACCGCGTTCCGGAAGGCGCAGTGCTGGTAGGCCTCCCACACGGTGGACCGACGACCTGGTTAAGGTCGCCGGAAAGCAGTGGATGCGGGCGGCCCAGGACCGGCCTTTGTGGAGATCCTTGGGGGAGGCCTATGTCCAGCAGTGGACGTCTTTTGGCTGAAATGATGATGATGATGATGAGTGTCACCATTCCACTTATCCTATGGGTATTGTAAGAGACAACAAAAGGAAATGTCCAGGCAAATAACCTAGTCATAAGAGAAGAAAATCTTAGTACGAAACCCTGTGCTAACCCATCTGCCAGAGTGGCACAGTAGCCTAATTACCCTCCATGTAACTCGAGGAGGAGGAGTCCCGACTCAACAGTGGGTCATCTATGGGCTGATAGAAGTTGTAGTAAATACCACAGAGTCAAGCTGCACTTCATCTTATGTTGCTCTTATTAACAAAAGGATATATGGATTTGGCAAGGATTGTGAGGAGGTGCTATAGTCATCGGACGCGTGTTTAACGGGCTTTCTATATTTTTTAAATAACTAGGTTTTTTAGAGTATATATATTTTTTTAAACATATGAAACAGAGAGATATATTAAAGAAAAATATCACTTCATAATACTGACAATAAAATTTTTATTCATTCGGACGTTAGAACAGGTAACAGGTAACGTACAACTAAACAACAAAATATTTGCCTGCTTTGTTGGTCTAGGAGTTAGTAATGCCGACTTCAGATCACAGGTCCCTGGTGCGATTCCGGTGCGTCATTTTGTAAACCAGAGGCACTAGTTCCGAGTGCTATCATGTATTATTACGTGCATCGTGCTGAGTTTGGGACGGTTTGTGGTAGGAAGGCTTTCAATAGAATTAGTTTAGTGCCTAGTTTTATTACTTTTGTATTTTTCTTGTCACAGTATTATGTCTCTATCCAGTATCGCGTGATCTGGTTACAGACAATTATTTCACAAAAGTCAAGGGCCCGTGACCAAAACGTACATTCACATCATCAAATAGCAAACAAATAAATACCACTTCATCAAACTAAATCGAAGCCAACAATCAAACTGAAAACATCATTTGAATTAACTTCCAAAGCCATCCAACATAAGTTGGCACCACATACGGCATTAATAAACGTCAACGGAGCGAAGAAATGCTTAAACCGATTGTTTAATTAAAGTTGGAACCGAGTGACGATCCCGGGATATTGTGAAATGGATAATTAGAGTTGAACCGCTGAACCGTTCGATAATTCAAATTTAGAAACCGATTATGATGATTCGATTCTATTTATCTAATATCGAATACATCCATTTATTGTGAATTAAGTTACTAGTACTATTCCGTGTGGTGATGGATTTAGAATACATGGAGTCACCATCCCATTCCATCCTTAGGGTGTCGTAAGAGCAGTCAAAAGAAAATTATAAGGCTAAAAAACCTAGCCGCAGGAGAAGAAAAACTTGAAACGAAACCATGTGCCAGGTGTGTGGGACACTGGTCTGCCAATGAGTGACATGAACGGCATCCCCAGACCCACTAATCACCCCCCCGGTGCACCGTCCTGCGCTGCCTGCCTCGTAGATCCCTTACGGACTAGTTTAAGAACTAAGAGATACGACAGTTATCACAACCAATGTTGTGTTTCATTCCTTTACATTATCAAGTTCCACGAACCAAACAATTAATTTAATTCCCAATGTAGCGAGCTTGTTAGTACAATTATTCCATACGAAAAGCAGAAATGTATTATTACCGTACATCGGCGTGAGTACAAATTGAACACAAACAACTATTCTATTAAGCGTAACTCACTAAAATTGTACGCTGGAAATCTGTGCAACTATTTCACGGAAACTTTAGAATAATGAACTTGGGAAATGGAGACTAGTTATTACACAATAAACGGTTTAAAACTATAACCAATATATACAGCTATTTTATGCATCTATTTTATACAGCTATTTCATATAGCTATTTTATGTAGCTATTTTTTACAGCTATTTTATATAGCTATTTTCTACCTATTAAAGAAACTAGAGCTACATGGCTGCAGAAGGACCTCCATAATACTGAATATATTAATTCTCTGTCCTTAAACGACCCACTGCTGAGTCGGCCCTGTACCAATGACATGGAGGGGCTAGCTTTCAGCCTTGTCATTTCCTTTTTTCGACTCTTACGACATCCTAAGGATGAGGTGGTGACACTATGTATTCTAAATCCGTTACCTCGCGGAATAAGCCACTAAATCAACTGCATTTCTCCACTTACCGCTGTATGGTCACGGGACTCACTGCCCAATGGATAAAAAATCTTGGTTATCTTAAAATACCGTGAAATACCCCAATTTACGTAATACAACACTGAATCGATATCACTCTACACTAGGATTTCAAAGTATTTGTCAAAACACTTGTCTCTATTCAAATAACTCCTACATATTTGGAGCTATATATATATAGTTTTAGCATTTTATGAAGACACTGTTTGGGGCTGCCAGTGCCGAAATACAGAGGAGATAATAAATGAAAAAAATCCCCAATCGCAAGCTAGCCCGGAGTGTCATCAAGTTATCATTTAAGTGCTAGAGTTTTTTTTTTATTGCCCTTAGAGGCAAACGAGCTGGCGGTCCACCTGATGATAAGTGTAAGCCGCCGCCCATGGACTTTGGCAGTGCCAGGGGCACAGCTAAGCCGTTGCCTACCGTGAAGTGAGTGCTCTTTTTAAACCTCGTTTAAAGGAGGACATGTCGTAGCGCTCGGGAAACATATAGACGTTGGTAGCCCGAGTCTTGGTAGATGGAAGTTTTTAATATGGGCGCTGGCCGTATATGATCAATACAGGACGTTGGGGTTAATTTTCAAAAGTAAACACGACATGGCGCCAATTATCGTTTTCTAGCGATACATCAGTCAGTAAAAATATAAATTGATCATTCTAATTCATATTTTCCTCCGTTCTATAGGCTTCATAAACATAATGATAAAAAAGCCAAATACAGCAAATTTTAACAATTAACGGCATTATAGCCTAGAGACGACAAATATGTGGTGTGCCTTCGTGAAATCCAAGGTCTGTATGTAGCTGCGTGTATCGAAGTTCGGAATTAAGTTACTCGCTCGACTTCACCCCACACGAGGTACATTTAAATAAACGACAAAGGCACTGTGTCCCGAATTAGTAATAATATGTGAATAGTTGGTTTCGCTTTGGAGTTCTGGTTTGTTCCGAGGGCTTATTTCGTACAATACACTCCGTATAGTGAACTTGGTGTTTCTTGTTTGTTTCTGCGATCACGGTGGTAATCCCTTCATGAATTTCTTAAAGACCTAGGTGTACAGTCAAAAGTAAATAACTTAAGCAATACTACTAATCAGCCCATTCATGAGGCACTACTGAGTTTATAGTAGTAATTCGCATACTGTGCCCCGCTGGCCTGACGGGTTCGCACAGGGTTTCGTTTCAAGTCACCTTCTCTTGCGGCTAGCTCTACAGCCTTGTCATTTCCTTTTGTTGGCTCTTTCGACAGGACGAAATGGGGTGGTGACACTATGTATTCTACATTCGTCACCACACAGAATATAAATAAATCTAATATATAAAATTCTCGTGTCTCAGTTTTAGTTGCCAAACTCCTCCGAATCGGCTTGACCGATTTTGATGAAATTTTGTGAGCATATTGAGTAGTTCTGAGAATAGGACAACATCTATTTATCATCCCCCTAAATATTAGGGGGGGGTCGAAAAACAAAAAAAAATTTTATTTTTTAGAGAAAATTTTTGGCTTTTATTTTTTTTAAGATTCAGCATAAAAAAATACAAACAACCCTAAATTTTCACCCCTCTACGATCTACGCCTATTTAATTACATGGCAAAACAACGTTTGCGATAGGAGATGTTCACGATATCTCTGGAACCATAAGACCTAGAGGATTGCGCGGGGGTTGCGCGGGGTGGGGGTTGCGCGGGGTGCGGGTTGCGCGGGGTGCGGGTTGCGCGGTTTGGGGGTTGCGCGGGGTGGGATTGCGCAGGGTGGGGGTTGCGCGGGGATGGTTAATTATTTGGCAAAACAACGTTTGCCGGGACAGCTAGTAAATAAATAAATAATTACCCTTGACATTTCACACAACGCCATCTCGTCCCAAGCTAAGCAACTTAATGATTGTGTTATGGTAACGAGATGGATGATAAACTACCTAAATACATTTATTTTTGTAAATACATACATATTATAGATAGAAAAACACCCAGACCCGGAAAAAATACTTGTAGGTCGTAAAAATATTTCTTCCGTGCTGGGATCGAACCCGCGACATGCTGCGCAGCAGTCGATCGCTCAACCACTGCGCCAACCGTGTCGTCAAAATACTATAATATGGTAATGTAAGTATTTACGTACCTATAATCGAACAGTGTACATGCAATGCAACAGATTTTTTTACACTATCTATGACTACTATTCAGCCCATAAATAACCCCCTACTGAGTCAGGCCTCCTCCAGTTACATGAAGGGTAATTGGCCTACTGTGCCACGCTGGCCAGACGGGTTGGCACAGGGTTTCGTATCAGGATTTCCTTCTCTTGTGGCTAGGTTATCGGCCTTGTCATTTCCTTTTGTCGTACACCGATGACTCTGTGTATTCTAAATCCGTTGTTACATGGAATATGTTCACCTATTGGGCAATCTAGGGACGCCCTTGATTTTAGTAGGTAGATTGGGGCGCAATTACCGTCTTTCCCCAGATTTCCACATATCCCGACTACCGCTTAGCGGCCAGGTAATCCTGAGGATTTCCAACGAAGTATAAAGGAGTAAAATAAAATACATTGTTTATTCCAACACCATATCTCGTCGTAATTTCTGCCCTTAAATCCTCTTCCAATTAAATTCAGAGAAGTTAGCCTCCTGTGTCACCCTGGCCAGGTTGGATGGTACAGGGTTTTGTACCAAGCTTTTCTTCTGGTGATGTCTTAGGTTTTAACAATTAATACAAATTGAAATTAAACACTTTTTAACAAATTTATCGCGTGCGTATTACATTATTAAATTCCCGACGTTTTCTTGTCTTGTGGATGCCTACCTCGTCTTTAAATCGGCTCTTACGTTATAAAGTGGTACTGGAATACTAACACTATCGCTATATTGATTTATCTCGATGTAATGTCAAGTTCAAACCAAAATATAAACGAGTATTTTATTTCATTAAATTTTCAATCGAGACTCCCAACAAGCGATTTCACGCGATTATGCTCCCATAGATTATCAAAGACGCTCCCCACACCGAAATTTTTCCATAAATCGAATATAAAAAGCTTAATGGTGCGTGCGGGCATGATGCGCTTAGACGCCTCGACAATCGAATCGCGACGCCATATCGAGATATTTCGAGACGATGACTTTTTACTTTCAACAAAATGTAAAATATGACGACGATATTTTCAACGGAATTTCTGTTTTTAACTTTTGAATACAAAAGAGAAAAAGCTTTTAAGAAAAGGACGCATCTGAATGCCATGATAGATGCAATGTTATCAATAAAAAAATACAGTCGGTAGATTTAACTGTTTCTTTGTACTTTTGAAGACAACTGTGACCTTGTCTCTCCTGTGACCACGACTGCTGCAAAGCATTTAAAACGTCGGGAATTGAATAATGTAATATGCACGCGATAAATTTGTTAAAAAGTGTTTAATTTCAATTTGTATTAATTGTTAAAACCTAAGACATCACCAGAAGAAAACTTGGTACAAAACCCTGTACCATCCAACCTGGCCAGGGTGACACAGGAGGCTAACTTCTCTGAATTTAATTGGAAGAGGATTTAAGGGCAGAAATTACGACGAGATATGGTGTTGGAATAAACAATGTATTTTGCTCGATGGCCTCTGTCGAGCCTCCGAACGAGTCGGCCTTAAGATGAACATGGAGAAGACGAAAATCATGTCTAATATCCATGTCCAAGCCACTCCTGTTAACATCGGAAGTTCTACCCTCGAAGTTGTTGACCATTACATTTACCTGGGACACACTGTCCAGTTAGGTAAGTCCAACTTCGAGAAAGAGGTCAATCGTCGGATCCAACTCGGGTGGGCAGCGTTCGGGAAGCTGCGAAAGATCTTCTCGTCCACAATACCGCAGTGTCTGAAGACAAAAGTCTTCAACCAATGTGTGTTGCCAGTGATGACATATGGAACAGAGACGTGGTCGCTCACTATGGGCTCCATCAGAAGGCTCAAAGTCACCCAAAGGGCAATGGAGAGGGCTATGCTCGGAGTTTCCCTGCGAGATCGAATCAGAAATGAGGAGATACGCAGGAAAACCAGGGTCACCGACATAGCCCACCGGATTGCCAAACTTAAGTGGCAGTGGGCAGGGCACATAGCTCGCAGGACCGACGCCCGATGGGGCAGAAAAGTCCTCGAGTGGCGACCGCGTTCCGGAAGGCGCAGTGCTGGTAGGCCTCCCACACGGTGGACCGACGACCTGGTTAAGGTCGCCGGAAAGCAGTGGATGCGGGCGGCCCAGGACCGGCCTTTGTGGAGATCCTTGGGGGAGGCCTATGTCCAGCAGTGGACGTCTTTTGGCTGAAATGATGATGATGATGATGAATATGCACGCGATAAATCCGTTAAAAAGTGTTTAATTTCAATGTAAAACAATCTAGTTTTTTGTCAAAAGTGCCAAAGCGAATAACCGGTTCACTCACTAAGTTTCAGGGATTTAAAAAAATGGTCAGCCTTATAATCGGGATACGGTTAATTACCCGCTAACTGGAGCTACTTGACTGGGGAAGTATCAATTCAAATTCTAATCATTTATTTTGTAAAAGTCGCGATGAGCAGTTTGTTATAATGAAGAACTTACTTATTCTGTGGATACGAGTACAATAGACAGCAAGATTATTCTTGTTTCGTGTATTTAAATTTTGTATATCGCATTTTACAAAGTTTTAATATTTTTGTGCACATACATAAAATTATAAAGGAAATTTTAAAGGAAGATACAGTTAGAATATTTGTTTCTTTGAATGTTTATCTTACAGAATTTCAAGGAGCAAGGTAGTAGAAAGAAGATGTAGTGACAAAAATTGAGAAAGGTATGCTGAGATGGTTTGGCCATGTCGAGAGAATGAATTAAGAACGATTGACGAAAAAAGTGTATAAGGCGAGTGTGAATGAAAGTGTTGGAAGGGGAAGACCTAGGCGGACGTTTCAAGACCAAATCAGGGACGTCTTGAAAAAAGGCCAGGTCAAGAGTACCCTAAACCGAAGAGCATGTATGAAGGGAATAATGAAAGTGGACGAAGCGAAACAAGTATGTATGGATCGTAGCAAGTGGAAAGAAGTGGTCTCTGCCTACCCCTACGGGAAAGAGGCGTGATTATATGTATGTATGTAAGGTAGTAGATAGCGCTTACAGCCCTTTTCTGTAATCACCATATCAGCCAAAAGCCGTTCACTGCCTCCCCCAAGGATTTCCATGCAGTCCGGTCCTGAGCCATCCATCGCGGTCGTCAGTCCAACGTGTAATAAGCATACTATGCCACGCTAGCCAGGCGGGTTGGCACAGGGTTTCGTATCAAGTTTTCTTTCTGTTGCGGCTAGCTTTCCTTCTTTCAACACCATCAAGATGAAATAGGGTGATATAGATGACACTTTTGATTCCAAATCCTCCACATGGATTGAGTGAAAAGGAACGAACTGTAGCAATATTTAATATATTCGTACCAGCTGAGTAATTTGAATTTAATTATCTTTACTTCAATACATATTATAAAACAAAGTCGTATTTTTCTGTCCGTCCCTATGTATGCATAAATCTTTAAAACTATCAATACATATTATAAAACAAAGTCGTATTTTTCAGTCCGTCCCTATGTATGCATAAATCTTTAAAACTATGCAACTGATTTTGAAGCAGTTTTTTTTAATAGATAGAGTAATTCAAGAGGAAGGTTTATAGGTATAATATAATTGCACCCGTGTGAAGCCGGGGCGGGTCGCTAGTATTTCATAAAATGCAATAATTTCGTCAGCGGTTCGGTAATCACTACATCATCACTACATAGTATAAAACAAAGTCGCTGTCGTCTGTCCGTCCCTATGTATGCTTAAATCTTTAAAACTACGTAACGGATTTTGAAGCGGGTTTTTTTAATAGATAGAGTGATTCAAGAGGACGGTTTTTAAGTACTGATAAATTAAGATGTTCCTCATTGCACCCGTGCGAAGCCGGGGCGGGTCGCTAGTAAATAATAAAAAAGGAAATTGTTTTTATCTGTATGAAATTTTGTACACAATATTTTATCAGTAGTACTATCGATCCCTGCATTTTGGCTCTAGAGGTTTTGTTGCAAAATGTATAGCATTATAGTGGTTACTAGTGGCCCGCCCCGGCTTCGCCCGTTCAAAGCGGGGGTGTGTTATACATATAAACCTTCCTCTTGAATCACTCTATCTATTAAAAAAACCGTATCAAAATCCGTTGCCTAGTTTCGAAGATTTAAGCATACATAGGGACGGACAGACGACAGCGACTTTGTTTTATACTATGTAGTGATGATAACATGGATGTAATTCACAGAAACGTACGAAAAATAGAGATAAAAATATAAAAAAAATACCCACAGCGCTACCGCAGCGTAAAAGATTAAAACCACCCCAGGATTTGTCACAAATTTCGAGTTGGCAACATACGGCGCAGACCTAAAGTCCGGGAATCCTCTTTGTTACTAGCCTTAGAGATTAGGTTTTAAAAGCATTTTCGTACGTTTGAAGATTAGGTTAGGCTTACTACTTTCATACTAAGGTTTACTTTCTAAATTGAAACTGAGGAATATTATTTTATAATTGGTTTTTAGAAACAATTTTATTTCTAGGTGCAACGTTTTGTGTTAAGAAATACTGAGACTAGAGAGCAGATGATTTTTACTTTAAAAGAAATATTTCGCCTTTATATTTCTACCGCGGTTCAGACTTGGGTCCTTAAATAAAAAAGAAGATGAACTTGTTGTAGTCCGTGCGGTGATGGATTTAGAATACATAGTGTCATCACCCCCTTCCATCCTGAGGGTGTCGTAAGAGCCGAAAAAACGATATGTCAAGGCTGGTAACCTTGACATGAAACCCTGTGCCAACCCGCCAGTTAGGCACTATAGGCTAATTACTCTTCATGTAATGGGAAGAGGCCCGACTCAGTACTAATGGGATGAGTAATAATAGTAGACGACCTTGAAATAGCTGAACCTGATTCCTAAGCCGAACGTCCACCGCAAGCTAAAATAAGTTAGTTTAGCTTAGCTTGCATAGTTGAGCCAGTTTTTCATACATATGCGTCCACCGACGGTGAACGAAAACATATATGAAAAACTAACTTTTTAACTCTAACTTTTTTTAGTTAGCGGTGGACGTTCGGCCTTATACAACAAATCTAAAAGCCACCGGTACTAACTGATAATCCTTACTTTTACGTGTAGGAGCTATAATGCTGAAGACAGACACACAGCCGCGTTATATTTATAACACCACTTTTGTCAGTGTTGACATGATTTATCCAGTTTTATTTCGTTTCAGCCCATTACTGACCCACTACTGAGTCTGGCCTCCTCCAAATTCATGGAGGGAAATTAGCCGACTGTGCCACGCTGGCAAGGCGGGTTGGCACAGGGTTTGCATCAAGTTTTCCTTCTCTTGCGGCTAGATAATTTGCCTCATGCGTTCCCTTAGTCAACTCTTACGACATCCTCGGGATGATATTGCCACGGTTAGCGCAGTGGTTGAGCGATCGACTGCTGCGCAGCATGTCGCGGGTTCGATCCCCGCACGGAAGAAATATTTGTACGACCTACAAGTATTTGTTCCGGGTCTGGGTGTTTTCTATCTATAATATGTATGTATTTACAAAAAAAAATGTATATAAGTCGTTTATCATCCATCTCGTTACCATAGCACAAGCATTAAGTTGCTTAGCTTGGGACGAGATGGCGTTGTGTGAAATGCCCAAGGATATTTATTTATTAATTATTAATTATATGGGTTGGTGACACTGCGTATTCTAAATCCGTCACCACACGGACCAGTTTAAATTATTCCATTATTCCACTTATATTCTCAGTTATCGCAGGCCAATAAAAAGTAGGAAATGTTATAAAAAATCTCTTCGCTTTCATAACTATTTTAAAATTCTATTAACGGCAGTCGAAGGATTTTATGAGCTACCGTCTAGGCCGAGTTTTCACTTAGCAGAAAGTTGCTTGTTATTTCCTGCCATTAAGATTTTCTACGCGTTTAAGTAATAAATACTTGTAACAATGTTAATAGTAAAGTTAATTTACTTTTCTTATCCTTAGTTTCAAGGCCCTCGTAGATCTAATGTTGAGTCAAACCTCATACATTTTTTCATGCTGGGAAACTAGCCTGCTATGCCACGGGCCAGACAGGTTGGTTGACAGGATTTTTTTTCAACGTTTCCTTCTCTCTTCTTCCCTCTAAGAAATTGGAGAAGTCCTGTCTGAGTTGTGCGTTATTTATAGGCTAAAACTACATAGCTACATATATATTTTTTTATGTAATTTTCTTTACATCATTGTGTGTGAACCTTTTTTTATCATGATGTATATTTTTTCTTACCAACTTTCAAGTAAAAGAACTTACTAAGAACAACACTAAGAGATGGGTTAGAAGTTTGGCAGTTTAAGTGCCTTACATAGCCGCAGCAGCCGATAAGGCACCGAATGTGGTTAAGCCGAGATAGTAGTGAATTATGAAGGGTCAAGGGACATGGATACTTAAACTTTGGCCAATGGATGTGACATAGTTATATACACGGAAAACCAGCTCAACTTTTTTATGGTACTTTAAGATTGTTATTATAGGATGGCTGCCATATGCGTTATGCTCGTGAACAGGTGCTGCTGATGGTCAGCTCAGGCTTAAAAATGTTAATTTAAAACGTGAATTATCAAAATTGACTTATATTTTTTTATGTTAAGATTAAAATCCTTGATTACTATTTGAAACTTTGATTACATTAATATTGTTTTTATTAAGTAGAAGCTCATGCAAAAAATCTTAGTCATTTTAGATAAAGCTTATGTATTTTATTAATATAACTTATGTATTAAATAAATTATAGCTTATGTATTTTATTTTATTTCAGAGAATATATTGAGTTCATTTTGCGCTATTCTACACAATGTAATCAGTATTTGCTATATAAAAACAAATAAAAACCAGAGTACAGGGACATAGCCCACCGGATTGCCAAACTAAGTGGCAGTGGGCAGGGCACATAGCTCGCAGAACCGTCATCCGATGGTAGAAAAGTCCTCGAGTGGCGATCGCGTCCCGGAAAGCGCAGTGCTGGTAGACCTCACACACGGTGGACCGACGACCTGGTTAAGGTCGCCGGAAAGCGATGGAAGCGGGTGGCTCAGGACCGGCCATTGTGGAAATCCTTGGGGGAGGCCATGTCCAGCAGTGGACGTCTTTTGGCTGAAATGATGATGATGATTTTATTAATATAACTTATGTATTTTAATAATATAGCTTCATATAGCGTATGTAATTTATTTTATTTTTTATAATATTTAGTTTATGTTGCACTATTCCTATGAATAAATAAATAAAAATATTCTCTGCTGCCAGCATAATTGCAGTGGGTTCATAGGTGAACTAACACTTTACCATCAGGCATACGGCATGAGCGCCTCTCTCTAAAAAGAACGTGTGAATTGGATGATCACTTGCTTGCTGGAGTTGCCTGACTAAACCTTTATCTTACATAACATTACCCTTGTTCAGTGGAAATGGTTTTGAAACCATACTCCACAAAGCTACTATTAGGCACTGAATGTTTTGGCATAACTCTTAATGATGAGTATTGTGAGGTTGGAGGAAACCCAACCGAGCAGCGGGTAATTTTTAGGCTGACTAGTATTAGTAGAGTATAGATTATTATCTTCGTCGCGACTATAAAAAACATTCACAGTCGAATTATATTAAGGTACAAATTTGTATTAACTTTTGTACTAACAAGTTATTTAATTACCAGCGCTTGAATAAACTATTAATTCCATCCATTAAATTGCTTACTTTGTAAACAAATCCCATTTCAAATTAAAAATCGCGTTGTTATTTGTAATAAATATTTGTTCGCCTGAAGCAACTAATAAATAATAGTCAGTATGATAATAATATCCATGAATGTCGTCTGTGTTAAGTTTAAATTGGGAAAGTTCAGTTTTTGTAAATATGTGTCCTAACTACCACATTTAATGCAATATACGTCTCAGCCGATAAATGCCAGCTCAGGGAGGGTAATTAGCCTACTGTGCCACGCTGGCCAGACGGGTTGGCACAGGGCTTCGTTTCAAGTTTTCCTTCTCTTGCGGCTAGGTTTTCGGCCTTGTCATTTCCTTTTATCGGCTCTTACGAAACCCTCAGTATGGAATACGATAAACCTGTATAAAAATAGCTGCCTAAGGCAACTTGAGTAATTGATCTTCATGATCATAATATGAAGCGGATCACAATAGTATAACTAACTTGGAGTTATACTGCGGTATACTACGTCGCTACGATGCTAATGCTACGTCGCTACGACGTTAGTGCTACATCGCTACGACGTTAATGCTACATCGCTACGACGCTACTGCTACATCGTAGCGTACAGGGCGCGTTAAATTATTTCATTATTTTCTCATTTATTCAAATTCATATTTCATATTATTAAATATTATATTTAAATAACAATCATATTCATATTGCCATAATTTAATCACAAAAACAGGCCAGCAATTATTGACAATAAAATTATCCTTGCAAAAAATACGTATATATTATAATTGACTTTTTGCTGAAGCTTAATAATACGAGTAAGTACACGTCTATCACTGTACGCCACTCAACTGCGAATTGCTGAAGCACAAAGAATGTTTTAGGTTACAATAATAATCAAACAAATTCTTCTAGAGCTTTCTATAATCAAAATAGATTATTGATTAAAATAATGATACACATTACCCGAAATAGGGCGTGGCGGCTTACCACCTGCTCGCCAAATTTCCCAACTGAGGAAGGCTCTCCACCTTAAACAATTGGCTTAGAATACATAGTGTTAACAACCCATTCCATCCTGAGGGTGTCGTAAAAGCCGATAACGGGAAATGACAAGGCCGATACCCCAGGCGCAAGAGAAGGAAAACCTGATACCAAACCCTGTGCCAACCCGTCTGGCCAGCGTGACACAGTACACTAGTTACGTTTCATGTTTTGGAAGGCATTTATAGGCTGCGTAACTGGTCAATTGTTAATGTAAAATGTATATTGACGCATCAAAAGAGCTCAGGTCAACCAACTTGAATAAATAGATTTTTAATTTCATTTGAGTAGTTCTAGTAGTAGCTAACAGTATGGGAAAAATACCATTACTGTTTTTGAAAAAAATCTAAATGATTAATAGACTGGTGACTGACCCGATAATGGTGATAAATCCTCTCGGTCCTTACATAATTTATATGCACAAACAGACACAAAATTACGCTTTACATATGCATTGCGAAACCGCAAGCCTTGTAATCGCCGCAATGACAAATGGCACCGATTATTTTACTACAAAGAGAATATTTCCTCGTTTTTAAGCATACACACATGCATTTTAACTACTCTCGATAATATATTTTTTTGTACACATGTTAGGAAATGGTAGTCTCCGTATGTGTTTGTATCAACAAGCCATAGCAATATTAAGGGAAATGTTAAAGCAGAAGAACTAGCAAAGACAAGCAAAAGAAGAAAAGTTGTATGAAACAAAGTGACAACTTATCAGACCAAAACAGAACGTTGGGCTAATTTTCCTCCATGAATGTGAGAAGGTATGACTCATCAGTGAGTTATTTATGGGCTAGCAAGATATGGCCATGTTAAGTAATAATAAGTAAGCATTAAGCACATACTAGGTCCCTGTGTAATCACATTCCGTATGGTGACGGATTCCATTTCATCCTGAGGGTATCGTAAGAGCCAACAATAGGAAATGAAAAGGCCGAAAACCTAGCCACAATAGAAAGAAAACTCGAAACGTAACCAAACCCATATGGCCAGCGTAGCACATTAGGCCAATTGCCCTCCATGTAAATGGAAAATGCCAGGCTTAGTAGTGGGAAATTTAAAGACTGAATTATTAACTTTTAGCTGATGCATTGCTTTCTCTTTTTAACACCCGACGCAAAAAAAGGGGACACGTCAAACCTTATAACAAGTTTGACGTGTCCGTCCGTCTGTCTGTTTGTCTGTCTGTGGCTCCGTAGGCCACGAACGGATCAAGCGATTTCAATATAGTATGTGAAAGGTGAGTGTGGTGGTGAGTGGGTGGTGTATCATTTTTTTTATGTGAAAGGTGAGTTACGGGCGAGTGTTCTTAGACATGTTCGATGAAAACGGTTGAGCCGTTTAAAGTTATGGGGGGTGAAAGTGGGGAAGAATAACCGAATGTCTGCAAATATAATCGAGTGGGGTCTCAAATGAAAGCGCATCATGTGCACATTACAAAATAACATGTTCCTTGAAAATCGGTTAAGCCCTAAAAAGGTCTGGGGGGAAAATACCCAATATCTGCAAATATACGTGGTGGGGAGAAAATGAGGATGCGACAAGTTCAAATTCAAATTCAAATTCAAATCATTTATTTTGCTTGGGTCACGATGGACACTTACAAAAAGTCAACACAATATTCATAATGAGTCTATATAAAACAAATGGTCTACCATCTACCACCAGTTCGGAACGCGACCACTGCTGAGAAGAACTGGCAAGAAACTCAGAGGGCTTGTCATTTTTTTTTTCATTGCGGTCCTGTCTCTTATGTATTTAAACAATAACATAATTGAGTAACATAAAAATACTGGCACTAAACAGCTTAGTCCCAAGCAGCTGTGTCGTTTACATATTCAGCAATGCAGTAATACGCTTTTTTGTAAAGTTTAGTCTTGACCGTCTTTTTAAAAGCATTGCGAGGCAAGTCTCTAAGTTGCATGGGCAGTTTGTTATAAAAGCGTATACATTGACCCATGAATGAGTTACTTATTCTGTGGAGACGAGTACAATGGACAGCAAGATTATTCTTGTTTCGTGTATTCATATCATGTATATCACAGTTCTTACTAAAGTTATTAATATTTTTATGAACATACATCAAATTTTCAAAAATATATTGAGATGGCACGGTTAGAATATTTATTTCTTTGAAATTACTATCATTACTATTATAAGAATCTATGTAATTACAAAATCTACATTATAATAAGTGTGTACCTATAAAAAGTATAAAATAAAAGTGAAATTATAAATTTAAAAAAACCCCGATGCATGTTGCTGGACCAGGGGTCAGGTAATAAATAAGTAAGAGCGGTCCCCCAACGCGATGTATTTTTTTGTATTTGTACTTTTTAAAGGATTATTATGTCCGGGGATTTTTTAATTTCATTTTTATGTCAGGTCAGTGTCAACTCTGGTATTGCAATCGTGCTTAGATGATCACCAGGCACTCTCTGGAAAGCTGTGTGCTTAATGAGTCATGTGAGGGGTATATCGTTGGGGCTTTAGTAGATAGTTGAGTAGTTTTCTGGAATCCCACCCCCGAGGGGCGGTGGTATTCAATAAGAATTTCCCCAACGATACCAAAAAAAGTCTTCATGTTTGTACAGAGGCTCCTAATCACTACATATTATAAAACAAAGTCGCTGTCGTCTGTCCGTCCCTATGTATGTTTAAATCTTTACTTAACTACTTACTTTAAATACGCAACGTATTTTGAAGCGGTTTTTTTTATAGATAGTGTGATTCAAGAGGAAGGTTCATATGTATAATACATGCATAATTGCACCCGGGCGAAGCTGGTCCGGGTCGCTAGTATATGTATAAGTCCAACCATGTCTCGTTACACTTTCGCCTTTGCCTTTTACGAAACACTTTGGTCAAAAACAATTTCACAAGAATTCCTAACAAAAATAAATTGCATAAAATACGTTCGGAAACTGCCTGATGCAAGCGAAAGCCCAATTCCCAACTATAAGCGAAATCGCATTTATGAAGTCGATCGTAAAATATAAAAGAAAATTCCCAACGAAATATGCTCACTACTATGAAATACGCTAATAAATATGTGAATGAGTTTTATGATTGCAGAGGCGTGAAAGGGCCTAAATGAATATATTTAATATTGCGTTCGAGTGATATTATTACCTTTCGGAATTGGCGTTGTGCGCAGATATTTTTATTGCGACGAAAACGGATGCTCGTCTATTTAATAACCAATGTTTAGGGTTGTCACCAAAAAGTTATCTATGAATTTGGTGAGTGAATCTATTCGTTTTTTTATGAAAGTGCACTCGTATTAAGACTGCACCATTCTTAATACAATCTAGCCTAATAAATATTTATAAATTCTGAAATTTGTCGATCAAGGCAATATAGTGCTTAAGTATCGAATGAAAACACATTTTCATGGACCCCGCTTACGAATTGTGAACCCCGAAACCCGTTGCATCTGCGCTGGACCCCTGGGGATCCACCTAGATCACCTTGGGAACTAAAGCTCTAGAATGAAAAACATTTTTAGTTCATTGATTCTGGCAATGGCACCATTTATAACTCCCTCTTCACTATTTAATTTCTACAAATTAAATAACAAAAGTATTTTACTAAACGCCGCTGGTCTATCGTCATATTCTTTAGGTCCAATTTTATGCACCATTTAAACCGCGCCTCTATTATTCCAGCCCAAAACTGTCGAGCCTTTCACCCTGTTTACCTTTCCAAACCAATCTCTATCATGTTTCGGTGTCACTTGTTTATACACAGTGAGTGAACCGAGGTAACAATATGTTGAAGATTTATAAATCGAATACACATATGAATGCCTTGTTGGTCTAGTGGTGGCCGCCTTTGGATCACGGGGGTCCTGGGTTAGATTCCTTGGCTGGGCAAGTGTCTTTGAGTAAACCAGAGGCACTCGCTCTGAGTCTGGGTGTCATTTTTATTCGTGAATTTCATGTTTGTTAACTGCCCTCGAGGACTTTTCTTCCCCATCGGGCGTCGGTCCTGCGCGCTATGTGCCCTGCCCACTGCAACTTAAGTTTGGGTATCCTGTGGGCTATGTTGGTGATCCTGGGTTGCGTATGTCCTCATTTCTAATTCGATCTCCATTGCCCTTTCCTACATCTATAACAGTCGATATACGAAATCAGTGACATGGAAACTGACAACGTACTATAACCAATGTAATTGTCGGTGGTTAGATTGAATGTGTCTCAGAGGGCAGGTGGTAATCACGCTGTGTTAAAAGTAGTAGCAAGCCAAACCAGGTTGTGGTCATCACAATAGATTTGTAGAATACAAGGAAGAAGAAGAAGGTTCCTAACTGTTTCGATCTAATTATTGGTTACTGATACCCAATGCTGGCATTTTTCAGTATCCCTAAGATATAATTTTCTCTACTCTAGGACCAACATTGATAACAATCGACTAAAATATTAAGTTAATTTAATTGTAATTTTACTATTTCTTCCACTTCTCACCCTATAAACTACCCACTGCTGAGTCGGGCCTTTTTTTTTTTTTTTTTTTTTTGTTTTCGCTGGGGAAATGCTTTATGCATACCACCGCACCCCGGGGGAAAGGTCGGTGATTATGTGGGACTCCGACAAGGGTCGTCTACCCAAGCGTCGTTTACCCACTAAAACCCCAGCGGCATACCCTCACACGACGCGCTTGGGGCGCCACAAGTTCGCGTAAACGCATTCTACTGTGACGCCCCGGCGTGGTGCCCGCAACGCGGGCAAGCGACTATCAGAGAGGGCGTCCCGGTACACTGGGACGCCCTCAGTCATCAAGGCTTTCGTCGGTGGTGGCTCCCCCGAACCACCACCGGCCTCCTAGGCGAGGGCAGAAGGGGCCCGCATCGTCACGAACCCCCCTCCACCCCCGCCTCCGTCCGCGGCGCGGGTCACCCGGAGCTCCCTCCCCTGCGACCCGCCCCGCTGCCCCCTTCTGCGACATCGGCCCCGCAGAAGGAGGCCCGTCAGCCCTCGGGCCGGCGCCAACCAGAGGACACCGGCGCACCGCAGCCGTCCAGGACCCGCAGGGAAACCCTTAGGACAGGGTCCACCGTCTACCCAGGTCCCCGGAGCCCACCAGGGCTCGCAGCGAGACACTGGGGACAGGGTCCCCATCCACCCAAGTCCCCGCAGCCCCAATCTACCGCAGCGCACCGGCGATCCGTCCCGCAGCCCCCTTCTGCGACATACGGCCTCGCAGAGGAGGCCCGTCAGCCCTCGGCCGGCGCCAACCCGAGGACGTTGAGTGAGGACTCGGTTTGACGGCCAACTAAGTTGAGCACCAACCCGAGGACCTCATGGTGCGCCGCAGCGGTTTACGACTCCCAAGGCAGCTCTGAGGACAGAGGAGTCCCCGGAGCCGCAACCCGCCACGACGCTGGGTGCCGCTCTTCGTCTCACCTCTCCCCGTGGGCCCGCCCGGCATGGGAGGCCCTGGCCGGTATGGCCCCACGGATCATTGAGGCACTCAAGCCCCCTCACCACAGCACAGTCGAGGGGGTAGTCGGGCCTCCACCAACTACATGGAGGGTAGTAAAGTCAAAGTCAAAGTCAAATAATTTATTTTGCATAGGACACAATGGACACTTACAAATTGTCAACATATTAATACAATTTTATACAATGCAAAGTAATATTCTTTACCACCAGTTCGGAACGCGACCACTGCTGAGAAGAACTGGCAAGAAACTCAGAGGGCTTGTCATTTTTTCTTTTTTATTACTTTGCGGTCCTATTCATAATCTAATATGTTTATATTTACCCAACAAATTCCTTAAAACCAACTGTTCAATCGAATCTGGAACTCGTCAGCTGAAATCTGAATATTACACAGTAAGCCTCCTGTGCCATGCTGGACAGACGGGTTGGTACAAAAGTGTTTCGTATCAAATTTTCCTCCTTTTGCGGCTATGTTTTTTGCCTTGTTTTTCCTTTTATCGGCCCATATGACACCCTCAGGATGGAATAAGGTGTAAGTACTTATTTAGTTTTAATCATAGTAGTATCTTTTTAAGCTTGTTTATATTCAAATATATTGATTAACGTAAAAAATAAAACTTGCATCTCTAAAGGGGCCTTAATCCTATGGGACGAAAGTTCAAATTAAATCAGCAATAGACGTTCTATCGAGGCATTCTTGATTAAACGTAGAACAACGATGCAGCTCCCTTGGGCTACTAAGCTTCATCGCTGTCGGCAGCCGTGCAGAAGATTGGACTTGCACGTTTAGTAGAATTTATTTACAACTAACGAAATTACTTTAATGAAATTTGTAAGCTGTTGCAAGAGCGTTAAGGCACCTTTTCGAATAATGTCTAAGTTTTACAATCACCGCTGTCCCGTTGTTTATAAATGGGACATTCTTCGTCTGATATTAATTGTCATGGCTAATATACCACTCAAAGTACAGTTTGCTGTATTTTCTCTCTCTCTCTCTCGCTCTCTATTGGCACTACTCCTACTCTGCCCATAAATGACTACTGAGTCGGCCAATTCTCATCAAAGGGTTAGACTGGCTAGACGGGTTGGCACAGGTTTTCGTATCAAGTATTCCTTCTCTCACAGCTAGGTATTCAGCTTTTGTCGTCTCTTACTACACTCTTAAGATGAAACAGGGTGGTGACATTACATATTCAGAATCCGTCTGTGGACTGAGTCTATTATTTATCATAATAATTATAAATATTAAGCAACATGGATACACAATGTGCCAAGTATCCCTCTTAACTCATTGTAATTTATGTAACTGCAACAGATGGTGCTTATAGAGAATTTAATATAACCCCAATTTAGTTCACACGTTATGTGCCACAGGAGATTCAGTCTTGAATGTAGAAAGCTAGAGTTTAATTTCGAATTAACGCTGTTGTATCCATTTGTTAACAAGGTAAGCGTAACTTTTGTGACCTTTAATGTTAGTTAGCGGGTCTAGAATATAAATTATTATTTACGTATAAGATCATTATGTTAATATTTTTATTGGCTCAACACTTAGAATAAAGTTTCTTCACTATGTAACATTAATAGTAAGTTTACAGTACGCTCGTGAAATGTTGTAATAAATGTTACATGGAGTTACATGGAGTTACATGGAGGGTAATTAGCCTACGGTGTCACGCTGGTCAAACGGGTTGACACAGGGTTTGTATCAAGTTTTCCTTCACTTGCTTATTGCCATTATCATTTCCTGTTGTCGGTCTACGGCACCCTTAAGATGGAATGGGGTGGGGAGTTCTCAATCCGCTACCACACGGACACTATTGAGTCTTATTTATGAGGATACTGAACTTTTAATCTATATCGTACATGCATACACACTCACTCACGCTCAAACTAACACACGCACACACGTTTATATTTAACACTTTTCCGTACTTTTTTTTGTTGTAGTTTGATGTCTTTTCTCCTCTGTGTTTTTTTCCTTATGATCAACCGCATGTTTTTAGTTGCATTTTGCCAACACTTCTCGTGCTACCAAAATAACAGGTTAATTTGTATCTCAATCTCACTAGGTTACCGCACTCAGAGTCCAATTACAGAACGATACTGAAGATCCGCTTAAGTAGAGTTCAAGTGATTCCTGCTTGATAGCTGAATCTCGTCTTGCGCATCCAGCGTATTACAAAACGTTCATCAAACTCCAATCAAGTGAAACTATTGAGTTGCGATTTTGATCGCCAATCTCTTGACTACGTAGTTATTATTGCGATAGCACTGAAATTAGAGTGTTCTATATTGGAAACGAGAAACGACGTTATAAAAATCAATTATCTTCTCAAGCTTTAATATTAAGGCGTGTCTCGTTTTAACATAGTTCAGTTCAATCAACACTGTAGATCCATTGCAAAATAAGTGACAAATGTCATTACGCAGTGACACGTCTAAGGTGATTCTAGTTTGACATTTGTCTACTCAAGCACCGTTTTAAAATAATACTTAGACTAAAACCTGTCTCAAGAACTACTTGATTCTTGAATACCATTCTGTAATACGACCCGCAGAGCCCAAGATACATATTAGTTTGAGTCTCACCGACAATGTTGTCATTATGTCATTTTTGAACTCTCTCTGTCATAAACCAAATGTCGGAACTGAAATAAATTTATTATTATTTTTGTCTATTTATTATAATATATACAGTAGACTATTCTTCCGTGTGGTCTCACCACCCCATTCCATCCCAAGGGTATCGTAAGAGCCAACTGAAAAAAAGACATAGCATAGACATAGGTTTAGCCAGCGTGGGATAGTAGGATAATTACACTCCATCTAACTGGAGGAGGCCCGACCCAGCAGTGGGTCATCTTTGGGCTGAGCAGTAGTAGTATACTAGGCATATGTCTGACAGCGGACTAGAGTGGGCTGTTGATGATGATGATGATGTATGGTATTCTAATCCTTCGTACTCTTCAATAAGAGGTCACAGGTATCCCTTGCATAAAAATGGATAAAATTACTTTGAATAAAATTTTACGACAAAACATTCTACGTATTGACTCGATCACCTTTATGATAATCTCGAGAAATCGAATTTGAATCTCACTCTACTGTTATCGTTACATTTTACTGCTGCACTTAAGATAGTGTCTCTATTTAGTTTCTATATTAAACAATTGTTGTTATTATGCTTATAGTATTTGTACAGCTAAACATCTTTGACTGTAATGATGTCTTAGGTTTTCTGCGATTACACATTGAAATTAAACACTTTTTATCGGATTTTTCGCGTTTATATCTCGATATTCCTTTGTACTTTTAAAGACGTATGCCATTTGGTCTCTTCTGAGATGGCGACTTCTACCAAGCATTTGAAATGGTGGAAATTAAGTAATGTAAAATACAATCGTTCAAAAGTGTTAAATTTCAATCTTTGATTGTGATATAAAATCACCTTATCCTAATTCTTTGTAAAGATTTGGACACAACAATTATCATTTATAATGTACAGTCATATTGCTTATTAAATATTATTAAAAACAATCTAATATTGTTTATGCTTGAGTGTAAACGGTAAAAAAATATTTTACATTTTGGAACGAACCCAAAAATATTTTACCTTACTTAAAACAGGGACAAATGAATTCAGTAGCGTTTTTCAAATACCTATTAGTATTAATTAGTCATAAGTAGTGAATTTTAAGACACAGTCAACCGACAAAAACTCAAAAAAAAAATTACCAAAGAAAATATGTACATCCTTACATTAAATTTTTATTCAACCCGTTATTATTCATGACCATAAAGACACCCAGTACAGATTCCTAGTTTACAGAAAGACTTGTCTGACACCGAAATCAAATCCTCGATTTGTGATGGAAAGACATATTTTTTTGTATAAGTAATATCTTACAATGATGTTGACGTTAATGTAAATTCATTAATATAATTAAGTTTAGCGATCAGTATGCTACATACTTTAAACAATCGACCCGAAAAATCTGAACTATCAACATCAAGAAATATCTCCTACAAATGCGAGAATTACTAAAAAGTCCTACACCGCGATAGTGAAGTTTATGGATCAATTCGCACGGCTAAGAAATCCTGGACTACAGTTATCGGGACTGCTGCGACCCCTGCCAGACATACCACCTCGACTGGCTGGATGATCATCCCTTAGCGCCTAAAAAGTAATATTTATATCAGGAAATTCTAAAACAATATTTTTAACATGGCAAAAGTACCACAATAAAAAGCTTTTTTTTTAGTTTATTTTGTGACAACACCACAGACTTGTAGTCCGTGTCCTTTTTAGCAATGAATGGTAATTATTTGCTCTTCTTTTTTTTTCCTTTCGTCTGTCGTACCTAGCGCCTTGGCACCTGGGACATTGGTGTTTCATTTAACCTACTCTCAGTAGGTGCTTCCTTTGCTTATGTTTGGTAATAGTTGTTTGGTCTTGATATTTAAATAAAAAGCTTAGGCTACTTCTGTTTCCATTAAACTTAATTCGCTAAGAAATATGTGGCAGAAAAACTTCGTTATCATTCCGAAGGCTTAGATATAGTGACAAAAGAGACAATAGTCAATAGTTGACAAACAAGTTGAACACGCAAACTTACACATCCATTAGTTCATTGTGTTCGGAATGGCTTCTGTGACAAACTTGGCGGGTGAAAGGCTGTATAAATTAGATAAATCTTGTATACTGGTAGATGGGAGAAGAGTGGAATATACTTTTGGGAACCTTGTTGAAATTATTCAGGCACCTTATCTGGCTTGCAGCTGTGCCAACCTGGCGTTTTTTATCTACGACTTAAATGCCTATGACCCTAGCTTGCGAGATGGAACGCAACGACAGGGTCTAAGATTGAGCAGGTAATTCAAAGAAGCCCAGCCGGGCACCCGCTCACACATACACACGACGGAACACAGTAAAACTGCTTGACTTAGATGTGAGGGTGGTAGCTAGCCGGGCGGACCATTAGATCCTACCACCAAGCGTGCTGGGTTTTGTTGACTCTTACAGCACGCGTTTTTCCCCAGCGTGCGATGGGGATGTGTAATATTCTTCCCCGTCCCCACACGGGCAACAGTTAGCGTGGTGTAGTAAAATCGATTCGATTTGAAATTTCGTGAAAAAAAAACAGATCAAATAAAAAAAATATATTAATTTAGTCTTTACCACCGGTTAAGAATGCCACTGATGCCGACCGCGAAGAAGGCAGAAATCGCTGCATTATATTGACTTATGTCTGACTTATGACTAAGTCAAAGTGAAAGTCAAATTTAGCGTCACCTATAATTAAAAAGAACCAAAGTATTAATATAACATTACATTATGTTCGTAAGTGTATTCGAGCACGATTTAATCCGCTTTTAGATCACGGTAGGGATTGCGGTATATTTAAAATTTGCCGCCTTTGGATTACAGGTCTCTGGTTCGATTCCGGGGTGTGTCTTTGTGTAATCCGGCTCTAATTCTGGGTGCCTTTTGTGTTCCAAAGTACATGTTAGGAAACAGCACCCACGATATATATTAAATTAACGATATATATTCGTTATATATTAAAAAAAAAACTTACTTCAACATTGCCTTTTACCTAAGTTTTTTATATCTTAAGCCGAAAAGTTAATTATAAGTTGAAACCAAGAGCAGTTAACTTAGCAAATCAACTTCACAGTTCAGAGAAAACAGTGTTGGTGTCTTGGGATCGTTGGTAAGGCGTAAGTTTTTAAATTGAATTTAGTACGGCAGGTTACTCATTCTCCACTAAGAATAGCGATGGTTGAGCTTTGTTATAAATGACCCACTGCTAAGTACGACCTCCTCCAACTATATGGAGGGTAATTAGCCTAATGTGCCACTCTGGCCAGACGTTTTTGGCATAGGCTTTCGTTTTATCGGAGGGGCCCACCTTGGAGCTTGGGGCTCCACTAAACGAGGCGGGCCGAGGCCCCCAGGTCCCGGAGCTTGGTCTACTATGTATACTATGTATAAATCAATGTAACCCAATCAGATGTTTGTAACAGAAAATATGGTAAAAAGAGTGTCCTTTGAGTTTCTTGCCTGTTCTTATCAATAGGATCAACTTTTTGTAACAAGCAACTAGCTTTCTAACTTCACTTTCGACATTTCAAAAACTCCTGTAAATAGGTTCAATTGAAATAAATTATTTGAGTTCGAGTTTTTTGAGTATGAGTGAATCCCGTGGCCCCGGACAGTCGAGGATCGCCGTCGGTTTTAGTGGGTAGTTCGGGGAGCAACTGACCATCTCAACGCGCCCTGGACTCCCACATAACCCGGCCAGCCCCAACGGCTGGGAATCATTGAGGATCCCCGAGTAAAAAAAGTGTCCTATATAAAAAGCTCACATGATGATGATGTTAATTTATTTTCCTTCTCTTTCAGGTAAGAAGCAGCATGTTTAAATAAGGAGTTTTTGCGCGTTACCAAGTTGCCTATAAACTGGGTCTGAGTAAGTACATAGTAATATTTGATGTTATGTTCGTCTGGTTTTGGCGCTCAAGATGTTTGGAGGTCAAAGAAGTTTGGTCTTGTAAAATATTAATCAGTTTCTAATCTTTTTTCTTACATTTTCGGCAGAATCGACTTCTGCAAATAAGATTCAGAATAGAGACGGATTTATATCTCACAGTGTCACCACCCCATTCCATCCCAAGGGTGTCACAAGAGCCGATAAAAGGAAACGACAAGGCCGAGACTAGTGGGGCACAGTAGTCTAATTGGCCTCCATGTAAAAGGACCGATTGCGCCGATCACAAATTTTCTGTCACCCATTATGCTATATTATTCCTGTGCAAGGGTTTGAATCATGGGTGTAACCGCGCGCAAAAGCTACATGAACTATTTTACACAGCCATACAAGCCATACGATCCTGAGAGTGCAGTAAGCCTTTAGCCGCCTAAAGGAACTCAAGAGGCAGTATATCTAGCCTGAAAAGAAGGAAACCTTGATACAAACCACTGTTCCACACCGTCTTCCCAGACGGTTTGGCACAGACTTGAAATCAAATTGGCCTTCTTCGGTGGCTAAGATTACTGCCTTTCTATTTCTTTAATCTTCACTTACGACAACCTCAGAATGGCATAGATAAGTGAAATTATGTATGCTAAATCCGTCACCTAAGAGTTAAGGCGTAAATTATTCACAGAACTGGAAAACCTTGAACAATTCTACATCAAAAGGCACAATTTACAGTCGAGATCCTAATTGTCTAAAGCAAGACGATCTTCAAGGATTTACGTTAGTCCGAGACAACTCTGGGAATTAGGGAAGAGCGCTTGTGTGTACATCAATTGAAACAGAAAAGTCTTTTAAATGCATGGTCTATTAGAACATAAAATATATTATTTCTTGTGGTGACAGATTTAAGATACATAGTGTCACCGCCACATTCCATCCTGAGGGTGTCGTAAGAGCCGGCAAAGGGAATGACAAGGCAAATCACCTGGCCGTATGAGAAGGACAACTTGATACAAACCCTGTGCCAACCCGTCTTGCCAGCGTGGCACAGTAGGCTAATTTCCCTGCATGAATTTGGAGGAGGCCCGACTCAGTAGGGTGGGTCATTTATGGGCTGAAACGACAACTTTCACACAGTGTTAACACTTGGTATACTAAATCCGTCACCACTTTGATTTTGTTCTATGGATACGATATGAGTTTATTATCCAAATAAATTTTGAATTCGCATATTATACCCATATTGCAATAAACTTCTCAACCATAAGCTTACTATATTACGAGTATATATATAGATCCAGGCATTACGACCCAACAAATTGCGTTATAGCTAAATTAGATTCGACACGGGACCCTCGGGGCTCCAGGCGCCCCGTAATCCGGATAAAGCCACGCTCAAACACACCATGAGTAGGCGCCGTTTGCAAATTTGCTGGCTTTGCGACTAAGTTTTGCTGCGTTTTGGAATTGTTGGTTAATTCAAGGCAATTGACACTTGGGGTTGGATGCCGCCTCTATATCGCGGGTCCTCAGCTAGAACCAGGGTCGGGCAAGTGTCTTTGTGTAAGTTAGAGGCACTGGTCGACCACTTCCATTTGATATGGTTGAGGAGATCGATGGCTGTCACATGCGTTATGCTTGTGAACAGGTGCCGCTGTTTGGGGTTGGTCGGCTCACTGGATTCAAGACATATTATTTAATTTTTAATTATTCTATCTTTTTTTAATCACTATCACTACATATTATAAAACAAAGTCGCTGTCGTCTGTCCGTCCCTATGTATGCTGAAATCTTTAAAACTACGCAACGGATTTTGAAGCGGTTTGTTTTAATAGATAGAGTGATTCAAGAGGAAGGTGTGCAACATGCATAATTGCACTCGTGCGAAGCCAGGACCGGTCGCTAATTATAAATATACTGCCTCGTTCGTCTAGTGGTTAGATGTGCCGCCTTTGGATCAACGGGTCCCGGGTTCGATTCCGGGGTCGGGCAAGTGTCTTTGTCTAAACCAGAGGCACTGGCTCGGAGTCTGGGTGTCATTTCTATCTATAATATGTATGTATTTACAAAAAAAAAATGTATATAAGTAGTTTATTATCCATTTCGTTACCATAACACAAGCATTAAGTTGCTTAGCTTGGGACGAGATGGCGTTGTGTGAAATGTCCAAGGATATTTATTTATTTTTTTATTAATATAATATTTCAGTTTAGCACCTTTCGAAACAGAACATAACTAATTATATGTACTTGTTATATGTGGCGTTTAAAAAAAAGACAAGCCCAACGAGTTTTTCCGCCAGGTCTTCTCGGTTGGTGCCGCGTTCCGACCGGGTAGTAGTGTTGTAAAATTGATGTATCCGTTGATGCATGTTCTATTCTTGCTCTGAGTCAGGATGTCATTTGTGTTCGTAAATTTCACGTTTGTAAACTGCCCCCGCAGTACTAAGTGCAGGAGTTTCGTTTTTTAATTGTCCCCTTCTTGGTTAACCCTATAAGGTATGTCCTGCATTTGGGGTACCTGGTTTGAATCCGGGGCTTGTTAAGTGTCTACCGTAATGTGTAAACCCTTATAGCCATAAGAAAATAACGAAAAGATCAAATGAAATCAAAACTCATTAATTTTTTCAAGTTGGCCCAATATAGCTCTCGTCGTCGTTCTCGAAACCGAGTTCCACGATTCCTTACGCCTCGTCAGCACCGTTTCACTAATGTGTTCGTCAAAACGAGGCAATTTCAGACTGTCTGTTGGGAGCCTTCACATGCCAGAGGTTTGATTGAAGTCATCTGTATGATCACTCTGTGATTTATCGTAACCAGTTATATGCGATTACCACTTTGCCTTTTTGTTATCACATAATTTACATGTATAATTTGTTGTCACACAATTTCACAAACCCATACCATCTTTAGGGTATCGTAAGAGGCAACTAAAAGAACGCAAGAGCCAAATCATCTCGCCGCAAGAGAAGGAAAACTTGATAAAAACCCTGTGCCAACCCGTCTTGCCAGCGTGGCAGAGTAGGCTAATTTTCCTCCATGAATTTGGAGGAGGCCCGACCCAATAGTGGGTCATTTATGGGCTGAAAGGATGACGATACGTTGTTAAATCTTATCGCTTCTGAGTTAATATTTCTAAAATTATAATAATTTTTATTCCACAATAGCTTATGTTAATTTGACTTAAAATTAGAATATACGTAGGTCACACTATAAGTTTTGCGTAACTTTAAAAAAAAAACATTTTATAACCAAAATACATATTATGTTTATTGCTTTTCAAAATGCTCTCCTTTACATTTTAAACATTTTTTTCATGCGATCGAAGCATTTTTTTAAACAGGAGGACCACCGATCTGTTGGCATGTTTTCTACGTGCTGATTGAACGCTATCACTGCCTCTTCGGAGTTGGTAAAAGTGAAAGCTCTCATCAAATCTTTGATTTTGGGGAAAATAGAGAAATCAAAGGCTGCTAGGTCGGGGCTATGCGCAGGATGAGTGACGAGTTAATAAATAAATAAATAAATAAATAAATAAATAAATAAATAAATAAATAAATAAATAAATAAATAAATAAATAAATAAATAAATAAATAAATAAATAAATAAATAAATAAATAAATAAATAAATAAATAAATAAGTAAATAAATAAATAAATAAATATCCTTGGACATTTCACACAACGCCATCTCGTCCCAAGCTAAGCAATTTAATGCTTGTGTTATGGTAACGAGATGGATGATAAACTACTTATATACATTTTTTTTTTTTTGTAAATACATACATATTATAGATAGAAATGACACCCAGACTCCGAGCCAGTGCCTCTGGTTTAGACAAAGACACTTGCCCGACCCCGGAATCGAACCCGGGACCCGTTGATCCAAAGGCGGCACATCTAACCACTAGACCAACGAGGCAGTCAGTTGTACTTTTTCAGAAGCTAAAAATGACTTGGTTTTGTTGGCCGTGTGTCAAATTCATAATTAAGAAGAAAAATTGCTTGGAACTTTTAATATTAATATCAGTAACGTTACCTATTTACACTGCTTTCAAGTCCCCACACTGATGCGCTTTCTATATAAACTTAATAATCAAGTCAATTGTCTATGTGAGATTACTGAGGCATCTATAACGAGACTGTGCAATAACAATTTTGATTCCGTTTCACGTGAATCATTAATGTGGGTTTGCCTTAGACTAAGCGTAAAGCTGTGTTAAGGTAAATAATTAACTACGAAATGAGTTATGTTTGGGACTGAATTGTTGTTTGTTTGCTTATAGGTAACGATACTGGAGGTCTGAAACCGAACAGGTTTTCTTACTAATTAACTGTTGAGTCTGGCTTCCCCCAGATACATGGACGGTAATTAGTCTACTGTGCCACGCCGGCCGGGTCAGCAAAGAGTTTGGTATCAAACCCTTGGCCAACCCTTGGCCAACCCTTGGCCTTGGCTTGGGTTGGGTATGTTTTCAAACCCTTGCGACTAGGTTATCGGCCTTGTAATTTCTTTTTGCCGGCACTTACGACACCCTCAGGGTGGAATAGGTTGGTGACTATGTGTATTTTAAATCCGGCACCCCAGGGACTACTTATAATTTAACAAAACTACCTACCAAATCTTCACCTTCTATAACATATTTTACCAATCCTCAATTTTGAATTTAGCAATTTGAATTGTATGATTTTGTTAATTTTTTTCTGATTTTTTGTTGTTCTTCAACATCTTTTGTTGTTTTTGCCCCCATACGACCTTTGCCCGCTCCAGAGTCACAGTTAGCTCTCAATGGGGGAATCTTTCCTGGCAACAGTACAAATAATTTCTATTACAAACATTTTAATTTTAGTTATTGCAGTTTGTTAAATTTAGCTTCAGTTAATTTTGATAAGTGGTGAGACGGGGAGACGGTTAATGCTTCAGTTGTAAATTAGTTAAATTTAGCGGTTGACGTGTGTGCAAGTAGATTAGTTATGGTTACCAAGTTGAAAATGTACTTAAATTAAAATATATTTTACTAGCGACCCGCCCCGGCTTCGCACGGGTGCAATTATATTATACCTATAAACCTTCCTTTTGAATTACTCTATCTATTAAAAAAACCGCTTCAAAATTCGTTGCGTAGTTTTAAAGATTTATGCATACATAGGGACGGACAGAAAAATGCGACTTTGTTTTATACTATGTAGTGATAGTGATTAAAATTTGTCTATGTTTTTAATTATTATCTTCTACTACTACTCAGCCCATAGATGACCCACTGCTGAGTCAGACTCTCGTTACATGGCGGGTAATTCACTTACTGTGCCACGTTGGCCAGACGTGTTGGCACATGGTTTCGTAACAAGAGTTCCTTCTCTTGCGGCTAAGTTATCGGCCTTGTCATTTCCTCTCGTCAGTTCTTACCACACCCTCAGGATGGAATGGGGTAGTGACACTTTTTAACATAAATCCGTCACCACATATGGGTCATATTATCAAATAAAAACTAATATTTGTATAGTTGGAAGAGTCCGGTCTCAGTTGTGAATCATTTGTGAGTCCGGACTCAGTTGTGAATCATTTGTGAGTCCGGACTCAGTTGTGAATCGAATCATTTGTGAGTCAGGACTCAGTTGTGAATCATTTGTGAGTCCGGACTCAGTTGTGAATCATTTGTGAGTCCGGACTCAGTTGTGTATCATTTGTGAGTCCGGACTCAGTTGTGACTCATTTGTGAGTTCGGACTCAGTTGTGAATCATTTGTTCAATTATCATTTGTTCATACGTTCAATTTTACAACGTTTTCTTTCTATATGAGAAACATGTTTAAATATTATTTAACTTAATATAAAAAATATTAACAAAGATTTACAAAGTTATTATAATGAATTGTATAGAAAGAAAAGTTAATTACTAATTTATAAAACAATCTAAGAAACCGTTCAGTTCAGCTTCTCAGCAGTGGTCGCATTCCGAACGAATGGTAAACTAAAATAAAATATATTACTTTGCTTTGTATACATTTTATTCATTTGTTGACAATTTGTAAGCTGCCATGTGGCGACGGATCAGGAATACGCAGTGTCACCAACCCATACCATCCCGAGGTTATCGTGGGAACGCAAGAGGCAAATCACCTGGCCGATCACACGGCACCGATGGCTGCCGCATGCGTCATGCTTGTGAACAGGTGCCGTTGCTGGGGGTCGGTTGGCTTGGGCATTACAAGGTTACTATTGTCAACTAGATCTGGCTGATGTTTGGCCCTTTGGAACTATTGCGCGAGTTTGCTGTCACAAATCTGTCTTATAACCACGCTTGTACCCAAATGGCGATCTAAAAAGAGCAACTACAGAGTTTCTTGCCGGCTCTTCTCTGTAGAGGTGCATTCCGAACCTGTGGTAGATGGTAAATAATTAATTTTAAATGGTAAATTTTAAATTTTATTTTTTTGTTTGACCTGTCAAAAGAGCTCTAATGAGCCAACTTGATTAAATGAGTTTTGATTTGATTGATTGACCTAGCCGCAAGAGAAGGAAAACTTGTTACAAACCCTTTTTTTTGTTCACCCGGGGTAAAATCCTTTATGGACTTCCTCGCCGGCCACGGGGTTGGCCACCGAGGGGAGTGTGGGACTCTCCATAGTGGGGGCCTACCCAATAAACCTCCCCGGGGTGCTCCAACTCGCGTCCTGTTGCGGCGTTGTGGGATCTGATGCAGAACCACGCTTGATGTCTTGCCAGCGTGGCACAGTAGGCTAATTTCCCTCCATGAATTTGGAGGAGGCCCAACTCAGTAGAGGGTCATTCATGGGCTGAAACGAATTTGTAAGTGTCCATTGTGTCCTATGCAAAATAAATAGTTTGACTTTGACTTAACTGTTTAATTTAGTTGGTTGCTACGCCAATCCCTTGTTGTCATTGATTTTGTATCCGTGCGAATTGCTTTCCAAACTTTGGTTGAAAGTAGGGTGTATGGTTGTTCTCGATTTTAATTGCTACAATTTATTGTTGTACAAGCAAGTTTTTTGATATTGTATTCAGGTATGAGACCGGACGGTATGAGTTTGATTCCATGGAAGATGGGTCGGGTGCTGGTGTGGGATGCAACCTGTTCAGACACACTGGCCCCTTCCCATCTACATGGAACCAACAACAGAGCTGGTGCGGCTTGTGAAGCGGCTGAAAAAGCTAAAGCATACAAATACAGGGGTCTAGGCTCCGAATATGAATTTGTCCCATTCGGTGTCGAGACCCTTGGTCCGTGGGGTCCTAGCGCTATAAGCCTTTTTAAAGAAATAGCAAAAAGGTTAGTCGACATCACAGGAGACCGAAGAGCTGGTAGCTACCTCGGACAAAGAATCAGTCTAGCGATTCAATGGGGGAACGCTGCCAGTATCTTCGGAACCTTGCCTAAAGGGACTCCTTTAAATAATATATTTTAGTATTTAAGTTTTAGGTTGATTGGTATTTTTAGTCTTGTTTTATTACTTAAGTTAGTGTTGTATTCAGTGTCAGATTATACACCTACTGTTTTACTTTTAAACCGTCATGATGGTCGCTCAGTTGCCAAAACAAATAAAAATTCAAGCGGGAGGACAATTTGTAGTTAACGAAACTAACGTGTTGGCTCTGGTTTTGTCTGAAAAAATGTGTGGCACAAAATGTGAAACAATAAAAAATCATGCAGCTTTTATTATTAAGACTAGCTGTAACCTGCGCGCGTTTCTACGCTACTAACTAATAATAAATCAGGCATTAAAACATTTTTTTTTATTTTCAATCTTATCATTTGTCATCTATTTAGTAGTTTTGCGTAAAAGAGTAACAGTGTATTTTCTTACAAATTTTCGCGTTTATATTATATATTAGTAGTATATATATTAGTAGGATGTATACTGTTATTATTACCTAAGCCCAAAAATGACCCACTACGAACTTATTACGACACAATACTTGGCGAAAGGGTTGGTGAAGTTGTTATTTTAAATAGATTTATTCTGTACCCAACATGAACTTATTTGGTAGGAAAATAAAAAACACGCAGGCGAAGCCACGCGCATAGCCTAGTTTATAACATTACAACAACTACTTCTACTATCCAACGCGTTGATGACCAACTGCTGAGACAGGCCTCCTCCATTTACATGGAGGGTAATTAGCCTACTGTGCCACGCTGGCCAGATGAGTTCGCACTGGGTTTCGTATCAAGTTTTCCTTCTCTTGCGGCTAGGTTATCGGCCGTCAGGATGAATGGGGGTGGTGACACTATGGATTCTAAATTTGTCACCTAAAATAATAATAATTCGTATAAAATGTTTACCAATCATCAATTTGGAATTTCACAAAATCTATAAGCAAAACATACAATAGCCCAATGGGTGGGCAATATTCATTCTAAATTCAAATAACTTCGTCAATACAAAATCAATTCAGTGCCGCTGTATTTCAGAAGCATGAACCATTTTAAATTCAGCTCGAATATCTATGATAGCGTTGGGAGTGAAAAACCTATTGTTACCCCGAGGCGAAAAACTCCCGACCCGCCCAAACCAGCTGAACGTACCGAGGAGTTCCTCTTTAAGGCGTGGTGCCACTGTTGGCGGTGATATTTCAAACTAGGCTATAATATATGGTTATACTAGTTCTTTAATTAGTATTGACGAAAAAAATTTATAGGGCGAGTGTGAATGAAAGTGTTGAAAGGGGAAGACCTAGGCGGACGTTTCAAGACCAAATCAGGGACGTCTTGAAAAAAGGCTAGGTCAAGAGTACCCTAAACCGAAGAGCATGTATGAAGGGAGTAATGAAAGTGGAAGAAGCGAAACAAGTATGAAAGGGTCGTAGAAAGTGGACAGAAGTGGTATCTCCCTACTCCTAAGGGAAAGAGGCGTGATTATATGTATGTATGTATGTTTAATTAGTATTACCATATAAAACTTATTGTACCTACTGTGTTTCTTTTTTATATTCCTTATAATTTACCAATATTGTAGCTTTCCCGATGAGTATAAAATAATCCTTAGTGAATAATATAAATATTAAATTAGAAAGCTTACATTTTAATCAAGTATAGTTTATGTAGGTTCCCTTAATTTTCCATGCGTTTATTATTTTTTAATTATACAGTTTTATCATATGAGTACGTCTGAGAAGATAAATTGGACTTGGACACAAATGCCCCCAGTTATCCGTATTATTTGTAATATATTTCACAGAAATTAACAATGCCTACTCCATGAAATGTACATTAGAATAACAATGGAATCCTTGAAAGATATTACAATCTTATTAAATTAAACTGTAACTGAATATTTACAATGGCCTATTAATATTTAATTATTACCCCGCTGACAGTCGGAACAAAGCTTCAATTTTGTTGCTCCGTAGCACATAACATTTTGTGCGGAGGATAGTAGGAACATCTTGCTGCAACAAAATTTAATTCCTTGCTTTCTCAAGCTTGTACCAGTTTAGCACGGTTAAAATATTATTACGAAACTCGTAAAATATGCAAATGTACAAAACACGCAAGGTGTTCAGTTGCCTCGGTTTTTCTGACTTTAAGGTGGCTTGACTTATTCTTTTTACGGGACAAACTACG
This sequence comes from Clostera curtula, assembly GCA_905475355.2. NCBI lineage: Eukaryota > Metazoa > Arthropoda > Insecta > Lepidoptera > Notodontidae > Clostera > Clostera curtula. Next base: position 15,513,518 of record FR997808.1, on the reverse strand, counting down.
TTTATGGCAAATATTGTTAGTAAAGTTATGTTATACTATGCTAAAAAATAATTTTGTTTTATTAATGTCATATATATTGTTCATTTTAGGTGTGAGCAATGACGTAATGGAGACCTATTTATTCGCAGATTTGTATTTGATTGACCCTGTCAATGCCTTTAGACGTTCATTGCGTAAATGTGTAGCGTATTTCTCTGTTTCTCTCATCTCGCGAACTTGCTCTCACTGTGCTGTTTACTGTTTTGTAAACAAGACAAATAATTTGAAAAAATAAAGGAACTACAGAGTTTCTTGCCTACTGATCTCTGTGTGCCGTCTGCACATACAGCAGAATACGTATTTGGTGTTGTTATGAATTCATAAGTCAGCCTAGAGAATTAAGAAATAAATTGTATACAGTTGGTATTACACAGTTGCACAGACAAGTATCATTCAACCTTCCTTCCGACGTTGACCAACTGTAGTAACTGTAGTGTAGTTGCAGTATGAATGTGGGTGGACGTAATGCTTCTGGGACATCAAAAGAGATAGATATGACGATCGACAGGTATGTTTAGAGACTACCACCTAGCGTGGGACAAAGACCGAATGACGATATTGGTCATTTTAAATATGACGACATATAAGAGCTTTGTGATAAAACTTACTTCAATAAAGTTCCTTTTGAGTTTGGCTTTGAATTAACCTTAACAGCGGACTTAATGCCTGTCTACCTCAGGTGGCAGGTGCACTTAATTAACTAGGCTAAACGGTATAGTTTTAAATTACTATTATTATAAAGACTAAGTGTATACAAATATACATAAATATGAATAATTTTATATCTAATACTACAACTCAGCCCATAAATGACCCACTGCTGAGTCGGGCCTCCTTCCATAACAGGCAGGGTCATCAGCCTACTGTGCCGCGCTGGCCAGACGGGTTGGCACAGGGTTTCGTTTCAAGCTTTGCTTCCCTTGGGGTTTCGGCATTTTGTCGGATCCTAAGACCTAAGACCCTGAGGATGGAATTCTAAATCCGTCACCACACTGAAATGAATTTTATATAATATTAATTTGGCGCAGTGGTTGAGTGATCAACTGCTGCGCAGCATGTCGCGGGTTCGATCCCCGCACGGACGACCTACAAGTATTTGTTCCGGGTCTGGGTGTTTTCTATCTATAATATGTATGTATTTACAAAAAAAAAGTATATTAGTAGTTTATCATCCATCTCGTTACCATAACACAAGCATTAAGTTGCTTAGCTTGGGACGAGATGGCGTTGTGTGAAATGTCCAAGGGTATTTATTATTTAACTTAAACGGATGAACATATTGTCTACGCATAAATAGTGTTGAAGCCTGTTGATTATACTGAATGTTTGCGAAGTAAGTTTGCTAAAATACAATAGGACTGACATTTACGAAACTATATGAGTCCTTTCTTTTTTTATTAGTGACTTGCATGCCCTTTGACCCTAGGCTTACGTGATTGAAAGCAACGCCAGGGTTTAAGATGGAGCACGCAATTCAAGGAAATGCCCTATCGGACACCGGCTCTCACATACATACGACGGAACACAGTAAAACTGCTTGGCGCCGGACTTAGATGTGAGGGTGACAGCTAGCCGGGCGGACCATCCGATCCTACCACCAAGTATATAGAAAAAAAAACGATGCGTCAAAACCCTTTCTTGGCTCAAGGGGCAAGCGTACCATGTTGACTATAAGCGTTCTGTACAAAATGCGTCACGTCATGTCGACGCAATCGATTCAACGTCAGCTTTTATGGGTTGTCGTAAAACAATTTCGTTTGTTTTGCTCGTGTGAGATGATCTAATTTTTTTGCTCACACAAAACAACTTGTTTTCGTGTGGGCCGCTGTAAAACCATAAATTGGGCCGTAAAGAAATAGGAGTGGGAGAAATTTGGTTGTATTTGTATTTTTTGGCGGTGATTAAATTCGCATCATCATCATTTCAGCCAAAAGACGTCCACTGTTGGATATAGGCTTCCCCCAAGGATTTCCATCCGCGCCCGCATCCATCGTTTTCCGGCAACCTTAACCAGGTCATCGGTCCACCGTGTGGGAGGCCTACCAGCACTGCGCTTTCCAGAACGCGGCCGCCACTCGAGGACTTTTCTGCCCCATCGGGCGTCGGTCCTGCGCGCTATGTGCCCTGCCCACTGCCACTTAAGTTTGGCAATCCTTAATTTGCCTTAAATTCGCATTAATATCTGTTAATGTTGAACATTTCTGTGGCCTTTACAAAACACGGTCTAAATATCAGTAAATAATCTTTGGAGAACTATCGTATCGTTACGAATATAAATATTGTTTTAAGTACTGACTCCCCATATCATGAAACAATATTGTTCAGTTTTTAAACCTGTAAATTGTCAAATATATTTTCTAGAAGCTTCATACATTCGACCAAAATGTTTACTGTATTTGGACGATGAAACATGAGTGTACGAGAATTTCGCCATTCCAACAAGTAGAGATTGTATGGTCTCTTATTAATGATTTTCATCTTAGATTCATAATACTTTCTGCCTAACTATTGTTTCGCGATATAAAATGTGTTTGTGACACCAAATTTTATACTAAAATCCTCACCAAACGGATATGAGGAAGAATAAAATGCACTAAGACAGACAAACCCCCGTTGCGACTCTCAGATATATTTAAGCTGTAGGTGGTAAACAAAGATTGTGAAAAATCTCGTCTCTTTTGTACCGTATTTTTATTAGAAAGTGCGCCACGGCTCTGATGTATGTCGACACCGAATGTGAATCTTCTCGAAGCATGCAACACCTGTGTCTTATATAACATTCCATTCTGAACTGGTTTTGTTTTAAAATTTTGCAACAAGAATTTATTTATATTCTTTGAAATTAAACACTTTTGAATCCATTAATAAGTGTTTAATTTCAATGTGTAATAATTTCGATAACCTAAGACATCACTTAAAACTAATTGCGAGGCTTATACTGGCTTATTTAAATTCATTTTTCTGTTTATCTACTTATTGTCAGCCGCAAGCCCCCCAAATAAAATAAAAATAAAATAATATTATCTGTATCTGTAACTTCTAATATTTTTTAATATCTTTTTTAAGTACTCTTGTTAGAGTGGCCTTTTATTTCGGGTTTCTCTATTAGCCTGTATTACGCATTTTTCTTCTATTAACTAAGTTTCGAGGGCACTGAATTTAAAGATGCTTCAGTGGGTTTCTTAATAAAGTTGGCCCAGCAAGTTAGCGAGTGGCCTCGATCTCTTGAATCTTATCACCCAGGTCCCTCGAGTGTAAATACCTCGATAGGAACCTGGATAACAAGTCTCTTCGTGGAATGTATCTCCAAAATGATTTGAAAAGATTATCAATATTGGTATTAGTAGATTGTCTTCAAAACCACATCTCGAGAGCAAAAGGAGGTGTTGTAATATTGAATAGTTTAGGATAGTAGTTCTAAAGTCATGAAAATTGCACCAAGAAGTTGCCTGGACATTTGCAAAACAGGAGGAGCCACTTCTAAGTCACAAACCCTGTAAAAATGAAAACACGATGCTGGCAGCGAAAGTAAAGTTGATGAAGCAGGAACACAAGACCATCCATGTCCAGAATTTTTTAGCTGTCTCAGTCCGACAACTCATTTCTTACCAACCGACTACGGAATGTAGGCTACTGCAGCCTCTTACCCTCAAGTACACTATAAGTTACGTCATTATTTGTGTAGTAAAACATAACAGAATGACAAGTCTGCATAATTCTTTTACTGTTTAATCTTCATACAGAAAGTTCCTGGAAATTTTGTAATCCTTTTCGCTGGTGCTTTAAATTATGAAAATTATTTTACTTAAAAGGATTAAATTTTAGCAATGCACGCCGCCATTTTGAAAACTCCTTATGAAACTGCCTATCACACCGAGTGACTTTACAAATTTTATACGAGAATTTTTATGGTTTGTGAGTGCTTGTGTGATTGTTTAATGCGAAAAAAACTTGGTATTAAATTAAGCGTTGCCCAATAGGCTAATTTTTCTCATTCAATTTGTGAGTAAGGAGAATCAATTTATGAGAAGAAATTCACTGTATGAGTTGTATCACAGTTTGAATCACACTTATAAATAAATATTTTATTCGTTTTGTATAACTACATCACAAAGAAAAAATTTATAATAATATAGGGCTTTTTATCAGCCATGAATAATAATCATCTTATATTTTAATCTATTCAGTACTTTTATTTTATTGAAAATTCAACTCATGCGGAAAGCATGCAATTTAGAATACGGTGTAATTGCAACCAAAGGCTTTGCGCGCTGTACGCTGGGACAAAGAATGGTTGAATATCAGGTAGAAAATGCTAAATAAAAGAATAAAAGTAAAGACATTTGAGATAAATGAAAGTAGGGAAAATTTATAAAACTTTCAAATGCTGTTGGTGCGCTTTTAAGAAGGATAACAAATAAATAAAGAAAGTCGCTTAGCATTTTGTCCTTCGCATTTTTTTTTTGCAAATTATTGCACAAAGCAATTGTGGTCTGACTTCTGAGCCCAGTTACTTTGAACTACAATTACTCAGCCCATAAATGACAATGCTGAGTCAGGCCCCTTCCATTACATGGAGGGTAACTAGCCTGGCCCTCGACCGTGCTGCACCCTTGTTGTGGTGGCCGGGTGGGCCCACGGGGAGAGGCCGGATGAAGAATGACACAGAGGCGTGGTGGTTCTTGGGGACTCCTCTGTCCTCAGAGTTTCCTCGAGAGCCTTAAACTGCCGCCACACATGGTAGAAGCGGAGAGGCGGGCGTTGAGGCCAAGGCTGCCGGGCCAGGGCTGCCACTGTGCAACTTTGGCAAGACCGGTCGGCAAAGGGTTTGTATCAAGGTTATATTCTCTTGTGGCTAGGTGATATACCTCTTGCGTTCCTTATGAGACCCTCAGGATGGTGCGGGTTGGTGACAATGTTTATTTTCAATCCTACACCATACAATGCTTAACCAGTAGATAAATTGCGTTCCACACTATTTCTAGGTTCCGAACTCTTGAACTTACCTTACTTCTCAGCCCATGCACCACCCACTGCTGAGTCAGGCCTCCTCCAACTACATGGAGGGTTAGCCACCTACTTTTAAGTAATTATTAATCTGAGGACTTGTATGTGTTACATCTGACCCAAATTTTCATATTGCAGTAGCTTTAGTGAAACGCCAATTCATTTGAGCTCAACCATAGCTATGCTGTAATCTGTACTATATGAGAACTCGAGATTGCGCCCAAGCCATTGAAATATGGCACTTATTTCAAAAGCCACAGAGGCCTAACTTGTATATATTGGGGTCGTTAGATTTGTAGTTATGAAATGCTTTGTGCTATTTTGCTTCGGTGCGATGTTACGGATTAAATTCAGTGCTGGTGCAAGTCGAAAGGTAGAAGAGGACACCTGTATAAATATTGATGCAGTTTTTAGCAAACGACTGCTGCAAAGCATTCGAAATGTTGGCTATTTATGTAAAATATATTCGATAAATCCGTTAGGAAGAGTTTTATTACCATAATAGACTCTCACCAGTCTAACCTTATTAGGGTAAGGCCAAACGTTTGCATTTTTGTGAGTCGTGTAATTTCGGTTGCGTAATTTCTGCTGCATTCGGTTTCATACAAAATTCCAGTTCGTGCCACACGGCGACGCAAAATGGGTTGTGAGCCGACTCACGCGCAAAATCCAACCGAATTGTTTTCTCGGGGGGCGAGAGGACCAAGGAAAGCGTCAGTCAGGTAAAGATTGCGTGAAAGTCGACAACTGAATCAAATGCGCCCATCTGACAGCGCAACAGAATTTCTGCGACCGAAATTACGCGACTCACAAAATTACGCTCGTTTGGCTTTACCCTTAGGCGAAATACTCGTACTAGTAGATATTTGCACGGAGATAGTAGCTGTCCCTATTTTTATTTTACAAGATTAGTAATAACTATGGAACTGAGTGTTTAAATTCTCAAGTAATTACACTATCGTCAGCTGGTGTCGCCAGCTAGACCAAAATATAAAAAATCGGCTGTTTCGAATAATAAAGACCTATCTGCAATAATGCTTTGAGACCATTTTGAACTTCATAATATATTATTTAAATAAAGAATAGAGTTCAAAATGGTTTCAAAGCAGTATTGCAGATAGGTCCGTATTCTTCGGAACAGTCAAAATATAGCTTTGTTTGTCCTGAAATATTGCACTCGATATCTAAGTCAGCAGTACCTACTGTTTATGCTTTCGTTATATCTATAGATTTTTTGCACACTGTAAATCTACTAAGTATGGGTTGCCTGGAAGAGATTATTCTTAAGCGATAAGGCCGCCTATTGTACAAATCTTCTTTAAGTGTATACTGTAAGAACTTACTTGTTAATTATTGTGCAATAAAGAGTTATCTATCTATCTATCTAAGTAGTTGAAATTTTTTACCATAATTCAGGGTAATGTTATTTAACACATTAAAAATACCTACATTTTGATTTACGTGCGTAATAAGAGCAATGTACTCGTTCTCTTGCCAACTGCAACAACTGCCGTGCTTTGCCAAGAATAGCTTTTCAGTGGTTTTTGGTACGACTTTAATAGTATTCTTAAGTCATACTTATGTTCAATAAATTTGCTGCAACTTATTCTGAATGTAGATTAATATCTTTATTTCAGCTCATGAATGACCACTAACTCAGGCATCCTTCAAATTCGTGGGTTGCACCAAGTGGGTTGTACCACAGGAATTGTACCAAACCTCTCGACTGTGCTGCCACCTTGCTGTGTTAAGGGGACTCAAACTCAAAAGGAACTTTATTTACGTAGGTTTCATCACAAAACTCTTATAAATCGTCATATTTATAAACACCATTATCATCTTACGGCCCTTGTCCACACTAGGTGGTAGTCTCCACACACACCTATCAGTCGTCATACCTACATTCATACCTTTCACACACAACTCTTCACTCCTACAATCCCTCCAACTCCCCTGATCGTGCCGACTTGCGTGCCTTTAGGATCTGTTGGGGCCATACCGGCTTAGGGTAACCCATGCCGGGCGGCTCCAAGGGGAGAGGGCAGACGAAGAGCTTTGGTGGGTTTTGGCTCTGGGGACTCCTCTGTCCTCAGAGTTGCCTCGGAAGCCTTAACCTGCCGCGATACTCTTCCAACTGAAAACCAGCGCCACACCCAGTGGTATTGCAACTGAGTTGGGACCATTTACAGCCTCACGGCCCAGAAATTATACTTTAAAGCATATCTTTTAAGTGAGTAATTTGTTATTATTAGGCTTTTTTTGTTTTTATTTTATTTTATTCACTATTTATTAGTTTTTGAGCCGTGGTAGCTTTAATACACGTGTTTCTTTCTTTCTTTATACACTGTGTGGTGATTGCAGTGGAAGGCGGCCAGGCGTTGAGGCCAGGGCTGCCATCACTAGCGGGCCACGGCTGCTGCCACAACCGCGTGGATCTGGTGCCTGACGGGGGCAAATGCAATATCCCGCACGTGTCTCTCGGTGGGTTGGGGCTCCCCTTCAAAGCGTGGGGCTCGCTTCTACAAGCGGGCCAAGGCCCTATCACGGTCACGGAGCATGCTCCCCATTGGGGAGTGAAACCCGTGGCCCTGTTTCGGGCAGTTGAGGGACACCGTTGGTTTTAGTGGGTAGGTTGGGGTGCAATTACCATATTTCCACGTCCCGGAGTCCCACATAACCCGGCTGGCGTAAAGCGGTCGGGAACCCATGTGGATTTGCAAAGTAAAAAAAAGGCCTTAATACTAGAACAAAATTTTGCAAGAACTTTTTAAGATTCTTACGCGATTTACGTTAGGAATTGTCAGACAGCCGTCTCATTGGGAAATTTATTAGTAACTAGCTGCGCCCCGCGGTTTCACCCGCGCTTACTTATTGTCGCACCGCGGGTGAAGCCGCGGGGCAAAGCTAGTTTAAAAAAGTAGCCTAAGTTACTCCTTATAAAATCAACTACCTATCAGTGAAAGTCCCGTTTAAATCGGTCTAGCCGTTCCAGAGATTAGCCGGAACAAACAGACAGACAGACGGACAGACAGACAAAAATTAAAAAAAAAGTTATTTCGGTCTATGTACTGTGTATACATACTTACGGATTTAGTAAAAAGTGGTTATTTTATTAATACAAACAGACACTCCTATTTTATTTATTTGTATAGATGTATAGATTAGTTAATAATACTAAGTCAGTAAGTTAATATATTATATGCTGTTCAAACTTTATCATTATAATCCTTTCTATCTTAAAACATAATGGCGCCAAATATTTTACGAATTTATTACGCCTCGTTGAATAATTAATAACCGTCTATTCAAATTTCGAATAATCTATTATTCATAAACTCAATACATTATTTATTATTTGTATATCGTGAATAATAGATTGGAGAGGCCGCGGGCTAATTGGTGGCAGATAAACGTACTATTAGCAGTTTTAATAATGCACAGTAAAGTGCATTATTGAAATAGTTATTATTAATGCAATGCCCATTTGCCTCGGTTTTGAGACAACTTTGTTTCGTATTGATGGCCGTGCATTTAACCAAAAATACGCTATTTCTCCATACACGTTGACTGCTGCGTATAGATCTTACAAATGCTAATATTTTTAATAATACAATTAACATTCTGATATTACGAGATGACAAAAAACCGTCACCAGTCGGCCACCTAACAATCATTATCCAAAGTCGCTGTCGTTTGTCCGTCCCTATGTATGCTTAAATCTTTAAAACTACGCAATGGATTTGCTGGATTTTGAAGCGGATTTTTTATGCAAAGGGGAAGGTTTGTATGTATAATATACTAGCGACCCGCCCCGGATTTGCACGCGTGCAATTATGCGTGTATTATACATATAAACATTCCTCTTGAATCACTCTATATATTAAAAAACCGCTTCAAAATCCGTTGCGTAGTTTTAAAGATTTAAGCATACATAGGGACGGAGAGACGACAGCGACTTTGTTTTATACTATGTAGTGATGCATAATATTGTATAAAAACACTGATAAATGTAGATGTTCATCATTGCACCCGTCCGAAGCCGGAGCGGGTCGCTAGTTATAATTAAAGAAATAATCACATGAAGGATACAGAATTCCTTCATCGCCTGTTTCCCCAAATTGCACCATACGGGATGAGTTGCTATAGCAGGGGTGTGCTATTTCGCAGATTGCCCGCAATTGTAACGCTGGAACTGCAACCGTGAGAGTTTTAATCAAATATCACTCAAGCGCAACACCAACTTTGGACAATACCAGTTTTTTTTTACACTGCTACTGCAACTAGTCAGCCCATAAATGACCCACTGCCGAGTTTTTTTTAGACGATACTCCTGTACTAGGTATAACCTGTGTCACGGGGGCAGTTTGCCAACATGTAATTCACGAGCACAAATGACACCCAGACTCCGAGCCAGTGCCTGGTTTAAACAAAGACACTTGCCCGACCCCGGAATCGAACCCGGGACCCGTGGATCTAAAGGCGGTACTTCCTTCTTGTGCGTTTTTTGGCCTTAGCATTTCCATTTGTCGGCTCTTATGACACCCTCGGGATGAAATAGGATGGTGACGCTATGTTTTCTAAATCCTTTACTACACGTACATAAGTCAGACACGTAATTTAAACATTATTTTCGAGGAGGTCCGACTCAGCAGTGGGTCATTTATGGGCTGAATAGTAGTAGTAGCTCGCCCCGGTTTTGCACGGATATTTAACAAAAATATACAAGAATCTGTTATACTTACTTACTATACGAGTATATTTTTAAATTGTAGCTTATTTGTTATTTTGATGTAAGCCTCATCAAAATCTATTCAATAATTTTTGCTTGAAAGAGTACTTAACAAACATAAATTCTTACAGACTGAAATCAGCTCTACAGGAAACTGTAGTACAGACCGCGCCAATCTTTATGGCTGGTCTGAATGTAGCCGTTAGTACGAACTTGCGTATCGTACATTTTCATAACCAATTCGAACTTAGCTCACTCACACAAAAATGCGGGTGGCAAAGGCGCTTGCGGTTGAAAAACGGCGCGCGCGGGCGTGCCCTGCCTCCCCGCCTCGTGTACGTCCCGCTGATTTTGTGTTGTGCGCAGCGTAATGCGGCTACATTCAGACCGGTCATAAAGATTGGTGCGGACTGTACTATGCGGAGATGCAGCCATTTAGACACATAACCTAGTAGTGATTGCCACCATCTGCTTTTTTTTGTCTAATAAATATATTTCTTTCAAACTTTTACGTTTAATTAGTAGGATAGGATGATATTTTTATTTAATTGGAGATTCAGTGATTTTGTTTACAGAAACGGGAATCCTAAAAACAAGAAAGTTTTATCCCGACCATATTACACAGCGGTGATGTGTTTTCTGAAACTTTCGCGATATATCATCTCGTTGCTTATTCTAAACGGAGATGTGAAAATAACTTTCTGTTAAAGTCACTAGAACGAGTATGATGTGATTATGTTAATAATATAACTTTGGTTATGATTTTGTTTATCATACCTCGACAATCCCCCTCGACTGTGTTGCCACCTTGTAGTTAAGGGGCTTGCCTTTAGTTTATGCTTGGCCATTACGGCTCAACGTCATGTTACGCTAAATAGATAGTGTACTGATATAACCGCCATTACAATAAATCTTGAAGATGTTGTATTGACTTGAACTTTTTTTATGCCTCGCCAGGTCTTGCTAGCTATTCATTTTACAGCAGTCTTACCGTAAAGTTGTCTCATCATTTCAGCCCACTAAGGCGATTATGGGAACGCAAGAGGCAAATCAGATAGCCACAAGACAAGGAAAACTTGATACAAACCCTGTGCCAACCTGCCTGGCCAGCGTGGCACAGTAGGCTAATTACCCATATGTATTTGGAGGAAGCCCGACTCAGTAATGGGTCATGTATGGGGTGAGTAGTAGTACTTTAGAAAAAACCTGGCCAGATATGGCTGTACACGCTTTCATAAGCCCATCTAGTCCTATTAATTTACTTGTTACAAGTCAAGACAAGTACAGGTCGAGATTAAATGGACCTCCCTTGCAATCTAAATACAAAACCATATGGGCTGAACTATCTACATAAATAAAGATAACTTACTGTAAAAACAAGCTCTTTTAAAATGCTATGGAAGTTGTATGTGTTGTTTACCGATTTCCGTCCGGATGAAACCACAAGCCGGATGTGGAACGGTGACTTCCGGATTGGTTGCGACAAATCTGAACTTCTGGTTCGAACTGTCAGTGAAAAAAATCCCTATAAACTACAAAATGACTGAACCTGGAAATGAATGATATAACTAACGGTACAATGAATGTCCAATACACACATGCTACCAAACTTGTGAGACAGATCTAAGACATTTATATTAATATTATCACGGAAGTATCTACACATCTTGTTACCCGTGTGGGGACGGGTCAGAATATAAAACTTCCCCACCACACGCTGGCAAATAACGCGTGTTGTAAAAGTCTACAAAACCCAGCACGCTTGGTGGTAGGATCGAACGGTCCGCCCGGCTGGCTACCACCCTCACATTTAAGTCCGACGCCAAGCAGTTGTACTGTGTTCCGTCGTGTGTATGTGAGAGCCGGTGCCCGACAGGGCAATTCCTTGAATTGCATGCTCCTTCTTAGACCCTGGCGTAGCTTTCCATCACGCAAGCCTAGGGTCAAAGGCATTCAAGTCACTGATAAAAAAAAACACAAATAAAATAAAATTGGAACGTCTGTTTGTGATATTAAATATTTTTTTACAATTTTTGTCTGTATGATTAGCTGAAATAAAGATGTCTCAGCTAATCATGGCTAGACCGGTTTAAATGGGACATTAATCTTCAGATAGCTGATGTAACAAGGAGTAACTTGGGCTTCATTTATTGTCATACCCCGTAGTTATTGAGTTTTCTACATTGTTGTGGCAAACTTAGCTGCTTTTTTCAAATGTTTAAGTGATTTAGCGCAGAATTGTTAAGTTATCGTAAACTGCGAGCTGAACAATAAATATTTTGTTATATACCACGCGGACGCAGTGGCGGGTAACAGTTAGTAAACAATAACGATATTACTTGGTTATATATTAACTAGCGACCCGCCCTGGCTTCGCACGGATGCAATGATGAACCTCTTAATTTATCAGTGTTTCTCACCAATATTATGGATGTATTAGACGTATAAACATTCCTCTTGAATCACTTTATCTATTAAAAAAACCGCTTTAAAATCATTTGCGTGGTTTTGAAGATTTAAGCATACATAGGGACGGACAGACTACAGTGACTTTGTTTTATGATATTATAGTGGCCCGCCCCGGCTTCTCCCGTGCAAAGCGTGGGTGGGTTATACATATAAACCTTCCCCTTGAATCACACTATCTATTAAAAAAAACCGCGTCAAAATCCGTTGCGTAGTTTTAAAGATTTATGCATACATAGGGACGGACAGAAGAATGCGACTTTGTTTTATACTATGTAGTGATGTAGTGATTAGTTCAATTAATTAATAGGCAGAAAATCTGGCTTCAAAAGTAGGAAAACTTGATGTGCTAAATAATGACACTCACCGCTATAATTATCATACACGACGTTATTGTCGTACCGCGGGTGACGCCGCGGGGTGAAGCTATTCTAAAAAAGTAGCCTAAGTTACTCCTACCTATCTGTGAAAGTCCCGTCAAAATCGGTCCAGCCATTCCAGAGATTAGTTAGATTAGTTGAAGGGTTGGAAAAGCCCTTATATCTATAAAAACACGCCCTATATCTTGAAACGGGAACTTTCTTGTTCGAGGGGGGATAAAGGGCTATCACACTATACATATAAGTAATCGCGCCGGGACTCCTTTTTAAGTTTTATCGGCACGCACATTTTATCAACTTAGTTTCATTATATACTAGCGACCCGCCCCGGCTTCGCACGGGTGCAGTTATATTATACCTATAAACCTTCCTCTTGAATTACTCTATCTATTAAAAAAACCGCTTCAAAATCCGTTGCGTAGTTTTAAAGATTTATGCATACATAGGGACGGACAGAAGAATGCGACTTTGTTTTATACTATGTAGTGATGATAGTGATAATGATGATTTAAATAATTATGTAGACACCAGGGTCGCGAAGCATACTCCCCCGATTGAGAGAAGCAAGGTAGATCGGAGGATTTCCGACGAAAAAAACAAAGGCCTATCCTAGTGTATCCAGATTCCCACAAAATACATTCAAATTAAAGTACATACTTTGATTTATTTATAAGTGCCTCGTTTGACTGCCTGGGGTCCCGAGTTCGATTCCGGGGCCGGGCAAGTGCTCTGAGGCGCCGTCCTATTACCATCGCTCGCGCGATGATGCGTCCGTCCGATAAAAAATGATCGTGTGACCGTGCGATCAAACATACGGATTTCTACTGAATGTCCTATTGAAGGTCGTGCGATGCGACCAAATTGTTTAAACGCATCCTATTGATCGGACGACCGTGTGTTCAAATATTCTGATATCTACTAAATGTCATATGGTTCGATTCCATGGATTCGTAAGATGATATTTGAAGAGAACTTAATTAATAAAATGCGTGCTCATCCCATTATTTGGAATAAATGGAGTGAAGACTATAAAAACAGGCTAAAAAATGACAAAGAGTGGGCTATTATTGTAATGAATTTGATTAAGTGAAAATATTGATAAAAATTACAATATTATTATTAATCATCGTACGACCGTAATAGGACAAATGTTTTCTCATTGCACGATCGGTTTCATCGCACGATAAAATCGCATCGCGACATCGCACGAGCGATGGCAATAGGACGGCGCCTGAGTCTGGGTGTTATTTGTGTTCGTGAATTTCATGTTTGTAATCTGCCCCTGTGACACAGGTTAACCTACAGCAGGGGAACTTACGTTTTTTTTTAAAAAAAGTAAAAGGAAAACAAATATCTATTAACTACTTGTTACTTTGAGGAGATGAAAATAGAACAGTTTATCATTTGTCATTCAACATTGCCAATTAAATAAATAGACGTACCTAAAGAAAAATGATATATGTATTTTTCTTTGTCCGTCTGAAATAATCGTACGAAAATTATTTTGGTTTCAATTACGAAACTATATCTTTACAAATAATCGTATTGTATTTATGAAATAATTACTTTACCAAATACAGAATATTGTCCCTTTCCAAATTCTGAGGGCCTGCCTTGAGGCTATTCGCGAAATACTCAGGGAATTCTGAAATGTATAAAAACATATGAATGTCATGTTGTTACTATATTTGAACGAGAGTGATAATATTAAGTCCGTGAGGTAAAGGATTTAGAATGAATAATGTCACCACCCTATTCCATCCTGAGGGTGTAGTAAGAACCGACAAAAGGAAATGGAGACAAACCCCTGTGTCATGTAATGAGGGGAGGCCTGAGTATTTGTTTAGGTGAATATGATAAATATTTTTGTTTTTAATCCGACGGAAACGATTCAAAGCAAATATAGCATAAACGCAGGCGTTAGATTAGGAATGCTATCGGGCAATGGGGTGTCATTACTGTTCGAGAATTACATGTTTGTAAATTGTCCCCTTAATGTAGGTTATATCTAAGTTATTATTAAATCGTTATTAAAAAGAAAGAAACTCCTTTAATACATTTTATTAATCTATATAAATAAAAATGAATTACTGTTTGTTAGTCTCGCTAAAACTCGACAACGGCTGGACCGATTTGGCTAAGTTGGGTCTTGAAATATTCGTGGAACTCCAGGAAAGGTTTAAAAGGTGAAAAAATATGAAAAACCATTTATTTGTTTATTGATACTGAGGCGGTACGAAGTTTGCCGGGTCAGCTAGTGCCGTAATAAATATCCTATTTGGTCATAAAAGAGAGCTCAGCTTGAATTTCTGAATTAGCTGGAGCCGTGTAGGCTGCTTTTTTATGTCGGGAATACTTATGGATACCCGGCCGTTTGGGGACTGGCCGGGTTATGTGGGACTCCGGGGCGCATGGAGTTGGAAAGTTGCGCCCCAATCTACCCACTAAAACTGACGGCGATCCTCGACTGCCCGAACAGGGCAGGCTGCCTGCGTTTTTTAAGCCTGTTGTATGTCGAGTGGCGGTGGTGGTGAAATGTTCACTACGTATGAGCAAGCTGAGTGAAAGTCCGAAACAAATTTTAACACCGATTTATTCCTTCCACACGTACATAAAAAACAAAAGGAGAAATGTCACAAATACGAATTTAAGTAAACGAAAGACGACAGTTAATGCTAATGTTGGAGATAAGCTCCAGAGGCACATGCATACCACAATGACGTCGCGAATGCACTGCCGGCCGGCGGACTGTGAATCAGGTGCGAGCGCAGCGCACTCGGGTCCACTCGGTTCGTTCGGTTCCCGTCGGCCGGCGAGATGCTTAAGTGCCGTGTTACAAGATCGCTACAAGCCTTAGCTCTTCTTCGCATTCTTCTCAATCCACTGTTGTATTAGTAAAAAATGGCTGATACAACAGTGGCGCAGTGGTTGAGCAATCGACTGCTGCGCAGCATGTTCGATTCCGCACGGAAGAAATATTTGTACGACCTACA
Source organism: Clostera curtula (assembly GCA_905475355.2). Classification (NCBI taxonomy): domain Eukaryota; kingdom Metazoa; phylum Arthropoda; class Insecta; order Lepidoptera; family Notodontidae; genus Clostera; species Clostera curtula. Next base: position 15,497,904 of record FR997808.1, on the reverse strand, counting down.
AGTATTTGTTCCGGGTCTGGGTGTTTTCTATCTATAATTTGTATGTATTTACAAAAGAAAATGTATTTAAATAAATGACGTTCGCTTCTGTAGTCTGTGTGGCCACAAGATACAAGATAATTTATTTTGCTAATATGGGAAGTACAGAGTTAAGTAGTTTATCATCCATCTCGTTACCATAACACAAGCATTAAGTTGCTTAGCTTGGGACGAGATGGCGTTGTGTGAAATGTCCAAGGATATTTATTATTAGCAAAAATATCATCCTATTGGTATGCCTTTTTCTTGGAATTTCAAAACAAAACCAATTATACTACGGCGTGTTACATTTTCTTTTATATTATATAATTATTATTCCAAGAAACGAAAGGCCAGTTGCCTTAACTTAATAATAAATAGCAGGAAAACATTTTCTTGAGCAGAAATGGTACTGACACTTTGTTTTCGACGCCAATATGGAAATTATTATTCATGATCCCAACTTATTTATAGGCGAAAAAACTTCGCCGTGTTCAAACACGATCGTTATATAAATCCCATACGTTACTCCTGTTTGGATCTGCACATACTGTAACAGAAATGTTCTTTAAACTAGAATTTTGAGATATCCAATGAAAACATCGATTATATTTTTGAACAGATATCAATATTTTTTTACACAATCTAGTCATTTAACTTAGACTTTATTAAACATAATCATCATCATCATTTCAGCCAAAAGATATCCACTGCTGGACATAGGCCAAGGATTTCCACAAAGGCCGGTCCTGGGCCGCCCGCATCCACTGCTTTCCGGCGACCTTAACCAGGTCGTCGGTTCACCGTGTGGGAGGCCTACCAGCACTGCGCCTTCCGGAACGCGGTCGCCACTCGATGACTTTTCTGCCCCATCGGGCGTCGGTCCTGCGAGCTATGTGCCCTGCCCACTGCCACTTAAGTTTGGCAATCCGGTGGGCTATGTCGGTGACCCTGGTTTTCCTGCGTATCTCCTCATTTCTGTTTCGATCTCGCAGGGAAACTCCGAGCATAGCCCTCTCCATTGTCCTTTAAACATAATAGTTATTCCTTATTCCCTAATTCTAGCCTCTATGTCGTAAAAGCCGATAAAAGGAAATGACAAGGCTGACAACCTAGCCGCAAGAGAAGAAAAACTTGAAACGAATCCCTGCGCCATCCCGTTTGGCCAGTGTGGCACAGTAGACTAAACACCCTCCATGCGATGGGAGGAGGCCTGACTCAGCAGGGGTTATTTGTAGTCAAGCCTATAACACCCTTTTTTTCAAAATGGCACGTATCTGCCACAAAAAATAAATATGTTGTTGGTCTAGTGGTTAGATGTGCCGCCTTTGGATCAACGGGTCCCGGGTTCGATTCCGGGGTCGGGCAAGTGTCTTTGTCTAAACCAGAGGCACTGGCTCGGAGTCTGGGTGTAATTTCTATCTATAATATGTATGTATTTACAAAAAAAAATGTATATAAGTAGTTTATCATCCATCTCGTTACCATAACACAAGCATTAAGTTGCTTAGCTTGGGCGAGATGGCGTTGTGTGAAATGTCCAAGGATATTTATATTTATTTATGTATAAGAATAATGTATAAAGTGTTCTTATTATACCGTGTACGAATCCAATACGTTACCCTATTCCGAATCTCTATAATATCAGATCAGTGTGTTTACCACATTCGGAACACGTTACATAATCTTATCGGAAAGTATTCTAACCCGTACCTCGGTAACTTTTTACCTCTGGATTTACGAGTGTTGCGCCAAGTTTTGCGGTAAAAACATGAAAAAGCGTGACGTCACTGGCAGATGGAGCGAAATCGAACGAAGATTGACGAATTTTAACGTACGGTTGAGAAAGCGATGCAGGAATGCGAGATTGTTTTTTCATACCAATTTCATACACCTTTTTCTATGCATGTGAGCCCCGCCGCACATGCTCAGACTCGCATTGACTGTCACGAGTCGCGTGCGAGTGGCAGTATTTAAAACCTATGGCGCAGTACCAAGCTCCGCATTTGCTCTCACATGTTGACGCACACGCGTACATGCGGAGTTTGGTACTGCGCCTCGCACGCGTCGTGTGACAGCCAATGCGAGTGTGAGCAATGGATGTCACGCGCCGCGTGCGAGTGGCAGTATTTAAAACCTATGGCGCAGTACCAAGCTCCGCATTGCTCTCACGTGTCGACGCACACGCGTACATGCGGAGTTTGGTACTGCGCCTCGCATGCGGCGCGTGACAACCAATGCGAGTGTGAGCATGTGCGGCGGGGCTAAATCGCATTGTTTCAAACCCGTTCTCATTTTGAGTGTTGTACTGGCTTCAGAGTAATGCGGATTTAGAATATATGGTGTACTGTACCACACCCAGAATAAATAATATCGATATACCGAATACTACTGCCTCGTTGGTCTAGTGGTTAGATGTGCCACCTTTGGATCAACGGGTCCCGGGTTAGATTCCGGGGTCGGGCAAGTGTCTTTGTCTAAACCAGAGGCACTGGCTCGGAGTCTGGGTGTCATTTCTATCTATAATATGTATGTATTTACAAAAAAAAAATGTATATAAGTAGTTTATCATCCATCTCGTTACCATAACACAAGCATTAAGTTGCTTAGCTTGGGACGAGATGGCGTTGTGTGAAATACCAAGGATGTTTAAGGATGTTTATGTTTATACCAATTTCATACACCTTTTTCTATGCATGTGAGCCCCGCCGCACATGCTCAGACTCGCATTGGCTGTCACGAGTCGCGTGCGAGTGGCAGTATTTAAAACCTATGGCGCAGTACCAAGCTCCGCATTTGCTCTCACATGTTGACGCACACGCGTACATGCGGAGTTTGGTACTGCGACTCGCATGCGGCGCGTGACAGAAAATGCGAGTGTGAGCAAGTGCGGCAGGGCTAAATCGCATTGTTTCAAACCCGTTCTTATTGTGAGTGTTGTACTGGCTTCAGAGTAATGCGGATTTAGAATATATGGTGTACTGTACCACACCCAGAATAAATAATATCGATATACCGAATACTACTGCCTCGTTGGTCTAGTGGTTAGATGTGCCGCCTTTGGATCAACGGGTCCCGGGTTCGATACCGGGGTCGGTGTCTTTGTCTAAACCAGAGGCACTTGCTTGGAGTCTGGGTGTCATTTCTATCTATAATATGTATGTATTTACAAAAATAAAAATTATATACGTAGTTTATCATCCATCTCGTTACCATAACACAAGCATTAAGTTGCTTAGCTTGGGACGAGATAGCGTTGTGTGAAATGTCCAAGGATATTTATTTATTTATATTTTATAAATCTGTACAAATAAATCAAATTATAGGGTTTGTTTGTAATATTAAAATAGGAAAGAAAAGATAAGCGCTGGTAGGCCTCCCACTCGGGTGTACCGAAGACTTGGGTAAGGTGCCGGTACGAGATGGACCCGGGCGGCTCAGGACCGGCCTTCGTGGAAATACTTGGCGGATGTCTATGTCCAGCAGTAGACATCATTTGGCTGAAATGATGATGATGATGCTGATTAAAATGATCGTGTTTTACTAAGTGCATTAGAATGTATACACGGTACATTTAGCAAAACATTTTACTTTACAATTTTGTCTGTCTGCCGGTGTGTTTGTTTCGGCTAATCTCTAGATTGCTAGAGCGATTTTCACGGGGCTTTCACTGGCAGACAGCTGATGTAATAAGGAATAACTTAGGCTACTTTTATTGAGACCCCCCTCCGTTTTTCAGGAGCTCATAGCCAATACCACGGTGACGAAGTAACTAGTATCGAGAATAATACACTCACACACGCGCGCGTGCACATACACTCACACACGACGCGCACATCATACACTGTAAGGGACGTTACGCCACATCACCGGAGTGGGGCGTTAATAGCTGCGACACAGTCTAGTACTAATGTAGCTATTTATCGCACATTATTTAATGTATTCTTAGTTTTAGTTCATATAAATAAAGAATTTGAATTAAAGAAAAGATTAAGGCGTATTTTTATTTTAGGTAACGCGTTACAAAGCACAATGTGAACTTTTCAAATTGAGGTTACTCTACACGTGGAAGCAATGTAACGAAATATTTCAGGCCTCCACACCGCTAACTCAGCAGGAAATTAGATAATTATCCATAAACTATAACTCCTGTACTGGCAGCATCTGGACCTTGCTTCCCCAAAATGATTTATGTTAATGAGAAAGTGTGTTGCGGTTATTTCAAGTTATGTATGAGTATGTGCCATTTTTACCTCGTTGGTCTAGTGGTCAGATGTGCCGCCTTTGGATCAACGGGTCCCGGGTTCGATTCCGGGGTCGGGCCAGTGTCTTTGTCTAAACCAGAGGCACTGGCTCGGAGTCTGGGTGTCATTTCTATCTATAATATGTATGTATTTACAAAAAAAAAACGTATATAAGTAGTTTATCATCCATCTCGTTACCATAACACAAGCATTAAGTTGCTTAACTTGGGACGAGATGGCGTTGTGTGAAATGTCCAAGGATACTTATACTTATACTTGTCCAAGGATACATTATCATGTACATCTACACTATTATAAAACAAAGTCGCTGTCGTCTGTCCGTCCCTATGTATGCATAAATCTTTAAAACTTTAAATCTTAAGATAGAGTGATTCAAGACGAAGGTTTATATTATTTATAATACATGCATAATATTGTAGAGAAACACTGATATATTTAGATGTTCATCATTGCACCCGTGAGAAGCCGGGGCGGGTCGCTAGTACCAAATAATTAAAAAAAAATGTTAACCGAAATCCATTTATGTGCTGAGAAGTAGTACCTAGCAGAACATCTTAGAAACCTGCTAAATCTATGATTAATTTTTCATCCAAAAAATCTGATTCATAAAATTTCTCCCAACGTTCAAACACGCCAGGAAAGGATTTCACTCTTTGCCTAACAAGTTACTCGTGTCGCACTAAATATATGGGGCTCCTTTAAAAATCTTTTAAAAGAAATATCGTAAGAGACTAACGGCAAGCTTACGCAAATTGCTTTCAGAATTTCGTGTCGACGCTCATATTCTCGCGTGCTTCTTATTTTACTTCACTATTAGCTTATAATGTTTCGTGTTTGTTTGTTGATTTTAGCTCTCTGCTGCACCCCATTCCGTACTGAGGGTGTCTTAAGAGCTAACAAAAGGAAATGACAAGGCCGAAAACTTTTCTGCAATTGAAGGAAGATTGGAAACCCTGTGGCCAACCCGTCGGGCCAGTGTGGCACCGTAGGCTAATTACTCTCCATGTAACTGGAGGAGGCTCGACTCAACAGTCATCTGAATGATGAGAGTAATTTAAGATGGAAGATTATTTATTAAATTTGCATAAAAATACATTGAAACAAACATTCAAAACATACCATTTGTTAGACACACACACATATATATACTCTTATGGTTATTGTTAATGTCTGTGGTCAAATTGAGAATCACTATCACTTCACTATCACTAGTCACTAGATATTATAAAACAAAGTCGCTCTCGTCCGTCCGTCCCTATGTGTGCTTAATTCTTTAAAACTACGCAACGGATTCCGAAACGGTATTTTTTAAAAGAGTGATTCAAGAGGAAGGTTTACATGTATAATAATACACACGTAATATTGTAGAGAAACACTGATAAATTTAGAGGTTCATCATTGCACCCGTGCGAAGCCGGGGCGGGTCGCTAGTAGAAATATAATTCATATTAATTATGTTCGAGTTCCGATCGCTGGGCGACCACTAACAAGGTATAAGCATGTGGTGACGGATTTATTAAACACTAGCTGACCCGGCGAACTTTGTTCCGCATTATATATATTTAAAACAAAAAGAAAGTTGGACATAGGATACCTGAGATTTTTATCCCGTCCGTATAAAACCTACTATAACAAAACGCAACTGACAGCGAAACGTTATGTTGTCTATAGTTTAATATGATCGAAAATTTGACAATTAGAAATTTTGAATTCGACTTGTTTAAATTGTTGTAATTCACATAATATCTTTATAACTTGTAGCCTATGTGTTATTCTGATGTATAAGCTATATTATTGTAAAGTTTCATTAAAATCCATTCAGTAGTTTTTACGTGAAAGAGTAACAAACATCCATCCATACTTACAAACTTTCACGTTTATAATATTAGTAAGATAATATGACTTGGATGCCTTCAAGTATAGAGTGAATAGGCTTTTGCTGTCCCAGCGGGTTACACCGTCGGCCTCATCGTCACTTACCATCAGGTGAGATAGAGGTCAACCAGCCAGTCGTGAATAAAAAAAAACATAGTGGTACCACCCTGTTTCGTCCTGATGAAATCCGTAGAAGAACCAAAGCTAGAAGGATTGCAATGGCAATAAGAAGTGGCAATGGACAGGCCACGTAGCCCGAAGACCGGATTGCCGTTGGGGCATAAAAGTCTTCGAGTGGCGTCCACGTATGGGAAAGAGAAGACCCCCGACCAGGTGGACGGACGACCTTGTGAAGAACCACTGGTGAGTCGTGCGACTCACTAGTGGGTCTTCTATAGGCTGAGGGTAGTATTTGCAAAATGTCAGCATCAAACTATGGTTTTTTGCACAAATATTCGATGATTACGTTAACAAAAGTGTTACAGCGTGAACAAATAAAGCAAGAACATAAGGGATAAAAGTTTTTTCTAGAATGTACCCATGATAGAAATCTGTCGCAAAAGAAAAATAACCTACTAAAAAAAACTGTTTCTCAAAGAATTTCACTAAAGATACTGGAAGACTTATAAGTCTCGAAAATAAGTTAATTTAAGGCTGTCTGACAGTCTCGATTGAAAATATCTCAATAAGAATTCGATTTACTGGACAATGCGAATACTCGTCATAGTAAATTATCTTTCCAAGTAACTTTCAAAATATGGAGTCGTTTCAAATAATTCGTAATATCATACGAATGGCTAGGCTAATATGATATTTCCCAACAATACACACAACACAATAGTTATTTGTTATACAAGAGTGCAAAGTTGCTTTTTAACCGCGTGTTAAATCTTTGCACTCGAGTGCAACACGTAACTTTTCATTCCAACTCAGCGAGGAAATGACTAAATGCAAAAAAAAAACGTTTACAATCACAAGATAGGTACACTTTTATTTCAGTTTAGGTATTAATTACTACATTATGACAGGTAAGTATCACAGAATAATCTTTACTTTATTCTCTAGCGAATAAAAACGGCTTTTGCCCTCAGATATCGAAGAGCAAAAACACTTTATTCTCTAGTGAATAAAAACGGCTTTTGCACTCAGATATCGAAGAGCAAAAATACTCTTTCCGAGATGGGGGGATGAAAAAACTATTATTGACCATATAAATTGAGAGCGGTTTAAAATAAATAATTTATGACGACTGTATAAGTATTCCCTGTGGTGATGGATTAAAATACTAAGTGTCGCAACCCCATTCCATACTGTCTATGTGTTTATCGTCTGTCTGTATGTTTCGGCTTACCTCTGAAATAGCTGGACCTGTTTTGACGAGACTTTCACTGGCAGATAGCTAATTTAACAAGGAGTAACTTAGGCTACCTTTATTTACCCCCCGCTTTTCAGGAGCCTAAAAAAACTTTTTTGTTAAATACTCTACTAATACCATTTTACAAATAAAACAAACTAGACCTATTGTGGACTTTTCGTCTAGCTTGTACTCTTAATATCGTATTGTCCGTTATTTATCTCCACTTCCAATGGAATTGATGTTACTTTCACAGTGATGCCAACTTAATATAATTTATTAATGTCATCTTCAAGAGCTGCGCCATTATGAGAAAATTCTTCGGTATCAAGAAGTGATATTATTAGTATCATTTTACCCTGTAATCATACCCGACTTTTTATAAAGTAATGTTTCATTTTGTGTTTTATTAAATGTAATATGTATTACATAGACGCTTCACGAATATTTTATTAAAAAATAACATGCGTTTAAATGTGAATAACAAAAAAAATAGAAATTTCGGCATTTCAGTTTGGGTGTCATTTGTGTTCGCTAATCTGTCGGAGGGCATCTCAGGTTGGGAAGCCGCCGTCAATGTCCTCCCTACTGGCCTCCACGGGTAAGCCAGAGCTTCCTCCTTTGCAACCCACTCCACCGCCTCCTTCAGGGTTATAACTGCCTTACATACGGAAGACATTGCTTCCCAGCTCTCAGTTTATCGGGCAACCTGGTTAAGCGCCAACCTATAACTACCAATGCAGCGGCTTAATGGAGCCGAACGCTGTGTGCCACTACTCGTCGGGCATCTCCAAGTCTCCCGGCAATGGTGATCGCGTACCAAGTGCCCCGGGAGACTCCCCTTCCCCACAAAAAGATACGAGTTGAATTTGAATTGATATAAAGGTACCTATTATTCATATAAATCAGGCCTGAAAGGTGCGCATTCAATCGAGCCTCACAAAGCATTCTGCTGCATCTGACATTGACAAACTGTTCACGAACTAATCCCAATCTACGGTTAGCGCGACTACCCGGCGCCCGGCAATTAATTAAACATATTGATTGCCTCTTGAAATGATCAGCGTTAAAATTTTCAACGGGACGTTTTATTATAATGAGAACTTATAATGATGGGATTAATGTGATACGCTAGGCTGAACAGTGATATTATTTTAAAGCTAGGAATATGACATAATACATGGTGTATTACAAACCGTTTGCTACCAAAAATATCGACTGTTCTATTAATACTGGTCGCATACTTCGGGAAACACTAAAATATTGGCACCAACCAGTCAATTAGGAATGTTGTGACGGATTGAGAAAGCATATGGTCACCAACGAATTCCATCCTGAGAGTGTTCTAGGAGCCGACAAAACGGAATGACAAGGCCGAAAACCTAGCTACAAGAGACTAGTATTTAGCAAACACAAACCAAACTTTTGCAGATCTTGATGAAATTGTGAAAAGGCAAGAAATGTTGTCCATTAATTAAAATTAAAATAAGAAACAAACGTAAATATAAATCACAGACTAGGTAAAATTATGCTCTTCAAATAGGTGGCCTATTTTCAAAGTCGAAATTATACCCAATACTTTCATCTTCAAAAGTGTCTTAGACAAAGTACCAAAATGACAATGGCTCTTTCAAAAATAGTTTTATAGCAGTTTCAAAGAATTCAACTTAAAATTAAACTTTGTCTACATCGAAGAGCAGGCTTGTTTAAAATTCAATTTAACTGAGTATTATAGGTAATTAGAATGAAATTCCACTTTCATCATAGTATTTTATTATATCGGAAATAATCGTGAAAGATCTAAAACTGAATTATTATGATTCTTTGTGGGACTTGTCATCACTACATAGTATAAAACAAAGTCGCTGTCGTCTGTCCGTCCCTATGTATGTTTAAATCTTTAAAACTACGCAACGGATTTTGAAGCGGTTTTTTGTAATAGACAGAGTGATTCAAGAGGAAGGTATATGTATATAATACATGCATAATATTGTAGAGAAACACTCATAATTTTAGATGTTAATCATTTCACCCGGGCGAAGCCGGGGCGGGTCGCTAGTTTAAGAAATAAGGGAAGAAATATGGATAATTTAAAATTTTATAAATATGGATAATTTTAAATATTAAATAATTTAAAATACCCTAAATTATTACTAAATGCGTACCTTATTGTATTACACGATTATTGTACATATTTGTCAGATAGCTATTCCAGCATTATTGAGTAATAAAACACATCCTTTGCAAATATTGACTTTTACAATAAAATCTTACTAATATTAAGATATAGTAAGATAAATACTTACTAGTAAGATTTTTATCCTTATGAATACTAGGTAAGTAACCTAGTTTATTTGTACAAACATTTGAATTTCATCTCACTTCATCACGAGCTAAATTTTGGAGGGCAATGTCATACGCTATAAATCTCCCATCTGGAAATTCAATTCCTTCTCCGTCACGCTGAAGCTGTGAATTGCCAGGTCACCCCGAACTATATTGAATGCTTATTTTTTTTAATAATTATGAATTATTTGAGTTGTCTGCGTAGTATACATATTAGCTTCTTTACGCGGCTTTGTCCACGTGGATTTTAAGCCCGTGCCAAGTATCTACCAATGTTTAATGTATCTATATATTTAAGCAAAATTCCTTAAACACAAGCTATTAAAGTACCTTCAAATCCTAATTTGGGTTCAAACTGCATCTAAAATAAATAGATCTTTGATGTCACTGTTAAATTATAACAGACAAATAAACTGTTTTATTTACAATATTAGTTTGGATTTTACAGATTCCAGTATGAATTAAGTCAAGTTTTCTCTAGTACCGCGCTGGCCTCAAGAATTAGCACAGTTTTTCGGATAAAGTCTTTCTTCTATACTTCACATATTCTGCCCAAGTACATGTAGGTCCTTAACCCATACTTTACGTCACTCTCGAGAAGGATTAAATCAGTGTAAAATATTTACTTCAGTATTATTTCCTTGACCCATATAAATATCAAAATCATTACCGTTCTGCCAGCTGCAATCGTAACTCTAATTTGAACAGCAAAGTCCAATGGTTCTCCAACAAAATATTAAATACACATTTTCAGTTTGAAAATGGCGAAAGTTTGCTCATTCACAATTTATTTACCCGCATCGACATAACACTGTTTACCTTTCCCGGTAAATACATTAGTGCATTCTCTATGATAAATTGTTTTATCACACGTTTGAAATTTAATTTACTTGCATAAATAATACCGATGAGTTTGGTGATGACGTATTGTATTGTATGTCAGAGTCACAAAAGTAATCCATCATCTGAGTGTTGTAAGATAGGTGAGGAATATAGTCTACAAGAAAAATATATTTTATTGCAAAATTCGATCGCAATTTGTGATATAGAAGAGAAGAGGCTGACATCCTGATAATGGTAATTAAATAGCTTAAAGTCTTTCAACTGGCGAGGAACCCGCACTTGGACTCAACGATTAATGATGTAGGAAAGAAATCATTGAGATTGTGAATATCATCATAAATACTATGTATTAAAGTTTCAGTGTCCACCACAACCTAACAAAGACTGGTAGGAAGTTCTATATCATGATTACTATTGACTTCTAGACACTTTCCCTCTCCAACATCAAGAAGAATTTTACTAAATTCTGAATCAGCTGAATGATGTGCTCTCATGTTTTGTTTTAAATTAAGTTTTTAACAATGTCTCCAAAGTACTAAACGTTTTAGCCGGAACAAACAGACAGACAGACAAAAATTAAAAAAAAATATTTTGGTCTATTTGCTGTTTAAACATACTTACGCATTTAGTAAAAAGTTGTTATTTTATTATTACAATCAGACACTCCAATTTTATTTATTTGTATAGAAGATGTATAGACTAAATAAAAGTAGCCTAAGTTACTCCTTATATCATCAGCTACCTATCGGTGAAAGTCCCGTCAAAATCGGTCCAGCTGTTCCAGAGATAAGCCGGAACAAACAGACAGACAGACAGACGGAAAGACAGACAAAAATTAAAAAAAAAGTGATTTTGGTCTATGTGCTGTGTATACAGACTTACGCATTTAGTAAAAAGTTGTTATTTTATTATTACAAACAGACACTCCAATTTTATTTATTTGTATAGATAACCTTTTACAATGAGGTGAATAAAAACCACAGTATTTATCAATATAGTACCGACGTTTTCGTTCCTAAACACCAACGGTAGATGGGCTCTTCATTTTAATAACAGCCATTTGGAGGCCGGTTCGACCCAAAAGGATTTTGTTTATAGGTCCATTAATGAATTTCGTTCAGAAATCATTGCTTATAGACCTTTTCATACCTTAATTTGTAAAGGTATCGTGGTATTAAGTGGTGATCGCCTGCTTTTGTATTCGGGGCTTTGTTAGCGGTATTGCTTAGTTTTGCTAAAGCAAACGTCTTTAGGTTCTATTATATTGTGTTAGCTTCAGAATGTTCATGACTTCTTGGGTAAATTAAAATAGTATGACGGGTACTATTTGCTTTTGATAGGTTTGGTATGATTTAAATGTAGGTACATAGAAAAAGATAACAAGTCACTTTTAGAAGAAAATCGAAAAAAAAAACCATCAAAAAATTGGTGCCTTATCTATACATATACTTATATCCTAATTGCTTCAAAACAACTAGAAAGTCATCCAAGAATACTGAATTTTGTCTTCCGACAAATGGTTATGTGCATTTATTTTAAATTGTATAGCAAACTACTGTTGGATTTAGATAAAAACTCTATGGGACCATGCGATAACATACACATGAATTAAGACTTCCTTTTTTTGGAGATCGGTTACAAAAAAATTATAATTTCAATTTAAGCTACAATATGCCAGAGTTCATCCGTGTTATAGATTTAAAATCCTCAGTGTTAACAAACCGTTGTAGACGGTATCGTAAGAAAGTAAATTATCACTATCACTACATAGTATAAAACAAAGTCGCATTCTTCTGTCCGTCCCTATGTATGCATAAATCTTTAAAACTACGCAACGGATTTTGAAGCGGTTTTTTTTAATAGATAGAGTGATTCAAGGGGAAGGTTTTTAAGTATAACCCACCCCTGCTTTGCACGGGCGAAGCCGGGGCGGGCCACTAGTAAATTATAAAACCACTAACTCAAAACGTAAAAACTGGATATCCTCCTTTAATATTACTACTACTCAGCCCATAGAGGACCCACTGTTCATTCGGGCCTCTTCCAGTTACATGGAGTGTAATCAGTCTACTGTGCCACGCTGGCCAGACGGATTAGCACAGGGTATCGTCTTAAGTTTATGTACTCTTGTCGGCTCTTACGATAGCCTCAGGATGAAATGGGGTGATGATACTATGTATTCCATTTCCGTCTTATTCTAGGATAGAGCTAATATCCCTGCATTAAAAGATACCCGGTTCTACAATAGATCATTTACCAATAATCGTAAAGATTTCGACAAATTTTGTTAATAAGAATAAATATGAAATTTTCGAAAACAAAATGATCTCTAGCTCAGTCACAATCTAAACAACAAAACGAATAGCTACGTTCGAAATCCCAATATTACAATAGTAAAATATGATCAGAATATGGACACAAATCACAACAGACAACCAAACCAATCAGCACTGAAAGCAAAAACCATCGCATCACGTACATGAAATGAAAAAAAAAGCTAAAATGGTGCAGCTCTAATGGAATATGCAGGGATACGAATCCGAGACCGGAATTTCCTGGATATGACAGCCCTGCGATGATGAATGACCCCCACACTTGGAGCTATTCATAATGATATTAGTCCAAGTTATTGTGGCGTACTGTGAGATGGATTAACGTGGCTGTTTCATTTTACGTAGATGACGTTTGCGTTTTTGTGGGAGCCATTTATTTTTAGTTATTAATTGTTTCGCGCTAGATGGTGATGTTTCCACTAGGTTACTGTTCCAGTTTGTGAGTGTGGGAAATCATAGAGATTGTATTTTTTTATAACCTGAACACGTGGTTTTGTTTCAAGTTTTCCTTCTCTTGCGGTCCTATGTCACCCTCAGCTTGGAATGGGGTGGTAACACTATATACATTTTGTCTTAATCAATTTATTAATTTGTCGCTGCGAGCATTTATATAGCGAGGAACCACCTGAATCCAGTCGTCCCGCAACCAGCGACACTGCAAAGCGTCTGAGACGTTGGGATTTAAATAAAAGAACCAATAAGTCATAATTTACCGCATTAGGCAAAGATCGTGATAACCTAAAACCACGTACAGACATCGCGAGGTGTGCTTCGCGAATGGTTCGTCACGCATGCCTCAACCTGAGGCATACAACGGTACAATTATGCGTGCGTCCAGAACCTCCACGCACGGTGTTTCAAGAGCGTGCAACGCAAACAAACTTAATCGTCCACATGGCTCGTACTGAGGCGTTCGCAACGATCGTATGACGCGAATGCTCACTGTGAGCACACACGTCCACACAGCCTGAGGCATGCGAGACGAACCATTCACGACGCACGCCTCGCGATATCTGCACGCGGCTTTAGACATCATTATGAGAAACATCGTGGCTGCGCAGAAACGACTAAAGGATAAATTTCGATGCACGGACACGAATAATTGAACTCGTAAATAAATCGTTTCGAAATCGATGTGAATCTCCCCTAGCAATCTCTACCAATCCTTTCTCCACCCCCACCGGCCAGCAGGCCAGCACTCTTGGGCATCTTTCAATTTGATAAGGAAGCTTGTCTTTTGAGCTACAAAATATAAGATCAGACCAGAATCTTTTATTAGGTTTCCTGCCGTCGTTTCTTTGATTATATATATTTACGACACAATCATCGTCAGGTTGGTAGCATTGTGTGTGCTAAATATTTCTCCAAAAGGACCATAAATTAAGAGATAAATTACATATTGGATAGTGGTTTACTAAATCTTAGTAATAATGAGCTCAATATAAGGACTTAACTATAAAGGTTGGCATTCCCTCAATGCTATTGTCAACATCTAATACACTTAAAACGTACTTAACAGTAATTTTGGATGTCCATTAAGAAGTTTTGGATTGTTTTAATGACAGTCCATTTGCTTTATTCGGTAAATCACAGTTTAAGTGTTGTTGACAAAAGTTAAATGGGGAATATTTCTGCTGTTATTTTGTCTTCCTTAAAAATAAAAATTTACCAAAGCTTATATCAAAGGAATGCAGGATGGGCAAGTTACTTGGAAATCTTTGATGTACAACAATAGACTTAGGGTGATTGTTGAATAAAAAAAATCTTATAACCTAGTCACTTAACCTGGAAGAATAATTTTGAATAAGAAATACCAAAAATGAGGGACAAAGAAAATAAATACGTCTTATCGGGTTATGACTTGGATATGCCTAGCGGAACATTCTCCTCCAACCGGGTGAAGTGAATCATGTGGCCCAGGTCAGTCGAGGATAGCCAACGGTTTTAGTGGGTAGGTCGGGGCGCAATTTACCATCTCTATGCGCTCCGGAATCCTACACAACCCGGCAAGCCCTCAATGAGGAATTCCGAAGAAAAAGGATTGTATTGAACATACGAAGAAATCATAACACGAAGACTATGAAAAATCGCAGAACATACATGGATTTGGGTACCCCAAGGGGTGATTTATCTCTGGACTTCCGCTTGACACTATTTTTTGGCAAATCCTGTATATACACGATGCGTGTTTGACCTGACCTGAACAGATACGACTGCCTCGATGGTTTACGGGTTGGATGTGCCGCCTTTGGATCAACGGGTCCCGGGTTCGATTCCGGGGCACTTGCTCTGAGTCTGGGTGTCATTGGTGATCGTGAATTATATGTTTGTACACTGCCCCGGCGATACAGGTCTTAACGTGTAAGAACAAAAAGAAAAGAAACTTTATATTGTCTCTGATAAGATTAAGACACGTAACATAACTTTGAATATTTTCTAAAAATACTCCCAAATACCAAGTAATGTAGCAGACATTCATTCACAAAACTGTCTCCGGCAACTATGAGTTGACTCTGATCATTTGACCGTTAACTTTCCTTTTATGCTAATTCAACGAAATAAAGCGAGCCTCACTGTGAAACTTTCTTAATATAATATTCCAAAAGTCAAACAGCAGCGAGGGTTGCTTATAAATTTAAGTAATGATGGCATTTCGCCCTTTCCCTGGTCACTCGGAACTTTCTGGAAGTTTCGTATCAACCATTGATACTGTTTTTGCTAGAAATCAAAAGCGTTTCAAGTTTTAAATGCTATATTAATTTCATGAAAATCAATTCCAAGGTATTCCACATTTAGAACTCGTGAGTTGGAGAGTTTTGTGTTGATTTTACGGAGATATTTCTGCTTAGCGTACTATACAAATGTAAATTTTTTGATACACACATCTTGTATGTTCTTGTACATGAAGCATCAATTGGTGTTGAACTAGCTAAAAGGATTTGCAGAAACATTATTCAAAGGATTGCTTGTTTTCCGGAAAATCCTAGTGAATAGTCTGCAGTATGTCCTAAAAAATGAATGGTCTACGCCGGACGCCAGGATTAAAAACCTTGATGCTGCATGTGCTTGTTTGGGAATAAGCAACATTATTTGTACTGGAAAATCTATATTTTATTTAATAGATGCGCTTATATGCTTCCTGGTGGTGACGGATTTGGACAACTCAATGTCACCAACTCACACCACTCTGAGAGCGAACGTAAGAGCCGACTAAAGAAACGCAAGAGAAGGTAAACTTGATACAAACCCTGAGCCAACCCGTTCAGCGTGGCACAGTAAACTTATTTCTCTCCATGAATTTGGAGGAGGCCTGACTTACTTTCTAGGTAATTTACGGGCTGAAATTATGATTATGATAAATGCACAGATAATATTATATAATGTGAATTAAAAGCCTCTCCTTATCCCTTGCGTTTTCTTGCTAATCATCTCGTAAATGGCACAACACTATTAACGAATTATAGCTTTGTTTTCTGAATTGAATTAAGCGTAGTGATGTTAAGCTCTAGAGTTTTGGTTAAGTCTTTTTCTTGGCTTAGTCTTTCGGGCAGCAAGGACGCTGTCGGTTATAGTGAGCAGGTTAGGTTAGTGGCCATCGTGTCCTGAACCCTACACCTTGGGTGGCGGGCTCATAACCGGGCGTAAGACATGGTCCGTCCTGTTGCGCGCAAGGAGCAGTCTTCGGACTAGGGCTGCGGTCAGGCTTTACGTTGGTGCAATTCGAGCCCACGGAAAGCCTCAGCAGGCAGCACAAACAAGCAAAAAAATAGGGTTAGCGCTTACCCCCGTCGAGCATGCTCCCCCATTCAGAGTGAATTCTGCGGCTGGGTACCCAAAATTTACAAGGTAAAAAAAAGCTTTTCTTAGCTGATCTGTAGCTACTTTGCTCAAGATATTCCAATATCCAGACTCCACTTACATAAACCCAATATTTTTGATGTAATCAATAACCTTCTGCGTTTACCTCAAACTCATCAATAATCCCGAAAGGATCCGTACGTAAACCCAACGAAAGCTATAATTATTTTATACCCTTCATTTATAGCGTTGGAAGTACAAACAAGGTCGTGGCTGTCAACGTTAATAAATCAGAGGGAAAACCGGGACTGATGAAATTTTATTACGGCATTTTAAATAACTTTCAATTTTGTTAACAACTTGTTTACTTCGGCCGATATTGAGATGGTAGCTTACATTGTGTGGCCTCAGTGTAAGAGGTCGGTTTTTTGTACAGAATTTTTCTTAGGATTTTTGAGACTCTTTGGTGACTAATTGACTAGAATATTTCATTTTGTGAAAGTCACAAGAAATGAGAAAAGGAGAAAGTTGAACCGCAATGTAAGAAAACTTCGATAACAAAACTTAAGTTTCATATGAATTGAAATATTATTAAATATGATTTCAAATAAATTGAAAGTGGTATGACTCAAACAAAAGGCTATCCATGGGCTAACTTCTTAAAAGATTAATCATTAATGTGAATAAAGTAGTTAGTTTTTTACCTGCGGTTTCAGCTTCGTGATGATAGAAAACTGTGATAATGGTGATAGAAATCATCAAAAATCTTGTCGTCAGATTTTTTTTCCTACTTACTTGATACTTATCGTTATATTTTGGATAATTTACACTATATCTTTATAAATTATAGCCTTCGTGCTATTTTGATGTGTATTAATTACTGCAATATTAATTACTGTGAAGTTTCTTCAAAATCCATTCAGTAGCTTTTGCGTGAAAGAGTAACAACCCCATACATTCTTACAAAATTTATTACTAGGGTGTTAGGTTACTCTTTCACGCAAAAGCACACAATATATACACACACACACACAAATGAATAAACAGGTCACAATTTTTCCTATTTCCATGACCACATTGGCACATTTATTATATAAACATAGTTTCTAAACACGCTTCCACTTGACGCTCCCAGTGGAGCCACAAAACTAATTTGTATCAACGATCCCAAAGCCAGGATCGATCAATCACAAGGACAAAATGCGGACGCTGTCAACCCGGCCCTAGTTTTGCTGATTTTAGCCGATTAGTGATTTGGTGCCATGAGGGCTTCAAGGGGTTCCCTTGACGAATTGTTGGCCTTAAGGTGGGTTGCGGAACGTTCCGTTTGAACTCCGTTCCGGTTTAGAGTGTATTTATCTTGCGCTTTCGTCATATTTGTTTTGACGGTTCGTTATATGGCTACTTTATTTTTCTTTATATAATCTTGTCTTTGGTTAATGCATATGGTGACGGATTAAGAATATATAGTGTCACCACCCCATTTCATTCTGACGCTGTCGTAAGAGCCAACAAAAGGAAATGGCAAGGCTGAAACATAGCCACAAGAAACGGAAAACTTGTAAAGAAACCCTGTGCCAATACATCTGGCCAGCGTGGGCTTGTAAAAAAACAGCCCTCAGTAGTGGGCCATCTATTGGTTGAATGGTAGTAGTTGCCTTTGGTTTGATTACCTTCAAGGGAATAAAATTGAAACAGTTTCTTGGTTTGTCTAAAGAATGAAGTTTAAATGGTGGAAAAGACACCATAATGACATAAATTTACAAAACTGTGAAATTTTGTTGGCTCTCGCCCTTACGTGTCATAAACATTACAACTAGATTTTTATAGTCTTATAAATTTACTAGCGACCTGCCCCGACTTCACAAGAGTGCAATGATGAACATCTAAATTTATCCGTTTTCTCTACAATATTATGCACGTATTATACATACAGGACGTCCCAAAAAATTGTGTCAAGAATAAAAATCATAGCACAAAAACTATGAAAAATTGCAGTACAAACATGGCGGTGATTCGATTATCCCAAGGCGTACTTTATCTATGGACTTGGGACACCCTGTATAAAACTTCCTCTTGAATCATCTACCATCTTACTATTAAAAAAACCGCTTCAATATCCGTTCCGTAGTTTTAAAGATTTAAGCATACGTATGGACGGACAGACGACAACTACTTTGTTTTTTCTATGTAGTGATAGTGATACGTTAGTGCGTATAGCTAAGTGACGTCACTATTACAGAAATACGTTTATATCCTTTTACATAACCGCCAGTACAGAATATGGTAATAATATCATATACTCAAAATATTTCACCAAATAAACAAATTTAGAACCAACACAACTTGTACCCAATTAGGCAAAACCATTGTTTCCAAACGCTATAATTCCACAGAGCCACTAGAATCCATACGGAATAAACTCCCAGAAATCATTGCCGATTCCCAGTTTATTAACGTCGAAACTTTGCCTACAGTACAAGGTGAATAGATAAGGCATCGGAGTGAGTGTCGAACTAAAACTTCCCAAAATGCTTCCAGCAATTGTTGGTGAAACAATGCCCGTGTTAGCAACTCGATAGCTCTTGAACGCACATGATTGTGGACTAATTGATCGCTTTCAGTTCCCATTGTTTTGTTGAGGGACTTTATTTAGAGATGAGGGTATTGATAAATTGTTTTGTCTTATTTTTGATCAATATTGATAATGGCTATTGATGTGTAGACGAGTATTTAAGGGTTTATTATACAATAGGGAGATCTCAAACTCAAAAGGAACTTTATTTACGTAGTTTTCATCACAAAACTCTTATAAATCGTCATATTTATGATTACCATTATCGTCTTACGGCCCCTGTCCCATGCTAGGTGGTAGTCTCCACACACACCTATCAGTCGTCATACCTACATTCACACCTTTCATACACAATTCTTCACTCCTACAATCCTTCCATCGCCCTTAATCGCTCGCAATCGCTGCGTCCACCCACATTCATGCTGAAACTACCACCGGTTCGGAAGGCTGCTCTACAGAGAAGAGCCGGCAACAAGTGCTCTGTAGTTGTTTTTTTTATAAATTACTGATCTTCCTTACATAAAGCACTAAACATCAAAGTGAGAGCAAGTTCGCAAGTTCGCAATCTAAAGAGATGCATGGATTGTTAGAATGAAGAGTTAAGCATGAGCATGAATGTAGATATATCAACTGATAAGTGTGTATGGAGACAAGGGCCGTAAGATGATATTGCTAATATTAGATGTGACGATGTATGAGAGGTTTGTGATAAAACCCACGTTAAAAGTTCCTTTTTGTTTGAATTTAGAATACAATAGTTTATTATGAATATGACCCCAGTAAAGTACATGTTTGTAAATCGTGTTCGTAATGGAGCACTTGGAAACGTTTAAAATATTTCATCTTCTTCATCAGCCTAAAACAATCCAAGATTCGATACTGAACTCAATCTTCAATTTCACGCATTCCAATGCTGTCCACGATCTTGTACAAATGCCGTCGTCAATATATTTATGTTAAAATATATGTGCACAAAATGCACAAATATTGCTGTTCTATAAACAGTTTTATCACATCGAGATTAAAGTCAAGTTCTATTATATGGCACCTCGCGCCACTAGGTGTATGTGTGTTCAATAGTTTAAGGCTACTTGCCACGTGGCTATTTGCGTCTGTGTATATAAGTATCATTATTATAATCTTATAAAATGACTCTGTCATTTATACAATTGTCATAGAGTATTTTTTCTAAATCCATGTTTTATGTCTTCTTATTTATGGTTGAGGTTGATGTTTATGACTAGGAGACTAGTCGCTCGATGTGGGTTTACAGGGAGCGTGAAAATGACAATTGTGCCTCGACCTACCCACTAAAACCCACGGTGTTTTTAGACTACTCCTCTGGCTCCAGGGTCACGGATTGTGCTCCTCATAGGTGGAAAATGATTCATGAAAAAAAATACTATAAACCAGGCTTTTAGGTTTCAACCAGTAAACAAATTTCCCATTTTACATTCATTCCGAAGTGACTGTGTTAGGGATTCAAAGGTAAATGATCCGAAAACCATAACCGAAATTTTCGCGCATATTACATAAAGAATTTGAGAATTCTCTGAACACACCTGCACAATGTAACTTGAAGTCAAATTGCACAGCAAGTATTCAAGTCTCGTTATCGCGCTAACTGCGAACAACATGCTAAGTACGCTTAGTTGTTAGCAGACGACTTGCTTTCATTGCGCGAACGTGAATTTTGCGACACTTAGTAACAACTATGCATTTTAATACAGTACATGCATAAATACACCGCTGCACCGGAAGATGTTTTCAAATTACTGGACTGGAAAGGGCTAAGCAATAACGTACACGGCGAGTGCATCACTCACCTTCGATTTGCTGACGAAGGACCATAAAGCGTCTTACTACGATGCTCGATGGCCTCTGTCGAGCCTCCAAACCAGTCGGCCTTAAGATGGAGAAGACGAAGATCATGTTCAATACCCACGGTCAAGCCACTCCTATATACGTCGGAGGATCCTCGAAGTGGTTGACCATTTTAATTACCTAGGACTCATTGTGTTAGGTAAGTCCAACTTTGAGAGAGAGGTCAATTCTCGGATCCACCTCGCTGGGCAACGTCCGGATAGCTGCGAAAGATCTTCTCGTCCACAATAACGCAGTGTTTGAAGACAAATACTGTACCACGATGGACAGATGGGTTATCTAGTCGTATCAAACTTTCTTTCTCCAGCTGCTAGGTTATCGGCCTTGACATTTCTTTTTGTCGGCTCTTACGACACCCGTATGGTGGAATGCGGTGGTGACACTCAAACTCAAAAGGAACTTTATTTACGTAGGTTTCATCACAAAACTCATATAAATCGTCATTATGCTATTATATTTATGCACTATGCAGACACTATTATATTTCAAATCCGTAAACACAAGGACTTATAATTAATGTATACTGTATTGTTATTTCGGTAGCATTTCTCCATACTACGATTTTGAACCACTCCGACTTTTTCTAATATTCATGAATATAATATGTAAATACTGAAAGTCTGGAACAAGTTGCACCAATATCGTCTGAGTGTATAGTAAAAGTTACATTATAGCTTTTCCTTTGCTCCTGTCTATATGAATTTGAAATTCAGTTAAAATTGAGCATGTCGCGGGTTCGTTTTTGTACGACCTGCAAGTATTTGTTCCGGGTCTGGGTGTTTTCTATCTATAATATGTATGTATTTACAAAAAATATATATGTATATAAGTAGTTTATCATCCATCTCGTTACCATAACACAAGCATTAAGTTGCTTAGCTTGGGACGAGATGGCGTTGTGTGTAATGTCCAAGGGTATTTATTATTAAGTTTAAAGTCTAACCCATACTATGTTGGGCGTGTCGTAAGAGGCGGCGAAAGTAATGCAAGAGACAGATCACCAACCCTGTGCCAACCTGCCTTGCTAGCGTGGCACGGTGGACTGTTTACCCTCCACGTAATTATACCACGTTAATTATAGGTTACTAGCGACCCGCCCCGGCTTCGCACGGGTGTAATATCACTACATAGTATAAAACAAAGTCGCATTCTTCTGTCCGTCCCTATGTATGCATACATCTTTAAAACTACGCAACGGATTTTGAAGTGGTTTTTTTTAATAGATAGAGTGATTCAAGGGGAGGATTTATAAGTCAACTAGTGGCCCACCCCGGCTCCGCCCGTGCAAAGCGGGGGTGGGTTATACATATAAACCTTCCCCGCTTCAAAATCCGTTGCGTAGTTTTGAAGATTTAAGCATACTTACGGACGGACAGATGAGAGCGACTTTGTTTTATACTATGTAGTGAAGTAGTAGTGGTAGACTGCTTTCTTGGTCTAGGAGTTGGATGCACCGCCTTTGGATGACGGGGTCCCGGGTTCGATTCCGGGGCCGGGTAAGTGTCTTTGTGTAAAGCAGAGACACTTGCTCTGAGTCTGGGTGTCGTGTTCGTGAATTTCATGTTCACTACCCCTGCGATAAATGTCATACATAGTGCAGGGGTTTCGTTTATTTTAAACTAGTGGCCCGCCCCGGCTTCGCTCGTGCAAAGCGGGGGTGGGTTATACATATAAACCTTTCTCTTGAATCACTCTATCTATTAAAAAAACCGGTGCGTAGTTTTAAAGATTTAAGCATACATATTCATGGACGGACAGACGACAGCGACTTTGTTTTATACTATGTAGTTATAGTGAAAAAGTATGAGAAATATATCTTCGTAAACTGAACTCAAACCTAAAACACTCTAACTTCATTCCTAAAGCGAAGCAAAGAGCTAAAATCCAACCTAGATAAGCGTATTATACAAAATCCGGTTAACTCAACCTAGTCCTATGTTAACTCACTTAATTAAAAAGCAGCGTACACGAGACTACACTGCACTTTGTGTGGGCCATACTGTGTTTATAGCATGTACGTTATTCCTGAAAATTTTAACGCAAAAATTGGTTTCAAATATGTGATGTCACCAACCCATACCATCTTTAAGGTGTCGTTATAGGCGACTATAAGAACGCAAGAGACAAATCACCTAGCCCCAAGAGAAGGAAAACTTGATACAAACCTTGTGCCAACCCGTCTTGCCAGCGTGGCACAGTAGGCTAATTTCCCACCATGAATTTGGAGGAGGCCCGACTCAGTAGTGGGTCATTTATGGGCTGTAACGGCGTGACGTCATAAGGATAAAACACGAGTTAAAATATGCATTTCGATGGATGTAAGCATCGTGGGACGATTAAAATGTGATGCAGTAGATAGATTGTGGGAATCTCATGACATTAAAGGAGCCAATTCTGGACGATGATGATGATGATAAGGAAAACATTTAAGCCATTAATATCAGCCATCATTATATTACTATTCAGCCCATAAATGCTCTGCTGAGGCGAATTACATGGTGTGTAATTAGCCTACCGTGCCAAGCAGGCCAGAAAGGTTGGCATAGGGTTTCGTATCAATAAATTCTATCTATCTATCTATATCTTCTTAAAAATAAAAATGAATTGCTGTTCGTTAGTCTCGCTAAAACTCGAGAATGTCTGGACCAATTTGGCTAATTTTGGTCTTGAAATATTCGTGGAAGTCCAGGAAGGTTTAAATGGTGAGAAAATTATGTTTCTTTTTAATACGCATTATTTTTCTTCCAGTTAGGGTTTGCACATCACTACTCACTACATAGTATAAAACAAAGTCGCATTCTTCTGTCCGTCCCTATGTATGCATAAATCTTTAAAACTACGCAACGGATTTTAAAGCGGTTTTTTTTAATAGATAGAGTTATTCAAGGGGAAGCTTTATATGTATAACCCACCCCCGCTTTGCACGGACGAAGCCAGGGCGGGCCACTAGTATTTTAAAAAAGTAGAATTATTTTGGAATTATCATTCAGGTTTCTTATTGTTTGATTCTGAGGCGGTTCGAAGTTTGCCGGGTCAGCTAGTAAGGGTTTCGAATCAAGTTTTCCTTGTCTTGTGGCTAAGTTATCGGCTTTGTCATATCTTTTGGTCAGGTCTTGCGAGACCCTCATGGTGGCTCGGGGTGGTTACACTATATATTTTTAAATCGGTCACCACACAAACAGAAACACAGAACAAAAATTAGGAATCCTCATGTTGACATGTTGGGCACTGATAGATTTACAGTTTCGTTTTGAATATTGTTTCATAGAATTATATTCGACTGTCGATTGGACAAATTTAATTACCAATATTCCAAATTGTCGACAAACTTCGACGAACGCTCTGACTATTCCAAAACTTGTAAACCAATAGCAGATAAATGGTTACTGCACTAAATGTACGAGTTTTCCTAACTGCCTGATAAAGTTCCTAACTGAGTGAGTTAATTTAGTTAAGCCGCTTTGCAGTTTCCACGTATAGTTTTGGTTCTTCTATTAATAAGCTAATTCTATTTGTGGTGTAATTTTGATGTGAAGGTAACGGAACTTTGTTGGCATGTTGAATGCCAAACAAAAAGAAACGTGATAGAAACGATGTTTATCCCAGACGGACTCCTTGTGAACGGAAATGCGATAGGTCCAGCCGTGATGGCAGTCTCGACAGCTGTTGATTTGTTGGGTCGGATCAACCTGGCCTGGAATGAGGCGGCGAAGCGGGTTAAAGAGGATGATGCTCTGTCTGGCCCGGAACACAGCCGAAAGCCGGGGAGGTGGTGACTCTACACCCACCTGACCCCGCCACAGAGGCCGGTGGTAGTTCAGGGGCCCTACCACCGATGAAAGCCTCATAGACTGAGAGGGTCACTTGCCAATGCTTGACAACTCGTCGGGGGTATTTGAGTGTTCCGGAATCCCACATAATCTTCTATACATACAAATAAATAAAATTGGAGTGTCTGTTTGTAATAATAAAATAACAACTTTTTACTAAATGCGTAAGTCTGTATACACAGCACATAGACTAAAATAACATTTTTTTTAATTTTTGTCTGTCTGTCCGTCTGTCTGTCTGTCTGTCTGTCTGTTTGTTCTGGCTAATCTCTGGAACGGCTGGACCGATTTTGACGGGACTTTCACTGATAGGTAGCTGATGATATAAGGAGTAACTTAGGCTACTTTTATTTAGTCTTTACATCTATACAAATAAATAAATGCGTAAGTCTCTATACACAGCACATCTATACATCTATACATCTATACTCTATACAAATAAATAAAATTGGAGTGTCTGTTTGTAATAATAAAATAACAACTTTTTACTAAATGCGTAAGTCTGTATACACAGCACATAGACCAAAATAACATTTTTTTTAATTTTTGTCTGTCTGTCCGTCTGTCTGTCTGTCTGTCTGTCTGTTTGTTCCGGCTAATCTCTGGAACGGCTGGACCGATTTTGACGGGACTTTCACCGATAGGTAGCTGATGATATAAGGAGTAACTTAGGCTACTTTTATTAAGTCTATACATCTATACAAATAAATAAATGCGTAAGTCTGTGTACACAGCACATCTATACAAATAAATAAAATTGCAGTGTCTGTTTGTAATAATAAAATAACAACTTTTTACTAAATGCGTAAGTCTGTATACACAGCACATAGACTAAAATAACATTTTTTTTAATTTTTGTCTGTCTGTCCGTCTGTCTGTCTGTTTGTTCCGGCTAATCTCTGGAACGGCTGGACCGATTTTGACGGGACTTTCACTGATCGGTAGCTGATGATATAAGGAGTAACTTAGGCTACTTTATTTAGTCTAAACATCTTCTATACATACATACATACATACATACAAATAAATAAAATTGGAGTGTCTGTTTGTAATAATAAAATAACAACTTTTTACTAAATGCGTAAGTCTGTATACACAGCACATAGACTAAAATAACATTTTTTTAAATTTTTGTCTGTCTGTCCGTCTGTCTGTCTGTTTGTTCCGGCTAATCTCTGGAAAGGCTGGACCGATTTTGACGGGACTTTCACTGATCGGTAGCTGATGATATAAGGAGTAACTTAGGCTACTTTATTTAGTCTAAACATCTTCTATACATACATACATATACATACAAATAAATAAAATTGGAGTGTCTGTTTGTAATAATAAAATAACAACTTTTTACTAAATGCGTAAGTCTGTATACACAGCACATAGACCAAAATAACATTTTTTTTTTAATTTTTGTCTGTCTGTCCGTCTGTCTGTCTGTCTGTCTGTCTGTCTGTCTGTCTGTCTGTCTGTCTGTTTGTTCCGGCTAATCTCTGGAACAGCTGGACCGATTTTGACGGGACTTTCACCGATAGGTAGCTGATGATATAAGGAGTAACTTAGGCTACTTTTATTTAGTCTATACATCTTCTATACAAATAAATAAAATTGGAGTGTCTGTTTGTAATAATAAAATAACAACTTTTTACTAAATGCGTAAGTCTGTATACACAGCATATAGACCAAAATAAAATATTTTTAAATTTTTGTCTGTCTGTCCGTCTGTCTGTCTGTCTGTTTGTTCCGGCTAATCTCTGGAACAGCTGGACCGATTTTGACGGGACTTTCACCGATAGGTAGCTGATGATATAAGGAGTAACTTAGGCTACTTTTATTTAGTCTATACATCTTCTATACAAATAAATAAAATTGGAGTGTCTGATTGTAATAATAAAATAACAACTTTTTACTAAATGCGTAAGTATGTTTAAACAGCAAATAGACCAAAATATTTTTTTTAAATTTTTGTCTGTCTGTCTGTTTGTTCCGGCTAAAACGTTTAGTACTTTGGAGACATTGTTAAAAACTTAATTTAAAACAAAACATGAGAGCACATCATTCAGCTGATTCAGAATTTAGTTAAATTCTTCTTGATGTTGGAGAGGGAAAGTGTCTAGAAGTCAATAGTAATCATGATATAGAACTTCCTACCAGTCTTTGTTAGGTTGTGGTGGACACTGAAACTTTAATACATAGTATTTATGATGATATTCACAATCTCAATATCAAAGAAGATTCGATAAATAAGCCAACAAAAACTGAAAATAAATGATAATTAAAATAAATGCAAAAACCAAAAAAAAATATTAATGAACTAATTAACTTTTTTTTAAATTCCACGCGGACGAAGTCGCGGGTACAGCTAGTCTATATATAAAAATGAATAGCTGTTCGTTAGTCTCGGTAAAACTCGAAAACGGCTGGAGCGATTTGGCTAATTTTGGTCTTAAAATATTCGTGTGAGTCCAGGGAAGGTTTAAGAGTCTAGAGAAAACATTGATATTGTAAGTAAAATAATAAAAACAACAATTTTATTTTCCCATACAAACTGTTACCTGTCAAACATTTGACGTTCGTCCCGACGGTTCACTATTTTTGGCATAATTACTTTTTTTCTTTTTTAATTACATTAAAAAAGGGATTGGAATCTATAAGAAAAGGTGGTATATTAATTTATTATTAATTATTCCAATTCGAATTCAATATTCATAGTTCAGACATGACAACGTCTGTCGGGTCAGCTAGTCACTGAATACATTTAACATTTCACCAACGAAACCAAAAAACGCGGTTGGATCTACCGACTTCGTATCATGGGTCTCGGGTTCAATTCGAATGCGGAGTTAGACATAGAGCAGGGTGATGTCTTAGGTTTTCACGATCTTTACACATTGCAGGAAATGATGCAGTCGTCCCGCGACCACGGACACTGCAAAGTGTCTGAAACGTTGGGAATAAAATAAAACGATCATAACCGTGAAGCCATCATTTCCTGCAACAAAGAGCAGGGGTTTAAAATTATTAAAAAAAAATACGTTTAAACTAGTTTGTTATTTTTAGCAACATAATAAATATTCAGTACTGCTCGCAGTTTCCCGTTCAAAAACTTTGAATGAAACCCACAAATCAATTTAAAAACTGCAATTAGAAAACTCCACTTAATGTTCTGACGCAGACAATTCAATTCAATTTAGCAATGCCGTTGACCAATTGCGGTTGGATATTTTAACAATCTATATGCATGTTCATAGATTAAAAATATTAAAATTTTCAATGGGTTAAATTATCCAATTAAATATGCCCTGAATATCAGTTTGCTAATTCAAACAGCAGTAACTTGCTAATTATCAGATACACGCATACAAATAAAACCTCAATAGAAACTGAAAATTTACTATTTACCACCGGTTCAGAATGCAGAAACTCTGTAGTTACTCTCTTTAGATCGTCATATTTAGGTACAAGGCTGGGGTAAGGGAGATTTGTGAGGGCAAACTCGTTCAATAGTCGCAAAGGGCCAAACATTAGCAACATTGTGTGCCTAGGTGTTAGAAGTGCCACCTTTGGATCAACGGCTACCGGGTTCGATTCCGGGGTCGGGCAAACCCGGAGGCACTTGCTCGGAGTCTGGGTGTCCTTTGTTCTCGTGAATTACATGTTTGTAAACTGCCCCCGCGATACAGGTTATGCATAATGCAGGTGTTCGTTTTTAAAAAAATACAACTCACAAAATTACTCTTAATGGCTAAGACAACCAACCTCCAGCAAGAGTACCCAAGCATGACGCAATTGTGAAGTGCCACCAATAGACAAAAACGTCTGTCAATACTTACAACTCAATTAATAACGGGGTATAGCCTCCCGAGAGTAAGCAATGAATTAATAAGCGATAATAACATTTAACTTAATTTATTCAAAGTTCAATTTTCATTGACTAGGGCGTAATGTTATCAAAGTGAGTTCAAAGGCGCACTAAATAGAGTGAAGCCATGTCCCACTTTGTATGCTCATTGACATGCATGAACAAGCTAATGTAGATGGAGCCAAGTAGCTATGTAACTGCACGGTGAGGCAGTCTGTTTTTGAGAGATGATGCGCGGCGCCGTATTAAATTATTTTGAACTAGCGACCCGCCCTGGCTTTGCTCGGATACAATGATGCATGTATTATACATATAAACTTTCCCCTTGAACTACTCATTGTATTAAAAAAACCGCTTCAGATTGCTTCAGTTGCGCTTCAGTTGCGTAGATTTAAAGATTTAAGCATACATAGGACGGACAGGCGACAGCGACTTTGTTTTATACTAGTATGTAGTGATAGTGATAGTGACTAGCGCCCCGCCCCAGCTTCCCACGCGTGAAATGATGAACCTTTAAATTTATCAGTGTTTCTTTAAAATATTATGGATGTATTATACATATAAATCTTCCTCTTGAATCATTGTATCTATTAAAAAACCGCTTGAAAATCCGTTGTGTAGTTTAAAAGATTTAAGCATACATAGGGACGGACAGACGACAGCGTCTTTGTTTTATACTATGTAGTAATATGTGATGATGAAGGGTGGTCACGACCCTCAACATTGAGGAATACGACTCAAAGAGAGAGAGTGATATGTAGTGATGAAGCTATTCGGGTTCGATCCCCGCACGGAAGAAATATTTGTACGACCTACAAGTATTTGTTCCGGGTGTGGGTGTTTTCTATCTATAATATGTATGTATTTACAAAAAAAAAATTATATAAGTAGTTTATCATCCATCTCGTTACCATAACACAAGCATTAAGTTGCTTAGCTTGGGACGAGATGGCGTTGTGTGAAATGTCCAAGGATATTTATTTATTATTATTATATCTTTCAAAATTACTAAATTTTTTTAAGTATAGCCGTGTTGTTCAGTGTGTAGTCCGTGTGCTGACGGATTTAGAATACACAATGTCACTAACCCATACCATCCCGAGGGTGTCGTAAGGTGACTAAGGGAACGCAAGAGGTAAATTACCTAACCGCAAGGGAATTAAGGTAGACTTGATACAAACTCTGTGACAACTCGTCTTGCAAGCGTGGCATAGTAGGCTATTTTCCCTCTATAAATTGGGAAGAGGCCCGACTTAGTAGTTGGTCATTCATGGCCTAAAATAACGATGTAAACAGCAACTGTCGAGCTGAGCTGAGTAGCTGTTACACGCAACTTCGTCCGCGAGGTATTTAACAATGTGGAAAACTCAGTGCCTATGGGCTCTTGAAAAAAAGCGGTGGGGGGGGGGGATAAACGTAGCCTAACTTACTCCTTGTTACATCTTTAAAATGCCGGTGAAAGGCCCTTAGAAACCGGTCCATCCATTTCAGAGATAAGCCGTAACAAAGCGACTTCTTAAGAAACCAAGCGACTTCTTTAGCCTGACAGAAATTAAAAAATAAATTGTTTTGGTGTTTGTACCGTGTATACATCAATATGCACATAGAAAAAAGCGGTTATTTTAATATTAAAAATAGACACTCCAATTTATGTGCCTATAGATAAAAAGACTAAAATAAAAAAAAGATTAATAAAGATTAATCCAACAAGACAGAGATCATCAAAATAGGTCAAGCCCTTCTTGCCACCGAGTTATTAATGGTTTAACCCCCTTTTTATCCGGAATATAGAAACGGAACGCAGTATAAGCACAGGAGTAAATAAAGGACAGAGAGAAACCTTCTAAAAACAGCGCCAAGGTAGGTACACCACTACAAGTATGATGCGCGTGTGTGCACTGGCGGCTCGTCACGTACGGAACGAAACCGGTTTCTACTGGTTCGGCCAGTGCTTTAACAAAGGGCTACCTCACCGCTCGCTATGCGTCGCATCGTGCGTGTTTGATTAAATGTGAAATTTGAATAAATTATATAGATTGAGTGTAAATATGGTTTATTGCACTAGTACACCAATTTAAAGTCGCTCAGCGTGCTATGGAGCGAGCTATGCTTGGAGTCTCTCTGAAAGAAAGGCTCCGTAACGAGACTATCCGACAGAGAACCAAGGTCACCGACATAGCTCAGAGAATGAGCAGACTGAAGTGGCAGTGGGCTGGTCATATCTGTAGAAGAACCGACAACCGTGGGGTAGACGAGTTCTTGAGTGGCGACCGCGAATTGGCAAGCGTAGTGTGGGACGGCCCTCTGCTAGATAGAGCGATGATCTGCGAAAGGTTGCGGGCAGCAGCTGGATGCTTCAAGCTAAAGACAGGGCGCTATGGCGCTCTTTAGGGGAGGCCTATGTCCAGCAGTGGACTAATGTGGGCTGATGATGATTTTTTAATCATCCCAAAGACCAAAGAAGCCTTTTTTGAAATAGATGTGATAAGTTGATGACTAAAAGTACGTCTTAAATTATTAAATAACAAATAGATGTAAACAAACTTTTGTGTATTTATTTTAATCCTCCTGTGCCAACCCTTTATGAATAGGTAACAATTTTGCTCACTCGTTAAAAGGTTTCCCTCTGTATACTCTGTGTTATAAGGAAGGGGATTGAGTGGGGATGGAGTGAAAGGAAGGAAGTGACTATAAGGAAGAAAGACGTTTACCAAGGACGCAATATGACTGCCTTGTTGGTCTAGCGGTTGGATATACCGCTTTTCTATCACGTGTACCCGGTTCAATTGAGCTATGTTTAAACTGGAGGCAATTACTCAGAGTATCGGTGTCATTGCATTATTATTATGGGCAACGAACAAGAAAGTGATAGCTAAAATTTTGTTATAATAATATCACCCGAAGAATATGGGAAATGATTGAAAATTAAAATTGAATATGTATCTATTAGATACATGTTTGCGCCAAAACCGTATAGACAACGCCGAACTGACGGTGTATGTCATATTTGGAAAACCGCTGTTTGAAAGAAAGAAAGCAAGAAAGAAAAATGGTTTATTCGGCACAATTTTACCTTAAATACTTTCGATAATTATATATTATTATATATTATAATTCGCAATTCGCAAAACTACTATACACTTACACGATATAATTATACTCTTACATAAATAATGAAGCGCACCCATATACGCAGTGGTTGAACGATTGACTGATGCGCAGCATGTCGCGGGTTCGTTTTGCGCACGGGAGAAACATTTGTACGACCTACAAGTATTTGCTCCGGGTCTGGGTGATTTCTATCTATAATATGTATGTATTTACAAAAAAAATGTATATACGTAGTTTATCATCCATCTCGTTACCATAACACAAGCATTAAGTTGCTTCGCTTGGGACGAGATGGCGTTGTGTAAAATGTCCAAGGATATTATTATTATTACATTATTAATTATATTATTATACCCGCTTATAAATGGAAGGGCGAAAGCTGTAGACATACACCAAAGAAAGGAGTCAGGTAAGTCTTACCTTTTTTGCTGGCCAAACACCCATCCATTACACTCTTGCAAAAATAGTTTTA
Organism: Clostera curtula; assembly: GCA_905475355.2. Taxonomy (NCBI): domain Eukaryota; kingdom Metazoa; phylum Arthropoda; class Insecta; order Lepidoptera; family Notodontidae; genus Clostera; species Clostera curtula. The sequence goes on along the minus strand of FR997808.1, from coordinate 15,465,344 downwards.
CGAGTTTACTACATTGCCATGTATATTGTTGTACTACTTTTATGGTTACATATTAGAGAGCGCTATGTCGCCAACAAACTGTACAGCAGTTTGGCGAATTTTCTTTAAACGAGAACATAAAGTCTTTAAAACAGTGTGTATAAAATATGAGGTGTTTATTTATTTATTTAATGGACAACAAAACAGGTAACAACTAATAATTAAAGATAAATTCCAAAAAACGGATCTATCCTAGGTTGGAACCATTAATTATGTTGACACATCATGTCGTAAAGTTATATATATTTTAGTAAAAACTATTATTAAAATTTATCTTTTAATCTGAGAATGTGCCAAATTTATCTTCTAAGTTCTAAATCTGTCTGAAAAGCACCTTTTGAACAGTATTATGGAAATAATTTTGATTTGGCGAGAAGATATCTAGAAAGTAATAGTTGTTAGTTTGTAGATTGTGAATTACATGTTTGTAAACCGCCCGCGAAAGTCAAAGACAAATCATTTATTTTGCATAGGACACAATGGACACTTACATATTGTCAACACCATAATAAAAATCAAAGCAAAGTAATATATTTTAGTTCACCACCAGTTCGGTGCGCGACCACTGCTGAGAAGAACTGCCAAGAAACTCAGAGGGCTTGTCTTAAAAATACCTAGTGCAACGAATTCGTTTTTTTATAAGTATAAAAGACAGAAGATATATCTTCCAGATCAAAACAGTCTTAAATCACGCTAACAAGGGCCGCATCGCACAAGCCTCTGTGTGACAAAAATATTTTCTTATTACGGCCAATAACTCGATTTCTACTAACACGAGTAAACAAAACCATTCGGAGTCATACACAACGCACATTTTGCGATACAATTTCATATAAATCTAGTGGCTAGCGTTTGTTTTTCTGTCGCTGTAATTTTGGGGGCGAAAATATTTTCTGATTTACGCTTTGTTAGTGGGATGTTTTGTCTACTGCGGGCTACAACTGAGCAATACAACAATACAATTGACAATTTGGTGGGTTATCGGTTTGATTCTGGGTTGGATTTGGGTTCGAGAATTACAGATTATACCTAGTGCAGGGGATCGGTCGAAAAATAAACCGTAAGTTGGACTATTTTTATTTTACAAATTGGTAAAAGTAGTTTGAGCTATTTCAGTAAACGATTCTTTCATGAAACACTAGTGCCGAGGCAGATTTATTTATTAACACACGCCAACAATACCGTCTTTAGAGTGTCGTAAGAGGCAACTAAAAGAACGCAATCACCTAGCCCCAAGAGAAGGGAAACTTGATACAAACCCTGTGCCAACCAGTCTTGCCAGCGTGGCACAGTAGGCTAATTTCCCTTCATGAATTTGGAGGAGGCCCGACCCAGTAGTGGGTCATTTATGGGCTGTAACGACGAACGACGACTACTTCGTTGGTCTAGTGGTTAGATGTGCCGCCTTTGGATCAACGGGTCCCGGGTTCGATTCCGGGGTCGGGCAAGTGTCTTTGTGTAAACCAGAGGCACTGGCTCGGAGTCTGGGTGTCATTTCTATATATAATATGTATGTATTTACAAAAAAAAATGTATATAAGTAGTTTATCATCCATCTCGTTACCATAACACAAGCATTAAGTTGCTTAGCTTGGGACGAGATGGCGTTGTGTGAAATGTCCAAGGATATTTATTGGATATTTACTTCTAAGCCCACAAATGACCCACTGCTGAGTCACGCCTCCTCCAACTACATGGTACATACTCCTCCAACACTAATAACCCAGTCTACTGTGCCCCGCTGGCCAGATGGGTTGGCACAGGATTTTATATCAAATTTTCCTAATTCAGTGGCTAGGTTATCGGCTTTCTATTGGCTCTTACGATATCTTACTAATATTATAAACGTGAAAGTTTGTAAGTATGGATGGATGGATGTTTGTTACTCTTTCACGTAAAAACTACTGAATGGATTTTAATGAAACTTTACAATAATATAGCTCATACATCAGAATAACACATAGGCTACAAGTTATAAAGATATTATGTGAATTACAACAATATAAACAAGTCGAATTCAAAATTTCTAGTTGTCAAATTTTCGACCATATTAAACTATAGACAACATAACGTTTCGCTGTCAGTTGCATTTTGTTAAAGTAGGTTTTATATGGACGGGATAAAAATCTCAGGTATCCTATGTCCAACTTTCTTTTTGTTTTAAATATAAATAATGCGGAACAAAGTTCGCCGGGTCAGCTAGTCCTCTATAATAATTACTCTTCTTGTAATTGTAGGAGGCCAGTAGTGAGTAGAGAGATATTAGAATAAAATAACCCTGCGTCTCAAACTCAAAAGGACTGCCTCGTTGGTCTAGTGGTCAGATGTGCCGCCTTTGGATCAACGGGTCCCGGGTTCGATTCCGGGGTCGGGCAAGTGTCTTTGTGTAAACCAGAGGCACTGGCTCGGAGTCTGGGTGTCATTTCTATCTATAATATGTATGTATTTACAAAAAAAAATGTATATAAGTAGTTTATCATCCATCTCGTTACCATAACACAAGCATTAAGTTGCTTAGCTTGGGACGAGATGGGGTTGTGTGAAATGTCCAAAAAAAAATATTATTATTATTATTTACGTAGGTTTTATCACAAAACTCTTATGGTCATATTTAAATTTACCATTATCATCTTACAGCCCCTTTCACAAGCTAGGTGGTAGTCTCCATACACACCTATCAGTCTTCATATCTACATTCACACCTTTCATAGGCAATTCCTCATTCTTACAGTTTTCGTGTTCAGACCTAACGCACGTATGCATATGTACTTGTATTTAAGCTTTATCAGAAAGCAGATTAATGTTTGACTTTTTGCGGAGAGGCAAGCTTATTGCGAGCGAACCCTATTTTCTTATCAGTCTAGATTTACAAGCTCATAAATTTGGTGACACAAGTAATACAGTGCTGTAATGACTTGTTTATGCTGCTTCAAGACAAACGTAAATTGTGATAAAATGTATACACATTATTGGAAGTGCTAAACTGAACAACTGTTCTTATTTTTTAAACTAGCGACCCGCCCCAGCTTCGCAAGGGTGCAATGATGAACCTTTAAATTTATCAATGTTTCTCTACAATATTATGGATGTATTATACATATAAACCACTCTATCTATTAGAAAAATCACTCACATCTACAGAATCACTCTATCTATTAGAAAAAACCGCTTTAAAATCCATTGCGTAGTTTTAAAGATTTAAGCATACATAGGGACGGGCAGACGACAGCGACTTTGTTTTATACTATGTAGTGATGATGATTATGCTACATTATGAGATATGTGGATTGATTTAAAAACATAGTATCACCATCCAATTCCAACCTGAGAATGTTGTAAGAACGGTACAGTATACAGGGTGAAACGAAATAAATCTAAATAGTATTCTAAGGTTGATTGATGTTACCACGCAAATCCGCCTGTTAGCTGCCTTATTGGTCTAATGGTTGGATATGCCTTTGGATCACGGGTCCCCGGTTCAATTCCTGGGTCGGGCAAGTGTCTCTGTGTAAACCAGAGGCACTTGCTTTGAGTCTGGTTGTCATTTGTGTTCGTGCATTTCATGTTTGTAAATTGCTGTCGCGATCCTCCTTATACACAGGTTGTATGCGTTAATATTCATCTATACTAATATTATAAACCTGCAGAGTTTGTTTGTTTGAACTACTGGTACGATTTATTTCGGTTTTAGATAGTCCATTTATCGAGGAGTGTAAAAGGCTATATTTTATTTTCAAAAATATTAAGGATCTGTAAGAAAATTGCGATTTTGTAACCCAAGGTGTATAATTTAGCTATATACAGCGTGTCCCAAAATATAGTGTCAAGCGGAAGTCCAGAGATAGAGCACCCCTTGAGGTACCCGAATCACCTAGCTGTAGCGAATAGCTATATGCGAGGCGGAGTTCGGGTTCGAAGCCCACGCGAGTGAAGCCGCGCGCAAAACTAGTTGTAAATAAATGTAAGCTTTGTAAAGGAAACGACTTGCAACAAAATACACAAATATACCCTTCATATAAATCTGTGTTGTTAACTTATTTCAAACTTCATACCAAACTATTAAATCTACTTCGATAACTTACAATTGGGCACCAAATTATCAATTTGAATAAAAATGCTCAATTTCTTTTTTAATCAAATGAAACCCTTTGAAGTCGTTGGCAACATAAATCAAGTGTAGGTATGCCTAAGGACTTCACGGGCGGTCGACGTCACTAAAAGGGTTTCACGCATCAGATAGCTTAAGGATTTTGTTATACCCTGTATACATACTACTATTCAGCCCATAACAACCCACTGCTGAGTCGGGCCTCCTCCAATTACATGGAGAGCAATCAACCTACTATGCCATGCTGCGTGGAGCTACAGTCGGGACCCACTGGGCAGTAAGCGCGGGACGATGCACCCCGGAGATGTTTAGTGGGTAGGCCTCCACTCTGGAGGAGATTCCAACACTCCCCGGTCACCCCAGGCTTACAAAAAAAACAAAGAAAAAAAAATTACGCCGGGTCAAAAAATGGTGTGTTGGGATAAGGTTTCGTATCAGGTTTTCCTTCGCTTGTGACTACGATATTGGCTTTATCATTTCCTTTTCTCAGCTCTTACGACACCCGCCGGATGGAATTAGGTGGTGGCACTATGTGTTCTAAATCCGTCACCACATATAGATATATAGAATACATGAAATAATAAAAATATTTTGGCCACTACCAACGCTAACAACATTACTAAATAGCAGACAAACCCAATAACAAATACGACTAAGAATTAGTACTCCATACTTTCTCATAAACTTCTACTAATACCCTAACAATTACTACTAAATCAAGTTTGCTTCCACACAGCAAGAAAGTTTGCGTGGATGTTGCCAAAATCGTTTATCTGCCGTCAGTATTGTTAAATACTGTTATCTTTTGTTATAGATTTCATTTGTATATCGCTGCCCTAGTTCAACAGTAAGATATCTTAAAAAAAAAGCAAAATTGTCATAAGTTTTGTTTCATTTGAAACGTTTGCTCTTCTGTCCGGTTCGATAATTGTAAAACGCAACCAAAGTACCTAAATTTTAATGTCTCATTGAGACATTGAAGCATATTTTTACCGACCTTTAATTCAAGATTCTGATATTATATTAAGATACTAGCGACCCGCCCCGGCTACGCACGGGTGCAAAAATGAACCTTTAAATTTATCTGCGTTTCTCTACAATATTATGGATGTACCGGTTTAAAATCCGTTGCGTGGTTTTAAAGATTTAAGCATACATAGGGACGGACAGACGACAGCGACTTTGTTTTATAATATGTAGTGATTTATAAAGTCAGGAAGATTTTTAATTTTCTTTTATTTCTACACAGAGACTTCTTCAAATGTTATACCAAATTTTAATTAACAACGAGTGCATTAATGACAGTAAAATCATAAAAGTACGAATAACTCAAAACATAATTTGTTCAACATATCTTACGGTTGAACTAGGGAAACATTTAGTAGATATATGCTTTATATAATACACTAGTTGTAGACTGCGCGCGTTGCTCTGCCAGTAACAAAAATAAATTTGAAGAAAAGACATTAGACACATTTTCATTTTTTTCTGATAGCTTTGTGGCTTTGTGCACAAAACTTTGCTGAAGATTATCACACGATAAAATGCCTTATTTACGAGTCTTTAAATGGCATACAGACACAAATTCATTTTTTATATATAGATAACTAGCGATCCGCCCCTGCTTCGCACGGGTGCAATTATGTAGTAAATACATTTAAAACTTCCTCTTGAATCTCACTCGCTCTATCACTCTCTATATTAAAAAACCGCTTCAGAATCCGTTGCGTAGTTTTAAAGATTTAAGCATACATAGGGACGGACAGACGACAGCGACTTTGTTTTATAGTATGTAGTGAAGCGATGTCGCCATCCGATTTCATCCTGAGCTTGTAAGACCCGACAAATGGCAATGACAAGGCCGATAAACTAGCGACAAGGGAAGGAAAACTGTCAGAATAGGTTATTTTCCCAATTCCTCGACTCAGCCCATAAATAACCCACTGCTGAGTCGGGCCTCCTCCAGTTACAAGGAGGGTATAAGCCACGCTGGCCGTACGGGTTGGCACAGGGTTTCAGGCCAAGTTTTCCTTTCTCAAGTTTTTATTGGCCTTGTCATTTTGTTTTGTCGGCTCTTACGACAACCTCAGAATGGAATGGGATGGTGACACTTAGTGTTCTAAATCTGTCACCAGACGGAAAGTGTTGACCTATTTCATTGTATTTTTTAATAAGTAATATTAAACACGATTCCATGTTAATTAAAACCTAAATCTAGACAATTTTCCTTAGCGATCTTACTTAAATATTCTTGGTACCATTTCATGGAAATATCTCGAAATAGGACATTGAATAGCAAAGATCGTTCAAAATGCTACCGTACTTTTGGGACTCTGGTTATTGAAAATTCTACTCTATAATCAAGGCAGGAGAAACTAGCTTGGTTAGAAAAGGCAAGGGGTACAAAATATACGGTGATTATGTAAATGATGCTGTAATGACGTCATCATGGGTTATGTCGTTTAACTTGACGAGAAGAAACGATATAATAAAAACTGAAATTCTAACCAACATTGTCGTTTTAATTTCTTGTTAGAATTTAAAGTAGGGATAATTATTGCTTACAATATTAGAAATTTTATACAACTTGAAATGTAATGAACAGAATGCAGTTCAAATATATTAATAAGAACTATTTTCTTTTTAAATTTATTTAAAAACTAGCGGCCCATCCCAGCTTAGCACGGGTGCGATGTTACCGCGCGCTATTAAAAAAAAATTTAATTGTCGTACCGCGGGTGACGCCGCGGTGCAAAGCTAGTCTAAAAAAGTAGCCTAAGTTACTCCTTATATCATCAGCTGAGCTCAGTGACAGTCCCGTCAAAAGCAGTCCAGCCATTCCAGAGATTAGCCGGAACAAACAAACAGACAGACAAAAATGTAAAAAAAATCATTTTGGTCTTTATACTGTGTATACATACTTACACATTTATTAAAAAGTGGTTATTTTATTATTACAAACAGGCACTCCAAGTCCCAGTTGCTGTCGTCTGTCCGTCCCTATGTATGCTTAAATCTTTAAAACTGCGCAACGGATTTTGAAGCGTTTTTTTTAATAGATAGAGTGATTCAAGAGGAAGGTTTATATATATAATACATCCATAATATAGTAGAGAAACAATGATAAATTGATTAAATTTATGAGGTTCATGCGCCCGTGCGAAGCCGGGGCGGGCCGCTAGTAGATAATAATTTACCAATTGGTGGAAATTAGCCTACTAAAGAAAATTACAAGACAGTAAGGGAAAACTTGATAGATTAGGTATACTCTATACCGCGGGGGCAGTTTACCAACATAAAATTCACAAACACAAATGACACCCAGACTCAAAGCAATTGCGTCTTCCCCAGAATTAAACCTGGGACTCCGTGATCTAAAGGTGGCGCATCCAAACCCTAGACAGTGTGGTGACGGATTTAGAATATATAGTGTCACCACCCCATTCCGTCCACAGAGGGTATGGACAGAAGAAAATGGCAAGGCCGATAACCTAGTCGCAAGAGAAGGAAAACTTGATACGAACTACAACTGACATAGTAGGCTAATTTCCTTTAATTGTGATGACGGATTTAGAATACGCAGTGCCACCAACCCATACCATCCCGAGGGTGTCGTAAGAGGCGACGCAAGAGGCCAATCATCTAGCTGCAATAGAAGGAAAACTTGATACAAACCCTGTGACAACCCGTCTGCCAGCGTGGCATACTAGGCTAATTTCCCTCCATGAATTTGGAGGAGGCCTGACTCAGTAGTGGGGTACTCATGGGCTGAAACGACTTGGAGGAAGCTCAGCAGCGGGATATGTAGGGGCTGAGTTAAAGATTTAGTTTTAGTAAAAAAATAAGAAAAGATGTTCAAGTCTCTATGTATTCTAAATCCGTCACAACTCAGACTTTTTAGTACAGCAGCTTATGAAACAAATCTAGACTTTTCGAATCCTAAGTAAAAACAGATGATGGGAAAGAAAGTAATTTGGGAGCCAACGCCTTCAATCCCGTCCCAAACTACCCATTTTATATTCGTCCTCAAAGAGAAATGAAAGAAAATATAGGTTTATAGGTTTTGGCTGCCAACAATTTAAGACAATGTTTGCTGAGGATCTTCGCTCTATCATAACAATTTTTTTCTTCTCAGCTTAGAAACTGACCCTATGCCGCCTCCGCTTTTTTTTAAACGCAACATTTGCACCTTTATCGCGGGGATAGTTTACGACTACAAATGACACACAGACCTAGAGAAAGTGCAAAGACACTTGCTCGGCCCCGGAATCGAACGCAGGGCCCTGTGATCCAAAGACGGCGCATCCATCAAGGCAATAATTACATAGTCTATTGTGCCACAGGGGTTGGCACATCGCATAAAATGTTCCCTGTCATATTGTTACACATTCTTCTTTGATACTTTCTTTAATACCCTCAGGACAGAATGGGGCGGTGGAAACTTTACTCAAGTTTTTTGTATTTTATTTTATTTTAAAACTGACCAGCGATTTACCCCTATCTTACCTGATGGTAAGTGACGATGAGGCTGACGGTGTAACCCGCTGGGACGGCAAAAGCCTATTCACTCCATACTTGAAGGCATCCAAGTCATATTTACTGGGAAATACAGACGAAGGAAGCGAATTCCACTCCTTAGCAGTCCGCATCAAGAACGAGGAAGCGAAACGCCTAGTGCGAATATGTGCGATTTCAACAGCATAAGGTTGAAGTCGCTCCCCACGCCTGGATGTTCGATGATGGAAAGGGGATGGTGGAATTAAATCGTGCAATTCCTGCGCACAGTCACCGAAATGTATCCTATAAAAAGGCAGAGACAAGCCACTCATCGTCGGTGCTCGAGGCTCTGCAATTTGGACTGTACCAACCGCTTATCACCAATGAGCTTATGCGTGCAACATCATTACAGGGTAAATCCAAAGTGGGGAAGTTCCAGGTTAAGTGACAATATTCTTGCTTTAGATAAGAACCGCATCGAGACTATCCGACAGAGGACCAGAGTCACCGACATAGCTCAGAAAATCAACACACTGAAGTGGCAATGGACTGGTCATATCTGTAGAAGAACCGACAACCGCTGGGGTAGACGAGTTCTTGAGTAGAGACCGCGAATCATCAAGCGTATTTTAGAATGGCCATCTGCTAGATAGAGCAATGATCTGCGTAAGGTTGCGGGCAGAAGCTGGATGCGACAACCTGAAGACAGTGCGCTATGGCGATCTTTATTTAGGCATATGTCCAGCATTGGACTAGAGTGATCTGATGATGATGTTGATTCTTGCTTTTGATTCATCATCATCATTTTAGTGTACCACAGATAGACTCTCTTGAAGACTGTCATAGCACCGGTCTTTAACTTGACGCATCCAGCCTGCAACATTTCGCAGAACGTAACGGCATATAGCTGAGGGGCGTCTGAAGCAAATCTTGAAACGAACCCTGTGCCAATCTAATTTCTCTCCTGTAAGTCCGTATGGTGACGGATTTAGGATACACAATGTTACCAACCCATACTATCTTGAGGGTGTCGTAAGAGGCTACTAAAACACGCAAGAGGAAGATCATCTGGCCGCAAGGGAAGAAAAACTCGATACTTACCCATCTTGCCAGATGCGCCACTCCTGTACGTCCGTGTGGTGACGGATTTAGAATACACAATGTCACCAACCCATACCATCTTGAGGGTGTCGTAAAAGCCGACTAAAACGCAAGAGGCAGATCATCTGGCCGCAGAAGGAAACCTTGATACAAACCAGTCTTGCCAGCGTGGCACAGTAGGCTAATTTCCCTCCATGAATTTGTAGGAGGCCCGACTCAGTAGTGGTTCATTTATGGGCTGAAACGACGACGATGAAGAGGTACAACTTTAACTTTGAAGTCGGCTTTAATTATTTCATTCTATAGACACAAATTATGAAGCGTCATAAATTGTCTATGTTATATTAATTTAGTACAATGGTAAGGCCGACTCTGATCCATTCACACAATGTTTGAGAGACATGATTGATGTATCCTATAAATAAATTATCCTTTGAATTTACCCTTATTCCGTCGTTTTTGTCCTGTTAAACTGACGGGTGATTTGATGCGTAAACTGGTTACAAGAGACAAAAAGTTACGCCGAAAATAAGTTGAGTCTTTCCGCCATTTATTAATATTGTGGCGAAACAAAAAAAAAAAACAAAAATACGAGGAGAAACTTTTGTCGGAAAAGGTTTTAACTTTTGTCTTTATGAATGAAGTTACAATGAAATGGAATAGAAAATAATTTGCTATTGCTGCTCTTATTGCTAACCCCTGACAAAAATATAGGTGTTATAAATTTGCTTTGTATATGTCCATGTGGACGTGGACGGTTGGAATATAGAGTGTCACCACCCCATTTCATCCTGGGCGTCGTTAGAGCCGACGAAAGGAATTGATAAGGCCGAGAACCTAGCCGTAAGAGAAGGTAAACTTGATATGAAACACTTTTTTTTTTCTTCACCCGGGGTAAAATCCTTTATGGACTTTCTCGCCGGCCACGTGGATGGCCAGCGAGGGAAGTGCGGGACTCTCCCCCATAGTGGGGGCCCTCCAACTCGCGTCCTGTTGCGGTATTGTCAACCCGTCTAGCCAGCGTGGCATAGTGGGCTAATTTTCCTCCCTGTGATAGGAGGAGGCCCGACTCAGCAGTGGGTCATTTGTCGGCTGTGTATTATTAGTAGTAAACAGCTCCCTCGTTTCTGACTTTCGATAAAATCCACACGAACTGACATCGGACGACTATAGAGTTTTGGTTACCATGTATATCCGTTAAACAAAGATTCGATCAATTAAGGTTATACCTTAAAAATTAGAACAAGACAAATTTATCCCAATTAAGGACAGTCATATTTAGCCAAAGGTTTGCAGACTGAAAATGTTCAAGTGTTCATAATAGGCATATTATCGCGTTAGTTAGCTAATTAAAAATCAATTTGCAAAAGAAGATTAATCTTCGTTAATCTGCCGCGCTGTTTTTATGCCGCCGCGTAATTTGTAACGTTAATTTCGGCGAAACTTTACAATTGTTAATTTATTTACGGATCCAATTAAAATGGGCTCTGTTTTTTAGACATATTGAAGGGAGAATAATGTAAAATATTTTTTATCGGGTTACCTTTACAAGTTTAACGCTTTGTTTGCCAAATTTGTATCACCACCTAATTCCACCCTGAGGGTTTGCACAAAAGGAAATGGCAAGGCCGATAACCTAGCCGCAAAAGAAGGAAAATTATATACAAAACCCTTTTAATTTTTTTTTGGTGCCCTGGGTAAAATCCTTTAAGGACTATCCCCGTCGGCCACGGGGATGGCCGAGGAGGGGCGTGTGGGACTCTCCCCCCGAGTGGGGGCCTACCCACTAAACATCCCCAGGGTGCTCTCTCGCGTCCATGTCGGTGGCATTGCGGGAACTTAGCCTACAGGGGCCCCGTCCGCTATGCCACAGACTGGAGGCTCACCGCCTCCTCAAACCTACGCTCCAACGAGCACCGACGTCCTGCCGTGAGCACACCGAGCAGGACGTCATCCAATGTGTGAGCCCCGTGGGGCAAGATATACAAAACCCTATGCCAACCCATCTGGCCAGTGTGGCATAGTAGGCTAATTACCATCTATCCAACTAGAGGAGGCTCGACTCAGCAGTGGGTCATGTATGCACTGAGTAGTAGTATAGGTTATAATTTTTTTGTATTTTTTTTTGTATAATTGTAGCATTGGTTGGTTTCCATAAACCAGATAATAAGATACCATTATCTTACACGATTTTCCCGTCGCCGGTGTAGGAGAGTATCATTATATTGCGGTATTTCAATAAGTTTAATGTGCGTGAATTCGGTAACAGATAAGTGTTTGCAAAATACATGTGTTCTGGATTACGCGAAAACCGCGCAAGTTTCCACTACATTACTTTCCCCATTCCATAATTACTTTTGCCGTCCCAACGAACTTGACAATGTATTCAGAAATTATACGTTGTGTAACAAAAACACTGTGCCACAATAGAACACGAAACAAAGTCGCAATATACCCTTGGTTAAGTAGGTGTCTTCGCGAGTAATTTTCTCGCTGAAGATAAACTTAGTGTTGTCATCGCTTTATTTCTTTTCATTGTATCAGAACCCTTTGTAAGGGCGTGACAGTCAGTCCATTGTTACCTTTGTGTAAGCTTTATGATGTGCAACTTTCGCCGGCTGGCACTCTCTGTATTGCTTTGTGTTGTGTCCAAATGAAATTTGGTTCTACGACAAAGATTTTTATTTTTATTCTACAGACAATTCTAATTGAGACTATCCGACAGAGAACCAAAGTCACCGACATAGCTCAGAAGATTGGCAGACTGAAGTGGCAGTGGGCTGGTCATATCAGTAGAAGAACTTCTTGAATGGAGACCGCGAATTGGCAAACGTAGTTTGCGACAGCCCTCTTCTAGATGGAGCGATGGTCCGCGAAAGGTTGCAGGCAGCAGCTGGATGCGTCAAGCTGAAGACAGAGTGCTATGGCGCTCTTTAGGAAAGGCCTATATCCAGCAGTGGACTAATGTGGCCTGATGATGATGATGATGGCGAGACAATTTTGAATTGCTTTCTGGATTAACAACTTACTTTACTTACTAGTGTCAAGGCCGAAACTCTGTGCTAATGCCGTCTGGCCAGAGCGTGGCACAGTAGGCTAATTGCCATCCACTGGAGGAGGCCCGACTCAACAATGGGTCATCTATGGACTGAGTAGTTCACTCACGCTGATAGTAAGAGATATCTGCCAGACACAATTTTCTAACCAATCTACAACCGACAGCATAAAAGTTTTCAAGAACTAATTATAGACGTAGTTACGACTATGTTGTAAGTCGAGAAATAGTGATGGTACCAATTACTGTTAGTAATACATGGAGGCTAGAAGATTCCTGAATACTTGAATAATCTATATTTATACAAATAAATAAAATTGGAGTGTTTGTTTGTAATAATAAAATAACAACATTTTACTAAATGCGTAAGTATGTATACACAGTACATAGTCTAAAATAACATTTCTTTTTAATTTTCGTCGGCTGGACCGATTTTGACAGGACTTTCACTGATAGGTAGCTGATGACATAAGGAGTAACTAGCTTTGCTAGACTAGCTTCGCCCCGCGGCGTCACCCGCGGTACGGCAATAACCGCGGGTAACATCGCACCCGTGCGAAGCCCGGACGGGCCGCTAGTTTATCAATAAAATAAAGCTCTCTAAACAAATTTAGTAACGCGTAAAACAGAGCTACAGGGTTTTTATCTTCACCTTCTTCTTATATATAACTAGCGACCCACCCCGGCTTCGCACGGGTGCAATGATGAACATGTAAATTTATGCATGTACTAGCTGTACCCGCGACTTCGTCCGCGTGGAATTTAAAAAAAGTTAATTATTTCTTAAATTTTTTTTTTTTTGTTTTTCCATTTATTTTAATTATCATTTATTTTCAGTTTTTGTTAGCTTATTTATCGAATCTTCTTTGATATTGAGATTGTGAATATCATCATAAATACTATGTATTAAAGTTTCAGTGTCCACCACAACCTAACAAAGACTGGTAGGAAGTTCTATATCATGATTACTATTGACTTCTAGACACTTTCCCTCTCCAACATCAAGAAGAATTTTACTAAATTCTGAATCAGCTGAATGATGTGCTCTCATGTTTTGTTTTAAATTAAGTTTTTAACAATGTCTCCAAAGTACTAAACGTTTAAGCCGGAACAAACAGACAGACAGACAAAAATTAAAAAAAAATATTTTGGTCTATTTGCTGTTTAAACATACTTACGCATTTAGTAAAAAGTTGTTATTTTATTATTACAATCAGACACTCCAATTTTATTTATTTGTATAGAAGATGTATAGACTAAATAAAAGTAGCCTAAGTTACTCCTTATATCATCAGCTACCTATCGGTGAAAGTCCCGTCAAAATCGGTCCAGCTGTTCCAGAGATTAGCCGGAACAAACAGACAGACAGACAGACAGACAGACAGACAGACAGACAAAAATTAAAAAAAATGTTATTTTGGTCTATGTGCTGTGTATACAGACTTACGCATTTAGTAAAAAGTTGTTATTTTATTATTACAAACAGACACTCCAATTTTATTAATTTGTATGTATAGAAGATGTATAGACTAAATAAAGTAGCCTAAGTTACTCCTTATATCATCAGCTACCTATCGGTGAAAGTCCCGTCAAAATCGGTCCAGCCGTTCCAGAGATTAGCCGGAACAAACAGACAGACAGACAGACAGACAGACGGACAGACAGACAAAAATTAAAAAAAATGTTATTTTGGTCTATGTGCTGTGTATACAGACTTACGCATTTAGTAAAAAGTTGTTATTTTATTATTACAAACAGACACTCCAATTTTATTTATTTGTATGTATAGAAGATGTATAGACTAAATAAAAGTAGCCTAAGTTACTCCTTATATCATCAGCTACCTATCGGTGAAAGTCCCGTCAAAATCGGTCCAGCTGTTCCAGAGATTAGCCGGAACAAACAGACAGACAGACAGACAGACGGACAGACAGACAAAAATTTAAAAAAATGTTATTTTAGTCTATGTGCTGTGTATACAGACTTACGCATTTAGTAAAAAGTTGTTATTTTATTATTACAAACAGACACTCCAATTTTATTTATTTGTATGTTTATTTATTATTTATTTTATTTATTTATACATAGAGGATACAGGTTTTTTTAATTTAAAGATATCGCCAAACTGCTGTACAGTTTGTTGGCGACATAGCGCTCTCTTATAAAATATGTAATCTAATATGTATAGTATGGAAACCGTTTAACAGTATTATACAATTACAGTATTATATACCTAACAATGTTATATAAAACTATTGTTGCAAGAGTGTATCTAATAAATACTTTTTCAATTTAGTTTTAAAATCATTTCTACCAGTACATTGATCTTCCGAAAATATTTTATTAAAAATTTTTGGTATTAAATACTTTCTTGTTCGTTGTCCATAATAGTTGATTATTGTGTGTTCTTTGAATCTATTTCTTAAGTCTACCCTTAGTTTATCCATTATTATGTTCTTTATTTTAAACTTGTGACATTGAAATTGGTCTACTGCTAATAAATACTCGACTTTTTCGTGTACAGGTAACATATTACATTTGGCAAATAACAGAGCATAATTATTATCTTTAAAAGTTGATTTACTTTGTTTGTCTACAAGAATCTTTAGTAGCCTTATCTGTATTTTCCGAATTTTATCTAAATATGTCCGAAAGGTTCTGCCATAAGCACATAAACCATAACTGAGAATAGCATCCGCCAGCGCATGATATAACATAAGCAAAACTCCTCTACTCACTACGTGTTTAAGATTTTTAAATTTGTATAAGACGTATCTTAGCTTGTCACACACAATATTGACGTGTAATTTCCAGTCTAAACCACAATCTATGGTTAACCCAAGGTATTTATACTGTTTTACAAATTCCAATGCTTTACATTTACATGTATAGATGTGCTGTGTACACAGACTTACGCATTTATTTATTTGTATAGATGTACAGACTAAATAAAAGTAGCCTAAGTTACTCCTTATATCATCAGTTACCTATCGGTGAAAGTCCCGTCAAAATCGGTCCAGCCGTTTCAGAGATTAGCCGGAACAAACAGACAGACAGACAGACAGACAGACGGACAGACAGACAAAAATTTAAAAAAATGTTATTTTAGTCTATGTGCTGTGTATACAGACTTACGCATTTAGTAAAAAGTTGTTATTTTATTATTACAAACAGACACTCCAATTTTATTTATTTGTATAGAAGATGTGCTGTGTACACAGACTTCCGCATTTATTTATTTGTATAGATGTATAGACTAAATAAAAGTAGCCTAAGTTACTCCTTATATCATCAGCTACCTATCGGTGAAAGTCCCGGCAAAATCGGTCCAGCCGTTCCAGAGATTAGCCGGAACAAACAGACAGACAGACAGACAGACAGACGGACAGACAGACAAAAATTAAAAAAAATGTTATTTTAGTCTATGTGCTGTGTATACAGACTTACGCATTTAGTAAAAAGTTGTTATTTTATTATTACAAACAGACACTCCAATTTTATTTATTTGTATAGAGTATAGATTATACTAAAAAAGCTTCCTGTTGAATCACTATCCATTAAAAAACCCGCTTCAAAATCTGTTGCGTAGTTTTAAAGATTTAAGCATACATAGGGACGGACAGACGATAGTGACTTTTTTTTATAATATGTAATGATAATGATATAGAAATAAATGTGTGTCTGTATGTCCTTTATAGTATGGCAAAACTATGCATTTGATCATGTGATGATCATCAGCAAAGTTAAAGGTCAAGAGCACAATTTCTATTTATTCGTTCCATTTTCAGAATTTATTGAGACGAACTATAGATATGTATTTTATTTCAATGTCAACCATCTATTGTATTGCTATGTAATCATCGCTTAGAGGCTTTGGTTTCTGTTATCGCGACATTACGAGTACATAGAAACAGGCAAAATCAAACCAACAAGTATAAAAATATCCTTGGATATTTCACACAACGCCATCTCGTCCCAAGCTAAGCAACTTAATGCTTGTGTTATGGTAACGAGATGGATGATAAACTACTTATATACATTTTATTTTTTGTAAATACTTACATATTATAGCTATAAAACACCCAGACCCGCAACAAATACTTGTAGGTCGTACAAATATTTCTTCCGTGCGGGAATCGAACCCGCGACATGCTGCGCAGCAGTCGATCGCTCAACCACTGCGCCAACCGTGTCGACAACATTAATCTGCTTTGTGACATTACAGCAATTGTGACAAATAGGAAATACAAATTTACCTATTACCATTTAGGTATCAACAATGAAAGCTACGGATTTCCTCATTTCTGATTCCGTAGAAGAACTAAAGAGACCGACGTAGCTGGAAGGATTGCACGGTTGAAGTGGCAATGGGCAGGCCACGTGGCCCGAAGAACGGATGGCCGTTGTGGCATAAAAGTCTTGGAGTGGCGCCCACGTATGGGAATGAGAAGCGTGGGAAGAGCCCCGACTAGGTGGAAGGACGACCTTGTGAAGGTCGCTGGGAGTCTGTGGATGCGGTCTGCACGAGATCGTGCATTGTGGAAATCTATGGGGGAGGCGTATGTTCAGCAGTGGACTTCTGTGGCTGATAGATAGAATTAACGCTCCTACTAATAATTTAGACCGTTAAGTACCATTTGAATTTGATTGCAGTATTAATTTTAGTGCTAAAGTTATCTCGTCTGCGGTCGACGTGTCCCCTATATCGGAACCTTAAACTGACACAATTTCAGTCGACAAAGGTCGGCTTGATT
The DNA here is from genome assembly GCA_905475355.2 of Clostera curtula. Taxonomy (NCBI): domain Eukaryota; kingdom Metazoa; phylum Arthropoda; class Insecta; order Lepidoptera; family Notodontidae; genus Clostera; species Clostera curtula. The sequence continues at coordinate 15,447,790 of FR997808.1, read as the reverse complement.
GGAATCTGCCCGTTCAAGTTTAGCATTCATGTTGGCGTGATGGCTCATTTGCAACCAATCAAGCTTCGAGTAAGCAAGCGTTGTTGGGCTTTGTAATTTTGTGGTGGACGCGCTAGTAAATTATTTGGCAGCTTACCATCACTAGTGAGGGTTTTAAGAGCAATAGTTATGTTAGAAATATATCAAAAGCAAAATATAAAAGTAACATACATTTTATGTTCGATTTAAAATATTCCTTTTAAGTAATATAAATAAAAATATAATAAGTTTTAATATTAATATGTTCATAAAAAAAATCCATATTTCCTCATTTGTAAGTCATACTTTCACGACAATGTATTGTCTATGTTTCCACGTTTCTTGTTTGTCCACAAATTATTTCGGAAAAAGTCAATTTTACGTTCATTTTTAAATAAATCAAACAACACATAACACGAACAGAGAGAATCCTTAAAACCCGCGTGTTTCATAGCAAGTAAAAAAACATCCTTAAAATACAACCTCACAAAAGATTCCTAGAAGAGATTCTTTCGAATAAAAGCTATTTCGCTGAAACCTTCCCATTTTCCGAATTCCAACGACAGTCGAATTCCTAGGAAGTTACTAGACAATCCCAGTTTTCGCTTATTCACTACATTGCCCCATCTATTGTTTCAATACCTGATATTTCCTTTTACGAGTACGAATGGCCTGTCTGTGCGATGTAATGTGGTCAGCTTATGGATTTTAAAGTCATCATCATAATGATCAATGTCGATGTTCGGGCGGTGACGGATTTAGAATACATAGTGTCACCATCCCATTTCATCCTGAGGGTGTCGTAAGATACGACAAAAGAAAATGACAGCTGATCCTACCTACCAATAGACGGAAAACTTAATACGAAATCTTGGGCTAACTCATCTGGCCAGCGTGGCACAGAAGGCCAATTACCCCGACTCAGCACTGGGTCATTCTGCTGATCCTTCTCCATCTTCCTGGAGGTTAAGTCCTGATCGGCCACGCCTGGCTAGACGGATTGATACATGGTTTAATTTAGTTTTCTTTTTTTGCAATGCATTTATTTGTTTACAGCGTTTCTTTTGTCATGTGTTACGACACCTTCAGAATGGAATGGGTTGGTGACATTATGTAAGGTAAATCCGTCACTACAAGGGTCATATTGATTTTAAAGAAGTTCAATATAAAAGCAAAGCACAAGCGTTCAGAGCAACGGAAAGATCGAACTTTTGTTTTCTGCGCCTTGAGCGCAATGCGGGACACGGCACTTGCAATTACCTATTTATTGATTGTAAAGCTTTTGTCTGTATGGTGACGGATCTAAAAAAACATGTCACCTCCCTATTCCATCATGAGGGTGTCGTAGGTGCCGACAAAGAAAAATGACAAAGCTGATAGGGTATCGTATCCAGTTTTCCTTCTTTTTCTAGCTAGGTTGTGACAACCCATCTGGCCAGTGTGGCGCAATAGGTTAATTACCTTCCGTGTAATTGGCGGAGGTCCTCCTCTTCCTTGTCCTCCTTTTCATTAACATTGACATTGAGAATCCAAGAAATATCGCGTAACACAAATAAACAACATCGATTTCCGTCGAAAACGTTTAAACATAGAAATGTTTTAATTACAGTCTATACAACTACACAGAAAGGATTTTTGTCTGTATGTTGCTGATTTATATTACACTAGTGACCCGCCCCGGGTTCGCACGGGCGCAATGGTGAACATTTTTTTTTGTGTTTCTCTACATTAATATGCATTTATTATAAATATAAACATTTCTTTTGAATCACTCTATCTATTAAAATTATTCGCTTCAAAATCCGTTGCGTAGTTTAAAAGATTTAAGCGTACATAAGGACGGACAGACGACGGTGACTTTGTTTTATAATATGTCGTGATATAATAACACGATTATATGTCATAAACTCGCCTAAAGAGAAGAGAACCTTGTTAAAAAACTTACCATGAATTTGAATAACTTGCCATTATCGTAATAAAAAATTAATGTTTGAAATGAACTGAAAATGAATGCATTTGAGCATGTGTTGATATTAAGCAAAGTGTTGCTCACGACGGTTTATGAACAAAATAAATTTAAATTTGTGTAATTTCTTTCCTTAATATTTATTTTAGTAAGAGGCGTATCACCGCGTGTAGGGTATAGCTAGTTGTTTAATAAAAGTTACAATTTAAATATGTGTACAACATTAAATAAATAAATAATAAATAAATATCCTTGGACATTTCACACAACGCCATCTCGTCCCAAGTTAAGCAACTTAATGCTTGTGTTATGGTAACGAGATGGATGATAAACTACTTATATACATTTTTTTTTGTAAATACATACATATTATAGATAGAAATGACACCCAGACTCCGAACCAGTGCCTCTGGTTTAGACAAAGACACTGGCCCGACCCCGGAATCGAACCCGGGACCCGTTGATCCAAAGGCGGCACATCTGACCACTAGACCAACGAGGCAATCATTACTTTTAGCAAGGAACACACACAATTAATCACAAGAAGATACTTTTAGCAAGGAAATTGTAACACGAAAATATGACAATATTGATAAAAACCACGCTCAATTTACCCATTCCATCGTTACGCACAAATACGGTCGAGAATTTCCACAGAACCTTTGCCCGTTTTATTGAAAAAATGTGACACCATTTTCCGTAGTGAAATTTAACAGCCGCAGAAACATTGGCTCAGGCGTGGTGCAAGTTATCCCGAACAGAACGGTTGGAATTTATAGGTTTTTCTATTCAATTCTGATGTCCAGAACAGGAGTACGGTGAAAAGGTGCAGTTGATTTGAATCTATAGCTCCAGGTTACTTGCCAATTTATCAAGTTCAAAAATGGCCGAGTAATGAGTCGGGACTTTATCCATTTTTAACCCCCGACGCAAAAAGAGGGGTGTTATAAGTTTGACGTGTCTGTCTGTCTGTCTGTGGCACCGTAGCTCGCGAACGGATGAAGCGATTTCAATACAGTTTTTGTATGACCGGTGAGTTACGGGCGAGTGTTCTTAGACATGTTTGATGAAAATCGGTTCACTCGTTTAAAAGTTATGGGGGATGAAAGTGGGGAAGAATAACCGAATGTCTGCAAATATAATCGAGTGGGGTCTCAAATGAAAGCGTATCACGTGCACATTACAAAATAATATGTTCCATGAAAATCAGTTGAGCCCTGAAAAAACTCTGGGCGTAAAAGGGGGGGGGGATACCCAATATCTGGAAATATTTGGGGTGGGGATCGACATCATAACCTATAAAAAGCAGAAAATAAAAACCAGGGGTAATAAATAAGTAGGAGCGGTCCCCCAACGCGATGTATATTTTTTATTTTTTACTTTTTAAAGGGTACTTAGGTCATTGTGTCGGGTGTTTATTAAAATTTTTAATTTAGTTTTTATGTTGTATGCATACTGTGGCCATATTTGTTCCATTGAACAGGGTTGCCTGTGATCCAGGCGTGGAGCCAGGGCTGCCGCCGCAACTGAGCGCCGTGTAGATCGGGCGCCACTTCATCCGGCGCCTGACGGAGGCACGTGTCGTGACTCGTACGTGTCTCTCGATGAGTTGGGGCCCCATTAGGGTCACGGAGCATGCTCCCGATTGGGGCGTCAGACTCGTGGCCCTGTTTTGGGAAGTTGAGGGACACCGTTGGTTTTAGTGGGTAGGTTGGTGCGCAACTAGGTAGGTACGATCTTTCCGCGCCCCGGAGTTCCAGATAACCCGGCTGACGATTAGCGGTCGGGTATCCGTGAGGATTTCCGACGTAAAAACAGCGTTGCGTATGATGTGTAGGCTAATTTCCCTCCATGAATTTGGAGGAGGCCCGGCTCAGTAGTGGTCAGATGTGCCGCCTTTGGATCAACGGGTCCCGGGTTCGATTCCGGGGTCGGGCCAGTGTCTTTGTCTAAACCAGAGGCACTGGCTCGGAGTCTGGGTGTCATTTCTATCTATAATATGTATGTATTTACAAAAAAAAATGTATATAAGTAGTTTATCATCCATCTCGTTACCATAACACAAGCATTAAGTTGCTTAACTTGGGACGAGATGGCGTTGTGTGAAATGTCCAAGAATATTATATTATATTATATTATATTATATTATATTTATGGGCTGAAAAGACAATGATTTGTACAGTTCAGGATCTTCACTCAACTAACTTTCCTTCGTTTCTTTTGCCAGAACTAGCAGACTGTTAAATCATGTATACGTGCTACCGTTGATGAACTGTTTAATTCTCTTATGTTGTGTACTAGAATGTATTCTTCCTCGAGTGTTTGCCTTATTTTATTGGTGTCAACATCAGTCTAACCAGATTTGAAAAACTTCCTGTATTCGCCCAATACCTTCTAGTGGGCAACCGGTAATCATTTAGTTTGACCAACTGCCAATTTTCCGGTACCGGTATCGACTGTCAATGATGGTATGGAGAAGGTCAGATTAATATGATGGGCACCCATCCAACAGTCCGTAAACGTTGCTTAACCCGCAGATCAATTGCGTCCCAAACAAGGCCACGACCTCCAAACCTTGTAAGCTATTAAAAGTTGAACTTACTTTCAATAAGGTCAAATCGAGCCGTACCAGGTCATTTGAGTTAGATTAACATCAACAAGTCTACGTACTTAGGGTTCTAGTAAGTAAGTTTTGTCGTAAGTACAAAATATTACTTCTTAATGAAGCATGACGGGAAAGTCGATAAAACTGGTGTGATACTTATTCTTAGTTAGAGTTCATTAAACATGTTTTTAACCGACTTCAGAAAATGTGGAATATCTTAATTTGACTGTATGTGCTTTTTATGTATGTACACGTTGAGCGATCGACATGTTGAGCGATCGACTGCTGCGCAGCATGTCGCGGGTTCGATTGCCGCACGTATAAAATATTTGTACAACCTACAATTATTTGTTCCGGGTCTGGGCGTTTTCTATCTATAATATGTAAGAATTTACAAAAAAAATGAATTTAAGTAGTTTATCATCCATCTCGTTACCATAACACAAGCATTAAGTTGCTTAGCTTGGGACGAGATGGCGTTGTGTGAAATGTCCAAGGATATTTATTAATTATTTATGTTACACAGCTCCGTCATTTATAAACCGATTAAACAATATACATTTTCATTCGATTAGTGTTCAGAATGATATTTTATTTAGAATACCTGGCGTCACCCATTTCATCCTCGTATTCCATGTCGTAAGAGCCGACAAAAGAAAATGACAAGGCTGAAAAACTAGCTGAAAGTGAATAAAATCTTGATACATCGAATGTTTGGCCAACATGGCACTTATTTCCATGCATTTAATTGGAGGAGACCCAGCTCAGCAGTGGGTCATTTAATAGGCTAAGAACTCTAATGATGATGTTTGATGTTACTTGGTAGAAATTAGGCGTATTTCGTCATCTCACAACAGAAGACAGTCGTAGACAGCGGCTGATTAAGTCTTGTACTGCCGCGAGCACTGATTAATGGGACGAGACGCGCCCTCGAGGACAGATGTGTTAATTACATTAACACATCCAACAGTGACTGGAGATTTCTCAACAATGTTGTGTTAGTATACTTTTAAAGCGACTTACTTTATAACTATTAACCAGATAAATACTTAAAAATACTGATGAACCTAAAACAAAACAAAAACACCCTAAATAATATAAGCTTTAATAATTAATCTGATATACCCGACCGCCAAACGCCAGCCGGATTATGTGGGACTTCGGGGCGCGTAAAGATGGTAATAGTGCCCTAACCTACCAAACCAAAGGTGTTCCTCAACTGTCCGAAACAGGGCAACGTGTTTCACTCCCCAATGGGGAGCATGATCCGTGAACCTGGTGGGGCCTTAGCACGCTTGTACAAGCGGCCATCACGCTTTGATAAATAAATAAATATTCTTGGACATTTCACACAACGCCATCTCGTCCCAAGCTAAGCAACTTAATGCTTGTGTTATGGTAACGAGATGGATGATAAACTACTTATATACATTTTTTTTTGTAAATACATACATTTTATAGATAGAAATGACACCCAGACTCCGAGCCAGTGCCTCTGGTTTAGACAAAGACACTTGCCCGACCCGGGAATCTAACCCGGGACCCGTTGATCCATCGTGCAATGTCCCGCACGTGCCTCCGTCGTGCCAGATAGGTTGCCACAGGGTATCAAGTTTTTCTTCTCTTCCTTTCTCTAATCCTTACATATTGCGGTAAAAAATGCGTTTGGTGGTTCTGATCTTGTAGTTTACCGGGTTAGTAAACCCGAACGTTTAAGATATTGTGAACCGGGTCCATGAGGTGAGGGATTTAGAAAACATATTGTTACCACCCATGCCATCCTGAGGGTGTCGTAAGAAAAGGAAATGACAAAGCTGAAAAATTTTTTTTGACCCGGAGTAAAATCCTTTATGGACTTCCCGTCAGCCTGTGGTGGCCTGCCCACTAATCATCTCCGGAGTGCACCGTCCCGTGCTTACTGCCCCGTGGGTCCCGACTGTAGCTCCACGAGAAAGCTGAAAACCTATCCGCAAGAGAAGGAAATCTTTTTACCACGGGTGTCTGGTAATTCGTCATAGTTTCAGCCCATGAATGACCCAATACCAGGTAGGGCCTCCTCCATATTCACGGAGGGTATTTAGCCTACTGTGCGACGCTGGCAAGATGGGTTGGCACAGGGTTTGTATCAAGTTTTCCTTCTCTTGCGGCTAGGTGATCTGCCATTTGCGTTCATTCAGTCGCCTCTTACGACACCATCAGGATAGCATGGGTTGGTGACATTGTGTATTCTAAATCCGTCACCACATAATTTCCCTCCATGTAATTGGAGGAGGCCCGACTCAGCAGTAGGTAATTTTTGGTCTAAATAGAAGTAGTCTTTTATTTACTTGGTGGAAGTCTAAGGCAAATCAGTGGAATATTTTATAGATTAAGAATAAGAACATAGGGAACGAGTTTTACTTCAATTCCAAGTCCATATTATAAATGAAAAGCAATCTTTCTCTCGAGTCAGTTAGGTTCTAAATTGCTTGTCATAAACTTAATAGCCTGTTCTGCATTTGACAGTTGTAGTTACATAATATAACAGTACTAATATGCTTAATATGTCAACGTAAGTGCCCACTGCTTATCATACTAGATTAGCTTTTCATCGTTTCTCAAAGTTTTATTAGTTTAGTTTACGAACACAAATATAAAGTATATAGCAAGATAGGGTTATCTTACTATATACTTTATATTTGTGTTCGTTAAAAAGAAAACAATAAATTATATCGAATAAGACAAATGTTCAGAACGTAATAAAAAAAGTCAAGTATTTTGCGTTATTTCATTTCCACCACGTTAGAATTTAGAATACAAAATGTCACCAACCCTGAGGGTTACAAAACTCTGAGGGTGACACTTAAGATCACTTAGCCACAGGATAAAGCGCCGTTAGCCTAAAGTATCTTGATAGCTTGATGTATTAAATAGGGCCACAAAATAAACATAAAAAATTACAAGCACTCTGAGTTTCTTGGCAGTTCTTCTCAGCTATTGTCGCGTACCGAACTGTTCGTAATCTGTAAAAGTACTTGAAATTTATAATCACTATCACTATCATCACTATCACTATCACGACATAGTTTAAAACAAAGTCGCTGTCGTCTGTCCGTCCCTATGTATACTTAAATCTTTAAAAATACGCAACGGATTTTGAAGCGGTTTTTTAATAGATAGAGTGATTCTAGAGGAAGGTTTATATGTATAATACATGCATTATATGGTAGAGAAACACAGATAAATTTAGATGCACCCATACTTATATAACGGAAAGTAATTAAATTATATGACAATTGTATAATACAGTCCGTCTGGTGAAGGATATAGAATACATGGTATCACCCCCCCCCTTCCCTCCTGAGGGTGTCGTAAGAGCCGAAAAAGGGAACTGACAAGGCCGATAACCTTGTCGCAAAAGAAGGAAAACTTGATACGAAACACCGTGCCGGTCTGTCTGGCCAGCGTGGCACAGTAGGTAATTACCCTCTATGTAACTGGAGGAGGCCTGACTCAGCAGTGGGTCGTCTATGGCCTGAGTAGTAGTATAATATATGTAAATTATATTATTTATTACGACTACGTAAGTGACAATTGTGTCATAATGCAAAATAAAAGATTTGACTCTGACCTTGATGACGCTGGACATATATGTATGTATCACTACATAGTATAAAACAAAGTGGCTGTCGTCTGTCCGTCCCTATATATGCTTAAATCTTTACAACTACGCAACGGATTTTGAAGCCTTTTTTTTAATAGAGTGATTCAAGAGGCTGGTTTATATGTGTAATACATGCATACTGCACCTGTGCGAAGCCGGGGCGGGTCGCTTTTGGACGTATAAACAGATGTCTGGGTGTCATTATGTTGTATCGAGTTTATCTATTGGATAGGTTTTCTACTTCTTCGGCTCTTAAAACATCCTTAGTATCGAATTTGATGGTGACTATGCCATCATCGCAGTGGGCAGGGCACATAGCTCGCAGGACCGACGCCCGATGGGGCATAAAAGTCCTCGAGTGGCGACCGCGTTCCAGAAGACGCTGTGCTGGTAGGCCTCTCACACGGTGAACCGACGACCTGGTTAAGGTTTAGTAAGCAATAGATGCGGGTGGCCCAGTACCGGCCTTTGTGGAGATCCTTGGCGGAAGCCTATGTCCAGCAGTCAAATGATGATGATGATTCCATCACTGGACGTTAAGAGTTTGAGAAACAGCGTACAACATTAATTACACGCGCACACATCACGCTACTGTCGCTTAGAGGTTTCTACCTAATCCTGATGAGTCCGAGATGATGAATGTTATATTAATTCTTTGACCGAGTCAGAAATGAAGGCTTTTTTCCAGTCGGCCCGGATTAGAACGTCGGGATACTAAGCGGATTATGTCCGTCAGAATTCATGGAATTGGAAATACATCTTGACATTTAACGAGAATGTTTTGGTATTACATGAATTAATCATAAAGTTATATTAAAGTATTAGTTGGTATACAAAAAAATTATGTCAATGTATTGGGTGGGCCGCTGTAATCATTAAATTTTAGGGGGAAAGAGATATTTTTGTCGCGCGTGGTTTTTTTTTGTTTCACTGCCGAAGTGATAAATTCATACCGCTGTCCCCCAGGTGTAGTTTCAGCAGTTATGTGGGCTTCAAATACCCTAAGGGTTACAATTTTTTTTTGACCCTGAACCTTGAACTTACTACAAAATGGGCTCTAAAAATCAGAAATAAACGAAATAAAGATTTTTTAAGTCCTTCACAAATCTATGTTGCCCACTTATTTAACATTTTCTGCCAAATTACAGAACCAATTTCGATAAAATTGATTTAAGAACAATCTGGAAACCAATACTAGGACTATTGATGGGTATGGAAAAACGACAACCCAAATTTAATTTACTAAAAAAGGTAACATCACTAACTGTATTGAATTGTTCATCACCGGTCCGGTATGCAACTACAGTAAAGAGCCAGCAAGAAACTCTGTAGATTCTTGTTCAGCCACTTAATTGATTCATACAGATTGGAAATCCGATCTACCAAAGCTACAATTAAAAGTTCTAAATGGGCATACATAGCAATTACAGTAATCGTTACCACTTAAAAAGATATATGCTCCGAATTAAATAGCATTCGGGTATTTTATTGTGGGCCCACTACAAAAGTGAGCAGTTAAGCTGATCTAATGGCTAGTAATTCTTGCTGCAAACTGCTCACTCCGGTTATTGCTTTAACCAACCAACTTTTTGCGAGACCTGAAGGACATATTTCTATTACATATTATACAGTGTGGGAGGACTACTACACGATGGACCGACGACCTCGTTAAGCTCGCCGGGATGCGATGGATGCTGACGGGACGGGAATGGCTTACGTGGAAATCTTTTAAGGAGGCCTATGTTGCTAGCCCACCGTCCGCCCGTATAGCCTACTGCGAAGGTGTGACGCCCAAGTGCGCGGTTCGTCGGACGAGAGAGGGTGCCCGATGGGGCTGCCCCCTGCGGATCACGGCAGAAACGTACGCGGTACCCGTGGTCCAACGTGAGGATGTCGGCGCACGGCGGGTTAGGCCTATGTTGCTGGACACAGACCTCCCTCCAGGATTGACGTCTTTTGGTTGAAATACCTACACTGATTTCTGATGATGTATCAACAATATTGATCCACACAATACTCAGCCGATAGATGACCAGCTGCTGAGTCAGGCCTCAGTCGCTGTTACATGGAGAGTAATTAGTACCACACTGGCCAGGCCAGTTGACATAGGGTTTCTTATCACCCCCCTCGACTGTGCTGCCACATGGCCGTGGTGAGGGGGCTTGAGTACCTCAATGATCCGTGGGGCCATACTGGCCAGGGCCTCCTATGCCGGGCGGGCCCACGGGGAGAGGTGAGACGAAGAGCGGCACCAACATCCTCGGGTTGGCGCCGGCCGAGGGCTGACGGGCCTCCTCTGCGAGGCCGTATGTCGCGGAAGGGGGCTTCGGGGCGGGTCGCAAAGGAGGGAGACCGGCTGACCCGAGCCGCGGACGGAGGCGGGGGTGAATGGGGGTTCGTGATGGTGCCCCTGCTGGACTCTCCGGCTCCGGCCACCGACGAAAGCCTCGATGACTGTGGGCGTCCCAGTGTACCGGGACGCCCTCTCTGATAGTCGCTTGCCCGCGTAGCAGGCACCACGCCGGGGCGTCACAGTAGACTGCGTTTACGCGAACTTGTAGCGCCCCAAGCGCGTCGTGTGAGGGTATACCGCTGGGGTTTTAGTGGGTAGACGACTCTTGTATAGACGACCCTTGTCGGAGTCCCACATAATCACCGAGCTCTCCCCCGGGGGGCGGTGGTATGCATAAAGCACTTCCCCAGCGAAACAAAAAAAAAAACAATTTTTCATATCACCTTTTGCCTTTTCTTGCGGCCTTTGTATAGCCTACGACACCCTCAGGATGGAATAGGGTGATGACACCCTGTATTCTAAATCCATCATCACACAGACATCGATCAACATCATAAAGTCTATTTATCAGCCGCAGACATCCACTGTTAAACATGGCCTTCCCCATGGATTGCCACAAATCCACTCACTCCCAGCGACCTTTATAAGGTCGTCCGACTTCCTAGTCGGAAGTCGTCCTACACTTTTTTGCCTCAGCAACCAACCGTTCTACGGGCTTACAATCCTTCGAGCTATATTGGTCGCTTTTTTTCTTATTTATTATTCTATCATTCAGAGTAACTCCGCTCATAGCACTCTTCTTTATTCCTTGAGTGACTCTCAGACGCCTAATTAGTCTCATTGTAAATTACTACGTTTCGGATCCATAAGTCAGCACTGGACTGTTCGAAGGCTTTTGACTTATTTGCTTGAAGGGGAATAAATTCTAGCTCCGGTTTTAATATTTACTTGTAACAATCACTTGGATCTTTACATCATTAGTATCACTACATAGTATAAAACCAAGTCGCTATCGTCTGTCCGTCTCTATGTATGCTTAAATCTTTAAAACTACGCATCGGATTTTAAAGCGGTCTTTTTAACAGACAGAGTGATTCAAGAGGAAGGTTTATATGTATAATTCATGCATAATATTTTAGAGAATCACTGGTAAATTTAGATGTTCATCATTGTACCCGTACGCAGCCGGGGTGGGCGCTACTTAATTATTATTAATAAGTAACAAAAAGATAGCATAATTTGATTCATAAAGTTATTTTAATTCATTTTATAACCTGCAACGTTTTTTTTGCAGGTACCCTTGGATATATTCATATGGTGAGTTTTATAATTATGCTTACAATAAATACATTGAAAAACTCTTGAAAAGAACTTCAATATTGACACTACTACAACTATTAAGACTATAAATGGCCTAATGCTGAGTAGACCCTTCTCTAGTTACATACTCCTTTCCCCCCTAAGGGTATCGGATGAGCCGACAAAAGTGAAAAGAAAATGACAAGGCCGATAACCTAACCATAAGATAGGAAATCTTGATACGAAACCCTATGCCTCCCTATGAAAATATCATCATCATCATCATTTCAGTCAAAGGACGTCCACTGCTGGACATAGGCCTCCCCCAAGGATTTCCACAAAGGCCGGTCCTGGGCCACCCGCATCCATCGTATTCCGGCGACCTTAACCAGGTCATCGGTCCACCGTGTGGGCGGCCTAGCAGCACTGCGCTTTCCGGAACGCGGTCGCCACTCGAGGACTTTTCTGCCCCATCGGGCGTTGGTCCTGCGCGCTATGTGCCCTGCCCACGGCCACTTAATGAAAATATAAATAACATCAACTATAGAGTTTCTTGCCGGGGCTTCTCGGTAGAGCTGTATTCCAAACCGGTGGTAGATGGTAAATAATCAATTTGAAATGGTAAATTTTAAATTTTATTTAAGTGTTTGACTTGTCAAAAGAGCTCTAATGAGCCAACTTGATTAAATGAGTTTTGATTTTATGCAACCCGTCTGACCAGCATAACACAGTAGGCTGGCCTTTTACGGGCTGAGAAGAGAAGAGGGAGACGAAGAAATACCAACCACTTCCAGTTAGGTAAGTCCAACTTTGAGAAAGACGTCAATCGTCGGATCCATCTAGGCTGGGAACCATTAGAGAATTATCCATCTCTTTGACTCTTAATATTGTTACGTCCGTGGGTAATAAAATGCCGATTACGACGAGAAATTGATTTTTATTAACAAAAATCACAATACAGCACACAACAATCCACAATTATTACAAACGAAACACTGATACAATCACTAGCACTTGCTATCGCCCGATAGTTCGCACTCGTAACGCAGTTAAAACTATAACTGTCCTGTTGCGCGGGTCGACCGTCCTTATATTGTAAATCTTTTCGAATATTCCCGATCACTCGAGATTATTCACATGCTAATTACCTGGTGAGACGTAAACAACATGCCATAAAACCATCAAAATGCAAAAAATGCCGACAAAGGATTGCACAAACAATCGATATTGTTATCACACAAAAGAAACTAAACAATTGCTCATTGTAACAAAATTAATAAGGTTGTAAAACCATTAGCCGTTGTTTACGCGCAAGTACTTCGCGGAAGACCGAGCCAGAAGTATCGGCACAAAATGCGTTTCTAGAATCATCTCATCTGCGGCGTAACAATATTATGCCTGATAATGGAAAATTCAAGAAAGTATACATAGGACGTTAACATGTCTCTTCAACCACTATTGATCGTAGGCATACTTCTTAGATTGTATAGTTGTATAAAAAAGGCCTTTGATTGTATGATCACAATTAAAATATAATATATCTATAGATTATATAGATATGGCGCTATGGCGCTCTTTAAGGGAGGCCTATGTCCAGCAGTGGACTAATGTGGGCAGATGATGGTGATGATGATATCTATAGATATTATGTAGTATGTTCCATTTCAAACTCACACAATAATTAGGGTAAAAATAAACATTTAAATTAAACACTGTTTAACTGATTTATTTAGTTCCTAACATTTCAAATGCTTTGCAGCAGTCGTGTTCGCGGGAGAGACTAGGTGCAAGTTGTCTTGAAAAGTACAAAGTTTTTTTTAACTATTTCTTTGTATAATCAAATAATGTAATATGCAGTTAATTTATTACATATTGTCTTTAATTTCAATGTTCAAAAATCGCGAAAATCTAAGAAAACATTAATAATAAACATTGGTTACCTGAAGCTAAATTGATTCCCTTCATAACAAACACAATTTAAAGACACTTTTTCTCATTTCGGCTATTCAACACCAACATAGGCAGTGTAAATACGAATAAATGGGCCCATCTACTAAAGAGGCTTCTTAATCCACTAAAGACATCCCAAATCCTATTAGAGGCAAGACAAATTTTGTACACATGTAAAATATGGTTATAGCTTTTTAACTCGCGGGCCTTAGTGAGAGCGGGTGCGAGACTTAATTGCCTGCTATTACGGAGCGAAATGTTCAAAATGCACAAATAGTGAGATATTCGTTTACTAAAATAACACCGTTTCTTAAATGAGCCATATAATATTGTCAACTTAGTCTTAAACACTACTTTCTATGGCGTGAATTAGAGTATTTGGAATACTACTATATTATTATTCAGCAGAATAACTACCCACTGCTGAGTTCGGCCTCCTCCAGTTACATGGAGGGTAATTAGGCGACTGTGAGGCGCTGGTCAGATTGGTTGGCCCAGGGTTTCTTACCATGGGGCGGGGTACGGGGATGCCTCGCCCCACACGGGATCTGAGGGGAAGCGACGTCCTGCCGGGTGCTCACGGCAGGACGTCGAGTGCTCGTAAGGAGCCTGAGGAGAGGAGGAGGGCCTCCTCGTCTGCGGCGGCGTGGTTCTGCATCAGATCACACGATGCCGCAACAGGACGCGAGTTGGAGCACCCCGGGGAGGTTTAGTGGGTAGGCCCCCACTATGGGGGAGAGACCCACACTCCCCTCGCTGGCCATCCCCGTGGCCGGCGAAGAAGTCCATAAAGGATTTTAACCCGGGTGAACAAAAAAAACGGGTTTCTTATAAATTTTTCCTTCTCTTGTGGCTAGGTTATCGGCCTTGTTATTTCCTTTTAAGGGTGCATACAACTTCCTGAGGATGGAATGGGGTTCGGATATAGGTACAAAAATAACTAGTACATAAAAAATCATAATATTAGTTTGTAATCATAATACTACTTCACCAAACTTTTAGTTTGAATTTGATATAATATTCTACTTGCTACATTGTACATATTTAATCATAACTATGATATGTATTACAAATGGTAATACAAATAGTCCTGTTTCAAATTCAGCTTATAAATGACCTACTGCTGAGTCGGACCTTCTCCCATTACAGGGAGGGAGATTAGTCTACTGTAGCTAGACGGGTTGGTTTTGTTTCAGGTTTTCCTTCTCTTGTGGCTACATTTTTGGACTTGTCATTTCCCTTTGTGGTCTCTTAAGACACCCTCAGGATGAAATGGGGTTGTGAATCTGTTACCACACGGACACACTTTTTTCATCTAAAGTTTTAATTTGTAACTAAAAATTATTATGAGGATGAGAACTTGGAAAAACGTGATAAGAGCCGTGATAAAACTTCCGCCGCGATACAGGTTATATTATTTAGGTATATACGAGTATATATATACATATTACATAATTTATAAAGTTAGATGTGCCGCCTTTGGATCAACGGGTCCCGGGTTCGATTCCGGGGGTCGGGCGAGTGTCTGTGTCTAAACCAGAGGCACTGGCTCGGAGTCTGGGTGTCATTTCTATCTATAATATGTATGTATTTACAAAAAAAAAAAGTATATAAGTAGTTTATCATCCATCTCGTTACCATAACACAAGCATTAAGTTGCTTAGCTTGGGACGAGATGGCGTTGTGTGAAATGTCCAAGGATATTTATTATTTATTATTATAATTGATGTATTTTATTTAGTGTATATATTATTTGGGCATTTACACAATTAGATATTCTAATAATATTTATTCTTGTAGTTACTTTTGTTTTAATTGGCGTGTATATTTTATTTGCTCCTACCATGTTGTTTTGTACATCACCCAAAGGTGACTAGAAAGAATGCCTAAGGCATTAAAGTCCGCCTATGTTCAACATAATGTTACATCAAGAATAAATAAATAAAAGATCTGCAGAGGCTAAGTTTTATTTAAAAAAATCAGAAGTTAATATCAAAATGCACAAATTAAATACGAAACAGCACAATAGACTGCAGAATTCACTTAACTGTTCAGGTCATTTTTTATTCAGAAACTTAAGAAAAAAGCAATATTCAATTTTCTGCGTCTCAATCGGACGCTCCCACTGGCACCTCATCCAATATAATATGAACGAAATTGCGTCGAGAGTTGAAACGGAGCGAAATTGAGACAGATTTCAAGAAGTAAAACCATTTAGGACGGGCGACGGGAACGGAAATCCGTCATACAGTGGAACGCTCACAAAAGTATATAATTAGATTTTTGGGGGTCGACGTTAGGACTTTCTTTCGGCGGCAACATTGGATAAATTCGCTCCTTTTCAAACGTGAGAGGCTGTTTTCACTTGGAAATTGTGTATTTTTATTGTGTTTGTGACGTACTTTCGAGAATAAAGGACACGTTCGCATTTCTTGTCGTACAATTCGACATTACTGATTGTAGTCTTTTCTCGTGTTGTTTCTTTTGATAGATGCTGGTAGGTATACTTGTCTATAGACAAAGTCCGTCTTTTTTTTAATTATCAGTGACTTGAAGCCTTTGACCCTAGGCTTGCGTGATGGAAAGCAACGCCGGGTGTAAGATGGGGCAGGAAATGACAAGGCTGCAAGGGAAGGAAATCTTGAAAAAAAAAACGTTTGCCAAGCCTGCTATAATAATTATTTATCGTATTGCGAATTAGTCTCAAACAAATACGAAAAAATCTGAAATACAATAACAAAAATATTTATTGATAGGACAATTTGGGTACTTTTGGACGACAAACTATTTGTTGGTTCCGAGTTAAGTATATCACTACATAGTATAAAACAAAGTCGCTATCGTCTGTCCGTAGTATACTTAAATCTTTAAAACTACGCAACGGATTTAGATGCGTTTTTTTTAATAGATAGAGTGTTTCAAGAGGAAGGTTTATAGGTATAATACATGCATAATTGCACCCGGGCGCAGCCGGGCCGGGTCGCTAGTGAAAAAATAAAAGCTTTTAAACAGAATAAGGGTAATTGTGTCCTTGTGTTAAGGCACTTGCTCTGAGTTAGGGCGTCATTTGTTTTCGTGAATTTCATGTTTGTAAACTGCCCCCCGTACAGGTTATACCTAGGGCAAAGGTTACGTTTTAAAACGAAGATTTCTTTTTTAATTGCACACTAATGAACAAGTACAGAGTGGGAGGCTTATGCTAATGAACGTGTATGCTTATACAGGCTGCAACACAAGCAATATAACCGAGTACGGGCAATAAAAGAATGAGTAATCAAAGGAACCAGTAATATGTTCAATAATATTATAGATCTGTGGGCCATGTATGCTGAGTAGTAGTAGTAACTGTTGGAGTGCAATACAGCTCCCCCCCTCGCAATCGGAGGGGTCCGCCTGGGACCATGGGGCTCCACTGGCTATTTAAGAGGCCGGCCAATGCCTCCAGGGTGACAGAGAATGCTCCCGTGGCTCTAGTTCGGGCAGTCCAGCGTCGGCGAAGGTTGAGTGAGTAGGTTGGGGCGCAATTTACCATTCCGAAGATCCCTGGGACCCACATCATCCCGCCAGTCGTCAACAGGTAAAAATAAAAATAAAGAAAAAAAATAAAGCGTTTTGTTTCAAGTTTTCTAATTTCCTTTAGTCGGCTCATACTACACCCTCATGATGGAATGGGGTGGTGACATAATGTGTTCTAAATCCGTCACCAAACAGACTATAACATAACATAGGTTAATGTGGAACAGTATCAACTATGAGTGGGTTCCATTAGTATTATGACTAAATTATATTTGATCTAAGTGCTCGGTATCGACCTCAGTATTGCCACAATTATTGGTTGATTAGGACTGAAGGGTACAATGTGTAAATAATTGGTGTTGGTATACCAATAGCGAGCTCGAGTGCGGTACGAATATAACATGTTACTAATGTTCTAGGTTCTAATACGAGAAGTAAGAGGATTTTACAGTGATTTTTGAGTTTAGTCGTTACCAATTTTTTTTCCTTTTTATTATATTAGTATAGACATCTGTCCAGTTAGGTAAGAAACGCAAGGATAACTTGAAATCCTGTGCTAACCCGTCTGGCCAGCGTGGCGCAATACGCAAATTACCCTCCATGTTATGGGAGAGTCTTGACTCAGCAGTGGGTCATTTATGCAGTAGCAGTAGCTAGATAGTAGCAGGTGGTGTATTGGTGTCAAACTCAGGTTCATTAAAATGTGGACAACTCTCGGCTCCCTTAGATAGGCCAGATCGGATTGTGTTTGGATTTCCTACACCCTGTAAATATAATAGTTGCGAATACACTGGTAATGTGTTTTCAATAAGCAAATGGACCTATCATGGGCATGAACACTAAACATTTTGAAAGTGACCTTATAATGATATTAAGTGGTAGAATTATTTTTAATGTTATAGAGTAGTATCAAGACAACATCTGCATCGTATTCAGAACTTAATCGTTATGACAACAGAATACATATTTTCATCACTCTACTGTGTCCGCTCCGATATTGTGGACACCACTAGTTTATTCCGAATAATAAAGTCAGTGATACAGTGTAGTTACGGTACAAAAACAAGGAGAAACTCAAATCTCCACGATTCCTTCACCTAATTGCCTACTTACAGCTAGGGAGGCACTTACGCTGTGCTCAGAAAAAAGAAAGATATTGTTAAGGAAAATGGCAGGTCATAAATATAGACAAGAACACTTGGCACCTCGATTCTGACTGTGTATTGGCCTACGAGTATTTGTACAGCGTCCTAAGACAAAAACAAAGTCTACACTGTTTTTTTCTTACGATTAGTACCACTCCTGGGGCCTTTCTCCTGAATCGAATAACAATTTTAATCCAATGCCAGTTCCGATCCAATTCATAACCAATCCTGTCAAATTACCGTACTCTTGAAAACAAAACTGACAACATTGGATTGAAATCGGAATTGCTTTTGTTTATGCTAGCGAATGTGTCATTACACATGAAGTTAGCATTTGAGAAATGCCCACGTTAGTCGAAAACCAGTATAGCATTAATAATTACTTTATAAAATGAATATTGGATTGAATCCAATAGTGATTAATTCATCCAATATCCACACAATATTGAAACAATTTAGCGCTAGCGTCGCGTTCAAATGTGCTCAAGAGTACGAAACGTCACAATTCCAATCCCGATCGATCGGAATCGCGTTCGAGAGTAAGGCCCCTGGTCCGGATTTAGCATACAAACTGTCACCACCCCATTCCCTCCTAATCGGGTATCTTAACAGCTACAGCTGACATAAGGAAATGACGTTGCCA
Organism: Clostera curtula; assembly: GCA_905475355.2. Taxonomy (NCBI): domain Eukaryota; kingdom Metazoa; phylum Arthropoda; class Insecta; order Lepidoptera; family Notodontidae; genus Clostera; species Clostera curtula. Next base: position 15,428,712 of record FR997808.1, on the reverse strand, counting down.
AAAACTTTGCCTTAAAGAAGGAAGATTTGACACCAAACCCGTCTGAGCAGCGTGGTACAGTAGGTTAATCATGTAACTGGACAAGCCCCGACTCAGCAGAAGGTAATAAATGGGATTTACCCTCCATGTAACTGGAGGAGGCCCCTACAGAAGGTAATATACAGGGTGATTTTAGGACCACCCGCCAAATTTAAATTTGATGAAAGTAAACACCGATCCCAAAGAAACATGGGTCGAAAAGTGAAAAAAAATTCGAACAGTTATTTATGGGTTGAATTTTTTTTCACTTATCGACCTATGTTTCTTTGGGAAAGGAGACTTTCATGGTCTGAACCACCTATTTAAATTTGGCGGGTGGTCCAAAAATCACCCTGTATAGACTGACTTTGGATCTGACATAATCAGCTTACCCAGGCCCTTTAATCGCTTCTTACGACACCCACAGGGTAATATAAGTTGGTGACACTACGTTACCTCGATGAGCATGAAGGACAATGTCTCTTCAGCGCATTGACCCCACTAATTTCCTTAGTTTGCGACGAAGGGATACTTCTTTTATAGCCATTGACAAGATTCCCGTTGTTGGAATATTTTTTGTAGGAATTTAGGGAATGTCTTTGTGTGTCAAGTGGAAACGTTCGAGGAATTCGTTTTATCATATCTTGCCATATACGATCAACAAGTATGAAAAAATAGGAGCCTCCAATATTATGGTGACTGACGATGAGCAACCAGTTCAAGAAATTAATGAAATTGCATGTAATAAATATTTGAATCGCAGTTTAAAGGACAAAACACACTTATCAACTCTGAAAGGGATCGGCACCGTATCGCCTTTCGCCTCGCCGTCAATCAGGCGTCAACCTAACGTAAGCACGTAACCAAAGCGGATCAGCAGCTCCGATACGTCTCGTCTCGGCTACGGCTAGGGGACGCCGCGCTTACGGATGGCCCGTAAGATAATGTTACGAATATCTTATGTCCCGCAAGCGCGGCGGCTGAGAGGCGTAAGCGCCGGGACCGCTGGTGGACCACGCGCCGCAAGGCGTTCGTGAGCTTGTCCCGAGGCGATGCATTTACTTTACGAATCCGATTAGTGTGCTTTGCAATAGGGAGTTTCATACAAATAATACTGAACGCCTCGAGTTGATACGGTGCCGATCCCTTTCCGAGTTGATAAGTGTGCTTTGTCCTTAAAACGAAAGCAGTAGTTAACTTACGCACTTAGGCAATGAGCAATTTACAGGGCATTGCTCAGAGTTTCCCTGCAAGGTTGAGTCAGAAATGTAGATTCCATACGTACTCACGCAGAGAATTAGATTAACCCATATAGCCCACAGGATTGCTGAACATAAATGGCAGTAGGAAAGGCAGATAAGTCCCAGGATTTTTTTTTCCGAAATTATTATTCGGTTGTCCGACCACATGGGTCGCGGAAGCCAAATGGTTAGCCAAATCAGATTCAACCGGTGCTGATCATAATATCAATGGAAAAGAGATTAAGAAAAAAAGAAAAGGGAAGAAGTGCCATCTGTCGTAAATACGAAAAAAATCACGCCATCCACGTAATATTTATTTTAATACTCCCATTCACCCCCTAAACATTGCGTTAAAGGAATCTCAGACATAAAAACGCGGGAACACAATAAACAGTTACATAAACTTCTCCAAGTGTCTTTCTTATAGAAGAAAATATGATAGCTTTAGCTTTTCTTGCAGGGATAGATAAAACATTTTTGGTAAAGCATAAAGTAAAAGAGTAGAAGTAGTTGAATTGTTATTGTTTGATACGTAACCAACCAACGCGTGCCAACGGATTGGCACAAGGTTTCGATTCAAGTTTTCCTCGTCTCGCGGCTAGATTTTCTGTCTTGTCATTTCCTTTTCTCGGCTCTTATTACATCCTCAAGATGAAATGGGGTGGTGACTCTGTGTATTCTAAATCCGTCACCACACGGAAGATGACGTCATAAAAAGAAGCTTACAGCAGCTTTTCATTGCCAACTACTTTTCTTGTGCAAAATCCGAAAGCCATTTCAATTTGTATACTGCATAACCGAAGCAACGGGCTTACAAAGGAAAAATTTCGCCGATAAAAAAGGTACATCCACTCGCGATTCCCGAGCCATTGCATACATATTACGCCTGCCTGAAGCAAAGTATAGTACTTGTTTTTAATGAAGACTCTATACACCGTAAAATTGAAATGGATGTTTTCCCGCAGGGAAATGATTTCCTCCCGGTAGTACAAACGATTTATAACAACAAATAATTTAATTATTAATAAATGTCGGATTTACAATTGTGAAAAACAAAACTCGAAAGCGACGTCCTACCTATAGTAAGGGCAGCGCGCGGCGGGGATCATTGCGCTATCAGCTGATGCTTAATACCTTCCGTAGTAAGCTGTAGCACGAGGGCTTGTGTTAACGAAACACAAAACATAATTACCTAAAAGTTTTGCAATTTTTCCTTCATACTTTAACGGGCTTAGGACCGTCATAAATACTTCATTACCACACAGTCTTTCACACGCTAATCAGCCGGTGAAATGTAAAAAAACATCATAAAAATAAACACCTACAATAGGTGTCGGCATTTTAACAGACGCTATTGTTACAAAAACACAAAAGAAACTAACGTGGGAAACAAAAGCCTTTGTTTACTCCCCAGTACTTTCGGGAACCCTGAGCCATAGCTTTCGGTACGGAATGCGATTCTTGAATTCACTCATTAGCGGCGTAACAATACTTTTTACCTTCAACTAACTAAATACGAAACTTGTTAGTAACAAGTTTAATACAATACAAAAAAATATTTGTATTATTGAAGTATTTAGGGCGTATTAAAAAAATTGGAATCAACATATTTACAATGATTTTAATTAACTAACCTACGTACTATGATTTTTTTGCTATTTACAAAGTAATTAATTACACTCACCGGTACCGAAGTAATTGTTCGAAGTGCAACCCATTTCGTTGAATGCACAATTGAGCACGTTTCATTTGATTGTCTTTCAATTTCACTAGAGTGTCTCTGTCACTTCTTACGATATTATTAAAAGCGTCCACTATCGCAGTTATCAACGCGTCGCGCGTTTCGTGTTCTTCCCGATACACTAGTTGCTTAAGCTCTGACCTCAAATAAAAGTCACTCCGTCGAGGATCCCGTTCGAAGAATTCGATAATTTGTTCATCGAGCTCTGGCAAATAAACGGCCAATCGACCTCTGCCCTGTGCATGCGCTGGTGTCTCAAACTGTCCATGATCGAGTAGTCGCTGTGTTGCCGCTACGATTGTCCGGGCCTGTGGGACTTGGGGGTTCAAAATCCCGCAAAGACGGAGCGACTCCAAGTGTTGCGGCTCCGCATAAAGCCGCTGGGCAGCGTGGGAGTCATAATCAGCCCGAGCGTACAGTTGCACCATAGCGACGTACTCTTAAGTTAGAATATTTGTAGTGCCGATTCATTTTTGCACTCAAACGCCACTACACGAAAACACAACGCGCGTGCGACGACAGTCGCCAATTCGCCACTAACTGAGGCGGCGCGGTTATAGCGGGTATAGGGGGTGGCGAGGGAGGGGAGGCTTTCACTGTGGTCGGCGGTGGTATCTCGTATGTAGATACCTAATTTAATATTATGTTTGATGAATTACTGTTGCTTCTCACGCTTTCGAGTTCATGTAATATTTTTTTTGATATTTGAAAAAAAAAACCTTTTATTTTTTTAATTTATCGCTATCAATCGATACTATCAATCAAGGTAGTTACCGAGGGGTTAAGGTCATGTCCCACACCATGAAGCTCTTCGAAAGGGTTATCGACTCTCGGATTCGACAGGAGTGCACTGTCTCGGAATGTCAATATGGGTTTCGGCCTGGTCACGGGACAATGGACCCAATTTTTGCCCTAAGGACTGTCGCGGAGAAATACAGGGCGAAGAATACGCCTCTACACTGCCTGTTTCTTGACTTGCAGAAGGCCTTCGACTGTATTCCTCGCGCGATAATCTGGTGGGCATTGCGGTCCAAAGGGATTCCAGAGGCCTATATTGACATTATCCGAGACATGTACCGTAACTCCGATTCCGTAGTTCGGACCGCTGTTGGCGACACAAATCCTTTCCCCATCACCGTCGGGGTGCACCAAGGATCCGTCCTTAGTCCGTTTCTGTTTAGCGTGGTATTAGACGTATTGTCAGACAGCAACAGAAACTCACATGAGCAGCCTCCGTGGTTGCTCATGTATGCTGATGATATCGCCCTAGCAGATTCGGACAGGGGTAGGCTGGTGCAACGCGTGAAGGCGTGGAAGGAGTCGCTTGAGAACGGTGGTCTGAAGATCAATGTGGCGAAGACCGAGTACTTGGCCTGTAACTCCACAGATCCCACACCCGTACGCATAGGCGGTAACACGGCCGAGCGTACGGACCAAGTCAAATACCTGGGATCTGTGTTTCATGCGTCTGGTGACATCAATTGCGACGTCAAGGCACGCATTGCTGCCGCGTGGGCCAAATGGCGTGAGGTAACTGGTGTCATTTGTGACCCCAAGATGCCGGTAAAGTTGAAGGGACAGGTCTATAAGACCATCATTAGGCCGGTCCTTTTATACGGCTGTGAAGCGTGGCCGGTGTTAGAGCGACACAAGCAAGAGCTGCGTGTCACGGAGATGAATATGCTGCGGTGGATGTGTGGAGTGACGCGGAAAGATCGCGTTAGGAACTCCCGCATTCGCGGCAGTCTTCATGTCCGTGACATTGCGGATAAATTGCAGGAGTGTCGGCTCCGTTGGTACGGCCACGTTTTGCGGCAACCGGCTGCCTACGTGGGAAACAAATGTCTGGCCATGCCGCCTCCGCCGGGCCCCGGCAGGAGGGGTAGACCCAAAAAGTGCTGGCTTGACGTCGTAAAGGGTGATATGCGTGCCAATGGGCTCACTACCAGGGATGCTGAAGACCGTGCGAAGTGGAGAAGAAAAAGCCGGAAAGCTGACCCCGGGCGCCGAAACGAGAGTTTGGGCTGCAACCGGGATACAAGGCTCAGATGATGATGATGAATCGATACTATCAATCGATAGTACTACTAATAGCAAATCGATCTGCCGCGGGAAAACAATGGGAAAAAAATCACCGTGTATAAAATGACGTGGCCGTATCTTTGTTTTAACAGTTATTAATTATATGACCAAAAATTTTCTATTACTTATTACTAGATCCGGATATTTTTCTACCTCTGCACTAGGGTAAAAGACCCTTCACATGAAATTTACGATTGGTTTAAACACTTTTTAGCCCTTGTATACAACATTAGTTAATTTCCGACGTTTTGAAAGTATAATTGAAAATAGTTTATTCACAACTACTTAATCTATTACTGTATAGCAATAGGTGGCGATTTAGGTCAGCACCGACATCAAATGGCTGTTTATTGGTCGCTGTGGATTTTTACTGCTTTTTTATTTTATTTTTGTACATAATAATTCGGAACCAATAACTGGGAATGGTCCAAGAATACCCAAATTTGAATTCCAAATTATTGTTTTGTTTACTTATTTCGAGTTTCATAGCAAACTACTAAACCAATTTTGACAAAAATGTCTTAAGTAACCAATCTAAGTGCAGTATCACTGTTTACAAATGACGTTATTATGCGGTTACACAGTTACAAAACATACACTCCAATTGAGAGGTTCCCTTTTTGAAGTCAGTTGAAACACTAAAATATACAATTATTGAGTCCTGTTACAATTATTTAAATTTATTTTAATATATAACACAATACCCAAACTGGATACTTTAGTTAAGTAAGATATATAAATAATAAATAAAGTAATGCGTTTAACAAATTGTCCCAATTTTTATCCTTTCCATTTATCACGTGTATTCGTAAAATGAATAGACTAAAACACAAAACACGTGTATTTGCCATCGACACCACTGGCGTCCAAATCGTCCCGAACCTATTCTGGCGCTGACACTTTTTAATTTGAGATTTTTTGGCAAACCAATGATTGCATTTGGCTTCGTGGAAACTCGAGCCTTGGGGGCGAAATATTTCGGTTGTGGCATTTTGGAATAGCGCTTGTCGAGCTCTTGTTTTGTAATAGTTTTGTGGTCGGTCGTTGAATATTTTAGTAGTTGGTTCCCGATTAAAATTTGGTTAGGTATAAAGCAATGGTGCTTAGTAAAAGGACTTATCGGTACTTTTCCTACAAATTATAACCAGAATTATATACATGATCAAAAAAAGAATTTTGCTTTGCTTTCCTTTTAAGACAATTAGCTTTGGAATTTCCAAGAAAGATTTTGTTGTCCCAGATCCGTAACTAATTCAATTAATTATTATCGGAACAGGAAAAATTATACTGTAAATATATAATAAAAATATCGTATACGAGCACTGTTGTCCATTAACTATATAACCGATCACCAATAAAATTTTTATTGAATCATCATTACAATGCCGGTAAAATTTATGAATACTTTCATCCATAAATCTTCGCATAAAATATTATTACGTCTGTAATCTCATGCAGATGATTGAAAGCTGTTTGTAAGAACAAACCGATGTGCTAGAGATTAAGCGGGAAAGTTCAGCTATTAATGTCTTTATGGGTAGCATTAACGTTATTCGGCCGTAACGCTATTTTTGCAACGATAGCCAACTAGTTATAACTAATAGGTTTATTGGTAACAACTCTCAGATATGTAATTTATTACTGCGATATTTTGTCGGATATAAAAATATTGCCATCAATAAGGAATTCGGGGGCTGAGATTGAGTCACTGTAGACTCAAGAGAATCTAGCAATAGCGAAAAGTTGTAAGCACACACTTTATTATAAAAGTTCCGGAAAGTTCTGCAAAGATAATTTGACAAAATAACGATCTTCAATTTATTTTATTAATGTGGGATGATGGGGAAAATGGCTTCTTATAAACTTTTTTTAATAATAAGTTTAGGAATTGTGGATGAGGAGGTCATGCTGGTGGTGTCGTGTGTGTCGGGTCCTTCGGTTCCCTAAAATATGGTTGAGCTGGGGGATGGCTGACACATGCGTCATGCTCGTGATCGGGTGCCGCCAGTTGGGGCCGGTCATCCCTTAACTGCTATTGACATACCTACATAGCTTTATATTGATCTACTGGACACTTCTGTTGTGCGATATGTTACATTGTCCTCACATCTTAGCTTACTATAAATAAACACGAAATCAATGTAACCCAATCAGATGCTTGTAACAGAAAATATGATAAAAAGAGTGTCCATGGAGTTTCTTGCCTGTTCTTCTCCATAGGATCTACTTTTTGGAACATGCAACTAGATTCCTAACTTCACTTTTGACTTTTCAAAAACACCAGTAAATAGGTACAATTGAAATAAATGATTTGAGTTTTTTTTTTATGTAGGACGGTGAGAAGATTTAAAACATACTATAATAATAGCGCTCCTTTTCATTCTAAGGGGGTAAACAAAAAGCCAAATCAAAACAAATATAGAGAACGAATTGAAAACGAAATACACGGAGTTGTTTTGAATGTCAATTTCGTTCCACTCATTAACATGGGACCAAAGGAGTTAAGTAGGTAGCATATTCAATGAAATAATAACAACTTTACATATTATGTTTGCTTACAAATGATTAATATTAAACCATCTTCCTCTATATTTACTATGTATATAATATCTCGGCTCGCACACAGGCCTATTATCAATTAGAAATTCGCCATCTTGTTGAAGTAAACTTTATCAGTAAAATTATCTTCTTCAATTTGCACAATGTTAAAGCCCAAGATCCCCACGTCATGCTCAAGTGACGCAGTTAATACGTCGGATCTGCCGGCTTCTGGGATTTGAGGGTTCCATCATTAATATTAATGAACTAAGGCGAACATTCCATCGTTTTGTCCTTGTACCTATCATGTGACCGTAATTGTATAGAACGTATTTATGTGGGGTACACTTTGAGTTGTCGTTAAACGAGCTTATTGGGCGATGCCATTTCGGTTTTGAATTTGATTATTTAGACAAATACTGTTACACGTGCCTTAGTCTGTTTACTTTAAATTAAGTTCGTTTTTTAACCGATTTCATAAAGGGGCCTGTCGCAAGGCTCCGAGATTTATAATCCGACCGAAATGATTAGTTGCGTAAACATTTTATCAAAATCAGTTCAGTCATCATCATCATCATCAGCTCACATTAGTCCACTGCTGGACATAGGCCTCCCCTAAAGAGCGCCATAGCGCCCTGTCTTCAGCTTGACGCGTCCAGCTGCTGCCCGCAACCTTTCGCAGATCGTCGCTCCATCTAGCAGAGGGCCGTCCCACACTACGCTTGCCGATTCGCGGTCGCCACTCAAGAACTCGTCTACCCCAACGGTTGTCGGTTCTTCTACAGTTAAGACCAGCCCATTGCCACTTCAGTCTGCTAATTTTCTGAGCTATGTCGGTGACTTTGGTTCTCTGTCGGATAATCTCATTACGGAGCCTATCTTTCAGAGAAACTCCAAGCATATCAGTTCAGTAATTGGGTCTTATAATTGTATTATGTGAACAAAAATGCCTATGCATATGGTTTCATATCAAGATTTATTGCCGCTAGATTTTCAGCCTTGACATTTCGTTTTATCGGTTCTTACGACACCCTTATGGTGAATGGGGTCGTGAACTATGTATTCTAAGTCCGTCACCACACGGAGTTAGCTTGAAGGTTTACAATAACGGCACGATAAAAAAAAAGGTCTGCTTCTATTGATCAGCAACTATGGATAGCTGTAGGATATTTTTTAATACAGTTGCTCAAAAAGTGGCATATTGCAGGGACGTATAGCGTTCGGGAAGTGGGCTATTACACACGCGTGCTTTTTCTTTACCATTCCCGCACTAGTGCGTTTTCTTTCCCTACTGTCAAAATAATGTCTATTTTAAGAAAAACCATGAAGTTTTTACTAAAAAAAACATATAAGTTTTTATGATTCATATATTACGTATATTTATAAAAAGAAACTACTTACTCATTTGTTTCAATATCAGATTTAATGATTTGGTTGAATGAGTTTCATTTCATCTAATTAAATTTCATTTCACATCAATAAACAAATTCTACTGAAGACTTGGCTGTATGTGCATTGTTCCTTTTGCCTACCAGAATGAGTGAAGAAAAAAAAATCTCTGCTTATATTCTACGGTCGGCGCCATTTTTCAGAAATGATTAGTTAGTTGAGTTTATTGTGTTTTTATTATTTTATTAAATTGCTTCATTTTTTCGCAACTGTATTAAAAATAGTCGTTCAGTACACGTGCAGAACCGTCATTGCAACTTGTTCCGACTGTCAACCCTCGCCTTCGGCTGCGCCTCGGCTGAAATGAAATATACTATTACACACTGTATAGCAGATGATATGCAAAGTCAGTGGCGTAAAAATTGACAGCCGGCTTAAACAAACAATTGCCGGTAGCCCCACTGAATGAGTCTCTGAGGTCAGTTGACAATTGCTCCGCGTATATATTGGTGCCTCATCGGTCTAAGGATTAGATGTGCCGCATTTGGATCAGGTCCTGGGTTCGATTTCAGGGACGGGCAACTGTCTTTGTCTAAATCAGAGGCACTTGCTCTGAGTCGCGGTGTCATTTGTGTTCGTGAATTACATTACAAACGATATACAAACATACCATCGTTACAAACGAGTGGAGGAGTTTAATTGAAAAAAAAATTGGATTTTAAAGATTTTCTTATAAACGTTTGAAAGATGAATGTAAAAAGTGTACCAATAAAAGGGTATGACGCAATAAGCGATCTTCCTGCTCGTCACAATGAGTGCGTGTCGCAGACATCCGGTACTGTGACTGATCGTTATACATATGTAACTTAGAAGCAACATTTTTTTTTATCAGAGTCAGGGAGCTACGCTTTATGATATGAACTCCTATGAAAAAAGGGGAGTCTTACAAGAAGTTATATTTTTCTGTTTGTGATAGAAGACGATAAGAATGTTCCTACAAAACAGGGAGTTCCAATGAAAATCAATGAAGTGGTAATCTTTATTATTATCATACAAGCTTATTTATTTTAGTTACACTAAGTTTGGTGTGTTTACATTATCTCCGTGTGGTGACGGATTTAGAATACACTGTGTCACCACCCCATTTCATACTAAGGGTGTCGTAAGGAAATCTTGATACTAAACCTTTTGCCAACCCGTATGACCAGCGTGGCACAGTAGGCTAATTACCCTTTATGTAGTTGGAGGAGGCCCGATTCAGCAGTGGGTAATTTATGGGCTGAGAAGTATGTTTGGTGGTGAATTTAAAATACATAGCGTCAATAAGCAATGACAAGGCTGAAACCCTAGCTGCAAGAGAAGGAAACCCTGTGCCAACCCGTCAGGCCAGCGTGGTACAGTAGGCTAATTGCCCTCCGTGTAACTGGAGGAGGCCCGACGAGGATTTGGACGCCTTCACCTCACGCACTCAGAAAGGTGGCACAGGTCATATAAAGTTTTTCTTTTGGCAGCCTATACAGGATGAGTTTTTTAAAAGTGGCGGGAATAATATCAAAATGTTACGCAGACGAGAAGATACGTTGCTTTCATTATGGCTATAGGTTATTTTACAACCTGTATATTCTAAATTCCTACCCACACGGACTGGCTTTCGTGGCTTTACCACTTCACTTTGTCCATGTAGTGACGGATTGAGCACCTAGCCAGCTGTGACACCTAGCCGTATGAGAAGGAATACTTGATACAAACCCTGTGCCAACCCGTCTTGCCAGCGTGGCACAGTAGGCTAATTTCCCTCTATGAATTTGGAGGAGGCCCGCCTCAGTAATGCTAATGGGTCATTTATGGGCTGAAACGACGACCACTTAAATTCGCTATTCGTATTTGACATTAATGGCTAGTGTAGAAGAAACTTTTTTTTAATAATCGGTTCTCAATACTGGCTGGCATTTGTCGAAACAAATCAAAACAAAAAATCTGCCGCACAGAAATACCGCATACAAATAACGATCACGAATGCCTAAGTGAAGACCACCGTACACCGTGCCTACGTCACAGTATTTTTTTTATTATATTTAGGAAAGGAGAGCCATATACATAACTTCGGCCATATGTTAGATGGCTCGACAAATCTCATGACACGATACGTGATCCTCCCTCTCGTAACAATTTGTTACCTGCGAATGCGTGTCGCGGACATCCGCCATTGTGACTGATTGACGTGTTTACGTTAGTGACGAAATTTTTGTACATGCACAAACCTGTCTAAAACTTATAGCTCACTAAGTACCTGTTCCAGTAATTACTGGTTTAGAATTTATAATGTCATCATCAGATTCTGATCTGATAATTTGTAAAGGGCTTACTTATTTATTTTATTATTTATGTACACACAGAAAGACATACACAAAATAGGACGCTGTTATGCAAATGCTGCTTATTTCATAGGATATTTCTTTAAACGAATTTGTTGGAAGAAAATAGAAAAATTATAACTCGTAATGACTATGTATTCTATATTAATATTTTAAAGTTCCCAAATTTTGTAACAGTACAGTACATTAATATACACAATATAAAAAATACGTATTGTTCATCTAAAATGTATATTTGACATAAAGGGATGTGTACCTATGTGTGGATGGAAGCTTCGAACAGAACACATAGATACTTCATACGAATAGCGAACACGATGGCAATGTTAAGTGCCAGCATTAAAATCTAATTCAAATTTCGGAAAGATCTACGAGTATGTCGTATAGAGTCAGTTACAAAATTGACAACAATTAAAAAGAAACTAACTTTATTGAGATATTCATTAGCGACTCATTTTTCGCTAATGACTTATAAATACTTATGTAATTTATGTATCTAGAATTGGCGGGAGTATTCCTATCGTCCTGTGAACCAAACATTCAACTTTATGCTAGTCCGTTTTGAATTTATTCTTGTCTGAACAAAATACTGTTTCAATAAAGTACTTCAACCGCATAACACAATTATTGGACTACACGCGATTCCGCGGGACATTTTATTTTGTAGCCATGTGCATTCATGAGTCGACATTTTATAGTTTTTTGTACGATACACCAGTATTTTGCAACAAAGTTTATTGGGTTTGCATACTGAAATTTGTGGCTCTGTCTGCATAGGTGGTTTTACGCTGCTTAAAGTTGTTACTCATTTTCCAGTGTCACTTGAAATATTGGAATAAATGTCATCTAATAAAATTATTGTGGTCAATGGCCTCTGTCGAGCCTTCGTACGAGATCATGTCCAATTCCCAAGATCAAGCCACTCCTAATGACATCGGAGGATCTATCCTCGAAGTTGTTGAATAATATAATTACCTGGTACATATTGTCCAGTTAGGTAAGTCAAAATTTAAGACAGAATTCTATCGTCGGATCCAACTCGGCTGGGCAGCGTTCGGTAAGCTGCAAAAGCTTCTTGTCCACAATATCGCAGTGTTTGAAGACAAAAGTCTTCGACCAATGTGTCTATCCAGTGATGACATATGGTACAGAGTCGTGGTCGCCAACTATGGGCTCCATCAGAAGGCTCAAAGTCATCCAAAGGGCAGTGGAGAGGGCTGTGCTCGGAGTTTCCCTGCGAGATCGCATCAGAAATAAGGAGTTACAGAATTACCGAGATAGCCCACAGGATTTCCAAAGTTAAGTTGCAGTGCTTGCAGGGCAGACGCCCGATGGGACAGAAAAGTCCTCGAGTGGCAACCGCGTTCTGGAAAGCGCAGTGATACCTGGTTAATCTAAAGGTTGTGGGAAAAGAGAGGGTTGGTTTATTTGAATGAGAACATGCATTATTAACGACATGAATGTGGATATGACGCTGATAGAAGTGTATGGAGACTACCACCAAGCGTGGGACAAGGACCAGAAGATGATGATGGTAGTTTTATAAGAGTCGATATAAGAGATGATAACGATTTATAAGAGTTTTGTGATTAAATCTACATGAATATAATTCCTTTTCAATTTGAATTTGACTAAACTCCTGAAAATAATATAATAAAATAGTAATTAGACTACCGTGCCACGCAGGCCAGACGGGTTGGCACAGGGTTTCGTATAATCTTATAATCGTTTTCGATCATTAATTGGCTCTTACGACACCTTCAGTAGGAATGGGGTGGTCACGCCATGTATTATAATCCACCACGCGGACAATAAATTATTTTATAATTAATGTATGTAAGTATGTAAAACACGCACACACACAAACATTTCTTCAAAAATCGTTTTGTTAGATGACTGCAAGTGTCGGGTGTATAAGTACTCGCACCACGTTTCCTAACTTCCAAGTGAATATTCCATTTTAAATTGCACCCCAGAAACGACTTAAGTCGTTTCTACCATGTAATTGCAGAGTCATTGTGTTATCCGACGTCGGAAAAGCGGTATTGCCATCGCAGATTACGGCTACGTACAAATGGTACCACGTTTTATTACAGCAAGTCAATTCATTGCATTTTTACGGGAGTTTCATCCGTTTACTGAATTTTCTCAAAGTTTTATACGAGGCCATTTGAAATTTTTATGTCGATAGTTTGCCGAATTTAACGTTCGAATTTCGGGTGTCGTTAAATAATTTAAAAGTGAAGATGGGCAATATCATCAAACATTTTTATAGTGCGCTTATTCCAGGATGGCTTACCTCCGGCTGGCGTGCAAGTTGTTGCTGCACTTGCCCTCTCATCCGACAACGCTGATCATAGCCATCTATGGTCATCTATGATCAAAAACAAAATGACCTGTATTATTCACATTCGAAATAAAAATCTAGCATTTTTGGAGTAATGAATACAGTTAAGTGTGTTATACGGGGTGCTCCGATGGCTGACGGATTTAGAATACGCCGTGTCACCAACCCATTCCATCCTGAGGGTATCGTAAAAGCAGACAATAGGAAATGTCAAGGTCAATAACATAGCCGTAAGAGAAGGAAAACTTGCAACGAACCATGTGCCAACCAGTCTGGCCAGCGTGGCACAGTAGGGTAATTCCCCTCCACGTAACTGGAGGATCCTAAAGGCACACAATCCCCCTCACCACAGCAAGCTAGCGGTACGGTCTTGGGGATTGAAACGTCCGCCTAGGTCTTCCCCCTCCAACACTTTCATTCACACTCGCCTTAAACACTTTTTTCGTCAATTGTTCTTCATTCATTCTCTCGACATGGCCAAATGTTTCCTCTTTGTAATAGAAGTATAGAAAAAGATAACACTGCCTAAAAGTGATATTTCAATTGGATATTCGGGTGATGTTTTGTATCTGGGTTAATTGGGCAAATATTTGATGAACATATTAATGCGACATGTGACACCAAATACCGATGTTTTGTCAAATAATCCTTAAACGTCACAGTTATTTGTCAAATGAAAATACACTCAAAAGCTATTTATGAATGAGCAGGAACAAAGACTTCTCCTCTCTCTTCTCCATGTATAATAAGGTTATCATAGCACGGCGTAATTTTAGGAAATAACACGATATTGCGTTTCTTCTGAAAATATAAGAAACAACATATAAAGTAATTATTCCCACTGTTACATAAAATTAAGTAATTGAAATTAATTCTCTCCAGAAAAAAATAATGTTCATGACATATTTGTCAATATACTCGTATCATGTCATAAACAAACTTAAAGAAAAAAGTTGTATTTTTCTTTACATATATTATATAATACTAGCGACCCGCCCCGGCTTCGCACGGGTGCAATGATGAACATCTAAATTTATCCATACAAACATAAAAACCTTGAACCACTCTATTTATTAAAAAACACCGCTTCAGAATCAGTTGCGTAGTTTTAAAGATTTAGGCATACATAGGGACGGACAAATGACATCGACTTTGTTTTATACTATGTAGTGATAGTGATTTTCCAACAACTAGAGTTTTTTAAAACTGTTTGGTTTACAAAACCGATTTTTGTCTCAAAATCATAACAGTTTTCTGTAACTTGTAAAAAAATGAACAGAACGCAGTGTAATAGCTTGCGCCTTTAGTTTTTAACTTGCATACGACGGAGCAAAGTGGTTCGGGTTCAAAGCGAGCGATCTCTCTTTAAAAAGGCTTTTAACTCGTACTATAGAGTTAAGAGCAGTATTCATATTATGCATATATACTTAATAATGTTTGTCTTAAATCATAGTTGTGAAAGTAGGTAACTGTAAAACTATCACGGATTTAGAATACATTGTACCACCCCATTCAAACCTGAGGGTGTTGTACGAGCCGACAAAAGGCCGCAAGAGAGGGAAAACTTGATATGAAACCCTGTGCCTACCCATATGGCCAGCGTGGATCAGTAGGCTAAATACCCTCCTTGTGATGGGAGGAGGCCCGACTCAGTAATGGGTAATTTATGAGCTGAGTAGTACTAGTAGAAAGTTATTTAACAAAATATTATTTTATATACATACATTGTTGTATTATGTTAATCTAAACAGTGTCTGTTTGTAATAATAAAATAACCACTTTTTACTAAATGCGTATGTATGTATACACAGTACATAGACCAAAATGACTTTTATTTTTAACTTTTGTCTGTCTGTTGGTTCCGGTTAATCTCTGGAACGGCTGGACCGATTTTGACGGGACTTTGACTGATAGGTAGCTGATGATATAAGGAGTAAAGTTTTTACCTAGCTTCGCCCCCCGGGGTAACATCCGTAGCATAGTATCTATTAAAGTAAGAAGGCAATAAGCCTATTAAAGTTCAAGTTCGATAAAGTCGCAGTATATTTATACCGCAACCAAAACATCGCCCTTGGGTCGTGCTGTGATCGTGTGCGTGAGGAAGGTTAGGACTGAGCTGTATCACGCTAATGATGCCCCATTGGCGTGACAGCACAGCCACAACTACGACGCGCTGGTGCCTTCCTCCCAAGACCTTTTCTGCGCCGGCTATAGAATTTCCAGGCAAAATTATTGACTTATGGGTTGATCGCTGGGAGGTAAAGTGTTCTCGGGTTTGGATATGCTGATTTAGATCAGGGGTCCACAGTTCGATTCCGGGGTCGGCCAAGTGTCTTTGAGTAAACCAGAGGCACTTGCTCTGAGTTTGGGTGGGATTTCTGTTCGTTTAATACATGTCTGTAAATTGCCCCCTCGATATAGGCTTTACCAACTACAGGGATTAGTTTAAAGAAAAAAGAACTTACCAACCACCCCTGGTGGTTTAAAAAAAACACCGACCCATCCCGTCTAGTGGGTATAGCAACAAACGCAAGAAATAGAAAAATAATACAAAAATATTTATCAGGCTCAAACTACATACAGTACGACAAAGCGTAGATTTTCCTTTTATCCTCATTTCCTGGTGTTACATTTAAAAACAAACGTTTCTTTGTGTACGGCACTAAAAATAGTATTGGATTATTTCAAACACAAACGTGGAAATGTACAATCCAATTTCGCAGACACACTGCCTATTCAACGGAGACAATCAAATTATATCGTGTCGAAAAAGCAATAACATCAGCGTGCTCTGGTAACACAGTTTTATATTCCGTCGAAGCTATCAAATATTACTCAACATTATTTATTGGATAATAAACCTTAATAATACTCGGATTTCATAAAATTATTTTATATAATCCTCAGTGAGAGATTCTGAACCCGCTAGATATAGTTATAAAAATTTAATGCTAAAAATATAAACACGCTTTACAGTGGTAAAATATAGTTATTTATCAGAACACAGCTCATAATAATCCAAATCATAAAAATAAAAACATTATTTCACGTGAATACTGATTTACATTTACCAGTATTTAGAAACAAATGCACATCAAAAAATTGGTCATGACAAAAATACAAACGTGACGCAGTGTTGCAGCTGCTTAAATGTCATCTACATTCGAAATTTAATTAATTTGATGTGTAAAAGCTATTGCTCGTTTGCCGTATGGTGACGGATTTAGGATACATATAATCGCAACTCTATTCCAGCGTAAGGGTGTCGCAAGAATCGAAAACTGGTTACGAAACCCTGTGCAAACCCATCTGGCCAGCGTGGCATAGTAGGCTAATAACCCCATTTAATGGGAACAAGGCCCGTTTCAGCAGTGGGTCATTTATGAGCAGAGTAGTAGTATTGCACGTAGTGCGCGAGCTAGAGACGAACGTCGCCTTGCTTCGTAATAGAAAAAAAAGTTACCCGTTTCTATGCATTATGACGTCAGCATGATCCGTGCTTAGGACACGATCACATTTTCCTCTTTGTTAAAGAGTAGACTGATACAAAGTTTACAGAAAGAAGATTTTCATACAAAATATCTCGAACTTAACTATTATTAAAGTTAAAAGTACAGCGCAACTTACTTATTTCTCTGCGGCCGACATTTTTCCCTACCAAGACTTCCTTATGAGGAAACTTTCAGAAAATAACCGCTTTTCAGCGACTTTTTTCAGTCAGAAAGTGCACAGTGAAGTGTTGAGGTAGAGTGGTTAAGGACCTTTTTAATTGCTGCGGTTCTTACAAGAAACAAGTGTACACTTATTTTTTTCTTGTGGAGCTGACACTCCTTTTTCTTAGGTTTTTTTTTAATGTTTGTAAGCACAATATGTTGGTTATCCAAGTTATTGAAATGAGGTTTTATTGAGAAACAAAACATTATGCATGCGTTCTACGCCAGCGTGAAAAATATATTTGGACACATAACAAGGAAGGCGTGTAATGGAATCCTTTTTTTTTGTAGGAGAAACGTTGTATAGGTTCCCAGTCGGGGGACAGGCTAGTGTATGTGAGAGTCCAAGGGCGCGATAAGGTGGTGAAGTAAGCCCGGGTTATCCACTAAAACCTACTACTATTGTTCTGGTCTCGAAACGAAACCCTTTTTTTTACGTTTTTAAGTCGAAGATCCTCATGGATACCCGGCCGTTGAGGACTGGCCGGAGTATGTGGGTCTCCGAGGCGCGTAGAGATGGTAGATTGCGCCCCGACCTACCCACTAAAACCGACGGAGATCCTCGACTGCCCAAACCAGGGCCACGGGATTCACTCCCATTGCGGGAGCTTGCTCCGTGACCCTGGGGGCCTTAGCCCGAATCTTATAAAGCTAGTGGAGCCCCTGTGCCAACCCGTTGGGCCAGTGTGGCACACTATCGGATTTGTGTGTTTGCGTGCTTCTGAGCTGATACGATGCTGATGATTAATATGCATTGATAATGGATGACACATTAATAATAATTCCTGCTTATGTTGATGTGAAGTTTGAACCAAAATTAATAAACAGCGATGTCGGAATCTAAAACTTTGTTATTGAACAACAGAACTCCGATTTACGTTCGCAAATGGAAAACTTTTACGAGTATTGAAAACACAATTTTGAAATTAATAACAGTCTGTTGTTTATTTGCTGTCGCTAATAATAATTTGTTGAATAAATATTGTTTTGATTGTAAAAAAAAATTGTTCATGTCCTTATTCCCCGTAGAAGAAGGTATGTCCTATTTTTGGATATAACTCAAAGAGTTAGCAAGCTGGCAGAGGGCTGGTCATATCTGTTGGAGAATCGACATTTGCTGGGGTAGACGATTTCTCGAGTGGAGATCGCGAATTGGATATCAGCTAGATGCAGCGAAGATCTGCGACAAGTGCGCCTATATCCAGTAGTGGACTATAGTGGGATGATGATGATTCTGATTTGTGTACAATTGTCTGGCTGTCGACGCTTTGTAAACCTTTCGCCTTTCGTCCTAATACCAGCTGTGTGGGTATTGTACTGTTACTGTACAGGTTTCTAGGTTTCACCCGCCTATTTTAAAAACAGTTCCTAATCCCAAGCCTGCTATGATCCCATGAATGGCCTATTATACTATTATAAACAAAACTTTGTCAAATTGTAGTGCTCAGCTCCCTTGGATAGTATAAGGATGATATATCTACATATTACTTGGATCGTAGCAAGTGGAAAGAAGTGGTCTCTGCCTACCCCTTCGGGAAAGAGGCGTGATTATACATATGTATGTATTACTTGTATTTCAAAGTATGTTTTGTTTATAACTTTAAATTTGAGTTTGGTATGCAATAAAGAGCCCTCTCGTCTAAAATACCGCAGCGTTTCAAGACAAAAGTCTTCAACCAATGTGTGTTGCCAGTGTGTGTTGCCAGTGTGTGTTGCCAATGTGTGTTACCACGACTCTGTGCCCTATGTCAAAGGGCACAGAGTCGTGGTCGCTCACTATGGGCTCTATCAGAAGGCTCAAAGTCACCCAAAGCTCGGAGTTTCCATTGAAGATCGAATCAGAAATGAGGATCACCGACATGGCCCACAGGATTGCCAAACTTAAGTGGCAGTGGGCAGAGCACGTGTTCTGAAAAGCTCAGTGCTGGTAGGCGTCCCACACGGTAGACCGATGAACTGGCTAAGATCGCTGGAAAACGATGGATGCGGGCGGCCCAGGACCGGCCTTTGTGGAAATCCTTGTGGGAGGGCTATGTCCAGCAGTTGACGTCTTTTGGCTGAAATGATGATGATGATGAAAGAGCTCATGAAATGAAATTAAATAAATTTACAGAGGCATTTTAAATTATGCTGTTAACTTATAATATGTTAACTTATAAGTTGTGGTTTCAAATGTAGCTGTTAATAGTTGATTAATAGGACTTGTTATAGTAATGGAAAGGTTTCATGTCACGCCAGTAGTTATAATGTACGGTATATTTTAAAAATAAATAAAACTGGTTTAGGAATTGTAACACAATTGTAACAAATTAATAATAACTTGAAAGTCTTGAAACTAGACTAATGTCTTCGAAGGCACGCTAATGGCCGCTATAAATTTAATGCCACGTTACTACCGCTTTGAAGTTGTAAGACCGGTGCCAACTGATTGTTTGATGAATACTTTTGCATTAAACATAGCCTGTCGAGTAATATATGGTTTATCAAGAAACTAGATATATATATATTTAAATATATATATATTTATTACAAAAAAATATTTTATTGTAAAAGCGTGGGGTGCATGGTATCAATAGTTCTAAATATTTTATGAACAGATATGACTAGAAAGGTTATTTTAATAATATCCTGAAAAGCACCTCACGCTTTTTACAATAAAATATTTTTTTCTGACACTATTTTTAATTCAAATTTATTTTCTATTTTAGTTTGATTTTCTATAAAAGCGTATTTTTTTAGTTATTTTTAAACTATTATTTATTTTTTAGTTGAAACATCATAAAGCTATTTCCAAATAATCACTAAAAATATAGCAATAGCTTTATGATATTTACATCTCTATTAGCTATTGCATCGAAGAGCGGTGTTCCACCTTATCACCGTTATTATTATTATTATATTAATGATAACGGGTCAAAATGTTTAAAATATTGAATTGTCATCGATCCTTAATAAGTATGCCAAATTTCTTGTTAACGACGTTTTTAACTGGGTCAAAATGATTTTCAAAGATTCCGTTACATACATACAAGCGAAGCTAATAAAAGCGTATTAATAAAGACAGCGAGCTATGTGTGTCAATGTAATATTTTTTATAACTACTGCTCTACTACTACCTAGCTCATAGATGACCTACTACTGAGTCTGGCCAGCTTGGCACAGGACACGCTGGCCAGACGGGGTCGTGCAGGGGGTCGTATCAAGTTTTCCTTGCCGCTAGGCTATTAGCCTGATCATTTACTTTCCTCAGCTCTTACGACACCACCAGGATGAAATGGTCTGGTTACACTATGTATACTAAATCCGTCACTAAACTGGTAACTTTTGGAACTTTTTAAAATATTAAATAGATTTTTATAACTATTACTAGAAATTGCGCGCGGCTTCGCCCGCGTGGGCTTCGAACCCGTGCTAATCTTCTCTTCGCTTAAAGCCCATAAATGTGTTTTCTTTCTTCAGATGATTTAATATTTTTTACGAACATTAAATCGGTTACTGTGACTAAACTATCATAGTTAGATATGTGCTCTAGGACTTCTTTGTAGATCTTAATAAGACCTACAAACTCGTAGTACATTATTTTGTTCTATTGTCTATAGTTTTTGCAGCGCACGCATAAGTAGGTTTTAGATTTTACACCTTGGGTTACAAAATCGCAATTTTCATACGGATCCATAATTCGTTTGAAAATAAAATAGCCTATAACCTTCCTCGATGAATGGACTATCTAACACTGAAAGAGTTTTTGAAATCGGACGAGTAGTTCCTGAGATTAGCGCGTTCAAACAAACAAACAAACAAACTCTGCAGCTTTATAATATTAAAGTATAGATTACCAACTTTGGCGTTTGCACCAAATTGCTTGATGCAGTTATTATACAAATAAAAAAATATGAACTGCCAATTTTAATCACTATTTCTATGAAATGTTAACGTTAACCGTAGCATTATATTTAACGAGGCAGTAAAACTTTGATGTTAACACGGCGAGGCTTACCTAATAGTTTAGCGTCTACTACGTTGGTCAACGTAAAACCAATTTAAAGTCTCGCCTGATAGTTTAAACTGTAGTACTGAGGAAAAATAAGCTTGTTTTTCTCGTTATTGAAAGAAAACTCGGTGGTTTTGAAGTTCTTTTTCTACACAGAGTAAATTAATTTCTATAGCTTTCCAGAGTAAGAACATACAGTCTATAGAGATGACGATTTCTCAGGATTTCTTTTTTTTTATTAGGTTATATAACCTGTATCGTGGAGGCAGTTTACAAACATGTTATTCACGAACACAAATGACACCCAGTCTCAGAGCAAGTGACTGTCCAAGTCCTGTGCAAGTGCAGCGCCTGACCCCGGAATCGATCTCGGTACCCGTTGATCCGAAGGCGGCACATCCAACCCCTATAATATATATGCTGAGGTACTAGTAGTAGTAACTAGGACATGGGAACGCCTAGTGCACCGATTTCAAATAGTTGTTTTTTTTTATTTGGTTGGTTTATTAGCCTATTTGGTTGGTCACATTTTTATAAAAAGTTTTTATTTATTTTAAATGATTAAAAAGTACTGCAAATATTTTAATGGTGCACAATATCGCGAGTCGAATTTATTGAGACATTTGTTTCGCGGAACAGTAAGTCAGCTGCGAATGATAACGCCTACAGTGCGCGAGATTGATTATAAAATGAATACAAATTGTTTACGCGCCATCCGAAATATTTATTTAACCATTTATTTTACGTCGGAGATCCGAATGGACACCCGGCCGTTGAGGACCGGCCGGGGTATGTGGGACTCCGGGGTGCGTAGAGATAGTAAATTGAGTCCCGACCTACCCACTAAAACTGACGGCGATCCTCGACTGCCCGTATCAGGGCCTCGGGATTCACTCCCATTGCGGGGATTTTTCTTTACTTTTGTTTCATTTAAAAAGAGTCCAAATTTACGTATATATAAAAATACTATTAAAATCTAAATACAATACCATCGTATTTAGATTTTGATATTAGAAACACGAAAGTTTGTAAGAATGTATGTTTATTACTCTTTCACGCAAAAACTATTAAATGGATTTTGATAAAACTTTGCGATATTATAGCTTACCGATCAGCATAACACATAGGCTATAATTTATAAATATATAGTGAGAATTATTAAAATATAACGATACGTGTTAGTAGGAAAAAACCTGACGAAAGAATAAAATACTTTCTATCATTTTTATCACTATTTTCCATCGCAACGCAGACGATACAGTGGGGCGCAGCCAGTGTTTATAAAATTATGTCTCTATGGTCTGGTCGGGTAATAATATTGTAATAAACTTCGTTGGTTAATAGCGTGATTTTAATTTTGAACGATTGAACGAATTCGTCTGAATACCTTCACCACGGTGTTTTAGTAAAAGAATATATTTAAAAAAATGAAACAAGCGCACTGAAAGTGTTTTTGGTAAAAACTAGATTTAAGGGCGCGAAGGCTGGAAATCGCCGTGTTAATACTATTTTTTTCTACCAATCAGCCCATAAATGACCTACTGCCGAGTCTGGTCACCTCTAACTACATAGAGGGGAATTAGCCTACTGTGCAACGCTGGCCAGACGAGTTGGCATAGAGATTTATACGAAGTTTTCCTTCTTTTGCGGCTTGGATTTTAGTATGAACTCCCTGGCCAAGAAGGGTGCTCCCTGCTATAATATCTATATATAATCTTTTTTCTCTTTTCTTTACGAATATTTTATCTTACTATGGGAATTATTGTAGATTGGATAGTTCTTGTGCTATCATTTTACAAGCTCGATATGCTTAACTTTAGGCAAAAGCAAATATTACGAGTCCATTTCATCCTGAGGTTACCAAAGAGAGACAATGGAATAACTTGTATTTCATAAAATCCAGAATGACGTCCAAAACAAAAGAATCCACAGAAGCGAAGGTCGTGGCATTCCATTTTTAAATTTGTTATCGGCCAGCATTATACATATCAGATAACCTAGCCGCAAGACACAGAAAACTTGAACCTGGGCACCTTAGTTTAATATTCCGATTTCCCTTCAAGTGATTGGACTCATCAGTTAGTCTATAGTGTGTTGAGATGTTAATAGTGATGACTTAGTACGGCAAATCATGTTGAATAACCTTACTATAAACTCTGAAAAGCAACATTTTTTCGGTAATTTATTTGTGGGACCTCGAGAGTTAAATTTCCGTAGCTCGTTGTCCGTCGGATCCCGTGACCTTTGCCGTTGACAGATGTCCTCGTGAGCCCGCTGGGTTGAACAGGTCTTTTAAAATGACACTTCGTTGAAACGTGGGGATAAACAAGGTTTTTTCCGTATGAACTGGAGTGACCTTAGGGTTTCTTTTTTGTTTTAATCGTTGTGACGTAATAATATGATTTAAAGTTTAGGTTGCGAAGATTTTTTTTTTATCAAATATGTTGGAAATCTGTGTTCGGGGTTCTTTTTAAATATAGTCCTGCTGTTTTCTCTTCCGTTTCCTCAATCTTTAGAACCCACCAATGATTTGGTTTCCATCCAATTTATTCGATGAGAAATTGTCTACAGGGTCACGCTGACCAAAAGGTTATTTGTTATGTTGTTATGAGATGTTTCACAATTTTGGGCCTGTCCTTTATAAACTACATAAGGCCGTTTTTTTAAATAAATACAAAGCCCCTGCACTGGGCCTCGCGGAGGCAGTTTAAACACATGAAATTTACGAACGCAAATGAGACCCGACGACTCAGAGCAAGTAAATAAATAAATAAATAAATATCCTTGGACATTTGACACAACGCCATCTCGTCCCAAGCTAAGCAACTTAATGCTTGTGTTATGGTAACGAGATGGATGATAAACTACTTATATACATATTTTTTTGTAAATACATACATATTATAGATAGAAAACACCTAGACCCAGAACAAATACTTGTAGGTCGTACAAATATTTCTTCCGTGCGGGGATCGAACCCGCGACACGCTGCGCAGCAGTCGATCGCTCAACCACTGCTCTGGTTTACACAAAGACACTTGCCCGGCCCCGGAATCGAACCCGGGACACCGTGATCCAAAGGCGGCGCATGCAATCCCTAGACCAACAAGGCAGTCAGTTTGTAACATTGGAGATGACATTAACGAGACGCCGACCTTGTAAAAAGTGATATGACCCACTGCTGAGGCGGGCTTCCTCCAATTACATGGAGGGTTATTACGGATTAGCACATGGTTTCATATCAAGTTTTCCTTCTCTTACAGCCAGGTTTCTGGCCTTGTCATTTCCGGATTTAGTGTCGCCACCCCATTTCATCATAAGTTTGTCGTACGAGCCGACAAAAGGAAATGACAGGGCTAATGGCCACAAGAGAAAGAAAACTTGTTATGAAACCCTGTATTAACTAGTCTGGCTGGCGTGGCACAATAGGCTAATTATCCTCCAGGAAGCCTGATCAGCAGTAGGTGATTTATGGGTTGAGAAGTAGAAGTAATAAATATAAATATCCTTGGGCATTTCACACAACGCCATCTCGTCCCAAGCTAAGCAACTTAATGCTTGTGTTATGGTAACGAGATGGCTGATAAACTACTTTTTTTTTAAATACATACATAGTATAGATAGAAAACACTCAGACCCAGAACAAATACTTGTAGGTCGTACAAATATTTCTTCCGTGCGGGATTCGAACCCGCGATATGCTGCGCAGCAGGCGATCGCTCTACCCCTGCGCCAACCGTATCGTCAAGTCGAAGAAGTCGAAGTAGTTAATGAATGTATTAATTTTTATTGAATATGCTCCAATTAAGCTCTCGAGTTCCAGGTCATACAGTATGGCTGCTGGCTCGTAAAACGTGCCCAACGAGCTGAAATATGAAATGCACGCAATTAATTGACTAAAACTTTGCTACTGGTAAAATAATAGTTATTTAATACTTGTGACTCGTAGTAGGGCCGACTACCACATTTTACGATACCAATATTATACGATAACAATTCAAACTCAAACTCAAAAGGAACTTTACTTACGTTGATTTTATGACAAAGCTGTTGTAAATCGTCATATTTAAAAATACCATTATCATCCTACGATCCCTGTCCCACGCTAGGTGGTAGTCTCCATACACACCTATCAGTGGTCATATCTACAGTCACACCTTTCATACACATTTCCTCATTCTTACTATCCACCCATCGCGTTTGATCTCCCACAAGCTTTGCGTCCACCCAAATTCATCGGTTCGGAATGTTACTCTACACTATTTCACGATACTAGTATTTTATTTAACTCAACCATGAAAACATTTTAACAACAAATATGAACCGTCTACAAAGTATGCACCAAAAAAGAAACATAAATAATAAAAAAAAGTGGTTCAATTTCCAGTTCAATTTAAGTTGACAGCGATTTCAATTGGTAATAAGCAGCCATTAATTTTTTAATGCCTATTTTGAAGTCGGTTTTAACAGATTACCCTTCATGTAATTGGAAGAAGCCACTCAACAGTGGGTCATGTATGGGCTGAGTAATCGTCGCAGCCCATGAATGACCCACTACTGAGTTGGGCCTCCTCCAAATTCATGGAGGGAAATTAGCCTGTGCCACGCTGGCAAGACGGGTTGGCACAGGGTTTGCATCAAGTTTTCCTTCTCTTGCGGCTAGGTGTGTTCTCTTAGTCGCCTCTTAAGACACCCTCGGGATGGTGTGGGTTGGTGACACTGCGTATTTTAAATCCGTCACCCAGTAGTAGTAAATAAATTTGCCATATAATATTGTAGGCGTACAATAAGGCGAAATGCACATCATATTTTGTCGGCGCTTAGTGTCGAAACTCTTTTGGTAGCGAAAGACGTCCGAAAGCATTTCTCCTTAATTTCTTGCCTCTACCACTCCTTTGAGTTTTCACCTATCAATTTTACAACTTTCTTGCAACGTGAAGGTATAAATAATTCAGAATTTCACACAAAGGAAATTCGTATCGAAATTTGGAGCAAGTCGAATTTTTGAAGGAACGTTCATATGAAGTATATTCTCTGGATTATAAGGTTATGTAACAATATATGACTTTTACGACGAAGATGTTTGACTCATCAAATGACTATAACTAACTGTACTTTTTTATTTTACCATTTTTCAATTTTAAAGCCTTGTATATATATTTTGTTTACACGAAACCTCTAGTTAAGTAAAATGTATGGCTGTTTACAACCATGTAACTCACGAACACAAATTACACCAAGTGCCTTTGGTTTACACAAAGACATTTGCCCGGCCCCGGAATCGAACCGGGGACACATCCATCATTAGACTAACAAGTATTTTGCATAGGATACAATAGAAACTTACAAATAATCAACTTACTGCTAAATATTACACAAAGCAAAGTAATAGATAAATTACCACCAGTTCGGAATGCGACTGTAGTTGATATGAACCGGCAATAAACTCGAAGGGCTCGTAATGTCTTTCTATTTTTTAACCCCCAACGCAAAACGAGGGGTGTTATAAGTTTGACGTGTCTGTCTGTCTGTCTGTCTGTGGCACCGTAGCTCGCGAACGGATGAAGCGATTTCAATACAGTTTTTTGTATGACAGGTGAGTTACGGGCGAGTGTTCTTAGACATGTTTGATGAAAATCGGTTGAGTCGTTTAAAAGTTCTCAAAGGTCTCAAAGGTCTCAAATGAAAGCGCATCACGTTCACATTACAAACATCATAATAAGCGTGTACCTATAAAAAGCAAAAAATAAAAATTATATAAAAAATTTAAATAAACCCCCGACACAGTGACCAAGGGTCAGGTAATAAATAAATAGGAGCGGTCCCCCAGCGCGATGTATTTTTTTATTTTTTACTTTTTATAGGATACTTAGGTCATTGTGTCGGGGGTTTATTTAAATTTTTAATTATTTTTTTTTACTTTGTGGTCCTACTTAATATACCTTATTTGTCACCCCATAATGACACACTGATGAGTCGGGGCTCTTTTTGTTTTTGTTCGGGAATAAGTTAACGCATACTGATTATGAGGTCACCAGAACACTTGACTACCCACTAAAACCTCAGCAGTATACCCGATATATAAGACGCATTCTACTGTGGTGCCCCGGCGGGTTAACAGCTATGAGAGGGCACCCGGGGAAGTGAGACGCCCTCAGTCAAAGGCTTGTGTTCGGTGATAGGTCCCGACCTACCGGCCTCTAAGGCGAGGGTAGAAGATGGGCGTAACGTTACGTCCCCCTACCCGCCGGCCGCCGTCCTTGGGTTAACCGGAGCTCCCTCCTTTGCGATCCGCCCGCCACTGCCTTCTGCGATATACTGCTGAGTCGGGCCTCTTTCAACTACATGGATGGTAATTAACCTACAGTGCCCCGCTGGCCAGAGGGGTTGGCACAGAGTTGCGTATGAAGCATTCCTTCTCTCGCGGATGCTTCAGGATGAAATGGGTTGGTGACACTATGTATTCTAAATCCGTCATCACCGAATAAATCTGGTTATTTGTATTTGAATATAGGCTACCATAAAATAACTAAAGTATTTTGACAATTAACGGCTTAGTCCAGGCGGGTGGGCCATTAATGTAATCGGCGATGCGGTATTAGGCTCTTTTAGCTTGGTCTTGACAGTTCTTAAAAGCATTGCGATAGTTCTGTTTTCAGCATGGTATTTTTTGCGTAAGTTTATCTTGCGTTTATCTTTGATTTCTATAAAAATACCACGTCAAGTCCACGTTGTGTTGTGTGACAGAGATCCAAAGACAAAAGATTAATTATTAAACCGTATTTAACGACATTCATACCATCAAACGCAGGTCTCATTAGAACACATATAACATAAAAACAACATAATCAAAAGGCAATGTCCGCCTCGGCTGAAAGACAAAATGATGACATCAAACCCACGTAAACCTTCACAGGGTCCTTTGAAGTGAGCACAAAGAAAAAAAACGCCATATAAATTACTCGGAAGCATTAAACCGTGGGTTATAAAATTAATTTCGCGGGATTGCTTACATTAAAAAACCACAGTGCGATGATAATACCCGGCGTATATTTTTTATGTCAACACTCGCCGCTTTGATGTAGAGTGCTCCAATCCAAAATATTGCTTGGAAAAATAAAGGCTTTTTACATTTTTTTACGTCGAGACAACATTTTTGTAAGTGACGTTTTGCGGTTACATCGAAGTAAAAACATTTTCTTACGTTTATTTTTTCTGTTGTTCAAATGTTTTTTGTTCTAAAATATCATATGCTATTTTTTACGTTGTCCTGGCTAACCTTCGCCGAGGCCGTGATGTCGGGCTAGAAGAAGGCCGAAAGGGCTAGGAGTTGGCCTCCCACCGCCCATACCGCCAGCGCCACAGGCGCAGAAGGTCGCTGGATGACCTCCACCCGCCGTAAGTGATCCGTAATTTCTCCATAGCACATAGTCCCCTGTAAACTGAGACGGGTCCGCTTCAGAGTATGGGGCCCAACAAACCGCGAAAAGATATGTCTGTTACAATTGTTATTTTTACTATGTTTAATCAAATCTTGTTTTATCGTATTATTTTAGTGGATACATTTCTGAATATTTACCACTACCACAAAATATTTCAGTTAAAATTTTATGTATGCATGAATGAAAATGAAGCTCTGAATTCTAGTCATGTTCGGTATTGAAGTTGCAGCAATAAAGACGTCTGTAGTTAATTGTTTAGACTATTTGAAACCTACAATAGTGTATTGCTTAGAGTCACAGTTGTGGTTATATAATATTCATTTTGAATATTAATATATTTTACAAAGGTTTGAACTATTGTTTACATAGTGTAAAATATAAAAACAAAAGAGAAAAGAAACGATCACGAAAATATTTAGATGAAACATTTTATTTGCTTTTTGTTGTATTATATTATGGTTTAAATTTTATTTGGAAACTAGCTGTCCGGGAAAATGATGGTATTCCACAAAAAATGCGCTATTAAAAAATAGGAGATGATCGTAGAGGGGTGAAAATGTAGGGTTGTATTTATTTTTGTATGAAGTATAATAAAAAAAAACTAAATAGTCTAAAAAATTAAAGTAAAGGTTTTGGGATGGACCACCTTAACATTTAGGGGGATGAAAAATAGATGTTGTCCGATTCTCAAAACTACCCAAAATGCAGACAAAATTTCATGAGATTCGGTCTAGCCGTTTCGGAGGATTTTACCCACAAACCCCGCGACACGAGAATTTTGTATATTAGATTAGACAAGGTATTACTTATCGGGCCATTAAAGACCAACTGCTCAGTTGGGGGTTCCCGTATTACAGGGGAACATGTTGCCTACAGTGCCGCGCGGGCCAGAACAGTTAGTACAGGGTTAAAATTCAAGATTCCTTCTCATGCGGCTAGATTTCCGCCATATAATTTAGTTTAACTCTCACGACATCCTCAGGGTGGAATGGGGTGGTAAAAGTAACATGGTATAAATACGAAGATTTGTAAAGGATCCGTCCTTGTACCACAAAAATATCAAAATGAGCTTAGAATTATACGAGAAAATACATTTGGTAAAATTAATCACGTTTTAATCCTGAGCCATTTTTATTTAATTGATGATTTTATTTAATAAGGCAAACATATTCTCAAATATTACATATAAAATACACCTTAACAAAATTAATGTATGCAAACGACGAACTATGCATTTAATAAAAAAGAAATTGCATACCATACTAGGCCATCTATCCTAAGGTTATAGTAATTTATTTTATTTAATCTCAAAAGAAGTTGGTGCAACACTTCTAAAAATAATTAGAAGCTAGCAACTAAATGTATTTTTAACAGTGAACATGTTTATCACAGGAAATCTTCACTTAATCTGCCATTAGCCGGATGATGAGGGTAAAAGTGGAGACAGGGCCGGATCAGCCATAGAAAGTCAGCGATGAAAGCCAAGATTAAAGATTTAAAAAGTCGTACACCTTATTCTAGGAAAAAAAGAATGATGGGAACCCCAAATAAGGTGATATGTATTGCGGGTACTGCGGTTAACTATCCACTCAATGGAACTGCCGTAATAAAAAATGGGGAAAGCCCTCCACATTACAGAATTTAACAGTCAAATAATGTAACACAACGAAACGGGAAATTTTTCATAGATTACATGCTATGATTTTTTGCTGATTTTTTTATGTTTGGCTTTACACCAATATTTCGTAATTGGTCAAAGTTACGAAACTGATTATTTTATGCTTAAAAGTATAATTCAAGATGATACAGTTAAAGAAAGAAAAAGAATAAAAAGTCTACAACTTAATAAAAAATTAAGTTAAGTTCTTTAGATCAAAAATAATATCATAGCACGAAAACTATGAAAAATCGCAAAACATACATGGGAGTGATTCAGGTACCCCAAAGGGTGCTCTATCTCTGGAATTCCGCTAACAATATTTTTGGGACACCCTGTATACTCTTTTGTTTATTGTCTATGGTCAAATTGGTAATATTGACAGAACTATAATTTAAATCGATTATGTTTGAATTTCGACAATTGGGCGATCACAGGAATTCCGCTTAACACTATTTTTTGGGACACCTTGTATATAGTGTTCCGATGCGCGAGTGTTTTACACTGTGTCATTGTAAAAGCCATGAGATTTAGAAGATATCTATTTATACAATATACACAATATTGAAATACCTTTTTAAGTAGTCTAATTTTAATGAGCATAATAGCAACAGTCTGAACAAAAAAAAGACCTGGGATATTTCACGCACCTTAATACGTCCCTGAATTTCATATGTTTAGTTGTTTCATATATTTAGTGAGTGTTAAAAGCAAACATACATTAGATCGTAAGCTGTATTTGACAAGACACGCAGAGTTCTACCTGGTACTGTTTATTTATAGCGTGCATGTTTCTTTCATATAACTAACCGCCCTTCAAAAGGATAACTCATTTTCTGAAATGCATTTACTGAAAAATCCATTTAATGACTGATAAAACCAAAAATACATAACCAATTTTTGTGTAGTTAGTTTTCAAAAGTAAAAATCTATTTAATTAAAAAAATTATGAAACAGATATTGACACATTTTATTATTAATCGGTCCAGCTGTTCCAGAAATTAGCCGGAACAAACAGACAGACAGACAAAATTTAAAGAAATGTTATTTTGGTCTATGTTCTGTGTATACATACTTACGCATTTAGTAAAAAGTGGTTAATTTATTATTACAAACAGACACTCCAATTTTATTTATTTGGATGTATGTATAGATAACTTACCTACTAAAAACAAACAACGCAGTTATAAGTATAAGAAAATATATAAACGAACCTTTATTTAATATTACTCCCAAAACATGAAACCAGCTATTTCTTACGAGTAAAAAACCGACACTTAATTTTCTAGAGTCGACTTACAAAAACTGTTCCACACACAAAAAACACGGAACAGAAAACACACCCAGTAATTACTCGGAACATACGTAGGTATGGGACAGAACAAAAAACGGCCGCGGAACAAATAAACGAAATACACATTGCGAAGCGTATCTGCTTCGTATTATTCATATAAAACGTATTGCGAAGTGAGATTAATTATGTTATGACAAATATTATTACAATTTTCCCGGGACAAATTTTGTACAAGTCTTTTGGTCCAGAAACCAGTCATTCTCTCTGTACACACGAGTCTGAGTGTCTTGCAGAACTCATTCAGTGCTAGCATATGGGATATTTTATAAGGCGTGGACACACTCAAGGAAACAACTTAAGCAATGTACTACCACTAAACTACTCAGCAGATAAATGACCCACTGCTGAGTCTCCTCCAACTACATGGAGGGTAATTAGCCTACTGTGCCACGCTGGCCAGACCCGTTGGCACAGGGTTTCGTGTCAAGTTTTCCTTCTCTTACAGCTAGGTTATTGACCTCTGTCTACTCTTACGAGACCCTCAGGATTAAATGGGATGGAGGATCGATATACTAGTTGTTGCCAGTATCATGGATCCCCCTCCTCTCCCTAGTGGATAACCCCCACTCATTGGAGCTGCCTGACTGGGGAAGGACGTCCAGTTTCCAGAATACTGCTGCTAAATACCACCACCCTTGGGAGGTGGGACATTTCATTATTTTTCATGCGATTATGGACATTTCACACAACGCCATCTCGTCCCAAGCTAAGCAACTTAATGCTTGTGTTATGGTAACGAGATGGATGATAAACTACTTATATACATATCTTTTTTGTATACATACATAAAAATACATACATAATAAAGATAGAAATGACACCCAGACTCCGAGCCAGTGCTTCTGGTTTAGACAAAGACACTCAACTTCAATACAACTGCCTCGTTGGTCTAGGGGTCTCATGTGCCGACTTTGGATCACGGGGTACCGGGTTCGATTTCGGGTGTAATTTGTGTTTGTGAATTTCATGTTTGTAATCTGCCCCCGCGATACAGATTAGAAACTACTGGAGCGGTCACGTTTAAAAAAAACTAAATAGAAGCTTTATTCAAGTACGTTACCATCATCATCTTTCGGCCCAATATGGCATCACTCCTTTCTACATTTATACCTTTGTGCCCGTTGATTAACCTGCAGATCTAGTGTGTTTCCCCAGTTATGTGCTGCATAAACGTATGTTTGTATGCATCCAGGTCGTGAAGTCTTGCCCTTAAAACTCCACTACAGAATGGCATAGTGGTAGCAAATGAGGCTTCTTTCAAACCTTTATTCGGATGAAACCTATTTGCCTAAGGAAAAGTCGCTCATTTCCAGACTCGCGGAACATTATGAGGATCAACCGCTCAAAAATGGGTTTCTTGGAACATGAATTAGTATGCAAAATGAGGAACTTTGCAAATGTTTCGAAGTTGGTTGCTTGAGAAATATTATGTAAAATTGTACTATTATAGTCTATTGTTGTGACGGATTTAGAATACACAATGTCACCAACCCATGCTATCCTGAGGGTGTCATAAGAGGCGACTAAAGGAACGCAAATGGCAGATTACCTATCCGCAAGAGAAGGAAAACTTGATACAAACCCTGTGCCAACCCGTCTTGCCAGCGTGGCAAAGTAGGCTGATTACCCTCCATGAATATGGAGGAGACCCGACTCAGTAATGGGTAATTTATGGGCTGAAACGACGACGACGACGAGTCTTTTGTTTATCACTTTATATTTATCATAAAGATTTTAGTTATTATTGGGGTTATGATATTGTATTATTGTAAACTTTGTAAGGCATGGAACAAGGTGTGGTGGTGCTGTTCTTCAAGAAGGGAGATAACACCTTATGTGGAATTACAGACCCATCTCACTTCTGAGCCATGTCTACAAGTTGTTCTCGAGGGTCATCACGAATCGTCTCGCATGCAGGCTCGACGATTCCCAGCCTCCCGAACAAGCCGGTTTCCGAAAAGGCTTCAGTACCGTAAACCATATTTTAACGCTACGGCAGATTATACAGAAGACCGCGGAGTATAACCTGCCCCTTTGTCTGGCGTTCGTGGACTACGCGAAAGCCTTCGATTCGATCGAGACGTGGGCAGTATTGCAGGCTCTCCAGAGGTGCCATGTCGACTATCGGTACATCGAAGTGTTGAAGTGCTTGTATGAAAACGCCACCATGTCAGTCCGACTCCAGGACCAGACCTCGAAACCGACCCAGTTGCAGCGAGGTGTTAGACAGGGAGATGTTATCTCTCCGAAACTGTTCACCGCTGCACTGGAAGATGTTTTCAAGGTTCTGGATTGGAAAAGGCTGGGCATTAAGGTGAACGGCGAGTGCATCACTCACCTTCGATTCGCTGACGACATAGTCGTAATGGCTGAGACCATGGAGGGCCTCAATACGATGCTCGATGGCCTCTGTGGAGCCTCCGAACGAGTCGGCCTTAAGATGAACATGGAAAAGACGAAGATCATGTCTAATATCCATGTTCAAGCCACTCCAGTTAACATCGGAGGTTCTACCCTCGAAGTTGTTAACCATTGCATTTACCTGGGACACACTGTCCAGTTAGGTAAGTCCAACTTCGAGAAAGAGGTCAATCGTCGGATCCAACTCGGCTGGGCAGCGTTCGGGAAGCTGCGAAAGATCTTCTCGTCCCCAATACCGCAGTGTCTGAAGACAAAAGTCTTCAACCAATGTGTGTTGCTAGTGATGACTTATGGAACAGAGACGAGGTCGCTCACTATGGGCTCCATCAGAAGGCTCAAAGTCACCCAAAGGGCAATGGAGAGGGCTATGCTCGGAGTTTCCCTGCGAGATCGAATCAGAAATGAGGAGATACGCAGGAAAACCAGGGTCACCGACATAGCCCACCGGATTGACAAACTTAAGTGGCAGTGGGCAGGGCACATAGCTCGCAGGACCGACGCCCGTTGGGGCAGAAAAGTCCTCGAGTGCCGACCGCGTTCCGGAAGGCGCAGTGCTGGTAGGCCTCCCACACGGTGGACCGACGACCTGGTTAAGGTCGCCGGAAAGCAGTGGATGCGGGCGGCCCAGGACCGGCCTTTGTGGAGATCCTTGGGGGAGGCCTATGTCCAGCAGTGGACGTCTTTGGGCTGAAATGATGATGATGATGATGAAACTTTGCTAGTTTACCTACAACGTCAAGATAGTATGGTATTTACAAGTAAGTTATGAACTTTTGTGTTTACAATATTACATTTTAATATTTGAAGGTCGTAGGAATAGCGCGCAGGACCAACGCTCGATGGGGTAGAAAGTCCTCGAGTGGCGACCGCGTTCCGGAAAGCGCAGTGCTGGTAGGCCTCCCACATGGTGGCCAGATGTCCTGATTAAGGTCGCCGGAAAACGATTGATGCGGGCAGCCCAGGACCGGCCTTTGTGGAAATCCTTGGGGGAGGCCTATGTCCAGCAGTGGGCGCCTTTTGGCTGGAATGATGGTGATGATTCGAAGGTCTATAATAAGTTTATTTTTAGTCATCTATTATACTACAATTCAGCCCATATATGACCCTCTGCTGAGTCGGGTCTCGTCCACTTACATGGTCATTTAGTCGCTTTTTACACTCTCAGGATAGTGTGGGCTGGTGACATTCTAAATCCGTCACCATACGATTTTTTTTCAGTACTCCCACACAAACGTCTTTCATATTCTGCCACACGTTTCGCACAAAGTAATAGACAAGACATATCGTAATTACCCACCGTGCAGTCCAATTACAAAAAGGTCTCTTCACATTTCCTTTTCCCATATCTCGAGTTGACAAATGTTTTCGGCCTTAATTTCTTCTAATAATATGTGTCGCCGGCGGTGGCTTCCATTGTAAATAGGTCACCACATTAATCCTGTACTTACGCCATAAAAACGCTTGGAGACAGACCGAAAACAGGGGAAGAAAGTTATGTTATTTTCTGTACTCCGTGTAAAACATATTTTCCTGGTTATTTCTTGTTATTCCGTTTTGGTTGTTTCTTTTCTCTTTCCTAACCAATCGAAATTGTATTTCCAATTTGAAATTTCATCGTGAACGTAAAGCGTTCATAGAGTTATCTATGTGTTGTCCATGGTGACTTATAGACCAACTCTTCTTTGTAGATTTTATGTTATAATTTTAGCAAGACAACTCATATTTATGTTATTTTTTTAATTATTTAAATGTGTGTGTAACTGCTTTATCCAAATTGGTTCAATTTACCAAGGTGTCTTGGGACTACTACAACTAACTACGAGCCCATAATAGACCCACTACTGAGTCGAGTTTCTACCCATTACATCGAGGGTAATTAGCCTGCTATACTAGACGCTGGCCAGACGGGTGCGCACAGGGTTTCGTACCAAGCTTTCTTCTTGTCGTTGCGTCGCGTTGCGTTGCGCTGCGTCTTCGGCACTGTCATATCCTTCTGTCGCCCCTTACGAGACCCTTAGGATGAAATAGGGTGGTTCACTGTGAATTCGAAAGCCACACGGACTCTCTGTCACGGTCTAAAGACAAAAGCCTTCATTGAACCAAATTCAAAATGTAGTGGGCAGCGCATATCATTCGCAGGTGGGACAGAAAGATCCTCGAACCCTTTTGTTTGATACAATTTTTTAGCACCATTTATCTTTAGCTATAGTTTTGTTTGTTTCGACGGGCTTATATCAGGAACTGGTCTGATATTTTTTTGTACTGGCTAGGCTAGGTTCATCATTTCGCTACCACCCCAGGAAGCAGTGTGGACAACTATTATAAAATCAGACATGCCAAGAAAATAAGCATTTTTAAAAACAAAAGAATCTCATGTGTTCATGTGTTCATCATGGATTGTAAAAATGAGGAATTGTGTATGAAAGTTGTGACTGTAGATATGACGACTGATAGGTGTGTATGCAGACTACCACCTAGCGCGTGACAGGGGTCGTAAGATAATGGTAACTTTAAATTAGACGATTTAGAAGATTTTTGTGATAAAACCTACGTAAATAAAGTTCCTTTTGAGCTTGAGTTTGAATTATTATAAAAAAAACAAATTTTATTAGTGTCACTTTTTTTCCATTGACGATTTATCGATCCACCAGTATTTACACGGAGGGATAACTACCTGACCAAATGTAATTATATGGTTATAGGCGTTAATTGACCAGCTGTCAATTAACACGCTACTATGACAGTCGCTACGTGTAACGACTCATAGATGTAATAGCAGCCGGGTACGATGGCTGTACATGTCCTTTCGAAGCACGGCGCCCTCCGATAGAAGTCGTCTTCGTCGTCGTTTAAGCCCATAAATGACCCACTACTGAGTCGGGCCTCCTCCAAATTCATGGAAGGAAAATACTGTGCCACGCTGGCAAGACAGGTTGGCACAGGGTTTGTATAAAGTTTACCTTCTCTTGGGGCTAGGTGATCTGCCTCTTGCGTTCTTTTAGTCGCCTCTTACGACACCCTCAAGACGGTAGGTATGGGTTGTTGACATAGTGTATTCCAAATCCAAGAAAATATAGATACCTAGAAGTAAATATGTTTATTCTTGTCCTTTTGTCTGTCTCTTAAACGTGAATAACTAAAAAGCCACACGCAATGTGATCCCAATTTACTCAAAGGAACATTTCGTAGGTCATTGGCATAGAACACAAGTATCGTTTCTGAATTCCCTTTCCACCATCCATCAATACAAACGACTCAATTTCCAAGAGCGAAGCGTTGAAATTTATTTGGTCCACAATTTCCGTGACGTCACTTCCCGAAACCGAAACCCACAACCGTGTCTGTATAGATTTGAATATTCGGTTGTGGAACTGAATTGGCAACCGGGTTGTCGTTTATATATTTGATGCACTAAATAACTTACACTACTACTAATGAATAAGTAGCAGTACTAGTCTTAGTTATGTCCTGTTTCTGCTTTACGAGTACTTGAGAGAGAAAGTGTAAACAAAACCAAAATATTTTTGTATCAAGTTTTCCTTCTCTTGGTGGTGATTGGTGATTTGTCTCTTGCGTTTCATTAGTCAGTTCTTACGACACCCACAGGATGATTTGTTTTGGTAACCTGCATAATAAGATACTAATTTACTCACGGTACAATTCCCCATATGACTAATGGTGGTATTTTAGTACCAGTGTATCTGTGACATTATAAATAAATAAATAAATAAATATCCTTGGACATTTCACGCAACGCCATCTCGTCCCAAGTTAAGCAACTTAATGCTTGTGTTATGGTAACGAGATGGATGATAAACTACTTATATACATTTTTTTTTGTAAATACATACATGTTATAGATAGAAATGACACCCAGACTCCGAGCCAGTGCCTCTGGTTGGAGTGGATAGACAAGCCAACCGATTTCTTCCACCATAGTTGGTATAAACAATGTAGTTGTTTTCTATTCCGGCATATATGTCAAATAAGTCGACGTCGTTACAGCCCATAAATGACCCGTATTGGGTAAGGCCTCCTCCAAATTTATAGAGGGAAATTAGCCTACTGTGCCACGCTGGCAAGACGGGTTGACACAGGGTTTGTATTAAGTTTTCCTTCTCTTGCGGTTAGGTTAGGCCTTGTCGTTTCCTTTTTTCGGCTCTTACGAAACCCTCAAGATGGTATGGGTTGGTGACATTGTGTATTCTAAATCCGTCACCACGCGGACTATAAGTCAAGTCCAAGCCTAACAATATTGGCGCACACAAATACCACATACGAATAGGGAACACAAATGGCCATGTTAAGAACCAGCATAAGAGGAACTATAGGCGAGTTGATACATCTCGTTGTCTAAATCCAGAAGGAGCATCCACGGAACAATATAATTTCCGCCCCGTCAGTTTCATGCAGTTAAATCTAGCCCAGAATGGAAACCTACCACTGCGGATGCGATTGACAATTCACACCGATACCTGTCCCACTCAGGCACTATAAAGCGTGAAAGAGACGACCTGATTGTCTTGGTCCATTTTATTCAATTGGTTGACAACAACCATAAATTGACATCTAGACAAGCCTGGATTTGTCGGTTTGTAGTTTCCGCTAGGGTAGAATATTTTAGAACAATTAAAATATGTTTGGCGTATCTGTCACAAACTAGTATTCTCCCATGGCTTCATCTATGGGTATGTAATTTTACCTTTACTAATAACCTGTCCGTGTGGTGATGGATTTGAAAAACATATTATCACCACCGCATTCCAGCTTGAGAGTGTTGTAAGAGCCGACAAAAGGAAATGACAAGGTCGAAAACCTAGCCGCAAGAGAAAGAAAACTTCAATGGATTCTATGTGTTTAGTGGGT
This sequence comes from Clostera curtula, assembly GCA_905475355.2. NCBI lineage: Eukaryota > Metazoa > Arthropoda > Insecta > Lepidoptera > Notodontidae > Clostera > Clostera curtula. The sequence goes on along the minus strand of FR997808.1, from coordinate 15,389,537 downwards.
ATGACTCCGTCTCCTCACAGAGGCGGAACGGACTCCCACACCCCTGTTGGCAATCCCTAGGCTGGCAGGGATAGTACATAAAGGAATTTACTCCGGGTCAAAAACAATAAAAACAAAAGCGCATGCAAACTGACAGCTGGTCTAACCATATAATTACCGGTAGTCCCTCTAGATGGCTCTCGGAAGGCGAGCAACGATCATCTTCAATATTGTTCCAAACTGAGTCCATGTTTGTAACAATATTGAATGCAACAATCTGAACCTATGTTGACGTCACGGTTGGCGCAGTGGTTGAGGGATTGACTTCTGCGCAGCATGTCGCGGGTTCGATTCCCGCACGTAAGAAATATTTGTACGACCTACAAGTATATATTTGTTCCGGGTCTGGGTGTTTTCTATCTATAATATGTATGTATTTACAAAAAAAAATGTATATAAGTAGTTTATCATCCATCTCGTTACCATAACACAAGCATTAAGTTGCTTAGCTTGGGACGAGATGGCGTTGTGTGAAATGTCCAAGGATATTTATTTATTTATTATTTTATTTATTTAAACCGTGGACACCCATCTAACATATGCAGTGCTTGACGTTGCTTGCCCCAATTACCGCAGAAGCTCGGAGTTTGAGGCTTAAAACGGAGCCCCTGTACTAGGTATAACCGGTATCCCGGGGGCAGGTTACAAACATGCAGAATCAGAGCAAGTGCCTCTGGTTTAGACAAAGACACTTGCTCGACCCCGGAATCGAACCCGGGACCCGTTGATCCAAAAGCAGCACATCCAACACCTAGACCAACGAATCAATTAATGCTGGCCAAGCCGCGGAGCGTGTTATCACAGTCGAGCGGACAGTCAACGAAAGCTGGTTTACTGGGTAGGTTGAGCGCCCCGAAATCCCACGTGGCTCATCTTGTTTTGAAAGGCTGGATATCCATGAGGATTTTCGACGAAAAAAAGCCAAATATTGCTTGACCTGTACAACCATTCCCTTCTGCTGCATCTCTAAGCTACGATCTCTTTTCTTCTTACCTATAAGCGCCTCGTCCACGATAGATTAAAATTACGCAGAGCGACTCTCATAGGGAAATCTACGACGTGTACACATTAGTGAGACTACCCTACTACCCTAATAGTGTCACTATAGTCTACGTAGAAAGGCTCGGCTACTCTCGGAAGGCGTCATGGACGCAGGTACGAGGGCGCGACAAGTGATACGAATAGAGAGCACTCTAATTATCTACATGCCATAAATCAGTCTAGTTATAGTCGTATTTTTAATTAAATAAATAATTAAATAAATATCCTTGGACATTTCACACAACGCCATCTCGTCCCAAGCTAAGCAACTTAATGCTTGTGTTATGGTAACGAGATGGCTGATAAACTACTTATATACATTTTTTTTTTGTAAATACATACATATTATGGATAGAAATGACACCCAGACTCCGAGCCAGTGCCTCTGGTTTAGACAAAGACACTCGCCCGACCCCGGAATCGAACCCGGGACCCGTTGATCCAAAGGCGGCACATCTAACCACTAGACCAACGAGGCAGTCAATTAGACATAGTCAACTGACGTTTACTGTATAAATGAGTATCTAGTCTACGAGTAGTGTAGTGTCCATAGGGCAAAATGTTACTATGATAGAGCTACTCCTCAAACTGCAATAATGCGCTCTATTGATCTCTACGTGTACGTAGAAAATAGAGTATAGATTAGATTAGTCTTCAAGCTGTCTAGCTCTATTCTCTCTCCGTGGACAACGCGCTAAAGCATCGAACAAAAAATCGGTAAAATATACTATACGGCCATGCATGCAAGTCGCGAGTCCGAAACAAGATTGTAATGAAACTTCCTTACAACTTGTAACAACTTTTATTACTCCATCTTAGTTGGGATTGGGTTTCTTTTCCGTGGTCATTTACACACGGAATGGAGGTCGTAACTATGGGCGGATTACCAAGTTTAACTCTGAGTGAAGCTCTATAATATACAGCCTGGCTGGTTAAAGATTACATGTTATATTCGATTTTTCAGAACTCTTTCTGCTACCGAATATAATATAAGAAGATACTTTTTTTTTTTTTAAATTATCCCAATTGTCTTATTTTTTACTAGCGGCCCTTCCCAGCTTCGCACGGTTGCGATGAATCGGGACCCGTGATCCAATGGCGGCACATCTAACACATCTAGAAAATCGAGTCTACGGGACTTCTTAGACATGTTTGATGAAAATCGGTTGAGCCGTTTAAAAGTTATGACGGGTGAAAGTGGGGATGAATTACCGAATGTCTGCAAATATAATCCAGTGGGGTCTCAAATAACAGCGGATCACGTGCAATTTAACAAAATCTACATTATGTGTGTACCTATAAAAAGTATAAAATAAAAATTAAATTAAAAAATTTAAAAAAACCCCGACACAATATCCTTTAAAAAGTAAAAAATAAATACATCGCGCTGGGGGATCAGGGGTCAGGTAATAAATAAGTGGGAGCGGTCCCCCAACGCGATGTATTTATGTCGGGGTTTATTTTAAATTTTAAATTTAATTTTTATCTTGCTATAGTCACCTGTTATATTCAGGATGGTAGGGTTTGATTAGATTGTTATAAAATCTACAGGTCAGTTGAGCAGAATGCATTATGTTTTGATAAAACATTCTGATTTAAAGGCCAGTTCCTCTTTCATAGACATAATGACAAGCATCCTTATACGCCACACCATGAAAAAACCTAGTATTCCACTGGTGCACTGGAATACTAGGTTTTTTCATGGACTGATCAGAAATATTCAGTAATTCCTGGTAGAAATTATATACACAACCTGCATAAAGCTCGATGTACACGAAAATACTTGTTCTATACCAGAATCGAAACGTAGATCCATGTCCCCGTTCTCATTTTATATCAACCGCAAAACTAGGCAATTCATTAAAGATCGCAACCGATTTTTTATCCATTGTTTTTCTGTCCTTGCGGCTTTGGTATTCCAACCTGATATATAGTTGCTCTAATTTGGGCAGCTGGCAAAGGTCCTAACTATTCCCCTCCCACATTAACGAGAGGGGAGTCCGCAATATATGTTGCAGGTATACGAATTATCCGTGTTGTGACTGATTAAGAATATATAGTGTCACCACCCCATTACATCCTGAGGTTGTCGTAAGAGCCGACAAAAGGTAGTGACAAGGCCGATGACCTTGACACAAGAGAAGGGAAGCCTGTTAAAAAAACTCTGACCCAACCCAGATGGGTTGAATGGGTTAGATAACCAGCGTGGCACAGTAGGCAAATTACCCTGCTCAGTGGGTTATCTATGGGCCGAGTAGTAATAGTACACAAATAATATGTACTACTAATAAATCCTCTTTTTCATATTTCGAAAAAAGAATGCTCATAATTACTGGCCCCGTTTTAAAAAATATTTATTTCATATTAAAGTATTTGAGACGTTTTTTCAGCTACATATCTCTGTGACATCCCTAGATATGCCTGCTAGGGTTCGCGCATACCGATGTATGAATAGTGGCGAACATTCCAGATTTCAGGGTCTTTAAATGAAATGGAAAATCGGATGTACGTGTGTTTTATATGAATACCAGTAGTATTTCATTGAAATTCTTCTCGTTGCTTTATACTTTAGAGGAATCAGGATTTCGAGTTTAAATATTTGAACATTAGTACGAGTAATGCAAAAATTTTATGGACTTTTTAGTAAAAACATTGAATTATTTGGCTAGAATAACCATCTTGGTTAAGACATACTCGTTTTCCATGGGGCAAACATATTGGTGATCCTTATAGCCTAATATGTATTAACTGTACTATGGCCAAATATTGTAAATAAATATTACACACAAGGTTTTGGCTGCCTGGGCTTCAAACTGGGTCGGCGTCAAAGGGTTAATCATTTCCATTATTTCAGTGCAAAAATAATATAATAATTACGATACAAAAAATAATAACGAGTAGTTTTTAAGTTTACTTGTAACAATGGGATGATCACCCAGCCAGACGAGGTGGTATATCTGGTAGGGGGCCGCGGCGCCTATCCCCCGATAACTGTAGTCGGGGATTTCTTAACTGTGCGAATTGCTCTATAAACTTCGCTACCGCCGTGTAGGACTTTTTGGTTTCGCATTTGTAGGCGGTATTTCTTGTTGTCGAACGTTCAGTAATGACAATGATATTGGTATATATACCACAGACATGTTTAGTTGCTATGTACAGAACCGTCGGATGAAGACACGAACTTGTCACAATATACATATTCGATGGTATAAAAAGAAATAAGTGATACAAACGATTTATCACCAATTTAACAATGGCTACCCGCGAGATATATGGGTGTAACAAACATATTTGTTATAGGAAAATAGTCTAGGAAATTGAATATTTTATTCTATTGCGACCGGGACACTGTGAAAGCATGTCTAACAGTATTTTGGTACATTTTTATAGAAATGCTTTGCACCGTGTGGGGGCGGGTCAGAATATAAAACTTCTCCACTGCACGCTGGGAAATAACACGTGTTGTAAAAGTCAACAAAACCCGGCACGCATGGTGGCAGGATCGAATGGTCCACCCGGCTAGCTACCACCCTCACATCTAAGTTCGGCGCCAAGTAGTAATACTGTGTTCCGTCGTGTGTACGAGTATGTGAGAGCCGATGCCCGACAGGGCATTTCCTTGAATTGCCTGCTCCTTCTTAGATCCTGGCGTTGCTTTCCATCACGCAAGCCTAGGGTCAAAGGCATTCAAGTCAATGATAAAAAAAATGCTAACTCATTTTAAACGTGAACGTGCCTCTCTCGTTGTGGTTGGAAGAATTCAAGAATTTTCCAATTCAAACTATATAATTACTTTATTTATACTGAACTAGCTTTTGGGCGCGGCTTCGCTCGCGTGGACTTCGAACCCGTGCTTATCTCTATGCATTTTTTTTTATGAATATAAAAGTGGTTATTGTGACTAAACTATTATAGTTAGATATGTGCTCTCGCGGACTTTTTTGTAGATTTTAATAAGACCTACAAACTCGTAGTACTTCATTTTGTTCTATTGTCAATAGTTTTTGCAGCGCACGCATAAATAGGTTTTCGATTTTACACCTTGGTTTACAAAATTGCAATTTTCATACGGATCCCTAATTCTTAAGAAAATAAAATATAGCCTATAACCTTCCTCGATAAATGGACTATCTAACACTGAAAGATTTTTTGAAATCGGACCAGTAGTTCCTGAGATTAGCGCGTTCAAACAAACAAACAAACAAACATACAAACAAACAAACAAACTCTGCAGCTTTATATATTAGTACAGATGTAACAAAACCTCTATAGATATGATGAAACTATCCATAGTACATTTTTAGAATATAATGACAGTGTATTTACTGAATCTGTTACACTATGAGTCTTTCGTAGCACACAAAAGATATAATTTATTGGAATTTTCATAGTATTAACAGTTTTTATCCTACATTAAAGTTTGTGAGAATGTATGTTTAACACCCTTTCACCCAAAAAGTACTAAGTGACTTTTATGAAACTTTACAATAATATAGATTAAACATCAGAATAACACATAGTATAGAAACTATAACAGATTTTGGTACTTTTGTTAAATACCCGTGAGGAACATGTGCAGTAATCATGATGATGACTATCATAATGATTACGGCCCATAAATTTCCCAGATTTGAGTCTCCACTGAATTCATGGGCTACATTTTTAAAAAAAGAAATAGAATGATCATTAGTAACTACAATTTAAACATATTTAATGGGCACGATGAAAAAAATATTCTTTTATACATCGTTAAGTACCAATAATTATACCATAGACAAGTTTTTAGATTTTCAATTTTCAACAAAAGCTCAATTTTCTTGCTCATCGAAATCCGTCTAAATTGAGACCCGCTCAATGCTTTTGCATCGGATTTTAATCATTCAAATATATTGGGCCACAAAGATTTTAATCTTCGAGTACTCACTTTCAGGGCGCCGAATAGATCCTTTAAGGCGATTTTACGGCCCACTGGCGAACTTTAAAGGGCTTAGAGTATTATTTTGAAAGGAAAGTCCGACGTGTGGATTTAGTGGTAAACTTTCTTAGCTACTCCAAGTAACATTATATTATTATTGTTATTACGATTTCGTGTTTTTAGTTATATTACTACTACTCAGCTCAGTCGGGCCTCCACCAAATTCAAGCCTCCTGTGTCACGCTGGCAAGATAAGTTACCCCATACCATCCTGAGGGTGTCGTAAGAGGCGACTAAAGGAACGCAAGAGGCAGATCACCTATCCGCAAAAGAAGGAAAACTTGAAAAAAATCCTGGGCCAACCCGTCTTGCCAGCGTGACACGGGAGGCTTGAATTTGGTGGAGGCCCGACTCAGTAGTAGGTCATTTATGGGCTGAAATGATGATACATGTTTGAAATACAAAGCCTCTTAATTATTATACGACATGGTTTATGGCAGACGCTCCTAACATTAGACAACGTCTGTACTTTGTACGTGTTTGGGCGTTCGAGGCTAATATTTAGTAACAAAGCCTGGATGTGGAGTATTCCTGTGGACAGCGTAGCAACTAGATAATGTTTGCACTCTTACCTAAGGTATAAAGGAGCGAGTATTTCACAGAATTATGTGGAACTATGTGGTAGCCTTCTTACAAATCTTTCTGCCAAACCAATCTTTTTTTTATTATATTTTTTTTATTATTATTTTTTATTATTTTTTCCTTGTAAATCCTCATGGATTCCGGACCGTTGGGGACCGGCCTGGGGTTATGAGGGACTCTGGGGCACGTGGAGATGGTAAATTGCAGCCCGACCTAACCACTAAAACCGACGGCGGTCCTCAACTGCCCGTGTCCAGGGCCACGGAGGCACTTCACCCCGATGGGGGAGCCCCAAGCTCCGAGGCGGACCCCTCCGTATACACGGGGCTCCGTATTCCACCGCTGAGAGGCGCGCGCGGAACGCAGCGCAGGTAATCGCAACTAATCGAATAAAAAATATAAACTTCAATCGTACCTGTCTCTACTAACAGATTTAAGCAATAAAAAAACCCACAAACGAAAGAGAACCTCTTTCTTTTTGAAGTCTGTTGAAAAACCTGGTAAAAACAACACACAGGGTGTTCTCTCTTGAAGATAAAACGTCAACGTGAAGAGCTCTCAGCGGTAACAGAGGGCTGTACCGCTTAACACAACACAGGACAGAGCGACAGCCATACTCAGACATGCTTCGCTTCCTTAATTAAGAAATCTGGTTTTCATTGTCGTTCCATTTCCAAACCTATGCTAGTGGACAGTGTATGTGTGTGTGTGTGTGTGTAAACTGGTATACATTCAAATTAAACACTTTTTCACGGATTTATCACGTGTATTCACGTTATTTAATTCTCGACGTTTTGAATGCTTTGCAGCAGTCTCTCCCGCGACTACAACTGCTGTTAAAAAGTGTTTAATTTCAATGTGTAAAAATCGCGTAAACCTAAGAAATCTGCAAATTTAATCACTTGTTTATTAAGTTTAAGACTTTTAATATTGTTTCCTTATCTTACTATATCATCTTGAATTGTACTTTTAAGAATAAATTAATCAGCTTAGTAACTTTGACCAAAATTATGAAAATATTGGTGTAAAGCCGAACATTTAAAATTAACGTCAATCATAACACGAAAACTATGAAAAATCGCAGAACAGACGTGGGGGTGATCCGGGTACTTCAAAGGTTGCTCTATCTCTGGACTTCCCCTTGACACAATTTTTTTGGGACACCCTGTGTGTGTGTGTGACGAAAAAAGTTGTTTTGATTTTCTTGAAATTTTGTGGAGACTAGATGGTCTCTAAAAAATTTCAGAAATCAGTTACAAAAATCAGTGGTACTATTGATCTTTATGTAGCTGTTAATACCAGCCAAGCATTTTCTTAATAAAATATTTTGGCGAAAAAGCAGTCTTATATTTTGGGTCGCCGTGTCCACACGGGCGGCCAAACATTGTACCTTTACACAGACTATCTGTTGACGAAGCCTCGCCTACATCAACTGTTCGGGTCAAATATTAGCTTTGTGCCTAGTTGTATCGACTATGGACGTGTGTATACGTCCACAAGCTTCATTAAAAATATACTCTAGCATCAGGACCGAACTTAATATAGGTAGATTAACTTAGGTTTTGTACTCTAGCATCAAGATACCTAGATTATATTAGGTATTGTTACGTAAAAACAAGAAAAACTGAGAATATCATACACCAGCGACCCGCTCCGGCTTCGCAATGATAAACCTTATCCGTGTTGAAAATTTATCAGTGTTTCTCTACAATATTACGCACGTATTATAAACATAAAACTTCCTCTTAAATCACTCTATCTATTAAAAGAAACAGCGTCAAAATCCGTTGCGTAGTTTTAAAAAATTAAGCATACACAGGGACGGACTGACGACAGCGACTTTGTTTTATAATGATGATAGTGATGATGATGTAGTGATATTGATATACTCGTATTTGTCAGTATACAACTTTAAACTAGACAGAATGTTTCTGCACACCTTATAGGAGCCAAATAAGAAATACTATTAAATATTTTTTTCTACTGCTACTCTGCCCATAAATAATCCACTGCTGAGTCGGGCCTCCTCTCATCAAATTCAGGTAGCCCCGCTTGCATATCCAAAAACGCTGATTCACTATAAAAAAAATATCATTAACAACAAAAGGCACATGACGGAAATTCTATTCAAAGTAACTCAGTGTCACGTACGTTCATCACATGTTAAGGGCTGGTTTTGTGCGAGAGCCATTGGTGCGAGAGAGATATAAGGCAGTTTATCATCCCCTCTTGTCATATTTACTCGTTTTCGGGGTATTCGGTAAGCGGGATACGTGTGGAATAAATTATATTGTATTGAATCGATGCGGTTATGAAACGAGTTATGGTAAAGATTATCGGAACAAACAACGATTTTTTTTAGTCGAATGTTCCAAATTTATCGGCATTTTGGTTGTACCGCTTATACCTGTCATGTATCGATACGGATTTTTTAATACGCTTTTATTAGCTTCAGACGTATGTTAGTATGTAACGGAATCTTTGAACATGATATTGACCCCCTTCAAAACGTCGGAATAAATCGAATTTTTTTAGCTTTTTTAAACTATTATTTTTTAATTCGATTAGGTACTATTACCTTCGTATTGGTGCCAAATCGGTTCAGTAGTTAGCTATATAACTTGGAATGATTCACTAATTTAACTTATTTAATTTTAATATAATAAAACTGTTACTCGATACACTTGGAAGTAAAATTTGGATAGTACACAATTTTTTATGAACTAAATTTATTATATAAATTATACACTATTTTATTACATAAAATTGTTTTCTTTAATTCATATTTTAATAAACCTAAAGAAAACGCGCAGTGCTTGTAGGCCTCCCTCACGGTGGACCAACGTGGTTAAGGTCGCCGGAAAGCGATCGATGCGGGCGGCTCAGAACCGGCCTTCGTGGAAATCCTCGGGGGAGGCCTGGATGGGTGTTTGGCCAGCAAAAAGTAAGAAGACTCACCTCACTCCTCTCTTCGGTGTTTGTCTATTACAGGTTTCGGCTTTCTGAATGCCCTTCCAATGTTTATATGCGGGTAGATATCTTCTATATTTGTATTGGTAAATATTTGTGCATAATATCATTTATTCCCGAGTTTATATATAGCGTGATAAATGTATGGTTTTGGCGAATATGCGATTGTGACATACACCGTCAGTTCAGTGTTATCTATACCTTCGCCGGCCAGTGACGAAGGAAAAGAAAAGAGTATTTATGGCGCAAACAAGGCCTATGTCCAGCAGTGGACGTCTTTTGGCTGAAATGATGATGATGATGTTGAAAGGTAAAAAGTACTTTTTCCCTTCAACCACAAGAGCAATATTAAACTTTCTTAAGTAAGTTATAAAAGTCAACGTTCAAAGTACCTTAAAGGGTCCGGAATAACAACATTTTCTTTTACTTTATGCCTCGCCTAAATAGCAGAATACGCCGATAACTTCATACGTACAAAATTATTTTTCGTTCATAACTTCACATTTATTACGGTGGTTGTAAATAATACCGCCTTTTCCTTCTTTACGAGAACGTTGAGACAAGTTTATGTACAGGATTTGTGTTGTAACAAGAAAGTGTACAAAGCAGGGTCTGTGAGATTAGAGTGTCGGGCACCTTACATGCTTGTAGTTTGCAGTGTTAGAAAGATACTAGAATGTTTTGAACCTTGTTTTAAGTGAGGTAAGGCTTAAGTGGGGTGAAGGTTTTAGAAATATTGCGTCATCTCCTCATTCCATCCTGAGAGCAAGAGCCGAGAATAGGAAATGACAAGGCCGAAATCCTAGCCATAAAGAAGGAAAACTTGATAAGAAACTCTATGGCAACGCGTCTGGCCAGCGTGGCACAGTGGGCTAATCACCCTCCATGTACTTGGAGGAGGCCCGACCACACATTATATTAATCTATACGAAGTACATGATAAACCACACATCACTACGTTGTGGTAGATCATGTTAGTAGATTTTGTGGTAAGTCATTATTGTGTGGTTATGTCAACCATTTGAATGGCAGCATGGTTTTCAGCATATAATATATTGGTAAGCGAATTAGCCTTCAGTACCACCAAATTCCATTTTTATAATTTTAGTTATTCACAGTTAGTTTAGTATTTTTATGTATTTAGGCGCAAAGGGTTGATTATCCTGCCAGACGAGGTGGTATGTCTGGCAGGGGGGCGCCAGTAGAGGACTGTAGTCGGGGATTTATTTACCCAACGAATTGCTCTGTAAACTTCGCTGTCGCGGTGTAGGACTTGTTGGTAATTCTCGCGTTTGTAGGCGAATCTTTTCATTTTTCTATGTTGATAGTTTAGATAAACTGTGTAAAGTATGTAGCATGCTGGTCGTTGCATGTATGTTATTGTTATTTTACTCATTTAAGGTACAATAAAATGTATGTGCTCATTTATTTGTAAGAGATTGTTTATTTTAATCTAAATACAATTCAATGACGTATCTATATAAGTATTTTTTTAAGTAATCCATGCTTTGATGGGGAGCTCTGGACGCTTCCTAACCCATCGAAAGGGCACATACGGGAGATTGCATGACGCAACACCAACCCTATGAAAAGTGGGAGGCAGAATACCTAGCCGTAAGACAAGGAAAATTGGTTGCACCCCGCCTGACCGGCACGGCACAGAAACTCCACTATCAGCAGTATATACTTTATGGGCTGAGATGTGTAAGTTTAATTCTCATGATATTTGTAGTAAGTTGACATACTGCTTCACCGTACTGTGACACAGAGCAGGTAGGCTCAGGATTACGCTGGCAGGTTTAAATTTACTTCAAGTAAAACGTGACTAGGCCTTTATTTGTGTCAATGATGTAGGCTTTCTGATAAGAAGCCCTCACTTTCTGCAAGATTTACATCAGTGTAATAAAAGCTGGAATGGCAGTATTTTATCACATAAAACTAGCTTATGCGAGCGGCTCGGCCTGCGTAGGCTTCAAACCTGTGCGTATCTCGGTTTCTCATAGCCTATAATATTCAGGGATAATCATCATCATCATCATCATCATTTCAGCCAAAGGACGTCCACTGCTGGACATAGGCCTCCCCCAAGGATTTCCACAAAGGCCGGTCCTGGGCCGCCCGCATCCACTGCTTTCCGGCGATCTTAACCAGGTCGTCGGTCCACCGTGTGGGAGGCCTACCAGCACTGCGCCTTCCGGAACGCGGTCGCCACTCGAGGACTTTTCTGCCCCATCGGGCGTCAGTCCTGCGAGCTATGTGCCCTGCCCACTGCCACTTAAGTTTGGCAATCCGGTGGGCTATGTCGGTGACCCTGGTTTTCCTGCGTATCTCCTCATTTCTGATTCGATCTCGCAGGGAAACTCCGAGCATAGCCCTCTCCATTGCCCTTTGGGTGACTTTGAGCCTTCTGATGGAGCCCATAGTGAGCGACCACGTCTCTGTTCCATATGTCATCACTGGCAACACACATTGGTTGAAGACTTTTGTCTTCAGACACTGCGGTATTGTGGACGAGAAGATCTTTCGCAGCTTCCCGAACGCTGCCCAGCCGAGTTGGATCCGACGATTGACCTCTTTCTCGAAGTTGGACTTACCTAACTGGACAGTGTGTCCCAGGTAAATGTAATGGTCAACAACTTCGAGGGTAGAACCTCCGATGTTAACAGGAGTGGCTTGAACATGGATATTAGACATGATCTTCGTCTTCTCCATGTTCATCTTAAGGCCGACTCGTTCGGAGGCTCCACAGAGGCCATCGAGCATCGTAGTGAGGCCCTCCATGGTCTCAGCCATTACGACTATGTCGTCAGCGAATCGAAGGTGAGTGATGTACTCGCCGTTCACGTTAATGCCCAGCCCTTTCCAGTCCAGAACCTTGAAAACATCTTCCAGTGCAGCGGAGAACAGTTTCGGAGAGATAACGTCTCCCTGTCTAACACCTCGCTGCAACTGGATCGGTTTCGAGGTCTGGTCCTGGAGTCGGACTGACATGGTGGCGTTTTCATACAAGCACTTCAACACTTCGATGTACCGATAGTCGACTTGGCACCTCTGGAGAGCCTGCAATACTGCCCACGTCTCGATCGAATCGAAGGCTTTCTCGTAGTCCACGAACGCCAGACAAAGTGGCAGGTTATACTCCTCGGTCTTCTGTATAACCTGCCGTAGCATTAAAATATGGTCTACGGTACTGAAGCCTTTTCGGAAACCGGCTTGTTCGGGAGGCTGGGAATCGTCAAGCCTGCACGCGAGTCGATTTGTGATGACCCTCGAGAACAACTTGTAGACATGGCTCAGAAGTGAGATGGGTCTGTAGTTCTTCAATAAGGTGTTATCTCCCTTCTTGAAGAACAGCACCACCACACTTCTGTTCCATGCCTTTGGCGTTCGTCCTTCGAGTATGACGGAATTGAATAACTTCTGAAGGGCCCTAAGGATCGGTTCTCCACCCGCCTTCAGAAGTTCTGCGGTAATTCCGTCATCACCCGCCGCCTTGTTGTTTTTAAGTTGCTCGAGAGCCATCCCGATCTCACACAGGCTGACGTCCGGGAGGTCTTCTGTGTAGTGCCGGGTTAATCTAGCTCGTGGGTCGTCTGCTAGATTTATGACGGGTTCCTGTGTAGACTTGTACAGTTGTCCATAGAAACTCTCGACCTCACCCAAAATCTCGGACTTCGACGTGACGATCCTGCCGTCATCAGTCTTCAGCCTGACGAGCTGGCTTTGCCCAATAGACAGATCCCTGGCAAAAACCTTGGAGCCCCTGTTACGTTCAATAGCCTCTTCAACACGATTCGTGTTGAATCGGCGTATATCACGCTTCAGGGACTTTGATATCTGTCTATTGAGCATCCGAAGCTGCGTCGCATCATCTGTAGACTGCAGAACCATTTTCCGTCGCTCGTCCATGAGATTTAGGGTGAGGTCCGAGAGCTTTTTGGCCGTTTTCAGGCGTTGGGTCTCACAGAACTTCGACCCAACTTTGCGGACAGTCTCCACGAACCCGTCATTATAATCGTCCACGTCAACGCCTAGGCTTATAAAGCGGTTTTGCAGTTCGAGCTGAAAGCTCTCCGGGTTTTGAATTTGAACTGGCACGGGACGCAGCGTAGACCTCACCAGGCGCGACCTTTCAAGCTTAACGTCGATATTCAATGTGCCTCGTACTAAGCGGTGATCGCTTCCGGTTTTGACCATATTGATCACGGAGACATCATTGAATATGTGCTTTTCCGTCGACATGATGAAGTCTATCTCGTTTTTTGTGGTGCCATCCGGACTCAACCAGGTCCATTTCCTCTGTTCTGGTTTTTTGTAAAAGGAATTCATCATATAGAGTCCCTCCTTCTCCAGAAAACCAGCCAAAGTCTGGCCCCGTTGGTTCCGGTGTCCAAACCCAAATTGCCCCACTTGCAGCTCATCTCCGCTCCGCTTGCCCAGTTTCGCGTTAAAATCCCCCATGACAACGGTGTAGTGCGTTCTAGAGCCATGTATGGCCGAGGAAATGTCCTCATACATTGTCTCCACCGCTTCGTCGGGGTGTGCCGAGGTCGGTGCGTATACCTGTATGACCTTCAGCGAATAACGCTTGGTTATTCTGAGTATAAGGTACGCCACCCTGGTCGACACACTCTCGATTTTAACAACGTTGTTCAGGGATAATATAGCATTTTAATGGTGAAACATATTTTTTTCATCAGGCCAGTAATTTGTGTGTGTTTTCATTACAAACATAAAAATCTTTTCACTTTATTATATTATAATTTTAGTATAGAAGTATTCCAGGTGGTGATTGTTTTAGAATACATAGTGTCAACACTCCTTTCCATTCTGAGGGTGTCGTAAGAGCCGACAAAATTAAATGACTCGGCTGATAACCTAGCCACGGGAGAAGGAAAACTTGATACTAAAACCTGTGCCTGATATTAAATATTCTAAATCTGTCACCACACTGACTGAGAAAGAAACTACTATTTATTATGTAGACTTTAAACCACCATTGAATATGTTTTAGCAGTATAACCACTGAATGAGTTTGTGCCGTCTGCACATACAGCAGAATACTTCCTCCCGACGTTGACCAACTCGCCGCCAAAGAGCCGCTACAAGTTCTATTTTCAAATAATATTGAGTCATGTCAGGCGGTGACATCATGACGTTGTGAGAATTTTATTGGTGTGTGAAAGTAAAACACATTATTTTGTACATGCATACTAGTAATGCATACTTTTAAAAGGAAAAGAAAAGGGGGCAGACAAAAAAATGATGGGACCTTGACATTAAACAGGTTGCAGGAGAAACATGGAGTAGGGTAGCCAGAGAAAGAACAGAATGGAGGAGATTGGAGGAGGCCTTTGCCAACTGGCAAACGGACTTACAGAAAGTGAAGAAGCTGCAAATATGTGAATATTTTTAACGGTGTAAAATAGGTACTATTGTAACAGTGCATTAGTGTAAGAACTCTGACTGCCTCGTTGGTCTAGTGGTCGGGCGAGTGTCTTTGTCTAAACCAGAGGCACTGGCTCGGAGTCTGGGTGTCATTTCTATCTATAATATGTATGTATTTACAAAAAAAAATGTATATAAGTAGTATATCATCCATCTCGTTACCATAACACAAGCATTAAGTTGCTTAGCTTGGGACGAGATGGCGTTGTGTGAAATGTCCAAGGTTTTTTTTTTTTTTATAATTTTAAATTATTGTCCGAGTAAATGGCTTATTATTATTATTACTCGTAATGTATACACAACGCATATAATAACGCACGAGTTCTTTATACGAAGTCGTTAAAAGAGATGAACAGAATATTCATTGAAATAAATCCCGAATATTTTATTGGGCCCATTCAAAACAGTATGCCATGATTGTTAAAAGCGCATAAATTTTACGAGGACACGACTGCTTATAATAAATGCACCATGTGTATGAGAAAAAAATGTTCCGTAACAGTAAAAATAGGAATAAACGTGGAACGGTAGTAAAAAGAAAATCCCATTGTCATAAAGCAAACGTTTGGGGTAAATTATATGTTTACCAACATATTTGAAGACCAATGTGGCTGGAAACTTGGATAATGGGACATTTTAAGCGAAAGAAAGGATTGGATGGGTCTGCTTTTATTGGTGGTAAATTAATAATGGCTTCGAATTGGACTCGCGTAATTTGGTTCTGACAATTAATTCGATAGTTTATTAAACAATTGTCTAATATTCATATTGGTTACAGATTTACAGGGAGTTGTTAATCTAAGGTTATGGTGATAATATTATTATTGCCCGAGTGGTGACGGATTAAGAATACATAATGTCACCAACCCATACCGTCTTAAGAGCGTCGTAAGAGGCGACGCAAGAGGCAGATCACCTAGCCCCAAGAGAAGGGAAACTTGATACAAACCCTGTGCCAACCCGTCTTGCCAGCGTGGCACAGTAGGCTTATTTCCCCCCATGAATTTGGAGGAGGCCCGACCCTGTAGTGGGTAATTTATTGGCTGTAACGACGATAATATTAGGTGTCACCAGCTCTTTGCTGATTTTTTAGTGACTAGAATCTTGATCTAGAAAACATATTTTTAAGGAAATGCCAATTCCGACAATGTTGAGGATGACGAAGTATGCTACTGCTGCAAAGCACTCGATACATATGTATGTACGCGATAAATCCGTTATAGTGTTTAATTTCAATACATTACTACTAACTCAGTCTATGTATGGCCCACTGGTCTCTTGCGGGTAATTTTCAGCTTTGTCATTTCTTTTTGTTACCTCTTACGATAACCCTAAGATGGAATGAGGTGTTCACACTATGTATTATAAATCTGTCTTCAATCAAGGAACAATTGGTTTATTAAACAATTGTCTAATACTAATATAGGTAAAAGAAAGAATCACCATTATCGACATATCCTAAAAATCATTTCTGGCTAAGTGTTATAAAAAATCAATATATTAATACGTGAAGCGAAATCTTTGTACCCCTTTGTACGAAAATTGCGCGCACGGAGTGTATGAAATTTCCTACACTTATCACTCAACAAACAAATTCGCTGTCGTCTGTCCATCCCTATGTATGCTTAAATCTTTAAAACTAGGCAACGGATATTGACGCGGTTTTTTTTAATAGATAGAGTGATTCAAGAGGAATATTTATATGTATATTCTATGCAAAATTGCACACGTGCGAAGCCGGGGCGGGTCGCTAGTAGTTTATATAGAGGAGTGCAGAATGTTTTTTTTTTGTAGCATACGTAAAAAGTTGATTAAAACAATAAAAACAACGTAACACACACTACCAATTATTTGAGACATATACACACACATATGTATTACATAGAGAAATTGGGAGTAGTACCATATTTAAAGAACTATGATTTATATGAATTATAGTAGTTGCTGGGCGGCCACCAGTGTAAAAAAAATAAATAAATATTCTTGGACATTTCACACAACGCCATCTCGTCCCAAGCTAAGCAACTTAATGCTTGTGTTAAGGTAACGAGATGGATGATAAACTACTTATATACATTTTTTTTTTGTAAATACTTACTTATTATAGATAGAAAACACCCAGACCCGGAACAAATACTTGTAGGTCGTACAAATATTTCTTCCGTGCGGGGATCGAACCCGCGACACGCGACGCGACAATTGCATCCACATTTACTTTGCTGCAGGCAAAAACCTGAAGATTAATTTCTTAAAAGTTTCTCGCAACCATAAAATTTGCACCATGGACAAAATCACCTAGGAAGCACTAAAACTGCGGCAGTATACTGCCTTCCCTGAAATCTAATTTAACAAATTGCGTCGCTGACGATACAAAGTAGTTTGTTGTTCATTGCTAGTAATGGATGGAAGTACAATATATCTTCGATTACACTACGTCAATCGATTATGTGTTTAGAAATAACAACCGTCCACGACTTACCCTTAATACCAATTCCAGATGTTTTACGCAAACTTTTATCTTTGTACGACCATCTTAGCTAATTCGTGAATCCTCTCATTTTGTACGTGGAATAAGCCATCGCATTTTAATCCATGTGGTGACAGGATTAGAATACAAAGTGTCACCACCCCATTCCATCCTGAGGGTAAGAGCCGACAAAAGGAAATTACAAGATAAAAAACCTAACCGCAAGAAAAGGAAAACTTGATATGAAACCCAATGCCAACCCGTCTGGCCAGCGTGGCACTGTCGGCTAATTACCCTGCCTGTGATGAGAGGAGGCCCAACTGGGCAGTGGGTCATTTATGGGCTGAGTTGTTATAGTAATTCAACTCAGCCCATAAATGACTGATAACTTTGACTGCCTCGTTGATCTAGTGGTTAGATGTGCCGCCTTTGGATCAACGGGTCCCGGGTTCGATTCCGGGGTCGGGTGTGTCTTTGTCTAAACCAGAGGCACTGGCTCGGAGTCTGGGTGTCATTTCTATCTATAATATGTATGTATTTACAAAAAAAAATGTATATAAGTAGTTTATCATCCATCTCGTTACCATAACACAAGCTTTAAGTCGCTTAGCTTGGGACGAGATGGCGTTGTGTGAAATGTCCAAGGATGTTAATTTATTATTATTTTATAATTAACTAGTGGCCCGCCCCGGCTGCGCCCGTGCAAAGCGGGGGTGGGTTATACATATAAACCTTCCCCTAGAATCACTCAATCTATTAAAAAAAACCGCTTCAAAATCCGTTGCGTAGTTTTAAAGATTTATGCATACATAGGGACGGACAGAAGAATGCGACTTTGTTTTATACTATGTAGTGATAAGGCTACTGTGACCGACTAGCCCTTTTCTTCTCTTGTGGCTAGGTTATCAGCTTCTTGCATTCCGGTACTCGCCTTCACCCCTCAGGATAGAAATACTAAGTTCTAAGCTAATCATGATGAAGATGAATGGTGTGCGTATTTAAAATGTTATTATTTCTAATTTTAGACGCTAATATTTGTCGAACGTATATAATATGTGTACTGTTAAAACCATTTCAATAAAATAACTCTGTAAATGAAGGCCATTTGTATTCTATTTTACTACAAAATTAACTAGAACCTCTTTTTTACTAATAATAATCATAAAGTTATTTCTCCGTGTACCAATATAGTCATAGCCATTGTTTAGAAATAGTATTGAATAACAAAGAGATCTATATGATAATTACCATCCATTCTGTGGCTTCCAACGCGATACGTTAATCAGCCCAACTTTAAAGCGATTTCATATAAATTCGCACTAATCCCCAACATTCAAGGCTTCATAACATCGGTTATCCTATTTCAGAGTAATAATATTGTGGTTCTATAACGGGGCTTAAACATTAAATATCAAACATTTCACCCCACGCAATGTTGTTCTTTACATACATTATATTAAGGACCACTTTCGCGTGACGAATACGAGATACTTGTAAAAGACATAAAGGTTTGCCAACAGCCTACACATTTTTGGTTTAAACACGTGTTTAATAAATCATATTTACGATATAATCCCACGTAACTTTTGGGTGATAGAGAATTACAATTTAGTGTCCTGTAATGTTGTAACAAATAACACTGAATTAGTGTCATTGCAAATTCATCTCTTCATTCACGATTTAACCCAAGAGTTTCTACGTAAAGCAATAAATCCGTTAAAAAGTGTTAGTGTTAAATTACAATAAAGCTTCTTAACTAAAGTGATTTCTTCCTATGAAATGAAGGAAAAATATAACCTTAATGATAGATCAATATTACTAACAAGACTTTTAGTTATAAGGATTATGAATAACTGTAATTTAAAGAGTAACCGGTTAAAGAGATCCGTATGGTGAAGGATTTAGAATAAACTCAAACCCAAAAGGAACTATACTTACGTAGGTTTTATCACAAAACTATTATACATCGTCATATTATTTAAAAGTAGCGACCCTACAATATTATGCATGAACTATACATATAAACCTTCCTCGTGAATCACTCTATCTATTAAAAGAAGCGCATCACAATCCGTTGCGTAGTTTTAAAGATTTGAGCATACATACAAGGATACAGACAGCGACTTTGTTTTATAACTACTATGTAGTGATTACCATTATCATCTTACGACCCTTGTCCCACGCTAGGTGGTAGTCTCCAAACACACCTATCAGTCGGGATATCTACAGTCACACCTTTCAAACACAATAACTCATTCTTACAATCCATCCATCTCTTTTAATCTCCGACAACCCTTGCGTCCACCCACATTCATGCTGAAACTACCACCAGTTCGGAATGTTGCTCTACAGAGAAGAGCCGGCAAGAAATTGTTTAGTTGCTTTTTTCAAATCATTGGTCTTGTTTACAATATGACATAGCGTCATCACCCCCATTCCATCCTAAGGGTGTTGTAAGAGCCGACAAGGCCGAAAATCTAGCCGCAAGAGAAGGTAAACTTGATACGAAACCCTGTGCCAACACGTCTGGCCATCGTGGCACAGTAGGCCAATTACCCTCTTTGTAGTTGAAGCGGCCTGACTCAGCAGTCAGCTATGGGCTGAGTAGTAGTACCAGTAGATTAAATTCACTCGAGCGTAGCCGTGGGTATCATCTGTTTTCTAATAACCTTAGAAACCCTAACCCTAAAAATTCCATGCATGCAACAAATCTATCAAAATTGAAGGTCGTAACGATATATCAGAAGAACGAATTCTCTAATGATCTAGGGGCACAACGAAACCCAAAGGGGACGTAAGGCATGATCTTTATTATTTTGTCTTATACGAAGCAAGGTAAAACCATAGACTCATGTTGTGTTAGAAGCGCCAAGGGTATGTGTGGTCACGGTTTTAGAATGCTTAGTGTCACCAACTATTTTTTTCCTGTATGTATCAAAACTGGTTTATAAAGAAATAAACACAAAAATTATCTTCTAAGAAATAAAACTCTCGTGTCACGGTGTTTGTTATTGAACACCTCTGAAATGGCTTGACCGATATTCGTGAAATTTTGTGTGCATATCGATTAGGTTAGGTATATTATTATTATTTAAATTTTTAGACATTTATTTTTTATTTTATTTTTTTTATAATACATCAAACAAAAATACATACAACCCCTATTTTTAAACAACATTTGCGGGGACAGCTATACTTATATGTATTTTTTTAATTTCAGGAATATCTATATTTAGTGTGAAGATTTCAAACGTGTGTGAATTGCCTAAATTCAATTAAGAAATACCAAAATTATTCAAAGGAGTTTCGAGCCCAATTTCGATGAAAATTTAAATAGGAGTAATTTAATACACAATAATAATGTATATTTTTGCCATTTTTCAAACAATGTATAATATAGAGTAACAAAAAAATAGACAGAATAGCAAAAAAAAAGTTACAGCCGCTTTATACAAAATAATATAACCCAGTATTTTTACCTTAAGCATTACAACATGTTCCATGGTCCTTGGAGACCTCTTGGATGTTCCAGTTATGATGGGGGCGGATAAAGGGCTTTATTTGGAATCACAATGAGATAAGATGGGGTGAAAAATTTACAAGGCTTTTTATGTTTGTACCATAACATTTTGTCCGTTACATGCCTAGTGCGGTATGCCTTTTTTACTTTTAGGGGCTACCTTTTTTATTTATCACTTTTCATAATAAGAATTCATGTACCACTATTTGCAAAAGTCGTATTAAGATTTTGAGAAAGATAATAATTCCATTTTCTTGGAGGGTATAAAAACAGAACAGGTTGGTTGACCAGGTGTTTTTTGTAAGTCTGCCAAATGTGCCTTTTTTATTTAATTGTACTTGGCTAGAAGCTAGACCCAGTTTGACTAATTTCTAATAATTACATGCTTAGATAGACATTGAAGATCGTCGATTTAGTTATTTTCCTTATAATTATATGTATCTATTGAAACGGTATTTTGTTTGTTGCAGATCTAACAGTCGGGAGCTTTGGAGTTAATTAGGTAAGAAATACACTTCACAAAAATCAGCCGTTAAAAACATTTTTTTTTATCTTCAGTGCTCTACCATGGACCACATCATAGGAAAACATGAACACATATTTTTCATATTGATGCCGGGTCTATTCCATCCTAAAGGCACTGCAAATAAAATTATTTTATATTTATCTGCAAATAACATTATACAAGTAAGTTACTTAATAACAAAATGCCATTCAATAATAGCTGATGTAGCAGTCGAAAAATCCCAGCCCATGTATTTTTCTTCGTCAAAAGTATGACCAAACAAATCGTAAACCGAATTTATGTCAAGCCTATCAAATTTATCGAACGATCGGTAACCTCACAGGCTCCAGTGAACCCTAATAAATAAACATGAACAGACTTGACCGGAATGACGTTACGTATTTCAAGAAAACCGATAAAATATGTTAAGTAAAATGATTCCGAAAATTTGTCCACAGTCAGTAAAAATGAGTGGCATGGAAATAGGAGTTGAGTGGTTGGAATTAATTCGATATTCAACATATAAACATATTAATTAACTAACAAGGCCTGTTTTTACAGATCTTGAGTTATCTCATTAATAAATGGGATAATTAAACCGGCTGAGGGTCACATAGCGTGGAAATGGGGAAATACGCAGAGGAACTAGAGAAACCACAGCTCGAAGGATATCACAGTTCAATTAACAGTGGGCAGGCTAGGTAGCCTGAAGAATGGATGACCTTTGGGTTGGAGGACGATGACATTTAGTAACAATGATCAAACGGCATATTTTTTTAGGGCACATCCCTAAAATATATATATGCCGTTTGCATAATGTGAGTTGACCTGAAGGAAGAAACTTAGTGGGTTATATTTTTATTCAGTGAGCCACGTCGTTATTAGTGAGCGGTACGGTCTGCATAAGACAGTGCTTTGTGGCAATGCCTCGTTGGTCTAGTGGTTAGATGTGCCACCTTCGATCAACGGGTCCCCGGTTCGATTCCGGGGTCGGGCAAGTGTCTTTGTCTAAGCCAGAGGCACGGGCTCGGAGTCTGGGCGTCATTTTCTATCTATAATATGTAGGTATTTACAAAAAAAAATGTATATAAGTAGTTTATCATCCATCTCGTTACCATAACACAAGCATTAAGTTGCTTAGCTTGGGACGAGATGGCGTTGTGTGAAATGTCCAAGGATATTTACTATTATTATTATAATCTAAGCATGTGGATTGTCAAACTGAAGTGGCAATGGGCAGGGAACATAGATCGCAGGACTGATGCTCGATGGGGCAAAATGGTGGCTGCGTTTCAGAAAGCGCAGAGCTGGTTGGCTTCCCACACGGTGGAGAGCGGTCAATGCGGGCCGCTCAGGACCGGCCTTCGTGGAAATCCCTGATTGATGCCTATGTCCAGCAGTGGACGTCTTTAGCTGAAATTATGATGACGAAGCATGAGGCATTTGCATCTAGGATCAGCGGTGGTCAGTAGTCCAGAGGCTGATAGATTAATTATTATGTTTACTTGTAAACTAGAACACGACATCTTGCTGATAAATCAAATCGATTCCACCTTCTCGAACATCACAACGGAGACGAATAAACGCAAGACGTGCGGATTGGTATTGGAAGAGATCCAAAATCAAAAGCTTGAAACCGTGCTTTCTCAGCGGAAATCAATTTTATATCATAAGCTGCTTATTACTGTATAAGATAATGTTTCGTACGTGGTTCCGGGAAGACATGAGTTGCATGCAGTTTGGGCATTATTGGAATGTGTTCAATAAAATTTTGTTGGTGTTTTTTTTTGTGGTGAGCGTGCCACTGAGTCTCTATTGTTGACTAAGAATAGAAATATGCTTTATTGTTTAAACCAATTATGGCGTTCAGTTTTATCGACTTGTCATTGAGGCCTTGTTGGTCTAGAGGTTGTATGTGCCGCTTTTGGATCATGAGTCCCGAAGTTCGATTACGGGTGTCATTTGTATTCGTGAATTACATGTTTGTAATAAAAATATATTATTGTTATGTTTAGCTGAAAACTTGATATGAAGCCCTGTGCCAAGCCGTCTGGCACAGTAGGCCAATTACCCTCCATGTAACTGGACGACGTTCGACCCAACAGTGGGTCATCTAAAGGCTGAGTAATTTGATTTAACACCTTTTTTAAACTCATTATGGGTGTTAGAAGGATGACGTCACAGTTCTGAACGTATAAACCTTTTTAGTCGTTCAGTGACGCGCCGTTTTTTAAACATGACATTATGTATTCTAAATCCGTCACAACATGAAACAGTTAAGGATATCGGCAAATTGAAAACTAATAGTATATTTAAATTCTATTGTATCGGGAAAGTAAACGTATTGAGCAAACAATGCCCAATGAATACAAATGATATGTGGGTGGAAAAGCAAAATAAAACTAGGCTATAGCATTGAAAGCAAGAACTGCGCTTAGAGTTACTTTGAAGTTCATAAATAATATAAGTTCTTATAAAATATATAAGTCCGTCATTTAAATAGCGTTTTTTTTCCTATTCAAATCATAATATTCGTCCGATAGAAATTTTATCGATATCGGTGTAGAAGAAATTCCGTTTGGTGGCGTGGTTTAGAATATATAGTTTCGTTTCGGCCCATAAATGACCCACTACTGAGTCGGGTCTCCTCCAAATCCATGGAGGGAAATTAGCCTACTATGCCACGCTGGCAAGACGGGTTGGCACAGAAATATATAAAAATATATAGAAATAGAAGTATCACCACCCTATTCCATGGAGAAAAGCCTCCCCCATGATTTTCCATGAAGGCCGTTCCTAAGTCGCCTGCATCCATCGTTTTCCGGCGATCATAACCAGGTCGTCGGTCCAACGTGTGGGAGGCCTACCGAATACTTGTCTTAACTTTATTTAATATTTAGCCAATGGATCTATCCGCGTGGTGGCGGATGTAGAATACATGGAGTGTCATCACCCCATTCCATCCTGAGGGTGTTATAACAAGCCTAGCCTAGCCGCAAAAAAAGGAAGATTTAATACCCGACTCGTCTGGCAATTCTTGACTTTATTTACGTTGTTCGTTAGATATCAGTTTCCTGCGCTGGCTGTGCCCAAAACTAGGCATTACCCTCTACTGAGTC
This sequence comes from Clostera curtula, assembly GCA_905475355.2. Lineage (NCBI taxonomy): Eukaryota > Metazoa > Arthropoda > Insecta > Lepidoptera > Notodontidae > Clostera > Clostera curtula. Next base: position 15,364,871 of record FR997808.1, on the reverse strand, counting down.
GGACCTCCTCCAAATTCCTCGAGGGAAATCAGCGATGTGTAATGTGCCACGCTGGTAAGACGGGTTGGCGGTGACCGATTTAGAATACATAATGTGAGCAACTCATACCGAGGGTGTGGTAAGAGTGGTTTTTTTTTTAAAGGTGTATCTAATTTTCCTTCTCTTGCGGCTGGGTAATCTGTCTCATACATTCCTTTTGTTGCCTCTTACGACACCCTCGGTATGAGTTGGTGACATTATGTATTCTAAATCAGTCACCACACGGAGCGATCCAAACTAGTGCGAGGAACTAACTGCCTTAAAAATATCTTTAGCTGCACACAATAAAAATGGAAGTAGCACTAACTAGTTATTTGAATGCTTTGAATACACCAAAAATGGTGAAAATATACTGCAGTTGTACCGCTTTAGTACAGTTTGTACAATAAAAGAGGTTATAAAATATCTTTGTGGTACTTGCTTCCTCGTTTTATTTCTCAGGAGGGCTTTTGTGTAAATAACATCTTTTCTTATGTTTTTATTTGTCGGCAATTTGCTCCAGTGTCATTCTCTATGTCCACTTTGGGACAACATATTTATATTTACGAATTTCATGCTCTCATTAGACTATCAATTAAACAACGCTGAGTCGAAGAACGTTCCGGGTCTGGGTTTTTTTCTATCTATAATATGTATGTATTTACAAAAAATAAATGTATATAAGTAGTTTATCATCTATCTCGTTACCATAACACAAGCATTAAGTTGCTTAGCTTGGGGCGAGATGGCGTTGTGTGAAATGTCCAACGATATAAAAAAAAATGCCCCTCGACTGCTACCTTGCCGTGGTGAGGGGGCCTTCAAGCTCCTTTAGGGCCATACCGGCTCACGGTCACCCATTCCGAGTGGGCCCACGGGGAGAGCCGAGACGCAGAGCACCGCACACGGCGTCGTAGCGGGTTCCGGGGACTCTTCTGTCCCCAGAGTTGCCCTGCGAGCCCTAAACCACTGTTTATGCATCAGTATCCTTGGTTAGGCGATCAGCCTCGTTGGTCGCTAAGACGAGGGCTGGCCAGCGTGGCTCACTTCGCTAATTACCTTCCATGAATTTGGAGGTGGCCCAACTTAGTAGTAGGTCATGTAAGGGCTGAATGATTTATTTGTGCTTTCGATATTCTTCCAGAACATTCATGTACCCCGTCTTCACCTAAACTCATTGGGATCGGCACCTATCTAATCTGATTTAGCTAACTACTATTTATTACAATAATTTCAGCCCATATATGATCCACCACTGAGTCAGGCCTCCTCCAAATAAATGGAGGGAAATTAGCCAACTGTTCCACGTTGGCATGACCGATTGGCTTTTAGGTTGTCTTTCTGCCCCATCGGCAGTCAGTCCTGCAAGATACATAGCTTGTACATAAAAATACACAAATATGAACGGCGTATACCACAATGTGTTTCAATAAATGTATTTAATAAGCAAACCTTATAAAAACCCAATAACCTAATCTCAAAGTAAATTCAGGGAAGTTTTGTAAATCCATTTACGTATTTAATAGCACCATTAAGTGATTTCAGAAGCAATGTAGCTTTTTATACACACTATTAACCTCCATAATACACGTTTTGCTGGGGCACTTACAACGGTTTTGCATGTGTTCAACCAAGCCTTAACTACTACGCTTTAACAATTTTTATAAAATTTCATAATGGCCCTATTTCAAGTTAATTCTTGTTGTTAAGCCATTACGTAGTCATTATGTTGCGCGCTGGAAAAAATAAGTTTTAAAGTTAAATTGAAAAGTATTTATATATGTGTAGGTTTGTATGCTGAGATGGTTTGAGAATGAATGACGAATGACGATTGACAACAAAAGTGTTTTTTTTTTTAAAAACGAAAAGTGTTTAAGGCGAGTTTGAAAGAAAGTGTTGGAAGAGGTACACCTAAGCGGACGTTTCAAGACCAAATCAGGGAGGTCTTCAATAAGACCAGGTCAATAGTACCCATAAACCGAAAACTTTGTATGAAGGGAATAATGAAAGTGGACGAAGCGAAACAAGTATGTAAGTATCGTAGCAAGTGGAAATAAGTGGTCTCTGCCTACCCCTACTGGAAACAGGCGTAGTTATATGTTTTTTTACAAAGCATACACACACAGACGTTTTCTTTGCATTGTTCAAAGTTTTCCTTCTTTTGCGGCTAGGTTTTCGGCCTAATCATTTCCTTTTGTCGGCTCTTACGACACCCTCAGGACGGTACGGGGTGGTGACACTGTGTTCTAAAGCCGTCACCACACAGAGAAGAGTACAGCGAAACTAAGTCAACAAACTCCTTTGAAACCAAATTTAAATGAACCATTCAACACAAAAATGCCTCAGGGGTACACAGACACACCAACATATAGGACACGTCTAACTTATAAAACACCCGTCTCCTTCGACAAGGGTTAAAACTAAATTGAAATGTACAATACTTATAAAATACGGAAAGTAAATAAAGAGAATTGTATAAAGAATACATATCAGAAATGAGACAATTTTGCTTGTTCCATGAATGGCTGAATGAAAGGAAAATGAATGAAAGAAAAATGAAAAGGCTCCTATAAAATTTCGGTGTATAGAAACATATATTGATATATTCCTTATAATCTTTGGATTACAATGGTATAGTAAGATAGACATGGTTTAACCGGAATACTGAGAAATACGACAAAAATGTGAACATAAAAACAACCTAAAAATGTATGGTATGTAACATAAATATTTATTAATTAAGTTTTTATCAAGTTTTCACCTTTTTATTATTATTTTATGATCTCGGTTAGACTTTCAAAAAAATATGCCCCGTTTTCCATAATCAATTAGTTACATTTTGATTAGCATCACACGGTTAATAAACGTCACCATATCCTGTGGGCGTAACAAAAATTATCTCTTTTACGATCGAACAAACAAAAGAGACACCATTTCACGAGAAAAAACATAAATGGAAATTCCATTATTGTCTTACGGATACAAACGCAAATTTTAAACAAGTATCCCCAGACTGTGGCCTCACGAGAGAGCCTTTCCTGTTTACCCGACAGGAATAAAACAATAAAACTTCGCTGTCCAAGAAGATTTAACTTCTGAGACGATGGCACCTACCAATAATTAATCAAGTTTAAAAGTACTTACAGTTTCGGGATCGCTTCTTATTTCACTTAATTTGTTAACCGGCAAACGTAATTAAATATTACTTTGAACTGCTCGAAGCGTGGGTATTAAAATATTAATAATTGATTAAATTTTGCGTATTGCCTCATTTCTGGTTCAATCTCTCCATTGCCCTTTGGATGATTTTGAACCTTCTGACCTTCTGATAGCTGGTGAAGCTCCTTCAATTATATGAGGAAAATTAGCCTATTGTGTCACAGTGCCCAAGCAGGTTGGCATCCCATGATCGGAGGGGCCCGCCTTGGAACATGGGACTCGACTAAACGGGGTGGGCCGAGGCCCCAGGGTCAGTCCGTTAGGCGAACGAAGCCCGTGGCTCTGTTTGGGGTAGTTGAGGGTCGCGGTCGGTTTTAGTGGGTAGGTTGAGGCGCAACTTGCCATTTCCACGCACCCCGGAGTCCCACATAACCCGGCCAGTCCCCAAACGGCCGGGTATTTATGAGAATTTCCGACGAAGAAAAGGGGTGTTTGCGTTTGCGTGTTTTCTGCTTTGTTGGCTGATTTTCTCCGTTTGATGACGGATTTAGAATACATAGTGTCACCACCCCATTACATTCTGAGGGTGTCACAAGAGTCGACCATAGGAAATGGCAAGGCCGTAAGAGAAGGAATACTTGATATGAAAACCCTGTTGAAGGCTTTTTACCTCCATGCATCTAGAGGAAGGCCGACTCAGCAGTGGGTATTTCAGGGCTGCGAAGTAGTAGTAGACAGGATTTGGTCGTATGATAATATTCTAACATTGATGAGTAATCCCTATGGTGACGGTTTTAGAAAACGGTGTCACCAGCCCATGCCATCCTAGGGCGTTGTAACCGCCGAATCACAAGGCACACAGCCTATCTACAAGAGAAGGAAAACTTGCTACGAAACCCTATGCTTAAGATAAGTTAAGATGATGATGATGAAATGACTAGTACCATAATCACACACACACTAAAGTATTTAATAAACACGTAAAATGTACCCACTACGGTATTTTACATTCATGCAAAATGCTTACTACATTTCGCCGCAAAGCATTTTTGAACACAATTTCGTAGGGATGTGACACCGCTATCCCGTCGGCTCCCGGGACCACCTTAACTGGTAGCCGGGGTGAAATGAAACTATTTCCCGACCACGTTACTTAACGCGCCCTCGTAAACTCCAGCCACGGCTCCCGTAGGACAGCCTACGTAGTGAAAGGACCGTATTCAAATTTTGTAAATGGTACTATAGCATTGAGTGCTATTTTGGCTTGTACGTGTGATCTTTTTGGTTTTCGAATGCAGCTTTGCGGTAAAACTGTGATGTGGATTGGCTACGTTGAGCTTTTTTAAACATAGCGTAATCATTTTAGGGCCATTAATAATTTAAAATGTAGTTCTTTAAATTGATCTATAATTTACTGAGTGTATTAGATAAATTTACCGGATTTAGAATACCAAGTGTTACCACCCCATTTAATCCTAAGGGTATCGTTAGAACCGACAAAAGGAAAGCAAAGCGACTTCTGTATCAACCGAGCACGTTATACATAGCTATGTTCAGCGTTACGTACCCCGCCACGTCACCGCGCCTACGTGACAAACAATATGACTCACGGGCATAATTGTGCGTCACCACCAATAGAATGAGAGCTCATTAGTGTCTCGCTAGTACTCGTATATAAAAGCCCGCAGCGACAACTGCCTTCCAGTCGTCCCGCGACCACGGACACTGCAAAGTGTCTGAAACGTTGGGAATAAAATAAAACTATCATAACCGTGAAGACATCATTTCCTGCAATGTGTAAAGATCGTGAAAACCTAAGACATAATTAGGAAATGACAATGCCATAAACCTAGCCGCCAGAGAAGGAAACCTTGCAATGAAACCCTGTGCGCGTGGCTCAGTAGGCTCCCTGTAAAGGGAGGAGGCCCGAGTCAGCAGCGGTTCATTTGTGGGCTGAGTAGTACAATTTGACCACAGCCTTTAACATTAAACTTAAAGAGTATATATGCTTGTGTCTCAAATTTAAGGTAGGATGTGTAGTGTTTATATTTTATTTATTAAACTGTATTTCTAAGCATAATTAACCCCCGACGCAAAAAGAGGGGTGTCTGTCTGTCTGTGGCACCGTAGCTCGCGACCGGATGAAGCCATTTCAATTTAGTTTTTTTTTTGTATGAAAGGTGGCGAGTGAGTGTTCATAGACATGTTTGATGAAAATCGGTTGAGCCGTTTAAAAGTTATGACGGGTGAAAGTGGGGAAGAATAACCGAATGACTGCAAATATAATTGAGTGGGGTCTCAAATGAAAGCACATCACGTGCAATTTAACAATATCTACATTATAATAAGTGTGTACCTATAAAAAGTATAAATTAAAAATTTTAAAAAACCCCCGACACAATAACCTTTAAAAAGTAAAAAATAAATACGTCGCGTTGGGGGACCAGGGGTCAGGTAATAAATAAGTGGGAGCGGTCCCCCAAAGCGATGTATTTATTTTTTACTTTTTAAAGATTATTGTGTCGGGGTTTTTTTTATTTTAAAAAATATTAGCAATCTGCTTTCCTTCTTTATATAAACTACTAGGGACCTGCCCCAGCTTCGCAAGGGTGCAATTATGAACTTCTAAATTTATCAGTGTTTCTCTACAATATTTTGGATGATTTATAAATTTTATATTTATAAATCATCCAATATATAACCTTCCTCTTTAATCACTCTATCAAAAAAAAAACGCTTCAAAATCCGTTGCGTAGTTTTTAAGATTTAATCATACATAGGGACGGATATACGACAGCGACTTTGTTTTATAATAATATGTAGTGATAGTGAAGTGATAGTGATAATAGTGAAAGTGTGTAAAAATTCATAGTCAGTCAGTAGTAGTAATTGCAAAAAGTTTTCGCTTCATGAATGAATCTAGTTTTTTTTTGTTTAATATTAAAGCCTTTTATGTGAATGAGCCACGATGTGATGTCAAGTATTAATGTATTATTTTTAATTTAGCTACAGAGCTCTACTACTGACTTAATCTTAATAAAAACCCGTAACGTATTTGGTATGTATTCGTTTATTTACCTCACTGTACGTGAACACGGCACAAGATTTATAACACACGAAATAGCCCGATCGTTTTCCGTGAAATAGTGACCGGTGAACGAATATTGAATCAAGCTTTTTTGCTTACGTGCAGAGCCCGTAAATAAGGGAATACGACGTGTCTTTTAACAAAATCGCATCCTTCATTCGTTTCGTTTTTGTTCTATTGAATCAGTTTGTACTATGTGTTAGACAGAATATGTAGATATATAATGCTCATCATTATATATAATAAAACTAAGTTGATAAAACGTGCGTGCCAATAAAACTTAAAAAGGAGTCCCGGCACTATAAAGGGACTTACTGAAATAGTGTGATAGCCCTTTATCCCCCCTCGAACAAGAATATTTCCGTTTTAACGTAAAGGTGTTTTTAAAGGGCTTTTCCAACCCTTCAACTAATCTAACTAATCTCTGGACCGGCTGGACCGATTTTGACGGGACTCTCACTGGTAGGTAGCTGATGAATTTTTGGACTAACGTCACCCCGCGTATGGCAATAACCGCGGGTAACACCGCACTCGTGCGAAGCCGGGACGGGCGGCTAGTATGGAATAAGGACAAACTAACAATCAACATTTAAAGAAACTAGACAAATATAAGTCCGTGTGATGATGGATTAAGAATACACAATGTCACCATACCATCTTTATGGTGTAGTAAGAGGCGACTAAAAGAACGCAAGAGGCAGATCACCTAGCCCCAAGAGAAGGAAACTTGATACAAACCCTGTGCCAACCCGTCTTGCCAGCGTGGCACAGTTGGCTTTTTTCACCCCATGTAATTGAAGGAGGCCCGACCCTGTAGTGGGTCATTTATGGGCTGTAACGATGACAACGATAAAAATATAATAACGTCCGTGTTTAGACGGATTTAGAATTCATACTTTTTTTTACCCGGAGTACAATACTTTATCTGAGGTGGCCGGCAGGGGAGTGTGGAAATCTCCACCAGAGTGAGAGGCCTACATCTCCGGCCTTTTCTGTCTCTTGGCTTTGGTACAGCGTCGTGTGGACGATGGTAACTCTATATCCATGTTGCTGCAACCAGAGGCTTTGCGTCTTCTTCCATCCCATGCTCGACAGTAACACTTGGCTACCGGGTCTCTCGAGGTGAGGATACATACTTGCACCTTCCTACCCCATGCTCAGGGTGTCGTAGGAGCCGACAAAAGGAGATGACAAGGCCGTTAACCTAGCCACAAGAGAAGGAAAACTTGATACAAACCCTGTGCCAACCCGTCTGGCCAGCGTGGCACAGTAGGCTAATTACCCTCCATGTAATTGAAGGCCGCCCGAATCAGCAGTTACTCATTTCCTTCTCTTATTGCTAGATTATCGGCCCTATTATTCTGTCGGCTCTTACGACAACCTCGGGATGGAATAGGGTGGTGAAACTATGTATTCTAAATCTGTCACCAGACTAATTTGGAGGAGGCCCGACTTAAATAACTAAATAAATATCCTTGGACATTCCACACAACGCCAACTCGTCCCAAGTTAAGCAACTTAATGCTTGTGTTATGGTAACGAGATGTATGATAAACTACTTAGATACATTTTTTTTTTGTAAATACATACTTATAATAGATAGAAATGACACCCAGACTCCGAGCCAGTGCCTCTGGTTTAGACAAAGACACTTGCCCGACCCCGGAATCGAACCCGGGACCCGTTGATCCAAAGGCGGCACATCTAACCTCTAGACCAAAGAGGCAACTTAGTAGTGGGTCATTTATGGGCTAACATGTTGATGATGATGATGATGATGAAAGTGATGAAAGTGTACATGGTCTTGTACGTCTAATTAGAACAAGGTTGTATGTCTAGCAAAATAGTTAGTCCATTAAGCTAGAACCAAACTTAATTAAAAGCATCTAAGCTTGAATATTATCTAGATAAATTTATTTAGACATACGCATGTCTAAAGATACATGACTAGAATCGTGTTTGCCTTCTAAATGAGATTTCACTGAGACACACAGTATGTGTACATAAATATTTCAATATTTTGAAATGAGAATTTATGTGAAAGTCACTTAGAAGTTAAATGGGTTTCTTTTTCTTATTTTTAAATCTAAGATTTTTGAAATCATGTTTTTTATCTGATTTATTTTCTTGCGACAAATCCAAAATTTATGTTCGTCTCGTTACAGTCGCGTTGTGATTTAGAGTAACAAAATTTTACCTGCCCATTTTTAACCAACTTTTAAAAGGAGGTTCTTAATGTAAGTGTATGTTTTTTTGTACTCCGTCATTTATGAATAGATTTACTATAAATATTTTTTTAGACGATTGGTATAATCTTCAGAGTGACCTTCATCCCATTTCATCAAAATTTGTTCAGTAGTCTATACTAACATTATAAAGAGGAAAGATTTATATATATTGCTTTCACTAATCTGTCAGACTTGTTTGTGCCACCATCTTTGTAACCCTTTTATTTAAAAGAGCAACCATGGAGTTTCTTGCCGGATTTTCTCTGTGGAATGGCATTCCGAACCGGTGGTAAAAACTACTTTTATTTTAATGTTTGTGTTATATTCTAAGTACCTAATAAATAAACTCAAAAACAACTAGTCCGATATCAAAAATTCTCTCATCATTATAATGTTTCAATTCATTGGAGTTTGAGGAGCGTTTTTTAATACGCTGGATGATCGAGATCTGGTCTTGAGTAGCGTGCTGTAATACGACCCTAAAATAATCGGCAGTTATCGGCAAGAGCAGAAAAAATTGCCATATATTCTAAACTAGTGGCCCGTCCCAGCTCCGCACGGATGGACATTTATTTATTATATTTTTCTTGAAATTTAAATGGCCTAATAAGTGATAAAGTAGGATTCAAATGGTGATAGAATATTTAAAATCGGTCCAGTACTTTTTGAGCTAATTCGTTACAAACATACATACAAATAAATAAATAAATATCCTTGGACATTTCACACAACGCCATCTCGTCCCAAGGTAAGCAACTTAATACTTGTGTTATGGTAACGAGATGGATATTATAGATAGAAATGACACCCAGACTCCGAGCCAGTGCCTCTGGTTTAGACAAAGACACTTGCCCGACCCCGAAATCGAACCCGGGACCCGTTGATCCAAAGGCGGCACATCTAACCACTAGACCAACGAGGCAATCTTTCCTCTTTATAATATTAGTAACTATAGATAAACCCGTCTGATCAGCGTATAATAGGCTTATTTTCTTCTCTTCAACTTGAAGGAGTTGACTCATCGACGCTACTGTACTTTACAAGTCTTTGTGACCTTAATTGTTCAGTTGATAAAAAAGAACTGTTTATTACCTCTCTGTAGATCAGCTTCCTAACCGACGAATTTTTTTAAATTTTTATTTAAATATATTTTAACTAGTGGCCCGCCCCAGCTTCGCCCGTGCAAAGCGGGGGTGGGTTATACATATAAACCTTCCCATTGAATAACTCTATCTATTAAAAAAAACTGCTTCAAAATCCGTTGCGTAGTTTTAAAGATTTATGTATACATAGGGACGGACAGAAGAATGCGACTTTGTTTTATACTATGTAGTGATAGCCGAACGAGTCGGCCTTAAGATGAACATGGAGAAGACGAAGATCATGTCTAACATCCATGTTCAAGCCACTCCTGTTAACATCGGAGGTTCTACCCTCGAAGTTGTTGACCATTATATTTACCTGGGACACACTGTCCAGTTAGGTAAGTCCAACTTCGAGAAAAAGGTCAATCGTCGGATCCAACTCGGCTGGGCAGCGTTCGGGAAGCTGCGTAAGATCTTCTCGTCCACAATACCGCAGTGTCTGAAGACAAAAGTCTTCAACCAGTGTGTGTTGCCAGTGATGACATATGGAACAGAGACGTGGTCGCTCACTATGGGCTCCATCAGAAGGCTCAAAGTCACCCAAAGGGCAATGGAGAGGGCTATGCTCGGAGTTTCCCTGCGAGATCGAATCAGAAATGAGGAGATACGCAGGAAAACCAGGGTCACCGACATAGCCCACCGGATTGCCAAAGTCAAAGTCAAAGTCAAATAATTTATTTTGCATAGGACACAATGGACACTTACAAATTGTCAACATATTAATAAAATTGTATACAATGCAAAGTAATATTCTTTACCACCAGTTCGGAACGCGACCACTGCTGAGAAGAACTGGCAAGAAACTCAGAGGGCTTGTCATTTTTTCTTTTTTATTACTTTGCGGTCCTATTCATAATCTAATATGTATATATTTACCCAACAAATTCCTTAAAACAAACTGTTCAATCGAATCTGGAAGGCGTCAGCTGAAATCTGAATATTAAAACAAAACAAAACAAACTTTAATGAAATAAAATAAAATCTTCCTTGGTCCAGTGAGCCGACCAACTCCAAACAGCAGCACCTGTTCACAAGTATAACGCATGTGACAGCCATCGGTCTCCTCAACCATATTAAAGCCAAACTTAAGTGGCAGTGGGCAGGGCACATAACTCGCAGGACCGACGCCCGATGGGGCAGAAAAGTTCTCGAGTGGCGACCGCGTTCCGGAAGGCGCAGTGCTGGTAGGCCTCCCACACGGTGGACCGACGACCTGGTTAAGGTCGCCGGAAAGCAGTGGATGTGGGCGGCCCAGGACCGGCCTTTGTGGAGATCCTTGGGGGAGGCCTATGTCCAGCAGTGGACGTCTTTTGGCTGAAATGATGATGATGATGATGAGTGATAGTGATAAAGTGAGTTTTAATTTGATTTGATCAGTGAGAGTTCATATTATGCTGAGAAGAGGAATTTCAATTTGAATCCCAAGGACAATAATGTTAGACTCATTAATAAAATTGATATAAATAATTTAGTAGCATATTCTATTTGTTCTCTACTTAATATTTCTCAGCCCAGAAATTACCTACTGCTTAGTCATGCCTCCTCCAATTGAAGGAGGGAAATAAGCCTACTAGGCTTATTCCAATACATAGAGGACATACAGCTTCGCTGGCCAGACGGGTCGGCACAGGATTTCGTATCAAGCTATTTAACGGCTCGCTTTTCAGCCTTGTCATTTTCTTTTATCGGCTCATACAATACCCTCAAGATGGAATGAGGTGATGCCATTATCCTACTAATATTATAAACGTGAAAGTTTGTAAGTATGGATGGATGGATGGATGTTTGTTACTCTTTCACGTAAAAACGACTGAATGGATTTTAATGAAACTTTATAATAATATAGCTTATACATCAGAATAACACATAGGGTACAATTTATAAAGATATTGTGTGTAAATTTATAGAGATATTAAGTTAAATTTCCAATTGTCAAATTTTCAGCCACATTTCATTATAGACAACTTATGGTTTCGCTGTCAGTTGCCTTTTGTTATACCATGTAGGTATTATATCACATTCTACGGGAACGGGATAAAAATCTTAGGTATCCTATGTCCGACTTTCTTTTATATATAAAGATGTTGGACAATTCACAAATACATACTTAATATTATAAACGTTAAAGTGTAAATGTGTGTAATCCCGTTCCGTGATATTAAAAATCGTTTATCAAAATGCAACTGCTAGAATAACAAAACGTCACCGACAGCTAAACGTTATGCTGTCTATAGTTTGACAAATTTGACAATTAGAAATTTTGAAGTTGACCGGTTGATGTATTTATTTCGAGTAAATATTAGCTTATTGTGCCGAACAATGAAGAAAAACTAAATAATGCACGTGAAGATCGCCGCATTAGTATGGCTTGAATCCGTGTTTCTCAATCACAAGAGCAAATCGAGGCAGCCCGTGAAACGGATCGGTTGGGAATGAATGCAAAAGCGTCGAGCAACTAGATAATTTTCGAGGCACAAGAATAAATTTATAAAGTAGGTACTACATAATTTGAATCGAGCAACGTTTCGATACGATGGCAGCACTAATTACTGCTTGCATACTTGCGTCCGCATTGGACCAATCATCATCATCATCATCATTTCAGCCAAAGTGTGGGAGGCCTACCAGCACTGCGCCTTCCGGAACGCGGTCGCCACTCGAGGACTTTTCTGCCCCATCGGACGTCGGTCCTGCGAGCTATGTGCCCTGCCCACTGCCACTTAAGTTTGACAATCCGGTGGGCTATGTCGGTGACCCTGGTTTTCCTGCGTATCTCCTCATTTCTGATTCGATCTCGCAGGGAAACTCCGAGCATAGCCCTCTCCATTGCCCTTTGGGTGACTTTGAGCCTTCTGATGGAGCCCATAGTGAGCGACCACGTCTCAGTTCCATTTGTCATCACTGGCAACACACATTGGTTGAAGACTTTTGTCTTCAGACACTGCGGTATTGTGGACGAGAAGATCTTTCGCAGCTTCCCGAACGCTGCCCAGCCGAGTTGGATCCGACGATTGACCTCTTTCTCGAAGTTGGACTTACCTAACTGGACAGTGTGTCCCAGGTAAATGTAATGGTCAACAACTTCGAGGGTAGAACCTCCGATGTTAACAGGAGTAGCTTGAACATGGATATTAGACATGATCTTCGTCTTCTCCATGTTCATCTTAAGGCCGACTCGTTCGGAGGCTCCACAGAGGCCATCGAGCATCGTAGTGAGGCCCTCCATGGTCTCAGCCATTACGACTATGTCGTCAGCGAATCGAAGGTGAGTGATGTACTCGCCGTTCACGTTAATGCCCAGCCCTTTCCAGTCCAGAACCTTGAAAACATCTTCCAGTGCAGCGGAGAACAGTTTCGGAGAGATATCGTCTCCCTGTCTAACACCTCGCTGCAACTGGATCGGTTTCGAGGTCTGGTCCTGGAGTCGGACTGACATGGTGGCGTTTTCATACAAGCACTTCAACACTTCGATATACCGATAGTCGACTTGGCACCTCTGGAGAGCCTGCAATACTGCCCACGTCATTGGACCAATAGATGCCATGTAATATTACAAAACACTCCTCAGCGGCTAAAGTTTTATCAAAATGGAAAATCGTCATCTGGAACGAATGTACAATAGCGTATACACGTGCATTGGAAGCACTTATCCGATCCGACCGAACACCTACGCAATGACTCGAGATGTTTTGGAGGCACAATGATTTTACTGTCTGGCTATTTCTGCCAAACACTGCCACTAATTCCAAGATCGACTGCTGCCGCCGAAATAAGCGCTTGCCTCAAATCATTTCATCATCTCATCATTTTATTTGCTCAGAATTTCTGTTCATCGAAGGACGAACTCACAAACACAAAAATAATGAATGGTTGACTAAGCGAGCAATTTTGGCGGCTAAGAATAAATATGTAGATGACACAAAGTAACTAACATAATTCAGAATGAAATCATTGGTACACTGCATTAATTCAAATATAATGACTGTAAAAAAAGACTCCTTGGATGTGCCTGGCTTACCACCGCACAATTTACGACTAAAGGTTGGCTACATACTAAGTTTGCTTCCAATTAAAAACCAAAACCACCAAACCTGTGCAACGGAACGCCTTTGGTGGTAAGTGAATTGATGAACAATGGAATATACTCAAAGTAAAGTTGGAAGGTGAGGAAGTTCTCATCCGAGGATCCCGACGATATCAACTGATATACCGTTTTAGTTTTAATGATTTCCAATCCGTCGTGAATTCGCCGTAACCATTAATAAACCACAGGGCCAATCCTGGAAAGTTTGTGGCCTAAATTTAGAAAATTCATGTATTTCCCAAGATCAATTATATGTGGCATGTTTCGGGTCAGAAGACCATCTGCGTTATTTGTTCATGCGCCTGATAATAAACCGAAAAATGCCGTCTGTCACAAGGTGATTCACTGAAAAGTGCAGTTACTAAAATAGATGGCCAATGAAGTATAATTAAAATCATAGATTTTTTATTTATATTTATCCTGATAAAGAAATTAAGTTAATAAAATAAAAAATCTGCTTATTTATTGCCTTTAAGGCGAAACAAAGTTCGCCGGGTCAGCTAGTATATCACTACATAGTATAAAACAAAGTCACATTCTTCTGTCCGTCCCTATGTATGCATAAATCTTTAAAACTACGCAACGGATTTTGAAGCGGTTTTTTTTAATAGATAGAGTGATTCAAGGGGAAGGTGTATATGTATAACCCACCCCCGCTTTGCACGGGCGAAGCTGGGGCGGGCCACTAGTATATTATAAATCCTTACGGTGTTTCCTCATCTTATTTTAATTTATTTACTCCGAAAAACGACAACAACAGCGATATGAAACAAGAATTAAAAATTTATTGACTGTTCCATCCACAATAATATTCCCTGATTTATCGTAAGTTGGAGTTCGCACATCTTGATCTGGGTCCGTGCGAGCGAACACGCGGGCAGCTGCCAGTATCTTAATAAGATAAACCCAATAGAATACAGAGTTCAACCAATCCTAAATAGAAAAGGCCGAATCATCCCTCTCGAAACCCGAAACTGACAACGTGACTATTATTGAATAAATGATGCAGAAACCCGAGTAAGATCCTTACTGTTTTTGTCCTATCCAATTTGGGAAACCAATACCGGTAGATTTGTTTTGCTCTTGCAGTCGAAATACTCGTATTTTAGTAGCTTTGTTAATAAGGGCTCTAACTTAATTGTTTCGGACAGGGCTGTAACTGTGTTCTTTCAATAAATAAAACTCCTCTGTAACCTGTATGGCGCTGCAGTTTACAAACAGGTAAGTCACGAACACAAATAATCATCATCATCATTTCAGCTAAATCACGACCACTGCTGGACATAGGCCTTCCTCAAGGATTTCCACGTAGACCAGTTCGGAGCCGCCCACATCGATCACTTTCCGGCGACTTTAACCAGGTCGATAGTCCACCGTGTGTGGGAGGCCTACCAGCACTGTGCTTTCCGGAACGCGGTCGCCACTCGAGGACTTTTCTGCCCTATCGGGCGTCAGACCTGCGAGCTATGTGCCCTACCCACTGCCACTTAAGTTTGGCAACCCTGTGGGCTATGTCGGTAACTCTGGTTCTTCTGCGTATCTCCTCATTTCCGATTCGATCCCGCAGGGAAACTCCGAGCATAGCCCTCTCTATTGCCATTTGGGTGACTTTGAGCGTTCTGATGGAGCCCATAGTGAGCGACCACGACTCTGTGTTATATGTCACATTGGTTGAAGACTTTTGTCTTCAAACACTGCGGTATTGTGAACGAGAAGATCACTCGAAGCTTCCCGAACGCTGCCCAGTCGAGTTAGATCCGACGATTGACCTCTTTCTCGAAGTTCGACTTACCTAACTGGCCAATGTGTCCCAGATAATTTTAATGGTCAATAACTTCAAGCATAGAGCCTCAGATGTCGATTGAAGTGGCTTGAACATGGGTATAAGGCATAATCTTAGTCTTCTCCATGTTCATTTTCAGGCCAACTCGTTCGGGGGCTCGACAGAGGTAAAATTCAAATTCAAAACTCATTTAATCAAGTTGGCTCATTAGAGCTCTTTTGACAAGCCAAACAAAAAAAAAATACCATTTAAAATTAATTATTTACCATCTACCACCGGTTCGGAATGCAGTTCTACAGAGAAGAGCCGGAAAGAAACTCATCATCGAGCATGATGATTGTTCATACTCAGACTCAAAGCAAAGTGGCTCTATGTAAACCAGAGGCACTTGCTTTGAGTCTGCTTTGTAAATTGCCCGATCCCGAAATCAAACCAGATATATTAAATAGATATTTTATGGAGTGTCTATCTAAAAGTATTGGGCATGATTCAAGGATCTTCGCGCAGCCGTCGGACCCTCGCTGGGTGTCTGATTGGATTTCAGATCCAGATGACGTACCGGTCATAAATAACGCACATAGCTACCAACCGCGGCATATTTTTCACGCCATGTTGCTGATGTAGGGTTGTGGGTTATAAAAAGTTTAATAAGCTTTATGAGTAGCTTTCAAATAAAGGGATACTTCCTACTTTCTACTACTACTGCTCAGGCCATATATGACTCACTGCTGAGTCGGGCCTCTAGTCTAGTAAAAAATAGAGATACGGTTGGCGCAGTGGTTGAGCGATCGACGGCTGCGCAGCATGTCGCGGGTTCGATCCCCGCACGGAAGAAATATATGTACGACCTACAAGTATTTGTTCCGGGTCTGTGTGTTTTCTATCTATAATATGTATGTATTTACAAAAAAAAATGTATATAATTAGTTTATCATCCATCTCGTTACCATAACACAAGCATTAAGTTGCTTAGCTTGGGACGAGATGGCGTTGTGTGAAATGTTCAAGGATATTTATTTATTATATATTATACTTCTCTTAAAATTATGTGCGATAGCTCATTAGATTCGGAATGACGCCTAGAAAAATGTGCCAAAAGCGTGTATAAGCACATAAAAAATTGCAAAACTAACAAACAATTTAAAGATGAAAAAAAAAATGATATTTCGTTTTAGGCCAATATTTCATAAACAATTAATATTTAAGAAATTTCAACAGATTCCGAAAGAGCAGGAAATTTCCAATAGAAAACTCCTAACTTCCGGAAATATTCTCCTATTTTGTACCATTTTCAACTTGTCGACTAGACTACTCCCCCAGTTACATTGGAGGGTAAACAGCCTACTGTGCCACGCGGGCCAGACGGGCTGGCAAAGGGTTTCCTATCAATTTTCCTTCTCTTGTGGCTAGGCGATCCTCGACTACCTGCTAGAGCCACGGGTTTCGCTCCCCCATTGGAGGAGCATGCGCCGCGACCCTGGGGGCCTTACCCACCTCGCTTAGTGGAGCCCCAAACTAGCGTACTCGGATCTTTTACAGTTTAGACGAAACCACTGCCAGATCAGTTTATAAAGGTCATCATCATCAACCCTCTCTAGTTCATTGCTGGACATAGGCCTGCCATAAAGAGCGATATAGCCTGTTTCAGTTTGACGTATCCAGCTGCTGCCCGTAACCTTTCACAGATCGTCACTTCATGTAGCAGAGAGCCGTCCTAAGCTACGCTTGCAGATTCGAGCATTTGTCTGTTCTTCTGCAGATATGACCAGCCCACTGCCACTTCAGTCTGCTGATTCTCTGAGCTAAGTCGGGGACTTTATTTCTCTGTCGGATAGTCTTATTGCGGATCCTATCTTTCATGGAAAAAAAGTTACATCACTATCACTACATAGTATAAAACAAAGTCGCTGTCGTCTGTCCGTCTCTATGTATGCTTAAATCTTTAAAAGTACGCAACGGATTTTGAAGTGGTTTTTTTAATAGATAGAGTGATTCCAGAGAAAGGTCTATATCTATACATCTATACTACAAATAAATAAAATTGGAGTGTCTGTTTGTAATAATAAAATAACAACTTTTTACTAAATGCGTAAGTCTGTATACACAGCACATAGACCAAAATAACATTTTTTTTAATTTTTGTCTGTCTGTCCGTCTGTCTGTCTGTCTGTCTGTTTGTTCCGGCTAATCTCTGGAACGGCTGGACCGATTTTGACGGGACTTTCACCGATAGGTAGCTGATGATATAAGGAGTAACTTAGGCTACTTTTATTTAGTCTATACATCTATACAAATAAATAAATGCGTAAGTCTGTGTACACAGCACATCTATACTCTATACAAATAAATAAAATTGGAGTGTCTGTTTGTAATAATAAAATAACAACTTTTTACTAAATGCGTAAGTCTGTATACACAGCACATAGACCAAAATAACATTTTTTTTAATTTTTGTCTGTCTGTCCGTCTGTCTGTCTGTCTGTCTGTCTGTTTGTTCCGGCTAATCTCTGGAACGGCTGGACCGATTTTGACGGGACTTTCACCGATAGGTAGCTGATGATATAAGGAGTAACTTAGGCTACTTTTATTTAGTCTATACATCTATACAAATAAATAAATGCGTAAGTCTGTATACACAGCACATCTGTACATCTATACATACAAATAAATAAAATTGGAGTGTCTGTTTGTAATAATAAAATAACAACTTTTTACTAAATGCGTAAGTCTGTATACACAGCACATAGACCAAAATAACATTTTTTTTAATTTTTGTCTGTCTGTCCGTCTGTCTGTCTGTCTGTCTGTTTGTTCCGGCTATTCTCTGGAACGGCTGGACCGATTTTGACGGGACTTTCACCGATAGGTAGCTGATGATATAAGGAGTAACTTAGGCTACTTTTATTTAGTCTATACATCTATACAAATAAATAAATGCGTAAGTCTGTATACACAGCACATCTATACATCTATACAAATAAATAAAATTGGAGTGTCTGTTTGTAATAATAAAATAACAACTTTTTACTAAATGCGTAAGTCTGTATACACAGCACATAGACCAAAATAACATTTTTTTTAATTGTTAGGTTGTGGTGGACACTGAAACTTTAATACATAGTATTTATGATGATATTCACAATCTCAATATCAAAGAAGATTCGATAAATAAGCCAACAAAAACTGAAAATAAATGATAATTAAAATAAATGCAAAAACCAAAAAAAAAATATTAATGAACTAATTAACTTTTTTTAAATTCCACGCGGACGAAGTCGCGGGTACAGCTAGTGTTTAATAATTAAAATAACAACATATAATTAAATAAGTAGGTAGACAAATAAACCGAATCTTTTATTTATAATTATACAAAGCACGCAACTCAAACACTAATCACTCGTTACAGAAGTAACCGCGGAAGAATCCCGAAATAAACGCTCTTTTATCAACTCTCATCTCCTCTCCTCTCCACAACTCGCCCCTCCACTCCACTGCCATCTCCACACTCCAACACGTCATAGTCAATACATCTCCTCTATTTCCGTTACACCTTATTATAAATTCTCTTTTAAGAATGTTCCATTTGAGTTGTATCGTTAAGGCCGTAACACACGATCCTAAAGCCGCAGTTACTCACCGATTAGATAAATCGCCTGCGGTTACAGTACAAGGCATTGGCAACTCCGGTCACGTCGCGTGCCAACGGATCATAGGGGAATCAATTCGTGTATAAGGTGCTTAATAAGTCACGGCTAACGATCGATAAGTACTCACCTAGGAAACTTATTATTTCTTAGTATAAAAATATCATCATCATAGTCCACTGCTGTACGAAAATAATTTATTATAAAAAATGTTCTTATATTAAATTTTGATCGGGAAATTTCACCCATCCAATTCTGAGGGTAAGAGACGACTATGGTAATGCAAGACGCAGACAACTTAGAGAAGAGAAGGAAACCTTTCAAATCTGGTTCAAATCCGGTGCCAGCTCTCAGTATATGCCTCGTTGGTCTAGGGGTTAGATGTGCTGCCTTTGGATCAACGGGTCCCGGGTTCAATTCCGGCGTCGGGCAACTATCTTTGTGTAAACTCTTTCTCCTTTTAACCCGACTGTTGACTGGTAGAGAATGCCGCATGGAATTAAGTTCGCCTTGTGTACCGCGTTTATACATTAATAGCAAATAAATAAATAGGTACAAGCAAATAAAGATGATCCCCCTATTACGTAAAAAAAGTTGAAAAAAAAGAGTATCTGCAGCATAATTCAGTGACAATACACCCGAAACTAGGCAACATGTTATCTTTTCACATTTCGCATAATGTAAATCACATTGGTGCTTGACTACTAAAAACCTTTTTGGCAATGCCTGCACCGGTTGCTGCCAAAGAGGGCACTTACAGCGGGGCATCGACATCTATCAAAATTTTACAAGTCTCGTTTGTGGTTACCAGCAGCGCAGATTGTCAAATTGAGATAATATACGAGTTCATCTGGTGACCAGTTTAACAGGTTGGAACAGAATAGAATAGAAAAATGCTTTATTGTATAAACCAATTAAGGCGTTCACAATCGTCAACGGATACATATTTTTTTAAATACTACTACCAGGTCGGAACGCTGCACCGAGAAGACCTGGCGGAAGCAACTAAGTGGGCTTGTCTTTTTTTAAACGCCATATTACAAGGACCGTGTACATTATAACAAACTAGGTTTGTTTGGAACCGAAAGGCGCCTAATCGAAATATGAATTCTATATAAAAAATAGTACAATTAAAAATGTAATAATATGTCTTGAATCCAGTGAGCCGACCAACCCCAAACAGCGGCATCTATTCACAAGCATAGCGCATGTGTGCATTTATTGAGGGGGGGTTACCGACATAGCCCACCGGATTGCCAAACTTAAGTGGCAGTGGGCAGGGCACATAGCTCGCAGGACCGACGCCCGATGGGGCAGAAAAGTCCTCGAGTGGCGACCGCGTTCCGGAAGGCGCAGTGCTGGTAGGCCTCCCACACGGTGGACCGACGACCTGGTTAAGGTCGCCGGAAAGCAGTGGATGCGGGCGGCCCAGGACCGGCCTTTGTGGAGATCCTTGGGGGAGGCCTATGTCCAGCAGTGGACGTCTTTTGGCTGAAATGATGATGATGATGATGATGATAGCGCATGTGGCAGCCATCGATCTACTCACACCATATCTAAGGGACCTGACCCGATGACCTTAACAAGGTCGTCGGTCCATAGTCTGGGAGGCCTACCAGCATTGCGCTTTCCGGAACGCGGTCGCCACTCGAAGACTTTTCTGCCCATCGGGTGTCTGTCCTGCGAGCTATGTGTCCTGCCCATAGCCACTGAAGTTTGCCAAGCCTGTGGGCTATGTCGCTATGAAATTGTGGTAGCCGGATCTCTACCGGGGATTCTTAGCACCCCCTGCCCCACCGTTACCTTGGCTGCTACCCGTGCATTTGCAATTCTTGAAGTACTGAAAAGTCATAAAAAAGCCCCGCATAGATATTGCTGTTCCGTCAATTTCGTCGGTTCAGCCCATTAATGACCCACTAGTCAGTCGGGCCTCCTCCAAATTCATGGAGGGTATTTATCCTACTGTGCCGCTGGCAAGACGGTTTGACACAGGGTTTGTATCAAGTTTTCCTTCTCTTGCGGTTAAGTTATTTGCCTCTTGCGTTCCCTTAGTGCGACTACGACACCCTCGGGATGATATGGGTTGGTGTCACTGCGTATTCTAAATCCGTCACGACGCGGAAATCCGTCAGTCTCCGTCAATTTATATCACCTTATACTCCAAGTAAGTGTATTCAACACACGTTATCCGAATTCAATAAAGAACAAAACCCAAAGATTATCGCTCACAAATCACACAGACGCAGCATACCCGCGAGCGGTAGCTGGATTTTAATATAATACCCAGTAAATCAAGTGAAAGCGATATTCCATTTTATGGAGGGACTCTGTATTATTGTACTGTAGCAATAAAATTATTTGTTCGCTAGTTTCTGCGAATGGCAACTTTCTCCGTCTCCATGGAGAAGGCCAGATAATTTTTGAAAATAAATTTAAATGCATCCTGCTAATATTATAAACGTGAAAGTCTGTAAGAATGTTTGTTACTACTGAATGGATTTTGATGAAACTGTACATTAATATAGTTTACACTTTAGAATAACACATAGGCTATGATTTACAAAGATATAGAGTGAATTATTATAAAGAGGGCATTTGGCTAATTAAATATAAATAAATACCCTTGGACATTTCACACAACTCCATCTCGTCCCAAGCTAAGCAACTTATTGCTTGTGTTATGTAACGAGATGGATGATAAACTACTTATATACTCGTATATATTTTTTTGTAAATACATACATATTATAGATAGAAATGACACCCAGACTCCGAGCCAGTGCCTCTGGTTTAGACAAAGACACTTGCCCGACCCCGGAATCGAACCCGGGACCCGTTGATCCAAAGGCGGCACATCTAACCACTAGACCAACGAGGCAATTATAACAGATGCTAGATTTTTTTTAAATATAATTTTCACATACAATAATTCACTGATAAAGTAGCACCATTTCAGTGCCATTAGTCTATAACAACCCCATTATTGAAGACTAGCTGATACCAGCGATTTCGTGCGCGAGGAATGACACAATATGGAATACTCAGTAACGATGGGCTCCTCAAAAGCGCGGGGGTGTCAATAAAACTATGATAAGTTACTGCTTGTTACATTAGTGCCAGTGAAAGTCCCGTCGAAATCGGTCCAGCTAATTTACAGATTCAAGCAACGACAGACGTAATTTTTTTACCGGTTATTGATATCCAATTTTATTTATTTATACATATACTAGCGACCCGCCCCGGATTCGCACGGGTGCAATGAAGAACCTCTAAATTTATCAGATTTCTCTACAATATTAAGGATGTATTATACATATACCCCTTCATCTTGAATCACGCTATCTATTAAAAAAATTGCTTCAAAATCCGTTGCGTAATTTTGAAGATTTAAGCATACATAGGGACGGACAGACAGACAGTTTTATAATATTTAGTGATATGTAGTCTGATAATGTTCACAATAGATCCCAAAAACAATTTTCACATCAATAACGTGTTGGCGTTAACAAAATTATACTATACCATGTCACTGTGAATGGCTTTAATGAATGCGATAATATCAACTGATTGACAAATAAATTAATCAAATTATTGCACAGTGGCTAGTCGCTTAATTCATTTTAAACTATGCCTCCATGAACAGGTAATGAAAACCACATGGTACAGTAATGTGCAATTGCAAACGCAAAACATAGCTTAAATACCAATCCTAAATTCGATGGTAATGATTGGCATTTGAGTTGATTTTCAATTAGTGGTCTATCCTAACCTCTTTTACAAGCTTTGAATAAGTAACACTAATTACGTGTGGGCATTTCTGTGAATTTGATCGCCATTATTCCAAAAACCGTCACTGCTATAATCTAAAGATCGCTAGTGTTCGGGTTCTTCGTCGGCTCAAATAGCTCTTTACTTTTAAAGACATATACATAATATTTATTGTGGCAAGAAAATATAAAAGTAATAAAACTAGGTACTAAACTATTTCTATGGAAAGCCTTCCTGCCACAAACCGTCCCAAACTCAGTACGATGCTATATATATAAATATTCATGTATTTCTAATTTAGAAAAATAATAATAAATTTATAAAAAAATTGAACATGGAACGCCAAGACACAAAGCACTCTGCTTCCGTGTTAACATGATTTGTTCAAGGAATGACAAGTCGTTGTGCAAGGAACAACGTGAATCACTATAGGACGCTAGTGTCAGCTATCAACGTTTCTTCATTAAATTGATGTTCGTACATATTTTTTTAGCTAATACATTATAGCTACTAGTTATTATATCATACTAGCTTTATTACAGCAATTACCTATCGGTACACTTTCTTAGAAAACTGAAGAGATGATTACAACAAGGCTTATAGACAGCCAGTTTTTTTAATAATTCGTTTTAAAAATAATACCTAAAAACAATTGAAATCAAATCAACAACCAACAACTCGTATTGTTGCCAAGGAAAAATTAAATTAAATAAAGAGCATTGAGACGATATATATTTTACACATAAATCTGGAATATTTTGATACATTTGTTACTTAATTACAATTATAGCCTAATACTAGGAGTTTCAATACAATAAAAATTAAATTAAAAATAATAAAAATAAATACTTCGCGTCGGGGGACCACTCCCACTTATTTATTACCTGACCCCTGGTCCCCCAACGCGAAGTATTTATTTTTATTTTTTACTTTTTAAAGGTTATTGTGTCGGGGGTTTATTTAAATTTTTAATTTAATTTTTATTTTATACTTTTTATAGGTACATACTTATTATAATGTAGATTTTGTTAAATTGCACGTGATGCGCTTTCATTTGAGACCCCACTCGATTATATTTGCAGACATTCGGTTATTCTTCCCCACTTTCACCCCTCATAACTTTTAAGCGGCTCACCCGATTTTCATCAAACATGTCTAAGAACACTCGCCCGTAATTCACCTTTCATACAAAAAAAACTTTATTGTAATCGCTTCATCCGTTCGTGAGCTACGGTGCCACAGACAGACAGACAGACAGACAGACCGACAGACAGACACACAGACAGACAGACACGTGAAACTTATAACACCCCTCTTTTTGCGTCGGGGGTTAAAAATACCTTTAATTCTTTTGAAGCCCACGAGGTTGGTAAGAAGCCAGCTCAACTGTTTTCACGAGCTATGTCATCATAATACTACAAAAGTTCCACTACTGAGTCAAATACTGTCCCATTAAGGAGAAGAATGGTACAATTCTAGATTAACGGTAGATTTTCTTGGCCATCCAGATCAAAACATAATATATTATATTGTTAACAGATTGGCTATTAAAAATGCAGAATGAAGAATAATAAGTTGAGTAAAACTCTTTACTGCCTTTTCATCAATGTTGTTGATCAAGAACTCATCAAATCACTGGTTATGATGTGGGTCGTCCCAATCCTGAGTCGGGCCTCCTCCTAATTCATGGAGGGAAATTAGTCTAATGTGCCACGCGGGTAAGACAGGTTGGCACAGGGTTTGTATCAAGTTTTCCTTCTCTTGCGGCTAGGTAATTTGCCTCTTGCGTTCCCTTAGTCGCCTCTTACGACACCCTCGAGATGGTATGGGTTGGTGACACTGCGTATTCGAAATCCATCACCACACGGAACTGATTGGGTGGTATGATAGCGTAAAAGGTAGAAATATTTAATTTAATTTTGATTTTAGACATGGTTATATACTGCTCATGAAATTATACAATTATGTACAATCACTCATTACGATGTCTTAAGTTTTCGCGATTGTTACGCATTTAAATTAACAACTGTTTTGTCTTATTCCGTATATAAAATAATCTAAGAGTGTTTAATTTCAATGAAATAATCATTTCTTGTTTCATCATACATTGAACTTAGCCAAAGGCTTTATGGACGCCTCCAGTGATCCCGTTTCTCGACAATAAGCTGGGATTCCCTGAGGATTTGATAATGGGCCCCATATGAGGATTTGGTATACGCCACAAGTCTCTATAATGGATATAAGAGGATGTTGGGTATTACTGCAAGATCATATTGGTCAGATGTTTGATGCTATTTATGTTTGTGTGGTTGATTTATTGAAGAGATGCTCTGACTGGCTATAGAAATATCGGATGAAGAGAGCTCATTGGGTGGTCTGGAGTGTATTCAAGCCTTTAGTGATCGGTGGAGAAAAGTTTGTATTAAAATGTAGGAGATGTTTGACAGAATTTTATTCCAAAGAAAGTAGATTAAGTGTCGAAAGAGGTTTAAACATCGGTGGATTTTAAATGAAACTTAATTGTTGATAGGATTTAGGACTCAAAGCGGATGAATCCGCGCCGCGGGCTATCTATACTATATACAGGCTGTAACAAAATATATACTCTATCATACTCTTTGCAACAATTCATTAAAAAGCAAGGACTTTTTTATGTATGTGCACTAGCTGGTGACGAACGTTCTATAACTAAAGAAATAAGCACATATACCCTTATGGGGACTCATATTCCTAAGATTGTAAGATAATATTTACTATAATTAGTTGGTTGGCTTTCACTGAAACCCATATTCTGTGATAACAAATCAGGTTAAAAAAAAACATCGATATCCCACTCATACTTCAAGATAGAAAAACATTTTCAATACAGAACTGCTTTTATTCATTAGCTTTATAGCCTCATTTTGGATAGCTATTATTTTGTTACACCCTGTAAATTCGGCGCAAAAGTTCAATTAACTTTTTTAAATGTAGGCAGTTTTCGTTCTCTAGACAAAATATATTACGATCACGGCTTCACAATCAGTACATCGTTTTTCTATTATGACCCAACTTAATGGCAGCGTAACGGCTACAAGGGGTATAATTCTAATAACTCCCGAATTTACACCGCTACACTCACTGAATACAAATACCAGGAAAGCCTTCGCCAGTGAAACTGAAATAAAAATAGTAATTTAATTCGTTCTGTTTTTAAAAGAGATGCATGTTTTTTGCATACGGTTTCCGATAAAAAATACTGTGAATATCCCGACATGCGTTCTGTATTTAAATAAAAAATCAATTTTATCACAGCGTTCTTACTATGATAAGATAGTATGCTATTTACCGCACATGGCCCGTATGGATTTTATACTGTACACGAGTTTCCCTGCTGAAAATTGTTGTAATTACAATAACTGCACAATAATAGAGCCATCTATTCATACATATTGCATATATAGTCCTGAATAGCAGTCTCTCATACAAAACGTTTTATTAATATAGAAGTGAACTAGTCTTTTTTATATTGTACTAGTGGCCCGCCCCGGCTTCGCCCGTGCAAAGCGGGTGTGGGTTATACATATAAACCTTCCTCCTGAATCACTCTATCTATTAAACAAAACCGTATCAAAATCCGTTGCGTAGTTTTAAAGATTTAAGCATACATAGGGACGGACAGAAACAGCGACTTTGTTTTATACTATGTAACTAGTGGCCCGCCCCGGCTTCGCCCGTGCAAAGCGGGTGTGGGTTATACATATAAACCTTCCTCTTGAATCACTCTATCTATTAAAAAAAACCGTATCAAAATCCGTTGCGTAGTTTTAAAGATTTAAGCATACATAGGGACGGACAGAAACAGCGACTTTGTTTTATACTATGTAAAGAAGATTTAGCAGTACACCATTTAGAGGGTAAAAGGCAACAGACCAGCGAAATGTACATGACTAAATATTACTTATCTCTGTAAAAAGTTATGGGCAGCAGTAGATGTGTCAAGCTAATGATAGGGTGGTAAGGCGCTATATTGTCTCCTATGTCCAAAAGTAGACTTAAGTGGGCTCACGATCATGATGATGAAATATCACTTAAAAATGGGAAAGAAAATGAAACTTGTATAGTGAATACCATAAAATACGCCTAATAAACTCTATGAATTTAATCATTAACGTTATAATAGTCCGTAATAAAAAAAATACCAATTACTTTAATGCCTTTTACCCTAGGCTTGCGTGATGGTAAGCAACGCCAGGGTCTAAGAAGGGGAAAGAAAATCCAAAGAAATGTCGGGCACCGGCAGTCACATACACACGACGGAACACAGTAAAACTGCTTGGCGGCCGGACTTAGATGTGAGGGTGCTAGCCGGCCGGACCATTCGATCCTACCACCAAGCGTGCTGGGTTTTATTGACGTTTACAAGACGCGTTTTATCCCAGTGTGCGGTGGGGAAGTTTTATATTCTGACCCGTCCCCACACGCGTAAAAATATGGTAGTTTGTATACTGTAAGTAACATATGTGCTGTGGCATCGCGGAGTGCTTACGATAGACAAAGCGAGCGTTTTCCGATAAGTACCCACGGTAACTGGAATGAATCGCTTTATGAATTGGTAGCACGTAGTTCGAGATAAGATTTTTGTATAATTTATCGGTTTTATTTGAAAAACGATATTTTCAATTGTGGCTTTTTGAAATGTATGCAAACGTGTTCGATATTATAGATTTACGATATAATCACTTGCAAGAGAATTCTAGTTGTGGACATTTAAGTAAGATAAAATATACTACTACTCAGTCCACTACTGAGTCGGGCCTCCTCCAATTACATGGAGGGTATATTTTAGCCTACTGTGCCACGCTGGCCAGACGAATTGGCAAAGTGTTTCGTATCAAGTTTTCCTTTTCTTGTGGATAGGTTATCAGCCTTGTCATTTCCTTGGTCGACTCTTACGACCCCTTAGGGATGGAATGGGGTGGTGACACAAAAAATATAGCTTTTGTTTTAAATGTATTTCTTTTCAGTTGACAATAAAATTTGTTGCTTACAATTTACCCCAAAGCCTTAAACATTTTGCAGAATATTTTATCAAGACTATTAGAATATTTGAAAGTTGTCTTTAAGTTGGGGTACGAAGAAATAAATCAAAATCAAAACTCATTTAATGAAGTTGGCTCAATAGAGCCCTTTTGATAAGTAAAAAAACAACAAAAACATTAAAATTTTCCACTTAAAATTGAAAATTGCTTGTTTACTATCTACTACCGGTTCGGAATGCAGCTCTACAGAGAAGAGCCGGCAAGAAACTTTGTAGGTGCACTTTTTAGATCGCCATTATTAGGTACAAGACTGGATTTGTGAGAGCAAACTCGCGCAATAGTCGCAAAGGGTCTACTATTTCAAAATCTCTCAGATCTGCCTTTTCCGTTCCTTTAGTCGTCTCTTACGCGGTATACGTTGGTGACAATGTGTAATCTAAATCCATCACCATCTTTTATAGAATTCACGAATTACTCCAATCAAATTGTTTGATAGTAGGTTTTAAATTTCGGGGTAATAAAGCTATATTTATTTTCAATTTTTTGAGCCCCTGCACTATATATTCCCTGCCTCGTTGGTCTAGTGGTTAGATGTGCCGCCTTTGGATCAACGGGTCCCGGGTTCGTTTCCGGGGTCGGGCAAGTGTCTTTGTCTAAACCAGAGGCACTGGCTCGGAGTCTGGGTGTCATTTCTATCTATAATATGAATGTATTTACAAAAAAAAAATGTATACAGGGTGTAAGGGACGGCGTCCCGAAAAATTCGTGAAATGGGCTTTCTATGGGCACTTATTATCATGCAAAATTCAGTTCAGCAAAAAAATGAAGAATAAAAGATTTATCATTATTTAGTTAATTCGCACTACGCAATGTACAACGAACAATACAATTTATCGCTGCAGCGTCGTACCACACGCAAACGCGGTGTAGAGGTCAATGAACGCATGCCGCACGCGCGGCGCAGCGGCTCTTACCTACCTACACGGTGCTGTGGCTTAGAACTCGGCCTGTCGCTGTGCTCATCTTATGACTCAATTAACTACTCAGCTATTGGTTTAAAGTACATTTAAAATTTAGGCATAGACGCAAAGAAAATCTTACATCGATATTGTTTTAAGTAATAACAATACCACATTCAAAGATAAATTAGTTTGGTGAAAGTCAAACGTCTCTCCTTAACGTCTCTCTTTTCTTATAAGATTCGGCTCAAAATGGCGTCCCCCAAGTTGCTGACAAAGCTGGGCGCGATATGACGTATTTGCGTGGAGACGAGACATCATCGTGGGATCGGCTGCGATATCACTTTTTAGTTTTTGAAATGCGTCACTTATGCGTCGACGCATTTCATTCGCAGTGTCGCATTCCGCTACAAACACCTTTTCTTTGATGTAACCCCATAAAAAAAAATCTAACGGCGTCAAGTCAGGAGACCGCGCTGGCCACGCGTGAGGCCCGAATCTGCCAATCCACCTTTGAGGGAACACATCATTAAGGTACTCGTGCACTGGTCGAACAACGTGTGGTGGCGCACCGTCATGTTGGAACCAAATCCTTGGCAACCGTGCTATTGGAATTTCATCCATTTGGTCCCATTCCTGAGCCAAATCATTTTCTAACTCACGAAGAGTATTGGCCAGATCCTGCTGCAAAAATTCCAGGTACCTTGGCCCATTCATCCGCCCTGGTAAAAAGAAGGGACCCAGAATTTTGTTGTGGTAGATCCCGCCCAAACATTTACAGACCAACGCGTTTGATGTCCCGTCTGTTGGTACTCACGTGGATTAGTTCGTGCCCAAATGTGAGAGTTGCGTCGGTTCCACATTTCCTCGTAAACGTGGACTCCTCTGTCCAAATTATACGCGACACAAAGTCAGGGAAATACCGCTGCTGATTCCCCAACCACCTGCAATACGCAAGACGACGATTCTCATCCCCAGGCACGAGCGCCTGAACTTTGTGTAAACGATAGAGCCGTTGGCGCTCTCTACGTAGGACTTTGTGCACAGTCCAGTGCGAAACGCGTATACCACGACGCCGCAAAAGCTTTGCAGCAGTTCGTGTGCCAAGGCGGGGATTGCGTTGGATTGTCTCCAGTATTCGCTGCTCAACTCGGGCGCTAATATGTCTGCTGGAGCCTTCCTGCTGTGGTACGATGGGCTGGTTATCGAGTACCCGTTGATAAGCCTGAGTGATAACACGGCTGTCCACCGGATGACGAGCGTTAGGGTAGCGCTGAGCGTAAATACGTAACGCTAGAGAAGCATTTCCTCTTGCTTCACCATATGCCATTAGCATCTCCCCGTATTCCCGCGCAGAAAACGGGACCCGATTCATAATGAAACACACAAAACGCAAAGACACAACACACAAAAGTACTAATCGAATTTCACTTCACAAGTCACAAGTCACAAGTCGCTAATTATTCACAAAACAGTTACGATTACTTCTGATTTCCGATGGAAGTCCCGGCGAACTGACGAATTTATCTATTATTATTTGAAAATTATTACAAACCTGCACATTGAAACAAATAGAGGTGAGATAATAGTATCATGTGAAAACTATCGATACTATCGAAAGTGCCTGAAACGTTGGGAATTAAATAAAATAAAACGATCATCATCGACGATTAGTTTCAAACGATTAATGAAATTAGACTTCGTGTGAAACTGTATTTGAAATAGCTTTAAACAATGAATCAGTGTCGTTTTCTTACATAAACGTAATTTTAGATGACGTCGAATTACAAAGTAACTAAAATAATTATTGTTATTTTGACATAAGTAAGTCCTAAACTAACAAGTTCTTAAAAGTTATGCATTAGGTATTTAATAGAAATACCGCCCTAATAATCGCTTAAATAAACGCAAGACTCAGCGCAAATTTGTTTCGATAATAATATCATATCAACTGATTGGTATTACTCTAGTTCCGAAGCTCACACGCTCCGTCTTGCCTGTGAGCATGCCGCCT
Source organism: Clostera curtula (assembly GCA_905475355.2). Classification (NCBI taxonomy): domain Eukaryota; kingdom Metazoa; phylum Arthropoda; class Insecta; order Lepidoptera; family Notodontidae; genus Clostera; species Clostera curtula. The sequence goes on along the minus strand of FR997808.1, from coordinate 15,333,960 downwards.
GCACTAACCAGTTTAGTTTGCACCGGTAAGCGCCTGCGTGTGGACGTTATGACGGTCGCTCGCGGCGGCCTGCGTAATCGTTGACGTGCTGAAGATTGGACTGCGCGGTTCGATTCTCGTACGAGACAACTCTTTGAACAATCTAAAATAATGGTTCATGTATGGGTGTACAGTGTGTCCGTTAATTTAATGTTTCTAAAGATACTTGTGACATACGATTTATACCCGAGTTGTCTATTTAAAAACTAAAATAAAACCGTTTTATCAAGACAGGCTGATCGTATAAAATATCGTGTACCTACACGTTTAGCAATGATTACCGAACAATAATGAAACAATAAGTATTTACCAGCCAAAACGTATGAAGTATTGAATTGGATTTTGTATTTCACCAAAATAAATACCTACGTTGTTCCTAGGTACGTCACAAATACTTCGGCAGACTAAATCTAGATTAATGAGTAGGTAGGTATGTAGTCGATCATCAAATAACACTAAGTAGGTGTTTCTTAGCTCTAATGAGCTACGTAATCGTAGGTAGGTTTGGAGCCAGGTAGGTAGTAATACAGCGTAATAACAAAACTGGATATTTATGTACTTGCATTGGGTATGCATTATTTAATACATTTCATTGAATTTTACACTGCCCTCGTCTATCTTTCTAATAATGAAATTTAGTACCTAGTTAACTTATTTACACATTCATCTTTACAGCCTATGAATGACCCACTACTGAGTCGGGCCTCCTCCAAATTCATGGAGGGAAATTAGCCTACTGTGCCACGCTGGCAAGACGGGTTGGCACAAGGTTTTTATCAAATTTTCCTTGCGGCTAGGTGATTTGCCTCTTGCATTCGGTTATTCGCTTCTTCGATACAACTCGAATAAAAAAATAAAGTATGATTTTCTCCATACAAAAAAATAATCATCATTTTTTTTCTAAGAAACTATATATTCCAGAGATTTTTCGTAGAACAAATGTTGTTAGGCTAGTTAATATCTGTATCCTATAAAAAAATCAGCTTCAAATTCCGACTTTCATCCCTATGTCCACCTTTTATTGAACTGGGACCACTGTGCGCCGCCACTTACACCCTGTATAAGTAGTTTATCATCCATCTCGTTACCATAACACAAGCATTAAGTTGCTTAGCTTGGGACGAGATGGCGTTGTGTGAAATGTCCAAGGATATTTATTTATTTATGTATCGTGGGGGCAGTTTACAAACATGTAAATCACGAATACAGATAACAAACAAACTCAGAGCAAGTGCCTCTGTTTTACACAAAAACACTTGCCCGACCCAGGAATCAAACTGAGGAACATCCAGAGGCAGCACCCTTCCTTCAAAGACCAAGAAGGCAGTATTAATTTTGAAACAATTCAAAATAAAGTGGGTATGACTCGAGTCGGACATGGCGCGAGGTCGAGATATGCAAAGAGAATATAGATAAGCTCTGACATTATGAAACATGCGTCTGTATATTTGAATTTCAAAGCGTCCTCGGCAGTTCACAAAGTACGTAGTACAAACGGAAGTTCAAAACTCCTTTCTTGCAAAGTGTCCTTGTTTACACCGTAGCGTAATTTATTAGTGTAACACCTTCGCACTGTGTTCGAATAAGTTGGCGTAGCTTGAAATGCAAATAGTTATGAATTTGCATCGAGATTCGTAGTGTATTTTAGTATTTACTAGCGACCCGCCCCAGCTTCGCGCAGATGCAATGATGAACCTCTAAATTTATCAGTGTTTCTCTACAATATTATGGATGTATTATACATATAAACATTCCTATTGAATCACTCTATCTATTCAAAAAAATCGCTTCAAAATCCGTTGCTTAGTTTTAAAGATTTAAGCATACATAGGGACGGAGAGACGACAGTGACTTTGATTTATACTATGTAGTGATAGTGAAGTTGAACATGGTTTGGTTTGGTACTCACTATTCAGTCAGTCACCACCCCATTTCAACCTAAGGGTGTCGTAAGACTCGACAATAGGAAATGACAAGGCCGAAAACTTATTCGCAAGAGATGGAAACTTGATACTAAGCCCTATGCCAATGCCCATGCCCGCCAACCCGCCTGGCGAGCGTGGCACAGTAGGCTACTTACCCTCCATGTAGTTGGAGGAGGCCCGACTCAGCTGTGGCTAATATATGGGATAAGAAGTAGTTGTTGTTGTTACTTTGAGGGTCATTTGCCAACTGTGCGAAACTGGCCAAACCCTGTGCAAACCCGTCTTAGCACAGGGTATGGTATCATGGCTAGGTTATCCGCCTTTGTATTTCCTTTTGTCGGCTCTTACGACACCTTCAGGGTGAAATGGGGTGGTGACACTATGTATTCTAAATCCTTTAACACGCGGACTATGTATACACTATGTATGACTATGTATACATGACAGCCTCGTTGGTCTAGTGGTTAGATGTGCCGCCTTTGGATCAACGGGTCCCAGGTTCGATTCCGGGGTCGGGCAAGTGTCTTTGTCTAAACCAGAGGCACTGGCTGGGCGTCATTTCTATCTATAATATGTATGCATTTACAAAAAAAATATGTATATAAGTAGTTTATCATCCATCTCGTTACCATAACACAAGCATTAAGTTGCTTAGCTTGGGACGAGATGGCGTTGTGTGCAATGTCCAAAGATATTTATTTATTTACATTATATTTAGTGATACTAAAATATAAGTTAAATAGACACTCTTTAATATCAAAAGGCATTTCGATACAAACTTGAATTTACAGAAATACTTTTAAAATACTCAGCTATTTAGGATATGTGTGAATCAATTGTTTCCAGTCAAAAAGTGATACAAAATTCATTTGGAAACGAGACGATAAGCCGTGTGTAAACTGATACATTTATGATGATGACTTTGGTAGTTTAAAAACAATGTTTGTACATTTCGTTTCGCAAATCAAAAGTCAACCTACTCGTTACGTTCGAAATTATGAAACTGTCAAAGCGAAACAAAAAAAAGTTCTCCCGCTATATTTTCACGTTCCTAACCATTCTTTTTCTGCACTTCAATACCTATAAATTACCTTTCGTCCCAAACATAAATTACGAAACGGTGTCAAAATATCCCAACTTAAATCTGTATGCTCAAAAGAATATATCTGCCTCTCCAGAGAGATTCACGGTAATAAATCTCTACTATCAAGTGGGGCTGTTAGGTTTGTTTTTTATCAAGATTGTACAAAGTGGGGGGAGGGGGAGATTTGGTTTTTGTTTCAACTCTTCACCTCTGGGGGACATTTAGGAATGTAAGGACTGCATTTCCTGTACTTTCATATCATGAACATATAATAATCTTTTCGCAAACATTTCAAATGTATCAATATAGAAATCTCTAGTCTCTATTATGTTTACATAAGTGACAGTCCTTCAAGGCCCATTTACCCATCCTGGAATCATTTGGTTTAACCGCCTGTCAATTTTTAAGTTTATATACATAATCAATATGACCTCGTCTGTATGTATATACATAAAAGGTATGTATATATGTTTGAATGAGTTTGTGAAGTGACGGATTTAGAATACATAGTGTTGAAACACCATACCATCCTAAGGGTGTCGAAAACCGTACTGCAAGAGAAGGAAAACTTGACATGAAACCTTATGCCAAAAGGAACTCGTATAAATCGTCATATTTAAAATTACCATTATTATCTTATCTTACGGACCCTGTCCCACCCTAGGTGGTGGTCTCCATACACACCTATCGGTCGTCATAGCCACATTCACGCCCTTCATACACAATACCTCATTCTTACAATCCATCCATCTCTTTTGATCGCCCACAACCCTCACGTCCTCCCACATTCATGCTGAAACTGCCACCGGTTTGGAAAACTGCTCTACAGAGAAGAGCCGGCACTAAGTATAAATTTTAACTTTCACCCTATTCCATCCTGAGAATATAGTAAGGGCCGACAAGAGGAAATAACAAGCCCAATAAATAAATATGCTTGGACATTTCACACAACGCCATCTCGTCCCAAGCTAAGCAACTTAATGCTTGTGTTATGGTAACGAGATGGATGATAAACTACTTATATACATTTTTTTTTTGTAAACACATACATATTATAGATAGAAATGACACCCAGACTCCGAGCCAGTGCCTCTGGTTTACACAAAGACACTTGCCCAACCCCGGAATCGAACCCGGGACCCTTTGATCCAAAGACGGCACATCTAACCACTAGACCAACGACAACTTAACCGTAAGAGAAGGAACAATTGACACGAAACTATGTGCCAACCCGTCTAACCCAAACGCAGGGTAATGACAACTTAGTACGAAACCCTTTTTTTGGGCCAACACGTCTGACCAGCGTGACACCTAAACCTGCTGAGTCACTAAAGATTTTCTGAAATTAAATAACATTGACCAGTTTAATTGTAAAAAAAATATATTAAAAATGTTCCTTTTTTATGATGACGATAAAAATATTTGTCGTATATTTTTTTTTTTTTATATATCCTTGGACAGTCCGCACAACGCCATCTCGTCCCAAGCTAAGCAACTTAATGCTTGTGTTATGGTAACGAGATGGATGATGAACTACTTACTTGGTTTTTTTTTGTAAATACATACATATTATAGATAGAAATGACACCCAGACTCCGAGCCAGTGCCTCTGGTTTGGACAAAGACACTTGCCCGACCCCGGAATCGAACCTGGGACCCATTGATCCAAAGGCGGCACATCTAACCACTAGACCAACGAGGCAGTCAATTAAATCATATTAAATCAGCAATTCGTCACGCGCAATCAATAATGACATTGTCCAGATCTCTTTGACATTATTGAATTGCAGCATTCGGATCCATTGAATATTCCGACGCGCACACATTGGCTACGTTCCATCGCACGCGAATAATTTGAAACTCATTTGGATTATGTCTCGTGTACATTTAATACATTAAATTACATTTTGAAAGCTGTTGCCGCAGTGTTGTAAGCCCTCAAAGGGATTAGGGAATGTTGAGCTTTGTATGTAATATGAACGTATTCTTAACGCTCGTGTTATACGAGCACTGAAGTAATAGGAATTCTGTGTGGGAGAAAATCGAGGTTTTTGGAGAATTCACTGTTTACTTTTCCAAATTTTGACCAAATACTACTACTCACCCCACAAAAGACTTACTGGGTTGGGCCTCCCCATCACAGGGAGGGTAATTAGCCAACTGCGCCACGTTGACCAGACGGGTTGGCACAGGGTTGCGTATCAAGTTTTCTTTCTCTAGCGCCTAGGTTTCTGGCCTTGTCATTTCCTTTGGTCAGCTCTTAACACTTTTATTGTTATTGTATCTATAGAGATACATCAGAATATATTTTTTTAGCCTATATTTGATTACAAGGTCTCGTTTGTTGTCTATTCTTTATTCTATAACTCATCAAAACTGGGTCAATGGTTTAGGCATGAAAGTGTTAAAGGCCGATATACTCGATAACTCGTAGTTAGTTAATACTTTCCATAAAACAGTATTGGTTGGGAGTCATATTCTTTGTAATTATTGCCAAGGGTCATCACCCGAAACATTTAAATTGGACGTAGCCCTATTTTGATCAAACTTAGTTCAAATGGAATGTAACGTCTAACGTAATTACTTTCGCTTGTTACAGATAACAATGGAGAGACGAATTGCTGGCGTGATCTACATATTGATCACTTTTGCCCTTGTTAACGAAATGTCAATAAACGTACACGCCCGAGATAACAACAAACGAAAGAACAAAGAGAAAACAGGTTTTCAGAAGAATATTTGCGATATAACTGATCGTGACTCTAAAGTACACTGCTATTGTGAGAATACTAGAGAACCTAGAAATGCAACTAAAGCAGAATGCTGGGTATTCAACGGCGGAATACCGCGGGACGACCAAATTTGGCAGAGTTTTGCATCACAACCAAATCTGCAAACTTTGTCTTTTAATGTCCGCGTAGACGGCGCCTTAGGCTACGTACCCACTAAAGCGCTGTTCTACTTACAGCGGTTGAAATCGATTAACATAAAGTACGGAAACATTATAGATGTCACGCCTCACGCTTTTGCCAACTTGACTCATCTCAAAGAGGCAGGGCTATCACAGAATCAGATAGAAACTTTGCAACAATACGCCTTTGCACATCTCCCAAATATAACGTCAATCAATTTGGAAGATAACATGATTATTGAAATAGACGCAGAGGCGTTTTACGATGTGCCAAAATTGCAGAAGTTAGTACTCACAAAGAATAATATAACGACGATAAAGAATGGAACGTTTCAACATGCATTCAATTTGCTCGAGCTAGATTTGAATAAAAATAACATTTACTATCTAAATCGGAGGACGTTTGATGGCTTGGCCAATCTGAGGAGACTCGACTTGAGAAAGAACCGTTTGCAAAATTTGACCGAATTTACATTTGCTGAGCTGTGGAATCTGCAAGAGCTGCTACTTGGGAAGAATGACTTAAGGTTTATGTCGGAGAGGGCATTTGATGGGTTGTCTCAACTGCGAAAACTGTCCCTTGACGATAATAAACTTGCATCACTCCCTTCTGGTCTGTTTGAAGGTGTGAGGGGACTGAGTTCCTTAGACTTGCGCTCCAACGAACTGCATGCATTAACATTCGATAACATCAAGCCGATATTAGACAACCTGAAGCCGCAGAACAGCAATTTATTACTTGAAGGTAATTTTGAATTTGTAATGCTTGCTTTAGGACGACTTAGATGAACTTAAAATACTCGATGAATATTAAACGTGTGGAAACTGAGACGTTATTATTAACTTTAACACATTTAGAAAGTTTGCTCTTTATGATGCCTCCGGGTGTTCTCAGTTGAAACGACATACATAACAGTGAATAGGGTAACAGTATGTTGACTATTTTATATATTATTAAATAGCAAATTAGTTGAAGTTGTGACTGTATGAAAGATCTCTTATACCGAAAATCTATTAAATATGTCAATAACTTTTCAACAACCCTAAAAAGATGTTTGTCGAAACGAGGACGCTTATACGAAAGTAATTACATTACTTATAAAGACATTTGGGGCATGAGTTAAGTATGGTAATAGTTCTTTTCTTGTTTCAGAGAATAACTTCGTCTGCGATTGTCGGCTTAAGTGGATGCATCAGTTACGAAATGATACTAAAAGTGATAACACAAAAGAATCCCTTGACGGTGTGACGTGCAAAATGGACCCACCAATCGTCAGTTCAGCGTACAATAAAATGCCTGATTCTATGGATAACAAACTTGATTACAGCCAAGATATCCTACACGCTGGTCTAACGATTGAAACTTTGAACGAAAAAATGAACATTACGGAGAAGAAAACGCCAGGTGAACTCAAAGACATGGACGATGTCACTAAAACAACGTTAAAACGAAGCGTTCTTAAGATACCACCAGAAACGCTGCCATGCCCTAGGGAGCAAATCACTACAACAGAATCCCCACCATACATTGTAGATCCCGTAATACCAGTGCAAAAAGAAATGAAAACGTACAGGTTCCACGAAATAAATTCTGGTTGTCCTAAATTAGGGTTTCACTCGATTTTAGTTTTATGGAGTGTTTGTTTTAGATTTTTCTTTACTTAGGATAAATTAAGCATCTAGTCGTTAGATTAAGCGAGATACAGACTATTAAGCCGGCTATTGATGGCTACCCAAGGGTATAATGAGTACACTTTGCTAAGTAAGATAAGCAACAAAGATGGGACTTTTTATGGGGAACTTTAGAAGCAGCTTATGTTAACGATAGGGTAAAAATCTATGGCCAAATTAAAAAAAATTGGTACTTTAAATTTAATAACTTTTTTTTTAAATGCAATAATGTTTATATTTGATGTAAATTTAAGATCAAAATAACACCCCCGAAAGATAAATCTAGCCTTATCTTATGGAATATGTATGTATATAACAATTGTTAGTTTTAATTTGAACAAAATTATTTCATATTTAGAATATTAATAACCATTTCAGTATACCAAATGTATATAATAAAAATTGGTGGTGATTTGTTTAAAATGTTTAGTGTAAACTTTCTTACTGAACTTGTGCAGCTATCAAAAGCCATAATCTAAGTATAAATAGCCAGTACACAGCGGGTAATTATTTATATGAGCACACTATAATATATCTAAGCAAGCCATAACTGATTGTAATCACACAGTATGAATGTTGTATCTAAATATAGATGATAATGTTAAGTAAATATAATAAGCTGTGTGTACTAAAGTTGTAAATAACTGCAACTTCATATGCCACTTTATGTGAACCTCTTTAAACATTTTACGAAAACCTTATACAATTAGTTTTGTGATAATATTTTTAAATATCGACCACTGTCGACTAAATCCGTTCATGCGTTCAGAAACTATGATGTTAGTGAAAAAATAAACAGGTTACATTTTAAGACCCTTTTCTCCATTAAAAAAATATCTAACTTAAGTCTTAGGTTTTCAAGATCTTTACACATTTCAGGTAATAATTTCTTGACACAACGTTTCCGACACTGCAGTTCCGTGATCGCTTCATCATTTCAGCCAAAAGACGTCCACTGCTGGACATAGGCCTCCCCCAAAGATTTCCATAATGGCCGGTCCTGGGCCATCGTTTTCCGGCGACTTTAACCAGGTCATCGGTCCACCGTGTGGGAGGCCTACCAGCACTGCGTTTTCCGGAACGCGAATCGCGTGATCCAGCAGTGGCTTATACATCATGATCATAATTTCAGACTAAAAATGATTCACTACTGAGTCGAGCCAAATTTATGAAGGAAAATTTACGTATTGCGCCACGCTGGCAAGAGGGATTGACACATGTAGGGTGGGTTGGGTGCTCTGCCCCTTGCATTACTTTAGCCTCTTACTATATGCTTCAACTGTGTGATGATGGATTTAGGATATATTTTGTCATCTGGTTTCGTAAGAGTCAACAATAGGTAATGACAAGGCCAAAGACCTAGCCAAAGGAAAACTTGATATGAAAACCTGTGCCAATACGTCTGGCCAACGTGGCATGGTTGTTTCATTACCCTTCATGTAATTGGAGGAGGGCTGAGAAGTATTTCCGGTATTCTGTAATGTGGAGGTTCCACGCTACCTGTTTGAAGCCTACAAACTAAAATGATGAGCAATTTGGTTGCATTCATTCCTTTCGCAGGCCATTAAGTTGCTCTCATTTGAAAGGATAATTTGGATGGCCTCACGTAGTCCCCCTTCTAATTAATTAAATTATCCGGATCCCAAACGAAGCCGTATTTTTACGCCTTAAGAAGGGACTGAGACATGACTAAATTGTTTATACGTACTTTATGCGTTTGTCCTTTCATTTGTATCACTTGTTGGAATCGTTGGTGTCGTATTTTGATCATGTCGTGCCTATAATTTGTACTGTAGGGTATACCTTTAATGATTGTGATGGTAGATGCAAACATGACGATTGCAACAACGCATTATTTAGGGTTTTTGTCTGAACTCTGTAATCCCAAAAACTACGAGTCCGATTTGAAAGAAAAATGTAAATTGATTTTTTTGCGAGGAAGCCATGTAGTATATTATCATCCAGCTGATATTCCGGGGAGTGAACTTGTATAATAGCACGAAGATGGTCGAGATAAAAAGTGTTCGAAATTTGCGTTGACGAAGCTAGTTTTCTACCAAATCTGTATCGGTTTATCAATAAAAACGTATCAGATAAAGGTATCGTCGTTTCAGCCCATAAATGACCCACCACAGACTTGGGCCTCCTCAGATTTCATGGAGGTGTATAGGCTACTGGGCCGCGCTGGCATAACGGGTTGGCGCAGGGTTTGTATCGAGTTTTACTTCTTTTGCGGCTAGGTCATCTGCCTCCTGCGTACTTTTAGTCCCCTCTTACGAAACCCTCAGGATGGTATGGGTTGGTGACATTATGTATTCTAAATCTGTCACCACCGGAGATAAAGGTGGTTTTATATTTTTCAAAGTCTCTTATGCCAATCTAACCTGACATGGCAAACTTCCAGATTTTACACGGAGCGACTGCTGTTTGCGTTCCGCGACCTATCCAATAGGACAAGCAGTAATTATATGATTGGACCAACTGTCAGTTCTCACGCTACTGACTGCATATAACGACTGCCATAGATGGTTGAATAGCAGCCGGGACCGTCGACTTTACGTGACCTCCGAAGCCTATTACACACATATGATGAACACTCATGAAATTTCCGATAAACCATTAAGGACGTAGCACACTTATCAACTCGGAAAGGGATCGGCACCGTATAAACTCGTGGCGTTCAGTATTATTTGTATGAAAGTCCCTACTGCAAAACACACTAATCGGATTCGTAACGTAAACGCCTCGCCTCGGGACAAGCACACGAACGCCATTCGGCGCGTGGTCAACCAGCAGTCCCCGCGCTTACGGCTCGCCGTTTACGCGATTACGCCTCTCCGCCGCCGCGCTTGCGGGACATAACATATTCGTAACATTATCTTACGGGCCATCCGTAAGCGCGGCGTCGCCTAGCCGTAGCCGAGACGACGTATCGGAGCTGCTGATCCGCTTTGGTTACGTGTTTACGTTAGGTTGACGCCTGTTTGACGGCGAGGCGAAAGGTGATACGGTGCCGATCCCTTTCCGAGTTGATATGTCTGCTACGCCCTTAATTCTTCACTGCAATTTTGTCTTAAACCTCGTCAATTTATTATGACTTTAGTACACACAGATCTGCGATCATTTTGATATAATCACGACGAATCAAATCTAATAGAACAAAAAAGTTGAGTAAGAAATCAATTTCTGATCCAATTTTGATACATCCTGTTTTCCAAACGGTACAAACGCAATATCTGTTTCATGTAATAATGAGATGTATTATATCTGAAAATAATTAAAAAAGAAAGAAAGTTTTGGCGTTAGTATTCTGACCTGTGATTAATAATCTTAATTTTCATATAAAGTAAAATATACTGTTAGGTAAAACATATAATAGCAATGTGATTATTAAAAGCGTAGAATTAATATTTTTACGTCATTATATTTTCTTCATAAATTATAATACTGCCAATTTTATCGTCAACCATCATTTCAACCCATAAATTACCCACTACTGAGTCGGGCCTCCTCCAAATTCATGGATGGAAATTAAGCTACTGTGATGCTAGACAGGTAGGGTTAGCACAGGGTTTGTGTCAAGTTTTCTTTACCTTGCGAGTAGATGGTCTGTCTATTGTGTGATAGTGAGTTGGTGACATTGCGTATTCTAAATCCGTCACCACACGGAAGATAATTTTATAACTGTCCTTAATGTTGTATGTTTGGATTCTGTTAAGCTATATCGATAAGCGTAATTTTCATAAAATTATTTACTGCTGTAGTTAAACTTTCTCTATAAATAATTGAGGTAACCTTAATAGGGTTCCGTGACTAAAACATATGGCAATTCAAATCTTTTGTAAAGTTTATACGCTTTGCTGTGGCTAGCAAGTTGATTTAGCATTCGGAATTCCTCAACCTATGCGTTCTTGACGTTCACTTTCGTCCCCCATTGCACCCTAGTCATATTTCTACCATAAAACCTTAGCACTACCACAACCTCTCATTCACTTTACATGTCGTGGGATCTTTTTAAATTGTCTTATACAGACCTATAAAAAACATCAAGAAGAGTTGAACAATATGGTGCAGTGGTTAGGTAAATAAATGTTTTGCCTATATTAATGCTTAATTCACTTTGTATGCCATTCCTAGGTACTATCAGTACATTCCAAAGCCCTAAACATACAGTGATATTTTGTTGTGTAAAAAATTTGACGCATTGTTTTCAAGCCTCGCCTCTGAGCAAGTGCCTCTGGTTGACACAAAAACACTTTCCTGACCCCGAATTGAACCGGGGACCCGTGATTCAAAGGCGGCACGTCCAACCCTATACCAACGAGGCTAGTTATGTATAGAAGAGGCGTCTTTTTTTATTTTTTTATTACTAACTGCCCGGCGGTTGACCTCTATCTCACCTGATGGTAAGTGACAATGAGGCCGACGGTGTAACCCGCTAGGACAGTAAAAGCCTATTCACTCCAGACTTGAAGGCATCCAAGTCTTACCATAACGCCATACATTTTAGGCCAAGTTAAAGTTAGAATAAGATATTTCCAAACCCAGTAAATTACGCGATATGCCACGGTTAAAGGACGTGGAATGGAAGCTGGCTCTCCAAATAGAAAACTCGAAAATCTCTTCAAACTTTATGGCCAGTATAACCTCGTAATGAGAAAAAGAAATTACAGCTTTATAATCCCATATCTAAATTAGGGTTTTTAATTTACGATTATTTTATTATCACCGACTTATGTTGAGATCTTGAGGCGAGTCGTAGCTTCGGGGGAAAGAGATGATAATTTAGGCACTGTTAGTGTTAGAAAGGGACGGCGAGTGGTACAGGCAAATTGGTTTTATGCTCCTGAATAAAACAAAGTCCCCTCATAGTGATTAAAATTTAGTGCCGCCAAGATAGGGGAGGAATTTGACAATTTTTATTTATTAATATTGGTTTTGTTTTGCTGAGTACAAAAAAGTTTATTGAAAAATATGTTCTTCCGAATATTTATGCTCGAATTGATTCGCGTAGGGAAAGACAGAATGCTAATAAAGAGAGATTTTCGGTATTTTTACAAAAATAAGCTCCACCGATCAATATTATATAAGGCTTATTTTTTACAGAATGCAAAGGTCGTTTTTGTGTGGGCTTGTCCAGTACATTTGACTTACGTCTATGGTATGAAAATAACCCTTCATAAATGTTTATTTATTGTAATACGTTTGTAACCAAATTTTATAATGTGATTATGTCATCTACATCTGAAATCTATCTACATAAATAAAAATGAAATGCTGTTCGTTAGTGCCACTAAAACTCGAGAACGGCTGGACCGATTTGGCTAATTTTGGTATTGAAATATTCGTGTAAGTCCAGGGAAGGTCTAAAATGGAGGAAATGCTCGGAATTAAATAAAAACTAAAATGTTGCTTTTCCTTTGACGTGACGCTTGACGATTCCTTTTGTCTGTTTTATGTTTATTTTATAAAAAAGTTTAGGTCTTTTATTTATAGATTGAAGCAGTACCTACGAAGTTTGCCGGGTCATCTAGTATGTAGTAATATTATTTCGTTTGATAAACCTTTGCAATTTGGCAATCATATTTAAACTACGATGTTTTTTTTTAATATCATGCTACGTGTAACTAACGATATTCAAAATAATATGGTGACTCATTAATTTATAATAGCTTCTCCTTCTTCATTAGACATGTAAACAACCAGCTTATTTACGCAATGTATAGACTTGGCACTGACTATATTTGTTAAGCGTTTTCATTTAGATTTGCGCAATTGCCATAGTACGCGACATCTATGGAGGCACTCTGTGTAAGCATAATTTGTATGTACCGTCTTTTACTAGTCAGCTATGTATAACATTGTATAAAGTATTTTGAAGAGGCGTTTTTTGTATGAATAAAAATACGGTGTAATTTTTAATAATGTTGTTTTATTTCATTTCAGTAACCCTGTGAATAGCTTTTAATTCAAACAAATTAAATAATTAAGTAAATATCATTGGACATTAATTCACACAACGCCATCTCGTCCCAAGCTTAACGCTTGTATTATGGTAACGAGATGGATGATAAACTACTTAAATACATTTTTTTTGTAAATACATACTTATTATAGATAGAAAAACACCCAGACCCGGAACAAATACTTGTAGGTCGTACAAATATGTATTCCGTGCGGGGAACGAACCCGCGACATGCTGCGCAGCAGCCGATCGCTCAACCACTGCGCTAATTTAATATTAGCGCAGTGGTTGAGCGATATTATACGATAAGCAAATCTGTATGTGTCTGGTTTTGAAACACATTCGTGATCCAATTTTCAAAAGTTTTAAATTTTAACAATTTACATTAAGATACGAAACGTTTCAGAGGACAAAATTTATATGTGTCAAAATCTTGCAATGACATGTTCATAGCTATAATCGTGCGCCGTGGGACAAATTAAGGGACTAAGAAATTTGTTTATCCGAATTTACCATTCCAAATTTGTTATTGTCCATACATTAGGCTTTATGTATGATTATTTATTTATTTAAATTTTGGATCCCCAACAAAGTATTTACACAACACGTGAAACATTTTTATAGGGCAACATCAGGTATTCAAACTCAAACTCAAAATTAACTTTATTTACGTAGGTTTTATTACAAAACTCTTATAAATCGTCATATTTACAGTTACCATTATCATCATCTTACGACCCATAAACACCTATCATATCTACAGTCACACCTTTCATACACAATTTCTCATGCTTACAATCCATCCATCTCTCTTGATCTTCCACAACCCTTACGTCCACCCACATTCATGCTGAAACTACCACCGGTTCGGAATGCTGCTCTACAGAGAAGAGCCGGCAAGAAACTCTGTAGTTGCTTTTTTCAAATCAATGGGTTTGTTTACAGTATTACATGGTGTACTCCTTCACTTATAGGAGAACACAGCATGCACAATAAATGTTAATTCATATGGCGATTCGTGTACTTTATTCCTATGAATACCGCATGAAAAGGAAAACTTGATACTAAACCCTGTGCCAACTCGTCTGGCCAGCGTGGCACAGTAGGCCTATTACCCTCCATGTAGTAGTAGGCCCGACTCAGCAGTGGGTAATTGATGGGCTGATAAGTTTAATGATGATGATGATCTAAAATCCTTGAAAACAAAACTAGAAACATTACGTCCAAATATTCAAATCGGCCTGTCGAAGTGAATCCGCACTTTAAAGCCCAAATTAAGCCGACCCCATAAATTTAATTCGGGAACCGGCAAGATTTCCCGGGATTTGTGAATTAGCGAGGCCCGTTGTACCCTGTAGTGTCCGTATACGGGCTTAATGAACTGGAAATGTTCGGATCAGTTAGTGCACTCAAACGGGACGAGATGAATTGTTCAAATTAGGTTTGTGGGGTGATTTAAAGTACTGGATACGTTATGCCCGGTAAGCAAACTTCCACTATGTTAAAATACATAGCGTTACGGTCTAAAGGACAAGGTAGAGAATCCAATAACAATACCAGAAACCCTGTGCCCAGGGACGACCCCGTGGGATGTTAGGTGGCTACGGGTGCCTACCTTCCCGTGGAGACGACAGGGCCACACGGCGCAGCAAGCGCGGGCCGGTACACCCTGGGGACGTTTAGTGGGTATGCCTCCGTCTCTTCACAGAGGGGACTCCCACACACCCCCTGTTGGCTGGCGGGGATAATCCATAAAGGATTAAAATATAAGATTATAAAGGATATAATAATTAATTGTTAAATACAGAAATTTATTGTATGTTTTCATAACACTTTATATATTGGTAAAGTAACTTAGTTGATGTCGATAACGTGTAATGCGTTAAATCTGCAGGCCAATGATATAATAACGGGTGTACCTGTATAACCCACTGCAGGCCTTCTCCTAAAACATGAGTAACAGTAATAATAGTAGATTATGTTTTTTTGTAATATTTTGTTTACAATAGGGATTCTTTTAGTAACGAATAATGAGAAACTGCATCGTCAATTGTCCTCGTCTACAAGGCTGGGTTGCACCAAATTTGCGGTGTGACTAGCACGTTGCGCTGCTCAACCGCAACTAGTTTGCAACTATTCTTGGCTGAGATATTTTATAGTACTCCAATACAAATTAGAGGTCATCTTTGCACCGAAAGGAATATAAAGGATTTAGCTTAAGCGTTGACTAAAATATTATATACTAGCGACCCGCCCCGGCTTCACACGGGTGTAATGATAAACCTCTACATTTATCAGTGTTTCTCTACAATATTATGGATGCATTATACATATAAACCTTCCTCTTGACATCACTCTATCTATTAAAACAAAACGCTTCAAAATCCGTTGCGTAGTTTTAAAGATTGAAGCATACATAGGGACGGACAGACGACAGCGACTTTGATCATCATTATCGACAGCCCATAAATGACCCACTACTGAGTTGGGCCTCCTCCAAATTCATGGAGGGTAATTAGCCTACTGTGCCACGTTGGCAAGACGGACTGGCACAGGGTTTGTATCAAGTTTTCCTTCTCTTGCGGCTAGGTGATCTGCCTCTTGCGTTTCATTTGTCGCCTCTTACGACACCCTCGGGATGAAATGGAGTGGTGACTTGTGTAATCTAAATGTGTCACCACACGAAAGTATTTTTACAAATTGTTTAAAGTTGTATATCGCCCTTAGAATCCTATATAAGTGAAATTTGCTTACATAAGTCTCAAAACACAAGGAAGATATCTAATAAAATGGAGAGGGTATTTAACGAATCCACGCGAGACAAGCCGCGGTTGGAAGCTACATTGTTTCCATAGTTTGACCAATAGTTTAGAAGAATATTCAAAATTAGAACCACTAGAATGTCCACTTCATTTAAGGTTGAATTTGGAACCTCTAATACGATTTAGTTCTACCTCCACCTACTAGATGGCGGCGGAAATATTAACGAACCAAAAATTGTAAATGTTTGAGAAAATAGATGTCCTCACAGTCATTTTAGCCAATATTTTTACTAAACATTATTTTAAATGTATATGCTAAATTAAATTAAATAAATGATAAGATAAATTTCAATATTGGACTGTCACGTGAATATCTCAAAATAATTGGAATATAATATTTGATATCATTACTCTATAGCCTCTTACCGTTTAGTGATAGAATTATAATACATAATGTCATCAGGGCATACCGCCCTAAGAGTGTCGGAAGAGGCGTAAAGATAGATAGATAGATAGATAAACTCTTTATTGTACAAAAGAAATAAAAAAACAGTACACAATTTAAGCAACAATCATTTGTACAAGGGGCGGTCTTATCACTAAATGCGATTTCTTACAGACAACCTTGAGATGGACATTGTTAGGAAGAAGTTAAGAAAGGGTAGTGAAGTACAATATTCAAAAATTTAGTAAACAAAGTTATGCAATTACAAAAAATATTAAAAAGAAAAGATAGTTTAAATATTAAATACTGTGGGAAAGTTTGTAATACATACATACAATACATACATTCTAATAGTACTTATATATTCATATGATATATATACCTATATAAATACATACCAATATATTGACAAGTGATAGGATATGTGCTAAGTGTTTATGACAGCTAGGTCGTTATAAGAAGTGTTCTTTTACCATTTTTTTAAAAATGGTTAATGACTCTGTGCTTCTTATAGAAAATGGCAAGGAATTCCACAAACTTGCAGCCCGCGCAGAGAATGATTGGCCATAAAAGTTTGTAGTGTGAGAAGGAATTTTTAGTATCAAGTTTTCCGATGACCTAAGAGATCGTGAATGAGTGGTATGAAGAAATTCGAATTGCTCTTTGAGATAACGCGGGCTAGAGGGATTAAACAATATGTTGTACAGTAGGCTAAGAATAAAAAGGACCTGAAGAGGTAGATTACCTAGCCGCAAGAGAAGTCCGCGTGGTGACGGATTTAGAATACATAGAGTCACCACCCCTTTCCATCCTGAGGGTGTCTAAGACCCGACAAAAGGAAACGACAAGGCCGAAAACCTAGCCTCACGAGTAGGGAAAACTTGATACAAAACCCTGTGCCATCCCGTCTGGCCAGCGTGGCACAGTGGGCTAATTATCCTCTCTGTTATGGGAGGAGGCCCGACTCAGCAGTGGGTCATTTATGGGCTAAGTAGTAGTAGTTATAATAGTAAGAGAAGGAAAACTTGACACAAACCCTTTTTTTTTTTGTTCGCCCGGGGTCAAATCCTTTATGGACTATCCCCGTCGGCCACGGGGATGGCCGAGGGGGGTCGTGTGGGACTCTCCCCTAGAGTGGGGGCCTACCCACTAAACATCCCCGGAGTGCTCCCACTCGCGTCCTGTTGCGGAATTGTGGGATCTGGTGCAGAACCACGCCGCCGCAGACAAGGAGGCCCACCTCCACACCTCAGGCTCGCTGAACGAGCAATCGACGTCCTGTCGGGAGCACCCAACAGGACGTCGCATCTCCACAGATCCCATGTGGGGCGAGCGAGGGCATCCCCGTGCCCTGCCCCGGGATCTGCGGCCGGACTCGGCCTATGTCCCGGCGGGAGCGGCCCGGATAGTCGGGCTCGCGTCAACCTGACTGCGCTCCGGACCACCTCGCGCCTACCAGGGGGCCTGTTACGGCCGCGCTTGGCTTGGGCGCACGACCCGCTGCCCAGCCGGTGCTCAAGGGGTAAACCCATGTGCGCACACAGCGGGCAGCGTCGCCTCTCCGCCTGGCACTCTCGTGCCGTGTGTCCGGGCTCGCTGCACTTGTAGCAGCGAGCCCCCCTCTCGGACCCTTTGTTGGGACACTGAGCCCCCACGTGGCCGCACTCGAGGCAGCGGAAACAGAATTCCGCTCTGGCCTCGAGTGCCACCACTCTCGCCCTTGCCCAGCCCACCACTAGGCGGCCGGGCGACAGAAGCCGCTGCGCAACGGCCAGTGGGCAGCGCACGTTGGCCACGCCCAGGTAACCGGGCGCACGACGGATGCTGCCATGTGCCAACCCGTCATGCCAGCGTGGCACAGCAGGCAATTTCCCTCTATGAATTTGCAGCAGATCTCGATTCAGTAGTGGGTCATTTATAAACTGACTAGCTGACCCGGCGAACTTTGTTCCGCATTATATATATTTAAAACATAAAGTAAGTTGGACATAGGATACCTGAGATTTTTATCCCGTCCATATAAAACCTACTTTAAACGCAACTGACAGCGTTATGTTGTCTATAGATTAATATGGTCGAAAATTTGACAATTAGAAATTTTGAATTCGACTTGTTTATATTGTTTTGTTTAGTTGTAATTCACACAATATCTTTATAACTTGTAGCCTATGTGTTATTCTGATGTATAAGCTATATTATTGTAAAATTTCATTAAAATCCATTCAGTAGTTTTTACGTGAAAGAGTAACAAACATCCATCCATCCATACTTACAAACTTTCACGTTTATAATATTAGTAAGATATTAGTAAGATACGACAAGCGACTACCACTCTGTGCGTAAGGAAATGGATCTGCGGGTTAAACAACGTCTACTATACTACTACTATACTATTCAACCCATAATGACCCACTGCTGAGTGGAGGGTAATGAACCTACAGTGCCACGCTGGCCGGACGGGTTGGCACAGGGTTTGTGTTAATTTTTCCTTCTCTTGTGGCTAGGTGTTCAACCTTGTCATTTCCTTTTGTCCGGTCTTACGACACCCTCAAGATGGAATGGGGTGGTGACACTACGTGTTCTAAATCTCCCTCACCATTTTCGAATTTAATTTCAACGACACCGGACTCAAGTTTTTGGTTAATTGCCAGTATTAACATCAGTCACCACCCCATTC
This sequence comes from Clostera curtula, assembly GCA_905475355.2. Lineage (NCBI taxonomy): Eukaryota > Metazoa > Arthropoda > Insecta > Lepidoptera > Notodontidae > Clostera > Clostera curtula. The sequence continues at coordinate 15,314,481 of FR997808.1, read as the reverse complement.
GAGCCTGAGGGTGTCGGAATTACAAGGCCGAAGAGCTAGCCGCAGGAGAAAATAAACTAGAAACGTAACCCTGTGCCGACCCGTCTGGTCAGCGTGGCACAATAGGCTAATTACCCTCCATGTAGAAGGAGAACGCTGACTCAACAGTGGGTCATCGATGGGCTGAAATTTAAATAAAATTGTTCACAGTAAATGACTCTTGCGGTCAGGTTTATGCATATGACAACGAAATTATAGAGCCGAGATCAAAATGTTCACCTACTATTGAATTGAAAATGAACGGAACGCAAATGTAGATCAGAGTGTTTGAGCTCACAATCAAGATGTGCGGGGACTGAACTAGATGCGAACACAGTCGGTCGTTCCAGTACTAGTGATGTGAAGTGGTACGTACGAGTATCGATAACAGTAGTTTTATAATTACTGATTTATTCAGTAAATCCTCAGCAAACTGTTATTTATATTAGTAGGTAGTCTTAATACGCGAAAAATATCATATGGCGGGCAGTAATTCTAAGTTTTTATAAACGGCTGCCTACGCGCAGTTGAATATACGAGTTCGAATCAGCTGTCGTGTTTAACTTTGACTAACCTAACTGACATAAAACAAACTTAACAAAATTTTATTGTTAGATAAATTTTAATCATAGGATACTACGGAAGGAAATAAGATGTTGTACATTTTAAATAGAGAAAGAACATATTTTTTACCGAGTAAAGAAAAGAAGAGTCCTAAATATTTAAAAAGAATTTAAATTTTATTTTATGATTTTTCCACTCAGAAAATCAATTACTAAGATCAACCATTTTAAAATCTCAAAAACAAATGCAACATCATTAATATTATATATTTTCTGTATAGATAAACTGAATGCAATTTTACTCGTATTCCTTGTAAATCTATCGAGCGTTTGTAAGCCTTGTAATAATTCTACGTCTTTGACAATGCCTCCGAGCACATTTCCATCATACATGGCCTACTAAATCAATCGGTATTTACGCCTCACGCATCCAAGACTCGATATCCTTTACCCGATTAGAATACCCGATACGTCAGGCATCTACTCACACCGGTTCACCGAACATGGCGCAAATAATCAGTAATCCATTTAGTAATCGACAATTGATAGGTGCAGCACTATTCAGCGACGCCTAACGCCTCTGCAAGGACCGGGCTTGATTTAATTTGCATGTTATTAGAACTGTGTGTTTGAGGTAATAAGGATGAGTTTTGATTGCAAACGTTATTGTTAACTTTGTAAAATCAATCGCGTATAGCGGACAAGTGAAGTAGATTTAGGTGGCTAAGCGTTGGTGACTTCGGCTCTATAGACACAATCGTGTAGAAATTTGGTTTAGAATTACGATGAATAAAATAGTGATTTCTTAAGATTCCACGATCCTTGCACTTTGCGCTAAACGCAGCAGCAACCGTCATCCAAGTGTCTGAAACATTGGGGTTCAAATAAAATAAACAATCAAAATCACACAGGGTGGACTGATGACCTGGTTAAGATCGCCGGAACACGATGGATGCGGGCAGCTCAGGACGAGCAGTGGACGTCTTTTGGCTGAAATGATAATGATGATGATAATACACGCATAGTCATAGAAAAAAGCTCCTGCGTTACTACGCATATAAAGATAATATAGATCAACAAAACATCTGTAATTGCATAAGCTTTCTACAATGTGCAACCGTCCTCGCGTTGTGTCGTGACGTAGAGTTTGATTGGACCTGCCACTATTCCTCATTAATTGCGTAGACGTGTAGGGTGTTTTACTCATCTGGCGAACTTGCTCTCACTATACTGTTTAGAGCTTTTTGCAAGACCAATAATTTAAAAAAAAAAGTAACTACAGAGTTTCCTGCCGTTTCTTCTCTGTAGAGCAGCATTCCGTACCGGTGGTGGTTTCAGCATGAACGCAAAGGCTGTGGGACTTCAAAAGAGATGGGTGGATTGTAAGAATCTATTATAAAAGAATTGTGTATGAAAGTTGTGTATGGAGACCGTAAGATGATATTGTAAATTCTAAATATGACGATTTAGAAAACTCTTCTGATAAAATCTACGTAAATAGAGTTCCTTTTGAGTTTTAGTTTCCGGGGTTATATTACAGTTAAAAAGGGAAAATCTTAGGATTTGTTTTTAAAATATATCCCGATGAGAGTTTTGGTAATAGCAACCAATTTGTGCGGGACGCCTCTCGTATACCCTTTATTGCAAACGTTTATTTTGATAAGGCCCAAGGGGTTTGCGAAATTGATACTTATTGTGATCGCATTGCGTACTGTATGCTGCGAAGTGAATTTTTCTATTTATATTCTTATGAATGCTGTTAAACATTTTAGCTACTAACCTACCGTAGCTTCGCACGGGTGTAATCTTAGAGTTTGGCTATACAAAACTATATTTTTAATCCTTAGTCCGTTAATGTTTCTATAGTAGCTTACAAATATCTTGAACCAAACCCGCCGTGGTGTGGTAAAATTCGCCTGTTTTTAACAAATTTCATGGCTTACTCCTCTCTTCTTCGCTAATCACCGCTAAAGAGAACCAAAAATCTACTTTTGCGCAGGATTTTTACATCAAGATGTTTGTAAGTACGCTATACATACTTTGTTATTGATTTAATATAAAGATTCTAAGGTTACAAAGAAAATAATACGCGTGGTGACGGACTTAGACTACAAATGTCTCCAGCCCATATCACCTTGAGGGTGTCGTAAGAGGCGACTAAAGGTACCCAAGAGGTAGATCACCCAGCTGCAAGAGAAGAAAAACTACGTCAAAATTGCTGCTCGGTTATAGGCGTTGTAATTTCCGTTTGTCGTCTCTTACGACACCCTCAGGATAGAATAGGGTAGTGACACAATGTATTCTTAAACCATCACCACGCAGATCTCTGTGAATGATTGCCCTCATTTCTCATTATCCACAAAGTCCCAGCCTTATGGACACAAAATGGCCACCGTTCCTCACGTGTGATCAATATAATTCCTGGAGCTGTGTCCTCGTAAAATAAACAGTGTCCAATAATTTGTATTTACTGGACTGCCCCCGCGGCGAGACTTGACCACAAGTTCGTAGATTACTAACTAACAAGATAAGTTTCTGCGCTATGGTCGATCTGCACTAATCTGTGGGGCAGTGTCAATGATGTGGTGTGCTGTGGAGAAGGTATTGTAGCGGTCTATTAGGAAGTTTTTTTTTATCAGGGATTTGATTGTGTTTGACCCTAGGCTTGCGTGATGAAAAGCAACGACAGGGTCTAAGATGGAGCAGGCAAATCAAGGAAATGCCTTGTTGGGCTCCGGCTTAGCTATCCTGGCGGACCATTAGATCCTACCACCATGCGTGCTGGATTTTTTTGACTTTTACTACACGCGTTATTTCCCAGTGTGCGATAGGGAAGTGTTTTAATCTGTTTTAGTATGAAGTTTTATATTTATGTAGTATTATAGTAGTAAAGTTAAGTAAATCACAGGCACCCATAAACCCTTTCATGTAAAAAATAAGAACAACAATAAAGGCTCTTTAATTTCATTATATTTTTTGTTACATAGTAGTGGGTAATTAATGGTTCTGTTTTAATTTTTAAAGGACACATCAATATTAAAACTGAATAATATTCCGAAATGTAGGTCGGACACTATACAACCGGTTTTTTTTATATATCCCATAACTCTGGGGTATCAATACGACAAAACATATCAAAGAATCATATAAATTATACATGGCATATGAATTATTTTACAATTACAATTTATTTGTTTTAATTTTTCATACAAAATAATTCAACAAAGTCCTAATTATTATTGTTATTAAAGTTTAAAAAAGAAAATGTTAAACAGCCTCACGTGAAAAATTCCAACGTCCCATATTCCGTTTGCTACAAATATTGACCTACATTAATTATGATTGATGATATAATCTAAACTGCAATTTTTGGACCACTTTTTGTGTTATATTATTTCTCGTTATCAGTTCTCGTTTTAGGGAGTATTTTCTCATCTAAATTTATTTAGTCAATATTATAAAGACACCACATCCAATCTAATTAATAAGATAAGCAGTCTAGACATGGAACAAGTTGAATGAAACATGGCGAACTTCTACATAGAAATTCGTCGAATCGCCCAAGTTTGGAATACAAAATATTGATTGTCTTATAAAACTATCTCCACAATAAGTCTTATTTGCTTCTTATTCAAAGTACACACGTGTATAATTAGGACTAGCCGCCTTTGGATCAACGGGTCCTGGGTTCAATTCCGGGGTCGGGCATGCTTCTTTTTCTAAACCAGAGGCACTGGCTCGGAATCTGGGTGTCATTTCTATCTATACTAAGTATGTATTTACAAAAAAAATATGTATATAAGTAGTTTATCATCCATCTCGTTACCATAACACAAGCATTAAGTTGCTTAGCTTGGGACGAGATGGCGTTGTGTGAAATGTCCAAGGATATTTATTTATTATTTATTTATGTAACTCAGCCTCAGTAACTATGGGCTCCGAAAAGCGGGGGGTGTCAGTAAAAGCCCAATTTACTCCTTGTTACATCAGCTATTTGCCAGTAAAGTTCCCAAAATCGGTCTGGGCGTTTCAGAGATAACCCGAAACAAACAGACATTTTTTTCTTAAATGTTGTTTCGTTATATGGTGCGTGTATACATTCAAATGCACGTAGCAAAAAGTGGTTATTTTAATATTACAAACAGACACTAACATTTTATTTTTTTGGATAGATTACTTACACTTTACTGGATTGCTTGTAATATTATTATTTTAACCTAGCAGTTTAAAAACACCGACCTAAGTAAGTGCCTGAAGTTTTGACTGACGTTGGTCCTGTGCGTTGCGGAGCAGGACCCCCATTGGAGAGAGCAACCAGTGACCTATGCAGTTGGTTTAGGCACAATGTTTTATCTTTTCATGAACCTCTTACCCGGCTGCGGGTTATCCATGAAAGTTTCTAAAATTAAAAATAAACTCTACTCTCAATTAGAGGACGCATTGTGTGAAAAGCGGAAGAAAACCGTTTTTTCCCATTTTCCATCTTAAAGTAGCAATATCTTTCGTTGCAATCATCAATAGGCGGCGGTAGCTGCTTACCATCAGATCAGCAATCTTGAGCGCCACCGTTGTAAATAATATTGACAAAGGTATCTATTCGAAGGAGTAGAATTCTTTGCTTTTCTGTTTCATTTCTGACTTTGAGGACATATTGGGATGAAGCCAATATTTCTTTCACGAAGTAATATACAGTTTAGAGTGATTCAAAGTGAGTGAGGTGGTTCCTTATTTTATGTTGTTATTAACTACGATACTACATTATAGTCTATTATTATAGTATTTATTGTCTACTCTACCTGACCCGGCAAACGTGTTTGCCATATAAACATTACTATTTAAAAATATCGATTGATGGTAGAAGGGTGAAATTTATAATAAAAAAAAATATAATAAAAAAAAGTCTAATAATAAAATTAAGGACCACCCTTGATATTTAGGGGGATGAAAAATAGATGTTGTCCAATTCGCAGATCTACAGAATGTGAATATAAAATTTCATCAAAATAGGTTAAGCCATTTCGGAGGAGTTCAATAACAAACACCGTTTTTTTCTCATTGGAAATCTTCAGGGTTACCCCGTCTGCTTCAGTTCAGGGCTGCGGGTTGAGATCCCACCTGACAAAATTAAATTACACACGATATTTTTAGTTTTACGTAAATATTACCACATCCATTATACATTCATGATTCGAAGTCGATTCCACCAAGTTGAACGAAACATGAATGTGTTCCGAAATGATCCTTGCCTTGGGCGAACCTTGGACTTTAGTTAATTAGGACATAAATAGGAAACGTGCGGAGTTGTCCACTTGTGGAGTATTCATTGGCTACCTTTTTAACCCCCGACGCAAAAAGAGGGGTGTTATAAGTTTCACGTGTCTGTCTGTCTGTCTGTCTGTGGCACCGTAGCTCACGAACGGATGAAACGATTTCAATATAATTTTTTTTGTATGAAAGGTGAGTTACGGGCGAGTGTTCTTAGACATGTTCGATGAAAATCGGTTGAGCCATTTAAAAGTTATGACGGGTGAAAGTGGGGAAGAATAACCGAATGTCTGCAAATATAATCGAGTGGGGTCTAAAATGAAAGCGGATCACTTGCAATTTCACAAAATCTACATTATAATAAGTATGTACCTATAAAAAGTATAAAATAAAAATTAAATTAATTTTTTTAAAAAACCCCCGACACAATAACCTTTAAAAAGTAAAAAATAAATACATCGCGTTGGGGGACCAAGGGTCAGGTAATAAATAAGTGGGAACGGTCCCCCAACGCGATGTATTTATTTTTTACTTTTTAAAGGTTATTGAGCCGGGGTTTTTTTTAAATTTTTAATTTAATTTTTGTTTTTACCAATAAATCTATGTCTACCACTAAACAACCCATGAATGCTCCACTGTCGAGCGTCCTCCCATTACACGGAGGGAAATTAGCCTACTGTGCCATGCTGGCCATACGGGTTGGCACACGGTTACTTTTCATATTTTCCTTCTCTTGCGGCTAGGTTTTCGGCCTTGTCATTTATTATTATCGGCTCTTATGGCACCCTCAGGATGGAATGCGGAAGTGACGCCATGTATACAAAATTTTAAAATAAATGAAATTCTATGTTTAATAAAAAATCAAAATGATTTTAATTCAAATAAATTCTTGCGAATGTTTTCAAATAGTCAAAAGTTAAAATTAAACATAATTAATCATTTAGTTTTTACCACCCGTTCGGAATGCCATTCCACAGAGAAGAGCTGTCAAGAAACACCATGGTTGCTCTTTTAAATAAATGGGTTACAATGATGGTGGTACAAACAAGTCTGGCAGATTAGTGAGAGCAATTACACGTATAAACGTACCTAACGTGTGTAGCATATTATAATTAAAAAGGCAAATAATATAATATGTAATATAAAACTCCGTGAAATTACACCAATTACATGGTGCTTGCTGAAACTGCACTCACATACTGGGTACAAAACTTCACTAAGGTCCACCAGTCCCTTGAAATGCCGGTCCAGTGCCCTCCATGTGATTGGAGGAGGCCCGACTCAGCAGTGGGTAATTTATGGTCTGCGACGTATACAATAACTACCAATAAAAATAAATTGGGTTATGGCAGGATTGAACTTGTTTGGTATTGTATGGTTTCATAGACGCCAATCAGGTTTCAGAGGACATGATACAAAATTAGTTCAAATCTTCTGTTAAAGTCAAGCATCTAGCTAGTGATAGTGATCACTACATATTATAAAACAAAGTCCCGGTCGTCTGTCCGTCCCTATGTATGCTTAATAATGCTTAAATCTTTTAAACTACGCAACGTATTTTGATGCGGTTTTTTTCATAGATAGAGTGATTCAAGAGGAAGGTTTATATGTATAACACATCCATAATATTGTAGAGAAACAGTGATAAATTAAGAAATTCATCATTGCACCCGTGCGAAGCCGGGGCGGGTCGCTGGTCCTTAAATAAATTCATTTGTTACTTACATAGGGCACAAAATAGTTAAAAATCTAGGCCACGGATAGAATTCAGGAAAATTTAAATTACAAAACCGTCATAAAAAGAAAATAAACCGCTTTGGCGCGAAAAGCGATGGAAGACAAACGGGGACAGTTCATTATGGAACGTTTGAAAAAAGAATAGAGAACAATGCTTTGACGTTTGCTTGCGGAATTTAATGTATGAATGCCGGTTGCAATTTTCTTTCTCACTGTGGTCTTGAATTATAGTTCGTTGTCTATGGACTGGTCTAACAAATTGAAATTAAATTATGTTCTAAACATGAATATTCTAAATCCTAGCATATTATTATATTGAGATTTTAAATATTGTCACTCTTTGTTCACATTGGGGTACACAATTTTCCACAAGTTATTATTTTAAATGAAAACAATTTCCATCGTCTACTTTCATTACCGCTTTCATCCGTGCTTGTTGATCCAGGATACTCTTGGCCTTACTTTACTATAGAACATTTTAAATTTAGTCTAGATTCTTTGCAAATCGGTTTTCTTAACCCACTTTCATCCACTTGATCTGTGGACCCAAACCATCCAAATCATAATTCAATATTATGTAAAAAGCATCATATTGAACAAATTGAAAATATATATATAAATATCATACCGTATTTATTAAACGCATATGTACTTTAAAATGGAAACGTATATTTTAGACATTAAAATAATTCAAAGTTATGTAGATTTAGTTTCACTGGTCTACAACGTAGTTAACTGGAAGTTACATTCATAAAATGTCTCAAGCGATAGGCGATAGCGGGGATGGGCTAGTAAAATATTTGTCATAAATAGTCTGCCTAGCTAATAACTGCACACTGCTGAGTTGATCCTCTTCCCAAATTCAAAGAAGGGAATAAGGCAATTGTATGCTATTCATGTTGATGTGACGGATTAAGAATGCATAGTACACCGTCTCATTCCAGCTCGAGGATATCTTAAAAGACTGGGCAGAAAACCTAGTCTTAAAAGAAAAAAAAAATCTGCTTCACTCGTTTTGTCATCGTGTTAAAGAATTCCCTCCAAGTCTTCAGATGAATTTTAAACTCAGTTGCGGGATGAGATATGGGCTAAGGGGAAGATGACTTAGCACAGAAGAATACGCAATGTTTTTTTTAAAATCAAGTTTTCTTTTTTCTCTATTGTCAGACCATTTCTTTAATCAATGTTACGACACCTACGCGATCAAGGTCTGCGTGGCCCACAATTTATGAGACTTCACTATCACTACATAGTATAAAACAAAGTCACTGTCGTCAGTCCGTCCCTGTGTATGCTTAAATCTTTAAAACAACGAAACGGATTTTGAAAGGTTTTTTAATAGATTGAGTGATTCAAGGGGCAGGTTATACGTACAATACATGCTTAATATTGTAGAGAAACACTGATAAATTGAAATTTAGATTTCCATCATTGCACCCGTGCGAAGCCGGGGAGGGTCGCTAGTAAGTTATGAAACGCATGGTGACGGATTAGGAATATGTTGTGTGACCGACTCCATTCTATCCCGAGGGTGTCGTAAGAGCCAGCCAAAGAAAATGACAAGGCCGATAACCAAGGTGCGATAGAAGGAAAGCTTGATACGAAACCCGGTGCCAACCTCTGTCAGTCTGTCTGGCCAGCGTGAAACAGTAGGCATTACCCTACATGTGATTGGTTTTTTGATTGACCGCGTTCCGGAAGGCGCCGTGCTGGTAGGCCTCCCACACGGTGGACCGACGACTGGTTAAGGTCGCCGGAAAGCAGTGGATGCGGGCGGCCCAGGACCGGCCTTTGTGGAGATCCTGGGGGGAGGCCTATGTCCAGCAGTGGACGTCTTTTGGCTGAAATGATGAATGATGATGATGATTGGAGGAGGCCCGACTTAACAGTAGGTCGTCTATAATCTTAGTAGTAGCAGAATTATAAAAATATGTTCAAATCGCTGTAAGCTTATTACTTGAGCCTAGTCCAGTGTAAGCGCCCATTAACTTCTCCATAGAATGGAGTAAACGAACATTTTTTCCCTGTTCCCGCATTCGGCCGCCAGGCGAGGCTTAGCGCTAGTGCTGTTTTATTTTTCAAAACAGTTAATTGCCTCCGTTACCAGGTCCGTGTTTTTTTTAATGTTCTTTCTGCGCATATAGAGCGTGGCGGATGAAAACACGAGTAATTTTCTTTCAAAGCTGGTTATATTGTTTTTTTATTCTTTGAATGCATGTTTATCTGACCAAAGGGTCAAGTTTCTGCCTGAATTTTCTTTTTCTAAAGATTATTTTGATTTAGCGGCTGATATCTTAACGGTTCTGATCGTGTTATTTTATACAATTTAAACAATGCAATGCGCAAAGATCGTGAAATCCTAAGATATCATTATTTTAGTTTTTGTCAATAGCTTTGCTTTTAGACTTATATTTTAAGTTACACTTGTCTGAATACAATTATGTGAGTCTCATGCTCTTTCATATTGTATTTTATAAACACACATACATACAACTAGACAAAATATCTAAAAAATATTGTTATGGGGTCTATTGCAAATATGTCCAAAAACTCCAATATCTCCCAAGTACAGACTTTTAGATTTTTGTTTAATGTACTCATATGATAGTCTACTTAAAACAGTACTACGATAGTATAGAGTATTTGTTACACCTTGTAGAGCCTCCACTAATTATAAAACAAACAAGTCATTAAAAAATGCCTAGTTTGTCGCAACTTGTTGTCGAATGCAGGTACAAATTCGCTTAAACCCTTATACGTGCATTTCATTCGTGCAAAACTTTTAACAATTCTTCGACAATATTCGTCGAGCAATTCCAACGAAACTTCGTGTTGTGACAACGTACGGAGACTGGGTAATTGCGTCGCAAGAACCAGTTTCTGCCTGCAAGTGGCAATAAAATGTTTTCAAAAGCATTTCCAAAGATTTATTGGTCGAATAACATTAGTCGATGTTTAAGTTACCATGTTTTATTATTGGTTTGAGGTTGTAGTGTAGTGGCTTTGAAAAACAATTATAATAACTTTAATTTTCAGTTAAGTCAAAATTTTACAATTAAAAAAATTAATAATGATATTATTTACCTTTTTTCGTTAGTGACTTTAATTCCTTTGACCCCAGGCTTGCGTGATGGAAAGCCAGGGTCTAATATAGAGCAGGGAAATTCAAGGAAATGTCCTGTCAGGCACTCTCACATACACACGACAATACACAGTAAAACTGCTTGGCGCCGGACCTAGATGTGAGGTAGCTAACCGGGCGGACCCTTAGATCCTAACACCAAGCGTGCTGGGTTTTGTTGACTTTTACAACACGCGTTAATTCCCAGCGTGCGGTGGGGAAGTTTTATATTCTGCCCGTCCCCACACGGGGGAAAAACAGCAATGAGCTTTAAGATACTGTAGTGACCACATGCTACATACTTTACACAGTTTACCCGAAAAATCTGAACAAGCATCAAGAAATATCGCCTGCAAATGCGAGAATTACCAAAAAGTCCTACACCGCGATAGCGAAATTTCAAGAGCAATTCGCAAGTGAACGCAGTGCCTATCCCCCGACTACAACTATCGGGGGGATAGATAGGCTTTGCGACCCCTAGCCAGACATCCCACCTCGGCCGGCTGGATGATCATCCCTTTGCGCCTAAAATACCATTATTATTGTTCCAAGTAAAGAAGCAACTCGTTTGCGAATAAGCGCGTTGAAGGTTCCCATCCTTGAATATACACATATGGATTGTATGTATTGTATGACATGATGGATTTTGTAGTGACAAAATCTGGCAGCTCTAAAATTATCCTCAAGGCATTGGTATATTAAAACGTTGGGAGACATCTGTGAATGCTGGACCCATAGGCTACTCGTGTAGAAGGTTTGACAATGCAAATGGTCCACAAGTTACGCAACGCGTATTATGTAGGTTGGAAGCCATTGTATTATAACATCTGGCCACTTTCTGTGTGGTGACAGATTAAGGATACATAGTATCCCCACCCCATTTCATCCCGAGGGTGTCGTAGGAGCCAACAAAAGGACATGATAAGGCCGCTAGAGAAGGAAACGCTACAGAAGGAAACGCTAGAGAAGGAAGAACGAAACTCTGTGACAACCCGTCTGGTCAGATGGGACAGTAGACTAATTACCCTCCTTGTAGTTGGAGGAGGCCCAACTCAGCACTGGGTGAAATATGGGCTGAGAAGAAGAAGAAGATCTGGCCAAAGATGTTATTATCGTCGAGTATCAGAGATTCTTTTTTTTTTTCATATTTCTTCATACTACTACTACTCCTCAAGCCATAGATTACCCACTGTTGAGTCCGGCCTCCTCCAGTAACCTGGAGAGCCTACTATGCCCCACTGGCCAGACTAGTTGGCATAGGTTTTCGTATCAATTTTGCTTTCTCTTACAGCTAGGTTTCCGATCATATGATTTCGTTCTGTATATCTTACGAGACCCTCAGGATGGAATAGGTTGGTGTCACTATGTATTCTAAATCCGTCACCACACGGAATACAATTCTTTTATAATCTATAAGAAGTTTTCCGAAGTTCAGAAGAAAATATCCTAAGAAAAATATTATCTCAAGTCTCAATAATGCTGCCGTTAGCCGGAGGCACTTAATCCTACTCTCAGTTCTTGCATCGGTACGGAATTTTAAAATGTCTCTGCATTTAAAATTGATATGATGTCGCAGAAATACTGTTTATAAATGCCTTAGTTCTTACGCAAACCGCTTAGCTATTCTTCATAATGACTAAGATGAGAATTCTTGGGAATATAATGTTTGACAATAACATGACAGGTTAAAAAAACACTATGGTTATAACGAAATTATAGGTGAAACTACTGATTATGATACTGTGTGTAAAATTTCAGGGAAAAATCGACTTTAGATACCTAAAAATATAATTCAACTTATTAATGATTTTATGTAGGTTTGCATATTTTTATTTCATCAAAAATTATAAAACATATGCAATATGCAAACTAACATTTAGTTTGCATATTGCATATGTTTTATAATTTTTGCTTTTTAGTGTCTTGAATAGGTTGTTCTGTAAACTACAGTAGGATTGTTCTGAATTAAATGGGACCAAATGGCAATTATGCCTCATCAAACTAAAGAAGAATCACGTAAATCGGATGATAAATCTCAGCGTATCGGTGTACATACATAAAAATACCAATCGAATTGATAATCTCCTCCTTTTTGAAGAGTCGGTAAAAAATTGTGCGCAAAGGGATGATCATCCAGCGAGATGAAGTGGTATGTCTGGAAGGGGGCCTATCTCCAGATAACTGTAGTAGGGAATTTCTTAACCGTGTGATTTGCTCTGTAAACTTTGCTATCGCGATGTAGGACTTTTTGGTAATTCTCGCATTTGTAAGCGATATTTCTTGACGTTATTGGTTCATATATTTCGGATAAATTGTGTAAAGTATGTAGCATGGTGATAAACATGCGCAATGTTTTCCTTTTATAATGTTGTACACCAGTTGGTGACTAATAAATTCATAAAAAAACACTAAAAACCGAAGAAATATAACAATAAAAGTCAGTTACTAAGCCTATAGTTGGTTGGTTTTTAATGGAATCCTTCGTCGTTTCAGCCCATAAATGACCAAGTATTGAGTCGGGCCTCCTCCATATTTATAGAGGGAAATAATCCTGTAATACGCTGGCAAAACGGGTTGGGTTATCTGTCAACCCGTCAACAGGGTTTGAATAAAGTTTTCCTTCTAGGAGATCTGGCTTTTGGGTTCCTTTAGTCGACTCTTACGACACCCTCAGGATGATATGGGTTGGTGACATTGTGTATCTTAAATCCGTCATCATACAGAAGGACTGGAACCCTTGTTTTGTGGTAATGTCCTGGTTCAGAACAATGTATTAAGATAAAATGTGACACTATTTAGTCGAAATCCACCATGACACAAACAAGTACATGTAAATACAATAGCAAAAGTAAGTTTATAGCAAATGTACGGTAAGTTTACCACATTACTAAACTTTGCGGTTGTACACAAAGGAATCGTAAAGTGTGAAACACAGTATCTACGGAGACTTGCACAGCAATTTCACGCTTATGAGGGCATTAAAATTTTCCGGGCACCCTTTATGTGCGTATGTGACCAAGATAACAAAATTATGACGTTAATTATACTAATTCGTTTTCGTAGTCGCCTCTTGATTTAGGAGAGGCAGCTGGTTTAAGTGCGGATTAACTTTACGAACAGGTTTCTGTAATTCATTGTAGTATGCACAAACTTAAGTGGCAGTGGGCAGGGCACATAGTTCGCAGGACCGACGCCCAATGGGGCAGAAAAGTCCTCAAGTGGCGACGGCGTTCCGGAAAGCGCAATGCTAGTAGGATTCCCGGACATTGGACCTATGACCTGGTTAAGGTTGAGGACCGGCCGTTGTGGAAATCCTTATCCAGCAGTAGACGCCCTTCGGCTATTCATCTTAAATCTTCGATATATTTTTGTGTAATAAAGAAATGCTAATAAAAAATAGGCTTTAAAATTTAATGACAGCTTTAAAATAAATAATAAATAAATATCCTTGGACATTTCACACAACGCCATCTCGTCCCAAGCTAAGCAACTTAATGCTTGTGTTATGGTAACGAGATGGATGATAAACTACTTATATATTTTTTTTTGTAAATACATACATATCATAGATAGAAATGACACCCAGACTCCGAGCCAGTGCCTCTGGTTTAGACAAAGACACTTGCCCGACCCCGGAATCGAACTCGGGACCCGTTGATCCAAAGGCGGCACATCTAACCACTAGACCAACGAGGCAGTCAAAAAGAAATCTTCGTGTTAATTGCTTAATGCTTACCGCTGCGCAGCGGTTATGTGGGACTCCGGAACACTCGACTACCCAATATAACCCTAGCGGTATACCCTCACACGTCTGTGTCAAGTCATTGAGGCTTGTGTCAGTGGTAGGTCCCCCAATCCATCACTAGCCTCTAAGGCGAGGGTAGAAGGGTGGCGTAACGTGACCTCTTTCCCCTCCCCGTCCTCAGCCACGGCGCGGAACAGCCAGAGCTCCCGCTGCGACCCGCCTCGCCACCGCCTTCTGCGTCATAACGGCCTCGCAGAAGGAAGCCACGCCAGCCCTCGAACCAACCAGGTTGACCGCCAACTCGAGGACGCTGGTGCACCGCAGTGGTTTAGGGCTCGCAGGGCAACTCTGAGAAGAGAGTCCTGGACTCTGAACCCGCTACGTTCTTCGTCTTGTCTCTCTCCGTGGGCCCGATACGCATTTGACCCTGAGCCGATATGGCCCCAGCGGATCTTGAAGGCACGCAAGGCCATCATGATCAATTTATAGGAACCTAAATAAAAAAGGAGTAATTTATGCGATAATGACGAATGAAACAAAATCTTTTATTGTCGAAACTACCTTTCGATATTCAAATAAAACCTTTTTATTTTTAGTCTCATATTCACGCAGTTTCATCGCGATAGGCCTGGCTATAAAATGTATTTGCACTAACCATATTACGACAAAGTGTGGATAACTTTCGGATATTCACCCTAAGTGTTTCAAGTGTCTTCGTGCTCAACTGACCGCAGCCCCAAATGGCCCGTCTAATTTGTATATTTACGAGCTTAGTTTGGATGGCTGGATGCCGCCTGATGCCATTTTTAAAGTCCCTCGAGACAGATCTTTGCCTTTGAACGTGGATATTATTAAAAATTTAGAGATGAGGGTCTATTGCGAACTTGTCCATATCTGCAAATATAGGATTGCGTAGAATGAGTAAATATTTTTCAACGCTTGGTAAATGTCGGGATGAAATATAGGTTTTGAGCAGTCTCCTTAAATTTTATTAAAATAAACTTATTGGCTAGTCCCGAGCAGCTCACAGTTAGATTAAAAAAAAATGGGTAAAATTACGTATAGGACACTACTAGTTCTCAGTCTATACATGACCCACTACTGAGTCGGGCCTCCTCCAATTACATGGAGGGTAATTAGCCTACTGTGCCACTCAGGCCAGACTGGTTGGTACAGAGTTTCGTTTCAAATTCTTCTTCTCTTGCGGCTTCCTCTTCGGCCTTGTCATTTCCTTTTGTTGGCATTTACGACACCCTCAGGCTGGAATGGGGTGGTGACAATATCTATTCTAAATCCGGCACCACACGGAAGACGTTTCACTATCACTTCATAGTCACTACATAGTATAAAACAAAGTCGCTGTCGTCTGTCCGTCTATAAGTATGCTTAAGACTTTACAAGAACGCAACGAACTTTGAAGCGTTTTTTTAATAGATTTTTATTTTATTTGGGAAAACAAACGGCTATACATTAAAAAACAAGTAAAAAACAATATCACTACATAGTTAAACAAATGCATAGCCAACCACATTTTCCACATATAGCTAAATAAGTGTAACAGTGTTATTAAGTTTATAGTCTATAGAGTCTACATAGTTAGATAGAGTTTAGAGGAAGGTTTATATGTATAAAACATGCATAATATTGTAGAGAAACACTGATAAATTTAGATGTTCATCATTGCACCCGCGCGTAGCCGGGACGGGTCGCTAATAGAATGATATTTTGTATTTCATATTCGCGTTATAGTGAAACTTTTAACTACTGTTTCACTATTATGGAAACCTAAAATATTATAGACTAGCGACCCGCCCCGGCTTCGCACGGGTGCAATGATGAACCACTAAATTTACGTATGTTTCTCTACAAAATTATGGACTATCTATTAAAAAAACCGCTTCAAGATCCGTTGCGTAGTTTTAAAGAATTAAGCATACATAGGGACGGACAGACGACAGCGACTTTGTTTTATAATATGTAGTGATAGTGATGATAAAGGTTGTCTGGAAGAAATCGCCTTGTGCGATAAGACCGCCCATTGTACATTTCTTTGTTTTATTTCTCTGATGCCATGTTAACCTTTTCTATTATTGGTGTACAATAAAGAGTATTCTATTCTATAATGATGATGCTTACCACATTGATCTTGATTCTTGGTTCCCAAACTGGTCCAGGAACCCCAGGGGTCCACGAAAGATTCAATTTGGGTCTATATTGGCGTGACATAAAATGGCTTACTACTACTAATCACTGATGATATAGATCGGTGGTTCACACAAAAAAAAAACAAGAAGAGAAATTTGTTAAAATGTGATAAAACCGGCTTTGGTATTAACATCTATGACAATCATCATATGAAGTCTGTAGTAGCATGACAACAGATCAAAATTTATTCCATAAACACTAACTTAAGTAATATGTACTTACAAAACACTAACTTAAGTAATAAAACAAGACTAAAAATACCAAATAACCTAAAACTTAAATACTAAAATATATTATTTAAAGGAGTCCCTTTAGGCAAGGTTCCGAAGAAACTGGCAGCGTTCCCCTTTTGAATCGCTAGACTGATTCTTTGTCCGAGGTAGCTACCAGCTCTTCGGTCTCCTGTGATGTCGACTAACCTTTTTGCTATTTCCTTAAAAAGGCTTATAGCGCTAGGACCCCACGGACCAAGGGTCTCGACACCGAATGGGACAAATTCATATTCGGAGCCTAGACCCCTGTATTTGTGTGCTTTAGCTTTTTCAGCCGCTTCACAAGCCGCACCAGCTCTGTTGTTGGTTCCATGTAGATGGGAAGGGGCAAGTGTGTCTGAACAGGTTGCATCCCACACCAGCACCCGACCCATCTTCCATGGAATCAAACTCATACCGTCCGGTCTCTTACCATCGTCTCTTGCAATGCCAGTCGGCTCAAGTAGACTGGGCACGTTGACGGAGGTAAGGGACCGGCGTATGATATCGTTAAGTGCGGCATGTCTCGAGAAGCGGCCTGCACTTTTTTGGCATGACAGTCCGTGATGTCCTAGCTTGTCGACATCACTGCCACAGGGACATTTATGAGGAGCGCAGACCGGAACCCCAAGCCGTAGACAGGTTGCGATTCGAAGCGTGTCAGGCTCAAGAAATGTTCCCGTTTTTGACGAAGGGTACGCGTGAAGCCAGTAGCCGGCCTCGTGCGCACCCACGGCCAAAAGCCTAGCACGCGCCGAACCCGTACTACAGCTTAAAAGGTTGTCATATGACAATTTGCAGTTTATGTCATCCCAGCTCCTCTGCGAATTTGGGGAAGATGGAAAATTTTGACCTGGACATGCAATTAAGAAAGCGTTTCTAGCTTCTTCCAAGCCAGCAATCTCAAAGTTTGAAGGGGATGCCCTTAAAATTGTACTTATGAGACTTGCTGAACTATGGACAGAAGATAGGAAGGCTGGTAAAGCGACACTGGAAATTTTGCGAATCCCTAGACCACCATAGCGGATGGGTAGGGATGCTTGGGTCCAAGAATGCTCGTTCAGCTGCATATTAAGTACCGATTCTAAGCTAATTTTGATTAAGTCGTCCACTTGTGTCAAAAGATCTGGGCGATTCCAAAAGGAGCAGCAACGGAGCACATATGTAAATTTTGGGACGAAAAGACAGAATTTTAAGATACAAAGTGCATAGTGTGGACTAATTTCAAGTAGACGGTCAGCAGAATTTTGAAATTTAGTAATTGAATTATTAATATATTCAGCAAAAGATACATCAAAAATTGGAGCACCTAGAAGGTAAAGGGAATTACTGGTAACTATTTTAATATTTGGAGCCAAAATATTGAATTTTAGTTTTACGTCATTCAAATTTAAGTCACAGTTATTTATAAAAAGTTCACATTTGCTAAAATTAAGCTCCAAACCAATGGCTTCAAATTTATTTTTGATTATAAAAAGGTCCGATAACACAGTATCCACATCACCTCCTAGGGTTCCGTCGTCCAAATACCAAACGTTGAATTTAGAATTTAATTTTTTTATTATCGGGTTTATAGCCAAACTAAAAATTGCAGGCCCAAGGGGATCACCCTGTTGACAACCTACTTCCGAGGACAGTTCATTGGAACGATATAACAATTTTGTTGGTTCAGCGTAACTGAGAAGAAGATAATTGTATATTTCCGGTATATGTTGTTTTATTTCCGTCAGCAGGGTATCCCTATTTACCGAATTGAAAGCATTTTTGACATCAATTTTGAGCAACACGTCAGGCTGGCCGTAAGTTAGGAAAGAGCGTAGGGCATGGACGGCTGCCTCACACCCTCCTTTTACACCGAAGCCTAACTGTACGGGTTCAAATTCCGAATTTAATTTTGGTAAAATATGTCGAATAGCAATTTTGGAGGCCAGACGTCGTAGTGTTGATCCAACAGCAATTGGTCTCACCCCTCCGTCCTTTTTGGTGAGGGCAATGAGGTTCGCGCCGAAAAGAATGGGAACAATTTCTGGATTGACGTTGCCGGAATACATAAAGTTGATCAATTTAGTGATCGAATTTACCAGCTGCTCGCCTGCATCACCCACAGAATGCGATGTTAAGTCTTTCAAATGTTGGGGTGAGATTCCATCCAAACCTGCAGCCGAACCTGGTTTAAAAGATAAAATGGCATCCGTAACATCTTTGTTTTGAATTTGAAGGCATGCTTGCCCTGCTGTTGGTGGGTCGAGAAAATATGGGGTCGCTGGAGCTGGAGGATGTTTTGTCCTTAAGGCCTGAAGGGTGTCAGGGGTATCTGGTGATAGCACGTCGTTGGAGAACAAAAGGCGAGCGGCACCTTTGAGATCTCCGTCACAGATTTTGTTTTCAATAAGTTTTTTGCGATTGTGAGGGGCATCATGTTTGAATATAGGTGCGGGAGAAGGTGAGGAGCTTACAGCACAGTTATTCTTAATCTTTTGTGTCAAGGATAAATTCGGTTCATCAGTTTTTATTATATGTAGTGTGCTATATGAAAATAAAAATAGGTTCATCCAGTCTTGAGCACAATTGTTTAGGTAACATTTCTGGATTAATTGTGCCAAATGTGTAGCAACGGTTATTCGAGCTCCTCGAGGGATTCTTTTAACTATGGGTATACTATTTTTCAAATGGCTAAGATATGTGTGGAAAGGAGTTGGATCGTTGGCTACATAAGCAGGAGCACTCGGAATAATGGGATGGATGTCTAAAGGTGTACTGATTTGGCTGTTACATTTCCTGTGTGTTTTAGTTGTGTGAATGTTGAGGCCTTTCAAAGATTTGAAAGACTTGTTGCACTGAGTACATGTATGGATCGCGTTCGACGTGCCATCACAAGATTGGGTCCCGGACTGCATTCACAATACCGAAATACCAAAAAAAAATATCTTAAAACAAATATAAAACACAATAAACCAACTTAAAATGTACACTGAAAACATAAATATGTCAAAGTCAAAATAAGACGGCTGCTTGAATTGGTAGGAAGACGCATGCGTCGACACGTAGGTGCGTCACAGGATGGTCTTCTAATTGGACGCTGCAGTGGGAGTCACCTAGCGACGCATATCGTCGCTAGGACAACCGATGGCGGCCTTAGCAACCCCGTCATGAAATTAACACAAACAGATTAGAATTGTTTAAAGGGTCTATGGTGGGAGCTACAATACAAACCCCATGCGCACATATGAAAAATAACTTGATAAATATTTAAAAGCAGGTCTGAGCCGTCAGAAAAATAAAATGGCTTAAAAATAAATATTTTAAGTGACCTGGCCCTGCTTGTCACTTGTTGTTTAGATAATTATACAAAATAGTTTAACCAAAGCTAGATGCTGGATTACCAGAGTGGAGACGGCAATCACTCAAGTGTTAACAAACCAGGCCTGAAGAATTTCTTGACATTCTTGACATTATGCATCCTCAATAAAAATTTCTCCATCCTCAATAAAATTTCTCTATCACTCGGGTTTGCTGTTAGAAAACTCATATATGAATTAAGCTCGCCTTTGTACATGTAATTACAAATGTATATTTCTGCTTTAGGTTAATTATTTGTGTACAATAAAGAATAAAAATAAAATATATCCGTACTATCTTCATTCTTCTTCTTTTATTCTTTCGTCAAGGCTGTAATATTTTTGTTACACCCTGTATAGACTGACATAATTCAAAAGCATTGTAGTAGAGCTCCAAGACTAACAGTGCAAGTCCCATCTATTTGTCCCATGTGGTCAGCGGTCCACATCCCTTAAATGAACCGACTAATTTCTTTATTTATGACCTCACGACATGGGGTTGTGTTGAGGGTCATTTAATGCCGGCTGGGGAGTCGAAACGCGTGAGATGTTTTTCTTTGTGTGCATGGCGTAAAAGTCAATTAAGTATTTATGTGGCAGTTCTGACTCCATTGGTTTTTTGAGTTGTGGAATCGAGTCATTTCATTATGCTCGTGTGATAATACGATTCCATGTGCTGACAGATTGCAAATATATGATTCACCATCATCGTATTCCATTTTAGTAGGTCGCGCTATTGTTGTTTTCTATTTATGTCTCTAGATTATACAAAGACACATGCCCGGCCCCGGAATTGAACCGGGAACTCGTGTTGCGAAGGCAGCACATTCAACCATTAGACCAATAAGGCAGAAAAAGCATACATAAATTAAAAACAAAACTAGAAAGTGTGGTTAAATAAATGTTGGAACTAAGGAGGTTTTAAATTATTCAACAAACAAATTTCTAAATTCCGAACACTTCGTTTTTCAAACATCGGTCCCGCAACTTCACAATTCCAGTTCTAAATTCAAAACCGTATTTCAAGATTGCCACTTTCCAACTGACAGTGTCGCCATCCTGACTGGCAATTGTTTTACGCTTTGGCACCGCTAACCAGAGTGGCGGCTGATTTATATGCTGGCTTTCCAATTAGCAGTGGTTTTCGTTTTATTTATACGTGCTCTTTCCATTTGCAACACTTTTGGCTTCCTAGCACTGTCCTGTTTGATCGCACTACGGGAGGATTTAATTTAGTTCTCAATTAAGTGTTAGCGATTTATGGAACCTGTGTTAGTATTTATTTTAGAGCAGGTTTTTGTAGATTAAAGTCGAGATAGCTTTTACTGATAGCAATGAGAAAACATGTGGTAAAGGATTTAGTATTTATATGTCACCACTCCTATTGAGTAGGGATTCCTCCATATTCATGGAGGGAAATTAGCCTACTGTGCCACGTTGGCACGACGGGTTGGCACAGGGTTTGTATCAAGTTTCCTTCTCCTGTAGCTAGGTAACTAGGACAAGGCCGATAACCTACACGCAAAAGAACGAAAACTTGATACGTAACCTGTGCCAGCGGGGCACAGTAGGCTAATTACCCACCATGTAACTGGAGGACGCCCGAGTCAGCAGTGGATCATGTATGGGCTGAATAGAAGAAGAAAACAATGTATGATACATTTTAGATTAAAAAGTTTTATATATATAGTAATAATCAATAACTAAATAGTAATTAGATATAATATCTTATATCATCAATTGTAATGTACCAATACAACATATATGGGTCACCGACATAGCCCACAGGATTGCCAAACTTAAGTGGCAGATGGGGCAGAAACGTCCTGGAATGGCGACCGCGTTCCGGAAAGCGCAGTGCTGCTAGGCCACACGGTGGACCGATGACCTGATTAAGGTCGCTGGAAAACGATGGATGCGGGCGGCCCAGGACCAATCTTTGTGGAAATCTTTGGGGGAGGCCTATGTCCAGCAGTGGACGTCTTTTGGCTGAAATGATGATGATGAATACAACATATTGAAATATTGTACTTAAAAGTATAACGTATGATACTTTAACAATGTAGGTAAAGATCATAACATTTTTGATATCTAGGAAAGTAACTCCAAAATGTTCTAGAAAGTATCAAGGCAGAGATATATTAATTGAATTGCGAGCTCGCCTGAAGTTAGTCTTTCGAAGTCAATGTTTGAAATGAAAATAAATCTTTAAACCGTTCGTATACTTTCATGATAGATTCAATACGACAAAGTGCTGAATTTTGTCAATAAATTTATCTATATTTTAACAAAGTATGCATTGCGAAAGTCGCACTTATTGGGTGATGCGTAGTGCTCTTAATCTGCAGTTTAAGCTCATCCGTAGTCTCTTCCATGTTTGGGAGGGTAAATCATCATCATAATTTCAGCCAACAGACGTAGGGCGCTCCCAAGGATTACAGCAACGACGGGCCTGAGCCGCCCGACGGCTACCTCAACCAGATCGTTCGTCCACTGCACTTTCATCGATTTCGCCACTCGAGGACATTTCTGTCCCATCGCCTGTCAGTTCTGGGAGCTATGTGCCCCGCCCACTGTCGCATATGTATGGCAATCATGTGGGCTTTGTTAGTTAGGATAGCCAAATGAACTCCACGGATGGACATGGTCCTACGCCAAGAATGTCGATGATGAATCCGCATCCATCGGTTTCCAGAGATCTTCCCAGTCAAATGGCATGCCTATTTTTTGTACAAGAATTACAGAACAAGAAAAAAGGTATTACATAACGTGTTCACCAAGATTAACAGATATAACAGTGTGGACTTAAACTTGAAGAATTCGTCAACATTATAGCCTTTATAAACTCTCGTTGGTACAGTTTCTTGAGCGAATATTGGTTAGTTAATTATCAACTACACATAAACATTGAAAGATTTAAACATTTGTCCACTGAAATTGGAGTATGTGTGTAAATTTTTCAAATAACTATATATTATTAGATGATCATTTCAAATCATTTCACGTAACAATTACTTTCCCTAACCTATGAGTTAATTATTTATCGACCCCATCAACTTTGAATGATAATTTTAATCCTGTGTCAACTCAAGTAAGAGAGTATGTAATTCAGCATCTCTTTAGAATTTTCAAAATTAAATTAATTGGGGTGCACTCCAATCAATTTAATTTTTCCTCTGAATTACTTTCCTAAAGTCCAAAGTTGAATATTCATTTTGAAAGTTATTTTATGGCGCCGTGTATTGGTACTATTCAACTCAGTGTCAATTCAAATAAGAGTGTATACTCGTATGTAAATTTGAAGAGTCCTATATAGGCCCTCTTTGGAGTTAATTGTTGATTCGACCCGACTCTGCCTTTTGTGAATGGCAATATACCGTTGTCGGTGGCATTTGAGGTCACTACAAGTTCTCGATTGCTTCTGTGAATTTGTTCAGTGCAAAGTTTTTGTTTGCTAACGTTGTATACTGTGGAAAGTAAATCTATTTGGACACTGGTGCTGCTTATGCGTAGATTAAATACTAAATGAATAAGATCAGGGTGCTGGGTTTTTGATTAGAAACCATAAAGTCAACCCATGTCGTCCTAAAGGGGTAAAAGAGTACTAAAAAATCTAATAACATTACGGTAGAAGACGAAACGTTTGATATCGAAACATGTATGCACTCGTGTAAATTAATATTCCTCCTTTAATTTGGAAGAGGTCTTACTCGACAGTGGGTCGTTGGGTTTAACCGATGATGGAATAAGGGTATTAGACGAGAAAGTGTATAAAAAATCGATTTAAACCAGCTTCTAGAAAAAATACTCGCAAAATTGCTGTATTCCCAGAAGATTTCTATAAAATGAATAGACCTCAAAAAGGTACAAAAAACAAAATCACAGGAGCAATTAACAGAGAAAAATTTCCGCACACCCTTTGTTGTTTCTATTAAAAAATAACTTGGATTAGCCTGGTGGTAAATTAATGGGAGGCTAAACAATGAACGGAATCCATGGACTGGGGGAAGCGTACATTAAACCGGGCTATTGTTGGACTTGCAACACAGTGTTCATATGATAAGCAGCAAGCAGACTTCTTACTGACTTAACAAACATGATACATACACAGCGTTGCGACGATAAGACTTCAATAAATACATGTGATAACAAGTGGGTACAATGCAATGCATCTGTCGGGTTTCATAAAAATAAAATTTTTAAAATATCTCAAAATATTAGATAGGCCCTACAAAATCCCTTTTTTGAAAATAACCTATTTGGTTTCCTAAGTGTCCATGTGTTTTAGAATAAATATTGTCACAATATTTTACATACTATGCAAGAGGTGTTAAAGTACCACATAAGGCGGCTAACGTAACAATGCAGAAAACTAATACAATATTGTCTTATCTTCGTATACTTCGAATTGTAATATTACCTTGCGATATAATGTTATAAATGTGTAAACGATGTATTAAGATAATAATAATTACATACTGCTCGGGTTCTACGTTTACTATGCAATTCTGCAAAGAGTCTCGGTATGAAATAATGCCAGATACCTCCAGCCGCTTATTTTCCTGGAATGAATGCATTTGAAATAGACTTATTGGAAGATGCCAGTTCAATTTCTGCTTCATACGATAACAGGGTAGAATATAGAACACTTTGCAGTGTATATACTTAAGAAACGACCTTGCAGAAATGTATATGCTAAGTTCATAATGTACACCACAAGCATAACGAGTCCAACCCGTCACAACTGCGTAAGGACAGCGAAAATTATCTGCAATTACTTTTAATAATATGCTTAAATTATTTTTTTCTATCAGGACCATCCTAATTAACAACTTCAGCAATGGCCATTAGGTTATCATTATTACCATCCAGCACTTTTCTAAGTAGAGAAACACCTCGTGTGCGAATAATCGCGTTGAAGGTTTCCAGGCTTACTTCAACAAACATGGCTGAGGCACTACAAAATCGGGGCAGCCTCAATAGTATCCCAAAGGCATTTTTATAATGCACTCCTAAAGAGTTCACAGACATTTGTGTATGGACCCTTAGGCTGCTCGTGTTATAATAGATTAGGCATCCGAAAAAAACCTCGAAATCAAAATCACGTCCGTAATTTGGTGGCGTATGATATTTCTATTAAGGTCACATTTTTGTGGGTGTTTTTGTTCTCCTACTAGGTTCGATTAGATGTCGTCGGGTGAATTTCTAGACACTAAATTATAGTCTCTACATCGACGATAGTGTACTGAACTCACACCTATCAGTTTTGAAAACAGGGACAAGAAGAATAATTTTCAGTGTACTACGTGACCTTTAAACATAATTAGGGATAGTTAAGGACGAACACAAATTTACGTTGTGACCAGACATAAATTTGTGATGAAGGGTTAACTCTCTAATTAAACTGCTATTGTTTTCTAATTTATAGGACCGTCTTTGAGATCGGGTTTACAAAAATAATACCCTAAATGTTTAGAATGGATGCCTCAGGAAATTAAGATGGCACAATTTCGTCTCTCTCCGAAAATAAAATGGTTGGCAAGTTCCACTTGCTTAAAACCCGGTTATAAGCGGTGAAGCGATTAAAGAAAAACGTCATGGAAAACTGTCGTTGGGCGTGTTGTTCCTTCAAGATAACGCTCCTGCCCATCGATCGGAAGTTGCGCTCAACGCAATCCGCTGTGCTGGCTTCAATCTCCTTGACCACCCACCATATTCTCCGGACTTAGCCCCAAGTGATTTTCACTTATTTCCAAAATTAAAACAGGAAATTCGTGGAACAAAATTTCACGATAATGACGGGGTTATAGCTGCCGTAGAGGACTTTTTCGAGAGTCAAGAAAATAATTTTTTTTCACAAGGAATAAGGAAGTTAGAAACGCGTTATTCTAAATGCATTGCATTGGAGGAAGATTATGTAGAAAAATAAAATATTATTATTTAAATCTTTGCATTTTTTAATATTGATTCCAAGAATTTTTTGATTCACCCTTGTATAACGTGCCCGGTTGATACAGAGAAGAGAAGTCGTTCACAGTATCATGCGGATTTGCAGTTTTGTGTTGGGCTTGGAATTTTGATTAATTTTATAACCGGGTTTTAAGCAAGTGGAACTTGCCAACCATTTTATTTTCGGAGAGAGACGAAATTGTGCCATCTTAATTTCCTGAGGCATCCATTCTAAACATTTAGGGTATCATAGCTTAATCAAGCTATGATCAGCGTAACTCATCCCACCACGTGGCCGGTCACGTAGCCGATACCAACAACATGAATCACGTGCATCATAATGCGCCCCCCAATAGAATGAGAGCTCATTAGTTTTTCGTCGTTCTATAAATCCACCCAGTCATCCCGCGACCACGGACAATGCAAATTGTCTGAAACGTTGGGATTTAAATAAAAGAACACTATCAGAAACATACAGAAATCATTTCTTCCAAAAAAAACATTGGTACTGTCTCGAACCCTGTACCTATTACAATTGGGCGTTGATAACTGCGCCACAGTTTTGATCTATTATAGCTATCTCCGTTTATATTCTAACTTGTTTTAAGTTTTCAATAAAGATCTTATCTAACCTTAATAAAATACAAGCGGAATATAAAGCAGATGCTTCAAGCGAGAACCGTCCTCAGTTTCCTCGGAATCTTACACAAATTATTTTGTACGCCTCTATTTCCAAATATGTAAACACGAAGTACGTAAACGGCCCGTATAAATCACGTTAAACACACATTGTCTTGAATAAAATATCAGTTACATATGCAACATTCGGCATGGGATTGGCAGTACCATACGCGTTTATAGATTTTGCCTTACAAGAAGACTTAAAAGGGTTTTCGTTAATATAAGCTTTGCTTATACTAGTAGTAACGTAGTACAATAATTGCCTCGTTGGTCTAGTGGTTAGATGTGCCGCCTTTGGATCAACGGGTCCCGGGTTCGATTCCGGGGTCGGGCAAGTGTCTTTGTCTAAACCAGAGGCACTGGCTTGGAGTCTGGGTGTCATTTCTATCTATAATATGTATGTATTTACAAAAAAATATGTATTTATGTAGTTTATCATCCATCTCGTTACCATAACACAAGCATTAAGTTGCTTAGCTTGGGACGAGATGGCGTTGTATGTAAATGTCCAAGGATATTATATTATTATTATATTATTTAAATTCCACCATTCGTCTTCTTCTTCACAGACTACTATTTATGTGTGATAGTGATTTCAATGTAGATTTGCTGAAAAAATCATCGAATACTTATACGCTCGTCAGTTCTTTTTTATCATATGGACATACACATACATACTAATGAGCCAACTAGAATTACCATAAATACTTCCGCATGCCTCAACAATTGATTTTGTACTTGGGATTGCACCGAAAAAGCTATTCTTAATTACCTCTTTCTCAATGATCATAAGATAATAGTGGCCAGTTATTAGTACTTCCAGAATACAAAGCAGATGAACTAAAGAACATATATACATAGATATTTGGTAACAGTCTCTCATTGAAATTATATAATCGGGGTTTGAACATACAGTTAAGAATAAATCCTTTAGATCTTATCAACAAAACTAAGACATAGAATAAAATAGAGATAAAATCCAATAATAAAAAAAGGTTAAAATGGCAACAGACAAAATACAAAAAAAAAAGAAATTTACAACGGCGGTCTTATCGTACGTATCGTACTTCTTCCAGGAAGTACTATAATATACGCATACTCATACTATAATATAATATACACTAAGTATGCGTCGCTGTGTTGATTCCAAAAAGATGTCATCATGTTTTGCAAGTACTAAGTTTACTGAATATGTATGATTGTGAGAACTAACAAAATTATTTCATTGGTGAGCGCCGTGTGTTTGCTGGAAAACATGAGTGCTAAGATAATACGCTGCTGAATATTTACAGTGAGCGTTGTTAAAAGCTAGTCTAGACACAGAACAAACATAAAGCACTGCCTGTGTTTGTCCTTTGGCATGCGAGTGTTGTTGTTTATATAATGCCATACGAATTATATAAGGCATGCAACAAATCATCATATTGACGGCCTCGTTGGTCTAGTGGTTAGATGTGCCGCCTTTGGATCAACGGGTCCCGGGTTCGATTCCGGGGTCGGGCCAGTGTCTTTGTCTAAACCAGATGCACTGGCTCGGAGTCTGGGTGCCATTTCTATCTTTAATATGTAAGTATTTACAAAAAAATATGTATATAAGTAGTTTATCATCCATCTCGTTACCATAACAGAAGCATTAAGTTGCTTAGCTTGGGACGAGATGGCGTTGTGTGAAATGTCCAAGGATATATATTTATTAATATTCGTTGTGGCCTCCAATTTCATGAATGGAATCAGCCTAAAACCAGCAATATACGTTGGCCTAGCATTGCCGAGTGAACGCCAATACCAACGTGTAGACGGTATATTTGCATTGTCTGGCCATCGCTCGGTGTCGCTCGCCTAGTCGGTTTCGATACACTTTCCCAACGTTTAGGCAGTAGCACTTGCCTTGTATTAAATTGCCTACGCTCGCGTTGGCCTAAGCTCGGCCAACGTGTATTGCTGGCGTGTTATGCGTGCCGTGTTATGCGGACCATGCAACATGGTCCGCATAACGTCTATCATCAAGTTTTAGTTTTCTTGTCTGGTTGCTTTTTCGCCGTTTAGATGTTCCATGCGACACTTTCAGAATGAAATGCGTGAGTGGTATTATGTTACCCAAAAGCTTCACCAAGTGGAATGCTTAGTTTTAAAAAAGTATCGCGGAATCTAACCGAAGACCCGTGATTCAAAGGCGGCACACCCAACCCAAGACAAACAAGACAGTCAAAATCGTTTGACGATTCGTTAGCCTTTTGTATTTTTTATTTGCAGGTACAAATTTATTGTGCTACTTTCTGACCGAAAGGTTGGCACAATGTTTAATTTCAAGGTTACTTTATCTTGTGGCTTAAATTCGTGAAATATTAGATTTCCTCGAAATTTGATCAAGACTGTTCTAGATGGCCTGATAAAAAAATGTATTCAATTTTTTTTTCATTTATTTTCTGCGCCTTATTAAACAAAGTGACCACAACTGCGTTTGAGATTGCAAAATACCTTATGGAAAATGGCTGTAACACTTGCTTATAATTAATATTAAAAAAAGAGTGTTGATACAGACTCACTCCTTTTTTCTTTATAGTGTATCTTTATAATATGTATCGATCGTTTTAGTAAATCGTCCAGCTTACCGTGCTTTTATTCTATGTGGCTTATTTGAAGCAAGGAGATAATAGTTGAAGAACAAATGATAATATCTTTTGTTCTGTTTTTAGATAGAACTATTCAACATATGAAATTTGAAGCAACATCAGTGAAATTACATCTCATCATCACAGATAGGTATCTTTGACTAACACAAGTTACTGCACGACCCCGGAATCGAATTAGACAAAAAATCCTTTTTTTAAAGTCATCTTACAACTAGATGTATTCTCAAATCGTGAAATTCCAAAAGTAATAATCAGGTTTCGATTTTAATTAAAAGATGTGTTTGTAATGTAATCAATATAATGTAGTATCTAAAGTACTGTTATGTTAGAAAAAGCGAAAGGTCTAGTTGGAAAATACTATTTCTACTACAGTAGAAGAAGTATTTCTCAGAACTAGTTGTACTGAGTAAGGCCCCCCAACTAGAGATGGGCAGTGGGAAAAGACCCAACGGGAATATACCCAGTTTTTTCCCATTTGGGGAAAAACCGGGTATTTATGAGGGAAATAACCAATAGACGGGGTATTTTCATTATTTGACGCAATTATCATGATCTTAATAAGTTAAAAATTTTTTTAATTTTTAGACCATACGCAGCGAAAAATTGGTACTTTGTGTCAGGGCTTAGAGGGCACTAGCGGTTGCGTGTAGTTCGAAACGTCAAAATGTGTATAAGGTATTCCGAAACTAAAATAAAACTAGCAATTTATTATAACATAAAGACGTTTTCTTGTATTTTCATAAGATTTGTTACTTGTCGCTAAGAGCGGATGAAGATGAACACACACAGACAGGTTTTTTAGATAGCAAGGAGTGGTTATAGCGTATTAATTGAATTATGAAAATAAACTAACTTAGGTTAGTACTAACTAGCTAACTAGTAGTAATAGTACTATTTACTATTTGATATATTTATTTATTTATTTATTTATTTATTTATTTATTTAGGATTTCCAACAGGGAATACAATACACATTCACAAATAATAGATTAACAATACAAATTATTTTGTTTCCCTAATTAAAGGAAACCACCACCAAACTAACTTAGGTTAGTACTAACTAGCTAACTAGTAGTAATAGTACTATTTACTATTTGATATATACATGTATATCAAATAGTAAATAGTATATACATGTTGACTGCGTCGTTGGTCTAGTGGTCAGATGTGCCGCCTTTGGATCAACGGGTCCCGGGTTCGATTCCGGGGTCGGGCCAGTGTCTTTGTCTAAACCAGAGGCACTGGCTCGGAGTCTGGGTGTCATTTCTATCTATAATATGTATGTATTTACAAAAAAAAATGTATATGTAGTTTATCATCCATCTCGTTACCATAACACAAGCATTAAGTTGCTTAACTTGGGACGAGATGGCGTTGTGTGAAATGTCCAAGGATATTTATTTATGTATCTACACATTACCTAGATGTTACATATGCTAAATATGAAAAAAACCTGAATATTATCCCATTCGGGAATTTTCCCCGGGTTTTTTCCCTATTTTTTTTTTATTTGGGTTTTTTTCCTGGTAAAACCCCATCTCTACCCCCAACTACTTGGAGGGTAACTAGCCTACTGCGCTACGCCTTCCATTTCCCGCGGCTAGATATTCATCCTTATCATTTCTTTGTGTAGGTTCTTAGGATGAAATGGGGTCGAAATGGAAAAATTCGACTACTACATCATCATCATCAATTCAGCCAAAAGACGTCCACTGCTGGACATAGGCCTCCCCCAAGGATTTCCACAAAGGCCGGTCCTGGGCCGCCCGCATCCACTGCTTTCCGGCGATCTTAACCACTACTACATATGGGCTATATATATGCCCACTGCTGGGTCGGGCCTCCTCAAGTTACATGGAGGGTAATTGGCCTACTGTGCCACGCTGGCCAGACGGGTTGGCGCAGGGTTTCGTATCAAGTTTTCCTTCTCTTGTTGCTAGGTTATAAGTTTCCTTGTCGGCTCTTACGATACCCTCAGGATCGCATGGGATGGTGACACTATGTACTCTCAATCCGTCACACCGCTGACTGGGAAAATAATTGAAATGTAATTAGACTAGCAATAAAGAGTATAATAAAATAAAGCAATAAAGATGCTTTCCTAAAAATATTACTACGAGAACAATACACAGTTAAAATGTCCATTGCTATTACTCCAATACACATAAAGTTGACTATTAAGATAGCCAGTTCAACTCCAGTTAAGCCTGTATTGGAACCACAAACGCTTCGTAACTAACAATTTAGTTAGTTTAACGTTGATTCTGCTAGCTTTTGTGCGTGACTCTGGTCAATATTGTTCTAATACAGAAATATGAACTGCTTTGTACGGTGACCGACATAGTGTCACTACCCCATTCCATCCTGAGGGTGTCGTAAGAGCCGATAAAATGAAATGATAAGACCGATAACCTAGCCGAAAGGGTAAGAGAAGGGAAACTTGCTAAGAAACCCTGTGCCAACCCATCTGGCCAGTGTGGCACAGTAAGCTAATTACCCTCCACGTAACTGGAGGAGGCCCCGCTTAGCCGTGGGTCATATATTGATGATGTGAAAGGCTTGACAGATTTTGACAGATTTTATTAGATTTATAACAACTTTAAAATATCAGCAATAATATTGCTATTAACTTTAAATTACTGCTAATTTGATAAAGGTAAGTAAAGTAATAGCAACGATTTCCATTACTAATTCAATGTAAAACTTTCTAGACAGTTATTAACGTTTCTTAACAAACTTTGTGAAAACTATTTAGTTCATTTTGCCATCAACTTGTATTTCTAAATTTGAATACAAATGATGTCTAACCCTAATTTAGAGTAAAGCAGTTTTTATTATGTGCCCCCGCGACCGTGCTGCCACCTTGTTGTGGTGAGGGGCTTGCTTAACGTAAAAAATAGTTTTTATTTTGTGCAGTAGGTGAAAGAGTTATACGAAGAAAACTTTTTTTGCCAAGCACTTTTATTTTTGTGAATATTGCGTTAGAATTGACCAAGTTATACAAAGATGAAATTATTTATTTTTATAAATATAAATTAATTTTATCTGTCTGTCTGTTTGTTTCGGCTGATCTCTGAAATGGCTGGAATTGGCATTGGAATGAAATGGAATTTGAATTTCACTGGCAGAACAAGCAGTGACTTATGCTGCTTTTAATTTTTTATTCGACCCCCTGCATTTCAGGAGCCCTTATTTACTGACTATTCCACATTGTTAAATATCACGCGGACGAAGACACGGTTTTCTTTGTATCAGTGACTTGAATGCCTTTGACCCTAGGCTTGCGTGATGGAAAGCTACGCCAGGGTCTAAGATGGAGCAGGCAATTCAAGGAAATGGACACACGACATACACACGACGGAACACAGTAAAACTGCTTGGCTGCCGGACTTAAATGTGAGGGTGGTAGCTAGCCAGGTGGACCATTCGATCCTACCACCAAGCGTGCTGGATTTTGATGACTTTTACAACACGCGTTATTTCCCAGCATGCGATGGGAAAGTTTCATATTCTATCCACGAGCTTTAAAAAGCTGCGCGTTTATTCACTCTAATCTATCCAGCGGGGTATAGTTCTTTGTAATTGTACAAGCGGGTGTTTAAACTGTACAGCTAAAGTCAATCAATGTGTCGGTTGGGCGCTAACTACGGGAGCTAATCACAGGGCAGCCTGTCAGCGATACGGCCGCAGAGTTTAATCCGACTTCACACTTTAATAGCAGCGTAATAAACCCGGTTTAGTTTTAATTTCTAGTGTAGTACAGTTATTAGGTTTAACTAATGGCAGATTGATTATTTCGGTGTGTTGGGTATACCTAACCTTATATAGGTTAATTGATGTCTATTTCATATGGCTGTCAGTTATTTTAGCTTTTTAATATTAGATTTTGATGACGGTATACATTATTTTTTTGTTAAAAAGTTTTATCTTTCAATATCGGTTTATTAGTCGCGGAGTGATAAAGTAAAACACATACCTAAAATACATTTCTGAAATCAGTTAAAAATGAGAAATTAATTAATACAGAAAAAGGGAGTTTCTTTGATGTGTTTATTTCTAGCATTGTAATGCTTGTGAATAAGAAATTGAGAAAGTTATTCTGAAAACCATCTCAGAATAACTTTCTCAATTTCTTATTGAGAAATTGAACATGCCAAGAGGATGAATGAAGAACGATTGACGAAAAAAGTGTTGGAATGAAAGTGTTGGAAGGTTTAGACCTAGGCGGACATTTCGAGACCAAGTCAGGGACGTCTTGGAAAAAGGCCAGGTCAAGATTACCCTACACCGAAGAGCACGTATGAAGGGAATAATGAAAGTGGACGAAGCGAAACAAGTATGTAAAGCCGGCTCTACCCTCACGTGTGTCGTCGCGCCGAGAATTCACGCCGTGAATAAACGCCGTGATCCGCGTGTTCGCGACTATGATGGCCGACGACGCGATTTCTAAAGCAAATCCTTTGACGCGGGCCAAAAAACCGACACTGATCGGGGAACGGTGCGAATCGCGAACGAGAAGGCGTGAACAACATCTACACTCGTGATTGGCAGTTGTCGCGGGCTATCGCGGCAGTTCGCGGCACGAGTGTAGAGCCGGCTTAAGGATCGTAGCAAGGGGAAAGAAGTGGTCTCTGCCTACCCCTACGGGAAAGAGGCGTGATACATAATAGTATGAATAAAAATCTAACTTTTTTGTGTGTTAATGTCAATGTTCATAAATATAGGCGTGCAGACATTAATATTTTTTCTACATGTAAATTACAATTTTAAATTTTCCCAACCTCGCGCTAAAGATTTTTTTAGTGACTGTACAACGTACAACGGGGATAGTATACAGTCACACAAAAAATCTCTTGAAAACATGTTAAAACTTGACTTGCACGGTACAAAGGCACACTGACTTTGTGTCGTGTTACGGATTAACATGGAAATTGAATCAGTTTCTGCCGCGAACTTGCCCGTTCAAAGCTTTGCGACTTTGGACTTATATCCGTAGGATTTCTATTTTGTTACACTACGACTTTTGTGTGGGACTGTACTTGATTAATGCATAACTTGCGCTTGGATGTTTTTGGGTGGAAGTAAGGATGATGGGTTATTTTTATTAGTAGTCATTTCATCGTTTCATACCGTAAATGATCCTCTACTAAATCGTACCCAAAAAGTATTAAATGATATAGTACTTTTTTTCTTTTTCGAATGTCCATATAAGAGATTCTTAGTGAAGATAATAATGTTCGGTCATTTCAAGATCACAACTTTACAATTTTATTCGGACTATTAAGTAAACGCATTAATAATTAAAAAAAATCCTTCGTCCTTACTTCCACCTAAAGAAGTCCAATCTCACCAACTCACACTATACTGAGGATGTCGTAAGAGACAGATCACGTAACTGCAAGAGAAGAAGTCTTTATACAAAACCTGTGCCCATCTTGCCAGCGTGGCACTGTTGGCTAATTTCCCTCCAACGATTTGGGGGAGGCGCAACACAGCAGGTCATTTATGGGCTAGCCTCGATGACTGAGGGCGTCCCAGTGTACCGGGACGCCCTCTCTGATAGTCGCTTGCCCGCGTTGCGGGCACCACGCCGGGGCGTCACAGTAGAATGCGTTTACGCGAACTTGTGGCGCCCCAAGCGCGTCGTGTGAGGGTATGCCGCTGGGGTTTTAGTGGGTAAACGACTCTCGGGTAGACGACCCTTGTCGGAGTCCCACATAATCACCGACCTTTCCCCCGGGGTGCGGTGGTATGCATAAAGCATTTCCCCAGCGAAAACAAAAAAAAACAAAAAAAAAAACACGTCATTTATGGGCTAAAATGATGACGATGATCTAGTAAGATTTTTAGACAACATAATTTAGTAAGATTTTGTTATATTTTAATGATGAATAAACAAGAAACGTAATACGTTTCACACGCCTGAGGGAGATTAGTATAAAATTGTACTATGTACTTTATCACTGAATGCACAGAAAACTTGCTTATGGCGGAAAAAGAGAAAATGAGTTTCAATGAGAACGCGTGTTTTAGTGCATTAAGCGTTTGTACAGACATAAATTAAAATTAGTTCCGTGTTTTTTATTCAAAGTGCATTAAGTGTTTGTACGGGCATACGATAAAAATAGTTTTTTAATTTTCTAATCTTACTGTATCACTACATACATAGTATAAAACAAAGTCCCTGTCGTCTGTCCGTCCCTATGTATGCTTAAATCTGTATAACTACGCAAGGGATTTAGAAGCGGTTTTTTTAATAGATAGAGTGATTTATGAGGAAGGTTTATAATTAACATTTGTTTGGAATGAAAAGCGTTGCGTAGTTTTAAAGATTTAAGCATACATAGGGACGGACAGACGACAGCGACTTTGTTTTATAATAATGTAGTGATAGTGAAGTCGTTTGTGGTATGAATGCAGGAAGCAAAGGTGTATTTTATACATTTAGAGGACAATGTACAGGACAACCGATACATTCAAAAGTATGCTGAAGCATACGCGACATTGTACTTTTGTTTTTGTTGTTTGTTACATTGTACATTGGAACGATCTGATTGGTTAAGGGGCTTGGCTATGCCATCAGCGGACAATGAAGGCGCATTCCTAACGAAATGAAGTATTGTAATATGATATAGTCTACTATTGTTCCAAAAATATTAATCTAAAAAAATGAATATTGGTTAATCAGTTGTATTTATTTTGTTTTGTCCGTCCGGAGTTTAGTACAGTTGTCACAAGAATTGAATTGTGGGTCACATTATTTCTGCAGAGGTACAGTCGCCTAAATAAATGCTGCCTTACCCCTGTCAAGCTTCGAGATAACTAGCCACAATTGTTAAAAAGAATTTTCAGACTGTCTGCCGTGCGGTTTAAAAATATCTAGCAAGGAGAAAACAACACAGAGAAGAAATATACAGGTCTACTGAATATGTTTATCTATCTTCTTCTTCTTATACATAAACATCAATTGCTGTTCGTTAGTCTCGCTAAAACTCGAGAACGGCTGGAAAGATTTGGCAAATTTTGGTCTTGAAATATTCGTGGAAGTCCAAAGAAGGTTTAAAAGGTGAGAAAATATGTTTTTTTTATTTATTGATTCTGAGGCGGTACGAAGTTTGTCGCGTCAGCTAGTTATCAATAAATTTGACACACAAATATAAGTTGCGATTACTAAAAACTTTATTTTCATAAAATACCGGCAGGTGTCGTAACAGCCGACAAAAGCATTAAGTTGCTTAGCTTGGGACGAGATGGCGTTGTGTGAAATGTCCAATGATATTTATTATTATTTATTTATTATTGTTATAAAAAAAGTTATTTTTTTGTCGTTTATGCCCGTGATAAATACTAGTACCTACATAACCCAGTATTTAAAATATTATGATCTAGGTCTACGTACGCAAACTTACTCTATAACTATGTTACTTTGGTAGATTCTGAAACTGGCGTGGTACTCAAATATATCTACAGGTAAAAATAAATTTATTGTAGTATCAGCTTTTAAATTCTGTATCTTTGTGTGTGCAATAAAGAATAAGAACTCGAGTCTAGTCTGAAATAGCTTTAGTTTCTAACAGTCTTATCTCAGAGACGATCACGTAAATTCTTCTAATCTCAACGAAACCTCTCCTTTTGTTTGAGTATACTTCCTTTTGGAGAGAATGTAAATTGAAAACGACTCTGTGGTATTCCATGGACGTTTAAAAAAGCGTTTATTAAACCAATCACGCTTTATTAACATAATTGTTTGAACTTGCCAAGGAATGTGCAATGACGAGGTTTTGCAGCATGTTAATGTTATCAGTTATTTTTCATATATCTTCAACTTTGAACTCCCACAATCCGACAACGTAAGTAACGTAAGTATAAGCGACTCACCAAGTGAGTCAAAAACATATTTTCACAAAATGGAAATGTTAGGACTACAACTACGAAATCTGTATTGGTTATGTATTGTACCACCGGGCACAAGTAGTAACATATAACAAGCTTCTGCTCTACAAAGCGATCCTGAAGCTGATTTGGACTAATGGACTAGTGGTTAGATGTGCCACCTTTGGATAAACGGGTCCCGGGTTCGATTTCGGGGTCGGGCAAGTGTCTTTGTCTAAACCAGAGGCACTGGCTCGGAGTCTGGGTGTCATTTCTATCTATTATATGTATGTATTTACAAAAAAAAATGTATATAAGTAGTTTATCATCCATCTCGTTACCATAACACAAGCATTAAGTTGCTTAGCTTGGGACGAGATGGCGTTGTGTGAAATGTCAAAGAATAGTTAAAAAAAAAAAACTATGGGAGATGAAATGTATGAATATGAATGAAATAATGATATGAAATAATGCAAAGATACCACAACAAAATGTTGAGAATGATATCCGGCACCCCCTGGTTCGCCACTAACAACTCCACCACGACCTCTGCATGGTGACAATTAAACAAGAAATCCTTTCCTTTACAAAAAAGTACAAGGAACGAATTAAAGACCATCCGACCAGAAAGACAACAATACAACTCGTAGATTGAAACGGAAGAAGCCGTTTCAATCTACGAGTTGTAATCTACAGACACAATTAAATTGCAACAATTAAATGAAGTAGGATGTGACATAGATCGCATACCGAACATGTCAAAAACAAACATAACCAACCGACAGATAAATGTCCCAGTAGCGACAGATCGTAGTGTAACGAAACAAAAGAAAAACATATATTCACATGTACCGAAGGTCTAAGAATGCCACAAAAATAAAAACAAATTGGTAGTCTATTAGCAAATTTCAACCAAGCCATCCGGTTTATCGTTACCTATACATTAAAATCACGGTAACAAGGCGATTACTCTGATTTTAATTATTGAGCAGCCAACGCGGAAACCGTGCAGGAATATTAAATGAGATTATTTATGAAGAGTAGATAGGATTTTCGCTTTAGTTAAGTAAATCCTCATATTCCTGAATTGTAATTAAAGAGGATTGTCTTATCATCATCATTATTATTTCAACCTAAAGATGACCACTGCTGGATATAGGCCTCTCAAAGGATCTCCTTAAAGACCAGTCCTGGGCCGCCCGCATCCATTGCTTTCCGGCGAACTTAACCAGGTCGGTCCACCGTGTCTTATCAAAATTACATTAACTAAAAATCATGTCCGTGTGGTAACGGATTTAGGATATACAATGTCACCAACCCACACCGTCCTGAGGGTGTCGTAAGGAACGCAAGAGGCAGACCACCTAGATGCAAGAAAAGGCAACCTTGACACCTTGTTCCACCCAGTCTTGCCAGCTTGGCACATTTGGCTAAATTCCCCTTCACGTAAATGGAGGAGGCTCAGGCGGTGAGTCAAATATGGGCTGGGTAGTAGTAGAAGTAACACTCATGACTGCTTATGACACTTCCAAGTAAATAAAATAGAATAGAAAAATGCTTTATTGTATATACCAATTTTGGCGTTCACAATCGTCAACGGATACATCAAGTTACATTAAGTGGTATAACACCACTACCGGGATGGTACACCGGGGGGACGTTTAGTGGGTATGCCTCCACCTCTTCACACGGGCGGAGGAGAGTCCCACACGCCCCTCGTCGGTCTTCCCGAAGCCGACGGGGATAGTCCACAAAAGATTTTACCACACGACAAAAAAAAATGTCGGCACGCGGCACCATCCGATAACACCTGGCGGAAGAAACTCGGTGGGCTTGTCTGTTTTTTTTTAAACGCCACATTACAATGATAACCTGACGTCACCATGTCATTGTATTCTTAACTGTCACAACATAGCCCTCGACTGCTCGCTCTAAATTGAATTGTTATCAGCGAGATGACTATATTCTCTTGTTAACTAGATTAAAAATGTCATGTCGTTTATTCAATCAAGCAATATGGATGTTTACGCCTGCGGCTACCCGTCTACGACACATTGACGTAACGTTCGGGTTATTTTAGTAAAAACTGTTTAATCAATTAAAAAGCTTTCTATTTTTTAAAGTGAACTTTTTATTTTCCTGTAGGTTCGTGTGGTGACGGATTTAGAATACACAGTGGCACCATCCCATTCCATCCTGAGGGCATCGTAAGACGACAAAGGGAAATAACAAGGCCGATAACCTAGCCGCAAGAGAAGGAAAACCTAATACAAACCCTGTGCCAACTCGTCTTACCAGCGTGGCAAAGTAGGCTAATTTCCCTCCATGAACTTGGAGGAGGCCCGACTCAGTAGTGGGTCATTTATGGGCTGAAATGATGATGATGATGAGGTTACTGGTTCATATCCCGTCTGGTGTGGGATTTAGAATACATAGTGTCACCACCCATTTTAATTCTGAGGGTATCCTAAGAGCCGACAAACGGATATTACTAGGCCCGTAAACTAGCCGTAAGAGACGGAAAACCTGATACGAAACCCCATGTCAACCCGTCTGGCCATATTGCCAGAGTAGGCTTATTACCCTCCATGCCTGTCTCATACATACATATATTATTTTGACTGCCTCGTTGGTCTAGTGGTTAGATGTGCCGCCTTTGGATCAACGGGTCGCGGGTTCGATTCCGGGGTCGGGCAAGTGTCTTTGTCTAAACCAGAGGCACTGGCTCGGAGTCTGGGTGTCATTTCTATCTATAATATGTATGTATTTACAAAAAAAAAATGTATATAAGTAGTTTATCATCCATCTCGTTACCATAACACAAGCATTAAGTTGCTTAGCTTGGGACGAGATGGCGTTGTGTGAAATGTCCAATACATGTACATATAATCACGCCTCTTTCCCGTATGGGTAGATACCACTTCTTTCCACTTGCTACGAGATCCTTACATACTTGTTTCGCTTCGTCCACTTTCATTATTCCCTTCATACATGCTCTTTGGCTTAGGGTACTCTTGACCTGGCCTTTTTTCAAGACGTCCCTGATTTGGTCGGGAAAAGTCTATTTTTACCCCTTACAACACTTTCATTCACACTCGGCTTATAACTTTTTTTCGTCAATTGTTCTTCATTCATTCTCTTAATGGCATAACCATCTCGGCATACCTTTCCCAATTTTTGAATTTCTTTTGCTCTGTGGGTTTTAATATTATAATGGGCTTCAAATCCCAGAGTGTAATTTTGGACATATACAACAGTTCTTGTGGACAAACTTGGTTCCGCTTCTTTAGGCATTTTTTGTTCGCGTGCTCACTTGCCCTGTTTTATTCTTTTTTGTTGTCAGTCATTAGTTTTAGCTAGGTTTTATCAACAATTAACTCTCACAAGACCTAACGTGAAGAAAACATCATAACATGAAACGTGTTTTAAAAGAATATAAATGCCTAGTGTTTATTACTTGCTTCGCCAATAACTGCCGAGTTAAGCTTCTGGCTCCACTAACCTAACCACGAGACTGGCCAAGGTCCCATATTACCCGGCCAGCTCCCCAACGGCCAGGTAAACTCTGACGTAAAAAAACTCTTCTAAACTTTCTGCCTAGTTCCATAAAACTTTTAAGGTTAAATAAAATCAGTTAGTGCATTAAATTTATCTCTAGCGCCCTTTCAAATACTAAGGTACTACTCAACCAACCAACACAATGTCCTTTATTCCGAAAGGAATTAATCTCACCAACAAGTTCGGAAAATCACATAACCTTCAATCAATACGTGACTTGGTCCTCACCAAGTTACGGTCTAAGTTCGAGCATTAATCTAACAAATAAGTGAGAAAACTTTACCCCCTTAACAATGTTAATTACTGTGCAGATCTTGGAAGGGAGGATACTCACTTCTCTTATTTGCTCAGTCTCGAAAAGTTGGATGTGAGAATTATTTTGTGTTTGCGAAGACAATGAATTATTAAAATACTTCATCAATATATTGTATTACACAACGAACACTTTTGGAGAGCATGGATGTTGAAAAGTTAAACATGCAAATATCATCATCATCATCATTAGTCCACTGCTGGACATAGGCCTCCCCTAAAGAGCGCCATAGCGCCCTGTCTTCAGCTTGTCGCATCCAGCTGCTGCCCGTAACCTTTCGTCGCTCCATCTAGCAGAGGGCCTTCCCACACTACGCTTGCCGATTCGCGGTCTATAACATGCAAACATAAAATGCTATAAATACGAACGGGGTTTGTGTGTGCTTGAGCGATCAACTGCTGCGCAGCATGTCGCGGGTTCGATCCCCGCACGGAAGAAATATGTGTACGACCTACAAGTATTTGTTCCGGATCTAGGTGTTATCTATCTTATTATGTATGTATTTACAAAAAAACAATGTATGTAAATAGTTTATCATCCATCTCGTTACCATAACAACACAGAGAAGAAATATACAGATCTACTGAATATTTTTATCTATCTTCTTCTTCTTATAAATAAACAAGAACGGCTGGACCGATTTGGCAAATTTTGGTCTTGTAATGTTCGTGGAAGTCCAGGGAAGGTGAGAAAATATGTTTTTTTTTATTTATTGATTCTGAGGCGGTACAAAGTTTGTCGGGTCAGCTAGTGATCAATAAATTTGACACACAAATATAAGTTGCGATTACTAAAAACTTTATTTTCATAAAATACCGGCGGGTGTCGTAACAGCCGACAAAAACATTAAGTTGCTTAGCTTCGGACGAGATGGCGTTGTGTGAAATGTCCAAGGATATATATTTTTTTTATTTTATTATTGGTTGAGTTTTACAGTTTTATTGCTAAAAGAGAGTACTTTCCACTGAACAGGTTTGTTAAAACAATGTTCACTGAAATAGTGGGTAACAGTTTTCCAGTCAATTCAAAGTCAAAATTCCTTGTGGTGACGGATTTATAGT
The DNA here is from genome assembly GCA_905475355.2 of Clostera curtula. Lineage (NCBI taxonomy): Eukaryota > Metazoa > Arthropoda > Insecta > Lepidoptera > Notodontidae > Clostera > Clostera curtula. The sequence goes on along the minus strand of FR997808.1, from coordinate 15,272,171 downwards.
GTTACCACCCTTTTCTATCCTGAGGGTGACAAAAAGAAATGACAAGGCTGTAAAACCTCGCCGCAACAGAAGGAAGACTTGATACGAAACCCTGTGCCAACCCATCTGGCCAGCGTGGCACAAAAGGCTAATTTCCCTCCCTGTGATGAGAGGCGGCCTAAATGAGCAGTAGGTAATTTGTGGGATATGTAGTAGTCAAAACTCTTATTAAGTTAAGTGAAAAGATTAGATTAAAAATCTCACTCCGTATTAACACTTTTATAAGCAAAAACCTTTTTTCCTTCATGAATTTGGAGGAGGCCCGACTCAGTAGTGGGTCAGTAATGGGCTGAAACGAAACGAAACAAAATCTGTTTGGCTATGTAAAACAAATAGTGAAATTTACTGTTGCTTAGACCAACAAACGAAGGTCATTTCTTTGCAATTAGGAAGGATAATTGAGACTTTTAAAGATGGTGATGCGTTGAACTAGAACTTATAGTTGCGATAAATTAAAAAATTGCTACGGTATACCATTTTTTATAGAGAAACCCCACTGAATCGAGACAGGCTCTGAACCCACTCTTGATAGGTACTCGTATATGAAATATAGATCGCATATTTTCTCAAATTAAAATCGTACAGTCACGCGAACACGCTATTGAGATCAGTTTAATGGGTCACCGAGCAGCAATAATTGCATTCGCTATTATTTTGAAACTCTCAAAGGTCTGTCCATAATGGTGCTTTTTTTACAGTGAATCTATAATACACAGTACTCTACATTTCTCTTGTCGACAGAAAAAAATCCAAAGTAGAGTATTCTACATATAAACAGCTAACATTTTTGTTTTCTCCAGAGTGGGGAATACGTGCAGTGAATTTACTTATGATGCAAAAAGAGAAAATGGACTGCATATCTTGGGATAATTGGGAAAATAAAGGTTAAAATGAGAATAAAACAAAATAGTGTTTTTTTCAATTTTCAGACTCAGCTTATGTTATCATACATGAAATGTTAACGTATAAAAATTACTTGAAAGAACTGTAAAGAACTCCAGTGTATACAACCCCTTGCCCTATTAAATTTAGTCGTATGTGCTTAATGGATGAATGAGGCACTCATTATTTTTTCATTGTTCACATTCACGGGCAAAATAGACTACGCGGATTGTGCCAGATTAAACCAAGCGTATTGTTTTAAAATGGCGATAATTTGCAATAAAACAGATGAAATCTGTCAATTGTTTGGTGACTTTTTTATTTATATATGGCTAACTATCAGAAACCCCAAGTCTACTATTATAATATATTTTCGTCACACGACATTGATCCGACACGATGCAAGTATTAGTTTATGAAAAAGTCGTAATCTTATATCAGTAATCGGTTATAAATACCACTGCACAAAAGCGCGGGGTATCATGATAGTTACTTTTGACAATTTTGATTACGTTTGCCTTCGGTCTTGCATGCTTTGGATCAACGGGTCCCAGCTTCGAGGCCCTCGCGATACACATTACGAAAAGAACAGGAGTTTTGTTTTACAAAAAATGTGCATTGATAAATTGGTATTTTTAAACGACTTCACATTTACATGTGTGAATGGAGACCACCCTCACATCTAAGTCAAAGCGCTAAGCAGTTTTACTGGGTTCAGTCATATGTATGTAAGAGACGGTGCCCAACAGGGCATTTCCTTGAATTGCCTCTCTATCTTAGACCCTGGCGTTACTTTCTATCACGCAAGCCTAGGGTCAAAGGCATTCAAGGCACTAATAATTTAAAAAAACACTCGCCTGGCCCGGTATGCTAATGGGGACCAATGATCCAAATTTACTACTTCGATTGTAACTTTGATGCAAATCAAAGACTAACAACGCGTCAAGTAATTCTCTCAACTCATCCCCTCCTTATACTGTTAAATTAAGTATCAAAGGAAGTAACTGTGTAGCACTAAGTTTTGAGTGTCCTCAACTTACTCAAATTTTGCCACATAAACTTGAGCGAGTACCTGAGCAGAAACATTGTTGTACTCTAATTGTATAAATCAACACATTGTAACTCTACAGGCAACTGTTTAGGGTTGAGCAAAGTTTTGTTTCTGTATTCGACTTCAAATTTTGCATTTTTCGGAAACAATATTATTCTTGTTATAAAATAAAAACTGCTATGTATGCATCCATTACCAGATATGTTCTTTTTTTATAATTGTTTAAACCATTTACCATAACCATACCATAGGATAGAAGAGTACATTAAAAACGGGCATCACTTCCAATATTTTGTTATCGTCAAAATTTGTCACAATTAATTTAAATATTAATGTAAGCTTCGTTTTTTTGCTATCGCTGCTTTGAATTTGTATTTAGTAATTAGTAGTAATTTGAAAATCGAACATCGATTTACTATTGAAAATCCCATCTTTAAGTCTCACGTCTAATTAACGAGGAAAATGTTCACACAAATATTTATAAACCAGTAAGTACTCTCTTTCAATAATTTCACAATTACAACGAGTTTCCACAATTTTAAAATGTTCTTTTATGCTTTCATTACTATTTTTAGTGCTATATTATTATTGAATAACCTAAAAAAGATCCGTTTCAATTTCGCTCAAAGTCGACATGAAAAATATATATTTTCGGCAAAACGAAATACTGAAGACTTTGGCCTACGAAGACAATCCAACTCTATTTGTCTGTGCACTGTTTGAGTTCCTCATTGCCGCGACTAAATTAATTAATCCGTAAGTAGTTCATACGTATATAAATACATGTACGTTATGTGAAACATCTTACTTATTGTAAATATTTTGCAAGTTAGTATAAGTATTACCATATTTGACGAAGATAACTTGTTTTTGCATAGTATGAATTGGTAATTCATTTCATTTCACATTAAAGTTTCAACTTTAATGTGTTATGTAAGCGAGTTTGCTCTCACAAATCTGTCTACGTTCCAAACCACGGTAAAAGGTAAATTTTAATATTTTATTTCTTTTTCTTCACTTTGCCAAAGAGCCAACTTGTTATTGATAAAAAAATATCATGTTTTTAGATATGCTCTATTAAATTAGGATATTATTATAATACATAGCACTGCAAAATTTTTGTAATTTTATGATATTAAATGACAAAATTTTTGTAATTTTATGATATTAAATGACAAATTCATATGTTCATATTTTGTGCCCGTGTGGTAACGGATTTAGAATACACAATCGCACCAACCCATACCGTCCTGAGGGTGTCGAAAGAGGCGACCAAAAGTACGCAAGAGGCAGATCACCTAGCCGAAAGAAAAGGAAAACTTGATACAAACCCGTCTTGCCAGCATGGCACAGTTATTCCCTCCATGAATTTGGAAGAGACCCAACTCAGTAGTGGGTCATTTATGGGCTGAAAACGACGATGTAGTGATATTTTATTGCGTGAAAATTTTCACATACTATCCAATCCCTTTAACCGAGGTTTTCATAGCAGAACCTTAATGTCTGTGCTGCTTTAGGTATGTTGATTTTAGGTAGCTGTGCTGTCGTCTACATTTATTCCTCTAAGATTGTGTGTTCACTAAATTAATTAAATTTGAAGTACCAGCTGTTCTGTTTGCTTGGCACATAATTGAGATGGATACCGGTAATTACACTCCTTGCGGTAAATTGAGATCTTAATGTTGATATGTGGTTGTTCTAATGTTGATATTCGGTGCCACATACTACTACTACTCAGTCTATATAAGTCCCACTGCTAAGTCGGGCCTCCTCCAATTACATGGAGGGTAAGCCTACTGTGCCAGTCTGGCCAGACTGGTTAGCACAGTGTTTCGTATCCAGTTTTCCTTCTCTTGCGGCTAGGTTTTCGGCCTTGTCAATTCCTTCTGTCGGCTCTTACGACACCCTCAGAAAAGAATGGGGTGGTGTCACCATGTATTCTTAATCTGTCACCACAATACAATTACTGGTAAGTTATTCGTAAAAATAACAAAATGTTATTCTAACAGAATTTAACCTACAATTTTGACCGTCACATTTACATTTAAACGAGGTATTTTACACCACATATACAATTACACATCCACCTGAATGCCCTTTGTTGATAAGACAATAAGCAATATATTAACATAACAATAAGACTGACTAATCTCACTCTGTTTGTAACGACCTAAAGGTACATTTCGGAACTACAACATTAAAATTCATGACCTGTCGTATCGTTGATTTCAGGCTACAAACCTTGTAAAAGTTTTCATAAAATGCTTGCATTTAATTAAATGGGTTGTATTGATCTCACTATGGGCTTTATCAGAAGGCTCAAAGTCAGAGTATCCCTGCGAGATCGAATCGGAAATGAGGGGGTACGCAGAAGAACCAGAGTTACTGACATAGCCACAGGCTTGCCAAACTTAAGTGGCAATGGGCAGGGCACATAGCTCGCAGGACTGACACCCGATGGTGCAGTACAATCCTCGAATGGCGATCGCGTTCCGGAAAGCGCAGTGCTGGTAGGCCTCCCACACGGTGGACCGATGACCTAATTAAGGTCGCCGGAAAACGATGAATGCGGGCGGCCCAGGACCGGCCTTTGTGGAAATCCTTGGGGGAGGCCTACGTTCAGCAGTGGACGTCTTTTGGCTGTAATGGTGATGATGACTACTACTTTTCAGCCCATAGATGACCCACTGCCGACGTGCGTCCTCCAACTCATTTCAGATTCGATCTCGTAGGGAAATTCCGAGCATAGCCCTCTCAAATTGCCCTTTGGGTTGATTTTGAGCCGTCTGATGGAGCCCATAGTGAGCAACCACGCCTCTGTGCCATATGTCATCACTGGCAACACACATTGGTTGAAGACTTTTGTCTTTTAATTCGGTAAAAGTAATAGTATTTCTTGTATATTACTACTATTTCTCAGCCCATAAATGACCCACTGCTACCCATGGAGGGTAATTACTACCTTGCCACGCTGGCCAGACACACTCTCAGGGTGAAACAGTATTATATAACCTGTGTGTTTACAGAAAAAATATTTTATGCTCTTGGCTTATGCATTCCCAAGATTATGACAATATTTTATTGTTTAGTCTACTGTTAGCCGTTTTGTACATATACAATCTATGGCAACATAGTGCTACCACTTACAATGTACGGAAGTCTCTAATTAAGTGCTTGCAGTTAATGTCAACTAGATTTATGAGCGGTGCCCAGGTTACGCTAACAACTAAACCGCATCGCGTCATCTAAATTATATTTCTTGAAGAATGACAATTTGTCAATAATACGCTTAGCTGGGTGATAGTTTTAAGACACAGCCATATCGTCACAATTAACTGGTGGAATTTGTACGAGCTCACTGCAAACTACTAGCTCAGAATAATAATAATGTGTGATGAAAAATCATGTGAATTAAAATGTCAATATCTCACTCGTGCTTCAAAATAGAAAAACATTTCAAATATAGAATTGCTTTTCTTCACTACCTCTATGCCCCACAGATGGCTGCAGGGTTTTTGTATAATACATAATACCAAAATAGACACTTTGTGTCTTGATGATAAAGAGCATTTTCGTCAAACATCTAAGTCTGGCCAAGCAGTTTTACTGTGTTCCGTCGTGTGTATGTGTGAGCCGGTGTCCGACAGGGCTTTTAATTGAATTCCCTGACCCATCTTAGACCCTGGCGTTGCTTTCCATCACGCAGGCCTAGGGTCAAAAGCATTCAAGTAATTGGTAAAAAGAAATAATATAAAACTGATTTAAGGATACATCGTGAAAGTTTAAAATAACTTTTTAGGTACCGCCGCAGTCACGTGCATTCGAGTCTATAAAACTGCAATAAAATTGCATCGAAGCCCGAATTGGATAGATATTGAAGTTGCTCCAAAGGTGCATGGTCACCAGTAATAAAAGTGGATATAAATAAAACTATACGCCTGTCTCCCAGGATAGGTAGAAAAGCGTTAAACTTGAGTTGTTGTGAAACATTGCGGTTTAAGGCGAAAACATACAGATATTGGAGGCGCATGCAAACATGGTGTATTTTGTAGTGTTCGAATTTGTATGAAAGACTACAATGCGAATGGTATTTTAGTAGATATTTACTAGATACTAATTCATCGTCTTCGCCTGCAGTGTCTGTGTGTTTGTGTGTGTAAATTGTAGATTTTCTTTGGGTACATTCAGAAATAACATCATCACTATCATCACTACATATTATAAAACAAAGTCGCTGTCGCCTGTCCGTCCCTATGTATGCTTAAATCTTCAAACCTACGCAACGGATATTGAAGCGGTTTTTTTTAATAGATAGAGAGAATCAAGAGGAAGGTTTATATGTATAATACATCCATAATATTGTAGAGAAACACTGATACATTTAGAGGTTAATCATTACACCCGTGCGAAGCTGGGGCGGGTTCCTAGTTGTTTATATAATAAACTGAGAAATTTGTCAGGATGATTGTTTACTTTTCCTAAAACAAAAACCAAATGAGTCCCACATAACCCGGCTGGAGTATAGCGGTTGGGTAGCCATGAGGATTTCCAACGTAAAAAAAATGGGGCTGGATGCGCCGCGTTTTGAGCACGGGGTCCGGGTTCGATTCCGGGCCCGGGCAAGTGTCTTTGTGTAAACTAGAGGCTGCTCTGAGTCTGGGTGTAATTTGTATTCCTGAATTTCGTGTATGGGTTACATTTACTGCCTCGTTGGTCTAGTGGTTAGATGTGCCGCCTTTGGATCAACGGGTCCCGGGTTCGATTCCGGGGTCGGGCAAGTGCCTTTGTCTAAACCAGAGGCACTGGCTCGGAGTCTGGGTGTCATTTCTATCTATAATATGTATGTATTTACAAAAAAAATTGTATATAAGTAGTTTATCATCCGTCTCGTTACCATAAGCATTAAGTTGCTTAGCTTAGGACGAGATGGCGTTGTGTGAAATGTCCAAGGATATTTATTTATTTTAAAAAGAAATGGTGACTGTGGGGACAGAATCAACTATACTATCAATATTGTTATTTTGCTTTTGAGCCCGTAAAAGACCCGCTGTGTCGGGCCTCCTCCAGTCACAGGAAGGGTTAGCGTGTGTCACTCCCTGACCCTTTGCTAAGTTAGTAGCCCGACACTAAATGGTTAATAGGAGTGAAGAGTTGTGTGTGAAAGGTGTGAATGTAGGTATGACGACTGAGAGGTGTGTGTGGAGACTACCACCTAGTGTGGGACAGGGGCCGTAAGATGATAGTGGTGTTTATAAATATGACGATTTATAAGAGTTTTGTGATGAAACCTACGTAAATAAAGTTCCTTTTGAGTTTTAAAAAAACAAATTACTTACAACTACTACTACTCAGCCCATAAATGACCCACTGCTGAGTCCGGCTTCCGTTATTTACTTAAACGTTATTAATTTACATTACTCTTATACTTGTAAGGTCCTTGCATGGGTAATGAATGAGCGATAGATATATGTATTAAACTAGCTGACCCGGCGAACTTTGTTCCGCATTATAAATATTTAAAACAAAAAGAAAGTTGGACATAGGATACCTGAGATTTTTATCCCGTCCGTATAAAACCTACCTTAACAAAACGCAACTGACAGCGAAACGTTATGTTGTCTATAGTTTAATATGGCCGAAAATTTGACAATTAGAAATTTTGAATTCGGCTTGTTTATATTGTTGTAATTCAAATAATATCTTTATAACGTGTAGACTATGTGTTATTCTGATGTATAAGCTATATTATTGTAAAGTTTCATTAAAATCCATTCGGTAGTTTTTACGTGAAAGAGTAACAAACATCCATCCATCCATACTTACAAACTTTCACGTTTGTAATATTAGTAAGATATGTGTGTATGAAAATAATTGTTCATCATGAAAACACTGCCCTTTTTAGACTGTTCTAAATTTGAATCCGTCCTCGCAGAATATAATCAACTTAAAATCAACACATTTTAGCACAGCGACATCTAGGTAATACCCGTTGAATCATTTTTACAGCGTTAAGAAAACTTATTCTTTGAACCACGAGAACCGTGAACCCTCTCTAGCAAAACAGTATCATTTATTTTTAAGTTAAACCTGATGATATGTGATGTAAACAAGTTTTTAATTAATACTTTAATTTGCACATTGTTAAAAATCGCAATATTTGCGCATACTTAATAAAATTTCTTCTTAGCGTGAATCGGTATTGTAAACAACAAAACTGTGACGTAGCTTTGTTTCGATCTCCCCTCCCGGGTTTAGTTGTGCTTTCAAGCCTTTGGAACTGTTGTCGCCTTTTGAAAGTGAAATTTAATAGAATATCGATGCCCTATTTTACCGGTTAAAGTTTACTTTAATAGTTTACCATAATATGTTATATCATGATCATTATCATTTCAGCCGAAAGACGTCCACTGCTGAACATAGGCCTCCCCCAAGGATTTCCACATATGTTATATACCTATAAAAATCATTAAATTTGTATCAAAGTTTTTAACTTAATGCAAACAGGTAGATAGCTTATTATTTCGATTTTAACGTAAAATTTTTTTTGTGAATTAATGCGTGTTTTAGAAGAAAATCAAAATTACTAAATTGTACTAATATTATTAAAAATACTCTTTCCACTCACATATAAAGACCCCCACGAGCAAGGTGCACTATCTAACCAATCTTTTATCGATTTAAAGTCCAAACGAATATATATTTTTTTATTTTTAACTAGTGACCAGCGCGGCTCCGCCTGCGTTTTTTTTATCCGATCGCAACCAAACCTTACAGGATCACCCGCTTGGCCCATCTGAAGATTGCCTAATCTATACAAATAAATAAAATTGGAGTGTCTGTTTGTAATAATAAAATAACAACTTTTTACTAAATGCGTAAGTCTGTATACACAGCACATAGACCAAAATAACATTTTTTTTAATTTTTGTCTGTCTGTCCGTCTGTCTGTTTGTCTGTCTGTTTGTTCCGGCTAATCTCTGGAACGGCTGGACCGATTTTGCCGGGACTTTCACCGATAGGTAGCTGATGATATAAGGAGTAACTTAGGCTACTTTTATTTAGTCTATACATCTATACAAATAAATAAATGCGTAAGTCTGTATACACAGCACATCTTCTATACATCTATACAAATAAATAAAATTGGAGTGTCTGTTTGTAATAATAAAATAACAACTTTTTACTAAATGCGTAAGTCTGTATACACAGCACATAGACCAAAATAACATTTTTTTTAATTTTTGTCTGTCTGTCCGTCTGTCTGTCTGTCTGTCTGTCTGTTTGTTCCGGCTAATCTCTGGAACAGCTGGACCGATTTTGACGGGACTTTCACCGATAGGTAGCTGATGATGTAAGGAGTAACTTAGAGGCTACTTTTATTTAGTCTATACATCTATACAAATAAATAAATGCGTAAGCCTGTATACACAGCACATCTATACATCTATACAAATAAATAAAATAGGTGTCTGTTTGTAATAATAAAATAACAACTTTTTACTAAATGCGTAAGTCTGTATACACAGCACATAGACTAAAATAACATTTTTTTTAATTTTTGTCTGTCTGTCCGTCTGTCTGTCTGTCTGTCTGTCTGTTTGTTCCGGCTAATCTCTGGAACGGCTGGACCGATTTTGACGGGACTTTCACTGATCGGTAGCTGATGATATAAGGAGTAACTTAGGCTACTTTATTTAGTCTATACATCTTCTATACATACATACATACAAATAAATAAAATTGGAGTGTCTCTTTGTAATAATAAAATAACAACTTTTTACTAAATGCGTAAGTCTGTATACACAGCACATAGACCAAAATAATTTTTTTTTTTATTTTTGTCTGTCTGTCCGTCTGTCTGTCTGTCTGTCTGTCTGTCTGTCTGTTTGTTCCGGCTAATCTCTGGAACAGCTGGACCGATTTTGACGGGACTTTCACCGATAGGTAGCTGATGATATAAGGAGTAACTTAGGCTACTTTTATTTAGTCTATACATCTTCTATACATACAAATTAATAAAATTGGAGTGTCTGTTTGTAATAATAAAATAACAACTTTTTACTAAATGCGTAAGTCTGTATACACAGCACATAGACCAAAATAAAATATTTTTAAATTTTTGTCTGTCTGTCCGTCTGTCTGTCTGTCTGTCTGTCTGTTTGTTCCGGCTAATCTCTGGAACAGCTGGACCGATTTTGACGGGACTTTCACCGATAGGTAGCTGATGATATAAGGAGTAACTTAGGCTACTTTTATTTAGTCTATACATCTTCTATACAAATAAATAAAATTGGAGTGTTTGATTGTAATAATAAAATAACAACTTTATACTAAATGCGTAAGTATGTTTAAACAGCAAATAGACCAAAATATTTTTTTTTTATTTTTGTCTGTCTGTCTGTTTGTTCCGGCTAAAACGTTTAGTACTTTGGAGACATTGTTAAAAACTTAATTTAAAACAAAACATGAGAGCACATCATTCAGCTGATTCAGAATTTAGTTAAATTCTTCTTGATGTTGGAGAGGGAAAGTGTCTAGAAGTCAATAGTAATCATGATATAGAACTTCCTACCAGTCTTTGTTAGGTTGTGGTGGACACTGAAACTTTAATACATAGTATTTATGATGATATTCACAATCTCAATATCAAAGAAGATTCGATAAATAAGCCAACAAAAACTGAAAATAAATGATAATTAAAATAAATGCAAAAACCAAAAAAAAAAATTAATGAACTAATTAACTTTTTTTAAATTCCACGCGGACGAAGTCGCGGGTACAGCTAGTAAATAAATAAAATTGTTGTTCTTATTATTTTACTTGCAATATTTCCATGTTTTCTCCTTCGAATATTTCAAGACCAAAATTAGCCAAATCGGTCCAGCCGTTCTCGAGTTTTAGTGAGACTAACAAACAGCAATTCATTTTTATTTATATATAAAGACTACAGCACAAAACAATAAGAATTTAATAAAAACTTTCAGCTGTAAATTTCCCTACGAGAATATCACTATCAAATTTATTTCGAGAAAGTTCCAGAAATTTCTAAAGTCATTTTATTTCCGAATCAAAATGATGGCTGTCTACAAATCCGGGTGAATCTCACAGTAAGAACATGCGACGGAACTGTTTTGATATAACCGGGTGACTACGTCTTTGCAAAATTGTAGAATCTTATTGATAAAATTCAAACGAATGTAGTTCAATTTCTATTTGGAATAGGAGACTGGAAATGAATTCGAGTGGAAAGCGCTATGCATATTTTGTACTCGTTTCTCGGTATAGATGTGCTTGTGTGGTTTTTGTTCTTGTGCTCAGTAAAACCGGCGGAAACTCTACATGTATCCCTCTCTTATTTGATTACTATTTATATACACAATAATTCATAATTGTACAAGTATGAGTACTAACTCATAATGTTTGGCTTATTTTAGCCGTTCTTGAAACAAAAAAATAAAATTAAAGTATTTGCATTGGTTAGCAAATGAAGAATTGTTTCTAACACGTTCGATTCCGGGGTCAGAAAATGAGGGTCTTTGTGTAAGCCAGATACACCTCCAGTTACATGGAAGGTGATTAGCCTAGTGTACCACGCTGGCCAGACGCGATGGCATAAGGTTTCGTATAAAGTTTTCCTACTCTTGCGGTAAGATTTTCGGCATTTCCTTCTGGCGAATCTTACGACATCCTCAGGATGGAATGGAATGGTGACATTGTTCATTCTAAATTAAGGTGAGCCGAAATGTTTTATTGTTATATAATAGGCATAAGAAATAAAGCAATATAATAAATATAATGTTTCACACACTAAATATCATATTTTGTACACCGGATATTATGTGTATCTCATACAATATAGCTTTTATCTGACGGCGAGGAGTAATGTACGTATATTTAAGCTTAGCTTAGCCAATTCAATTTTTATGGTATAAAAGCCAGGTATATAAAAATTCAATGAAAATGTCTATTACGATGTTAATTGATACGTTTAACTTGTAAATACAATTTGGCACAAAAAAAAATTAAATAAAACAGCAATCTTTGACCGTTGCTCGATGCATAAATACTTCGTGTTGCGCGTTCGAGTTCCAATTTCAAAATTAATAAATATCGTTCCTTTATTTTCCAACAATAGTCATAAGTTAATACTACAACAATGGATATAATATCTCAATTATAATAAAAATTACACCATCCCATAGTATTTTTAACTAACGCATCGTGGCCAAGCAGAAACCGGAACCTTATTAATGAAACGACGACAAAGTTTCCTAACAGCAATTTATTTTCGTATTCGATAACTCTAAATTGCTTGCGAATCCACTGCTGTGGTACCCAACGACTGGATTAACAGTAAAATCAAATTACAACTAAATCATTTTGTAAACGAAATTTGAATTTAACACCCCTTAGTTATTGCTCTTGGGCATAGAAACACAATTTATGTTTCCTTCTAATTCTTTTTTTAATTACGAGTTACTTTTAGTAACTTTTAGTTCTAGACTGCCTAGTTGGTCTAGGTGTTTGGATGTGCCGCCTATGGATTATGCGATCCCGGTTCGATTCTGGAGTCGTGCAAGAGTTTGTGTAAACCAGAGGCTCTTGCTCTGAGTCTGGGTGTCATTTGTATTCGTGAATTAAATGTTTGTAAACTACCACCGCGATACAGCGGTTCGCTTTATTTTTTAACCCCCGACGCAAAAAGAGGGGTGTTATAAGTTTCACGTGTCTGTCTGTCTGTCTGTCGGTCTGTCTGTCTGTCTGTCTGTGGCACCGTAGCTCGCGAACGGATGAAGCGATTCCAATACAGTTTTGTATGACAGGTGAGTTACGGGCGAGTGTTCTTAGACATGTTTGATGAAAATCGGTTAAGTCGTTTAAAAGTTATAGGGGGTGAAAGTGGGGAAGAATAACCAAAAGTCTGCAAATATAATCGAGTGGGGTCTCAAATGAAAGCGCATCACGTGCACATTACAAAATAATATGTTCCATGAAAATCAGTTGAGCCCTGAAAAAGCTCTAGGGGTACCCGGGGGTATCCCCCGATACCGAATATCTGCAAATATATGTGGTGGGGAGAAAATTAGAAAGCGACAAGAATGTATGTATTGACAACTTATACATTTTTAATGTATTTGAATTTTTAATTTAATTTTTATTGAACTAATACTTAGCCCATATACGACCCACTGGTGAATCGGGCCTCCTCCAGTTACTTGGAGGGCAATTAGCCTACTGTGCCACCCTGGCCACTCAGGTAGATACGAGATCCAACACCAAAACATTGTAAAAAGAAAGAGTCGTCGCCGTTATCGTTACAGCCCATAAATTACCCACTACTGAGTCGGGCCTCCTACAAATTCATGGAGGGAATTAGCCAACAGTACTACAGTAGCAAGACGGGTTGGCACAGTGCCGCAACAGGACGCGAGTTGGAGCAACCCGGGGATGTTTAGTGGGTAGGCCCCCACTCTGGGGGAGAGTCCCACACGCCCCCCCTCGGCCATCCCCGTGGCCGACGGGGATAGTCCATAAAGGATTATACCCAGGGCGAAACAAAAAAAAAAAAAATGGTTTGTATCAAGCTTTCTCTTTCGGCTAGGTGATCTGCCTCCTGCGTTCTTTTAGTCGACGTGTTAAAAAGATTACAAATGTCCTCAATGTAATTTGAAAAGCTGAAAGAATCCATTCAATAGATCCTGATAAGGAACGTAATTCAAACGAGGTCGTAAATCTTGGGCCCGCATCTGACAGTAAATTGTGGGTAACGTTGACCCTGGACTTTGCCGTGATAGTCCTTTACTCGGAGACACGTCCTAATTAGAAAATGTGACCCGAATCATTTACAGCAAACCGATAAACTGAATAAGTCCACGTGGTGTCAGATTCAGATTATGTCACCATACATTCTGGAGCCGTACGTCCATCGCCAGCTAAAATAATTTAGTTTAGCTTAGCTTGCATGGATGAGTCAGTTTTTCATACATTTGCGTCCACCGACGGTGAACTAAAATGCATGAAAAACGGGCTCATCTCATTTTGGTTTTGGTACATTAATTTGTAGCTAAAGCTTGTTTAGTTTAGCTTGCATAGTTGAGCCAGTTTTTCATACATGTTTGTTCACCGTCCGTAGACGCACATGTATGAAAAACTGACACATCTATGCAAGCTAAACTAAACTTACTTCTTTTAGCTGGCGGCTTGTTAGTTGATTAGATTAGTAAAAAATATTCCGAACTGGAGGTATCATTAGTTATAGTTTATTTTACAAAAGATTTTGTATTCCCATCTATGTAAACCTTTTTTAAATTGATTTGGTTAGTCAAACCCTGGGTGGAGTTTACTTTTTGCCTAAAATTCAAAATTACAAAGAGTCACTTCTAATTACTTCCAATTACAAAGAGGGTAATTAGCCTACTGTGCCACGCTGGCCAGACGGGTTGGCACAGGGTTTCGTATCAGGTTTGCCTTCTCTTGTGGCTAGGTTTAGGTCTTGTCATGGTGACACTATATATTTTTAATGCGTCACCAAGCGGACATTAAATATAACCAGTTATTTATTTACCAGGGATACATCGCATAATATAATTACAGTGAAATGTTTGTCTAGATTGAGTTTAGACGGTGAGGGGCTCGGTCTAGCCCTGGGCATAACATGATGGATCTGAGATCTAATTTTGGTTTCGGTTAATTAATTTATAGCTAAAATTTCTCATATGCCCTTAATGTACAAATGGATGTATGCCAATTCAATTTAAAGTCTCAGCTGGACTGAATAGCCAATGTTTAAATTAACTTAAAGTATAGATAATCCCAGAATTAAATATTTATCAATTTTATTAGGTATTTTTTATTTGTTCGTAGGTTTACTTACTTAAAGGTTCGTTTTATACATTAGATAAGAAACAAGCAGATATTTTGTCTATTGTAACTATGGTCATCGTACTCTGTCTGTCGGCTTCATGCGTTATGATGACTTGATTTGAATGATGTTTTTTTTGCGAAATAGATGATTATCTACTTACTAGAAAAAAAAGCAGTTCCTTAATCAAATATATTATAGTAAAACTAGCGACCCGCCCCGGCTTCGCACGTGTGTAATGATAAACATCTAAATTTATCAGTGTTTCTCAACTATATTATGGATGTAATATACATATAAACCTTCCTCTTGAATCACTCTATTATTTTTTTTTACTATTAAAACTTAAATACTTATGTAGTGATAGTGATGATGATGATAGTGAAGTGATGATAGTGCTGATGATAAATAGAATAAAACATGCAACCAAAAATCGTCTATAAACACTTTCATAAGGCCTTCTAAAACCATAGTAGCATCATATATTAAACACTCGGAAACTACTTTTATTGAATGTTCATAACATAGTATGTATCTATTTAGAACGGTCAGCATATTATACTTCCCCACCGCACGCTGGCAAAAACAGCGTGTTGTAAAAGTCAACAAAACCCAGCACGCTTGGTGGTACGACCGAATGGTCCGCCCGGCTACGAGTAGCTACCACCCTGACAACTAAGTCTGGCGCCAAGCAATATTACAGTGTTTTGTCGTGTGTATGTGAGAGCCGGTGCCCGACAGGACGTTTCCTTGAATGGCCTGCTCCATTTTAGACGCTGAAAAATAAATTCACGTCGTACAAAAAAATATTTAGAGCGTATATAATTCGGATTCTGGAGACAGTCATTATTACATTCACCTTACAAAAATTGTCTTTTTTCCTCGCGTCTTGCTTACGATATAATGCAAAGATGAAAATTGCACGTTACTATTTAAAAACACGGGGTTCCGTGTTTTGGTTTTTGAAATACTCTATAAAAGGTGGTCTGTCATGCTTTCACGCCAAAACTACAGTACCGCTTTAAATGAACTTTGATACGCAGATAGTCTAAAGCCTGAAAAATTATATAGGTACATAAAAATAGTTGTAAGGGGTTGAAAGGGGGGATAAAAATGCGACCCAAAGACACTATTCCAAGCGCACGAAGTCGCATAAGTACTGTATAAAGTAAAAAAATAATAATATAATATCAGCTGAGTCTTCTCAAAGCCTGGAGCCCACTGATAGGCGACCTAAGGCTTACCCCAGAGTCAGCTCAGCTTGGGCAGTGGACTCACGCCGTTGGCTAGTCGGTGGGAATTTTCTATCTTCCCCAATATCCATGTAAAAACAGCAACAAAGAAAGAAGAATTAAAAAACACAAATCCGTTACCTGTTTATATGACCTTAATTAATTATACAAATATATTCATTTATCTTCAAACTAGCCACGGTAGTAAGTAGGTACAAATAATCAAATAATAAAATTTTGAAAAAAAAGTCAATTATCATCTTAATTTCATATTTGTATTTTCATTATAATATGGTAAATCATGTGATCCCCAAGTGACCTCATCAGTGAAACAGGTCATATTTATAATAGTTAACTTGCGGATGCAAAATAAATTGTATCCCACAATTTACATGTAGAAAACTCTAATTTGTAGGACTTGTTTGGTACGCTACAAGTCCTTTCTAATAGAACTTTGTAAACAACGTTACTACAGAGGAATAATAATATATAGATTTAGTTGTATTTAAACAGGACCCTACATTTCTGACGCCCAACCTTCGAGCGCAGGTGGCGTTCTCGACTCAACTAATAAGAAAATAATTATGAATAAAGGTCGGCCACTTGGCAATTTCGGCCGTTTATTAAAATGCTAATGAGGTACGCCCAAGTTGGTAATGTGAGTTCAAATATGGGGTCTTGTACTGAAATACTAAAAGTAATGAAGCTAACTTTGGCACTTTATTAGCACTATGTAATGGCTGAATTTTTGTAACAAATTGTTGAATTTGCTTTAAGTTTTTTGTTGAAAATATTTTGTCAAATGTTTTTCTGTTTTGTTTTCTTGTCTGTTTTCATTTCGTATATTGTTACTTTTATTCGTTGACTAGCGACCCGCCCCGGCTTCGCACGGTGAAATTATATTATACCTACTAGCTGTACCCGCGACTTCGTCCGCGTGGAATTTAAAAAAAGTTAATTAGTTCATTAATATTTTTTTTTGGTTTTTGCATTTATTTTAATTATCATTTATTTTCAGTTTTTGTTGGCTTATTTATCGAATCTTCTTTGATATTGAGATTGTGAATATCATCATAAATACTATGTATTAAAGTTTCAGTGTCCACCACAACCTAACAAAGACTGGTAGGAAGTTCTATATCATGATTACTATTGACTTCTAGACACTTTCCCTCTCCAACATCAAGAAGAATTTAACTAAATTCTGAATCAGCTGAATGATGTGCTCTCATGTTTTGTTTTAAATTAAGTTTTTAACAATGTCTCCAAAGTACTAAACGTTTTAGCCGGAACAAACAGACAGACAGACAAAAATTAAAAAAAAATATTTTGGTCTATTTGCTGTTTAAACATACTTACGCATTTAGTAAAAAGTTGTTATTTTATTATTACAATCAGACACTCCAATTTTATTTATTTGTATAGAAGATGTATAGACTAAATAAAAGTAGCCTAAGTTACTCCTTATATCATCAGCTACCTATCGGTGAAAGTCCCGTCAAAATCGGTCCAGCTGTTCCAGAGATAAGCCGGAACAAACAGACAGACAGACAGACGGAAAGACAGACAAAAATTAAAAAAAAAGTGATTTTGGTCTATGTGCTGTGTATACAGACTTACGCATTTAGTAAAAAGTTGTTATTTTATTATTACAAACAGACACTCCAATTTTATTTATTTGTATGTATGTATGTATAGAAGATGTTTAGACTAAATAAAGTAGCCTAAGTTACTCCTTATATCATCAGCTACCGATCAGTGAAAGTCCCGTCAAAATCGGTCCAGCCGTTCCAGAGATTAGCCGGAACAAACAGACAGACAGACGGACAGACAGACAAAAATTAAAAAAAATTTTATTTTAGTCTATGTGCTGTGTATACAGACTTACGCATTTAGTAAAAAGTTGTTATTTTATTATTACAAACAGACACTCCTATTTTATTTATTTGTATAGATGTATAGATGTGCTGTGTATACAGACTTACGCATTTATTTATTTGTATAGATGTATAGACTAAATAAAAGTAGCCTAAGTTACTCCTTATATCATCAGCTACCTATCGGTGAAAGTCCCGTCAAAATCGGTCCAGCTGTTCCAGAGATTAGCCGGAACAAACAGACAGACAGACAGACAGACGGACAGACAGACAAAAATTAAAAAAAATGTTATTTTGGTCTATGTGCTGTGTATACAGACTTACGCATTTAGTAAAAAGTTGTTATTTTATTATTACAAACAGACACTCCAATTTTATTTATTTGTATAGAGTATAGATGTGCTGTGTACACAGACTTACGCATTTATTTATTTGTATAGATGTATAGACTAAATAAAAGTAGCCTAAGTTACTCCTTATATCATCAGCTACCTATCGGTGAAAGTCCCGTCAAAATCGGTCCAGCCGTTCCAGAGATTAGCCGGAACAAACAGACAGACAGACAGACAGACAGACAGACGGACAGACAGACGGACAGACAGACAAAAATTAAAAAAAATGTTATTTTGGTCTATGTGCTGTGTATACAGACTTACGCATTTAGTAAAAAGTTGTTATTTTATTATTACAAACAGACACTCCAATTTTATTTATTTGTATAGATAAACCTTCCTCTTGAATTACTCTATCTATTAAAAAAACCGCTTCACAGTCCGTTGCGTAGTTTTAAAGATTTATGCATACATAGGGACGGACAGAAGAATGCGACTTTGTTTTATACTATGTAGTGATGTGAGTTATTTATGAGAGTGCTTCTCAAAAATCACTACAACTATGTTTGCAAGTTTCCAGCTGTAAATACCCTATAAGTTTCCAGCCCTCAGTGCTGGTAGGCCTCCCACACGGTGTACCGATGTCCTGGTTATGGTCGCTGGAAAACGATGGATGCGGGCAGCCCAGGACCGGCCCAGGAAATCCTTGGGGGAGGCCTATGTCCAGCAGTGGACGTCTTTTGGCTGAAATGATGATGATACCCTAGTTACATTGTAATGCATTGTAGGTTATACGTTAGAAGCGATTCTCTCTTTAAATACTAAAATGTGTTTATAATACATTTTGTTAAGACCTGACTCCCACTGATGAGTTGGGCCTCTCCTCATCACAGGGAGTCTAATAAGCCTATTGAACCACTCTGGCCAGACGAGTTGGCACAGAGTAACTTTTCAAGTTTTTCTTCTCTTGCGGCTAGATTTTGGACCTTGTCATTTCCTTTTGTCGGCTCTTACGACACCCTCAAGATGGAATAGAGTCGTAACTCTATGTATAACGACGCAGACATTTCTTTATATAGATATGCTTTATTGTGTTGATTAGGTACAAAGTAAATACTTATACTAAAGTAAAGTGAACAGTGGGCGGTCTTGTTGTCGGTTATGGAAATTGTTGAGGGATGATGCACCGCCCATCTTGTAACTTGACTGTATAATGGTGTCAGGAGTTTAATACGAGTTAGCAAAAATAAAACACATTTTTTTAAATTTTATGTGTCATTTTATATTATTTCTTTATGATTGGTATAATGGTAGTTTTCGATAAATAAATATCCTTGGACATTTCACACAACGCCATCTCGTCCCAAGCTAAGCAACTTAATGCTTGTGTTATGGTAACGAGATGGATGATAAACTACTTATATACATTTTATTTTGTAAATACATACATATTATAGATAGAAAACACCCAGACCCGGAACAAATACTTGTAGGTCGTACAAATATTTCTTCCGTGCGGGGATCGAACCCGCGACATGCTGCGCAGCAGTCGATCGCTCAACCGCTGCGCCAACCGTGTCGTCTCGTCAATAATAGACTAATAATTATTATTTTGTAAGTGTCTATTGTGTCCTGTAAAATATCAGTTGAGATTTGTGCCATTACACCATGCAGTATGGAGTAAAAGAGTCACAATACGCTTTTAACTTCTGGGAATTCAATTTTCTAGAATTAGTGAATTATGACAATTTAATCTAATGAAATTTCGGCAACATACGAAAATTCAAGTCAACTCAACTATAGCATTAAAATTGTAAACTCTCATTTACCTCGTGTCAAAATCTAATTAAAATTTGTGGTTGACGAAGTTAAAATATTAAGCCGCATCTGAAAGTCTTTAATTAGAATTAAAAAGTGTTATAATTTATCCAACTTTTTCAATTTATTTTTATCGAAAAA
This sequence comes from Clostera curtula, assembly GCA_905475355.2. Classification (NCBI taxonomy): domain Eukaryota; kingdom Metazoa; phylum Arthropoda; class Insecta; order Lepidoptera; family Notodontidae; genus Clostera; species Clostera curtula. Next base: position 15,251,937 of record FR997808.1, on the reverse strand, counting down.
CATTCAGTCATTATAGGTGTGTAATTATAGGTACTGGGATCAATAAATAATTATTCATGGGTATTTTTAACGACAAAAGTTGCTATAAAAAGAAGTAATTAAATAATATTACCACTTCAAAGTTAATAAATGAGACGTCTGGTGACGGATTTAAAGTCACCACCCCATTCCATTCTGAGGGCGACGTAAGAGTTGACGAAAGGAATTGAAAAGGAACCTAGCCGAATAAGGAAAACTTGATACGACACCCTTTTTTTTTTTTTACGTCGGAGATCCTCATGGATATCCGGCCGTTGGGGACTGGCCGGGGTATGTGGGACTCCGGGGCGCGTAGAGATGGTGAATTGCGCCCCGACCTACCCACTAAAACCGACGGCGATCCTCGACTGCCCAAACCAGGGCCACGGACCAGGGAACCAGGGAACCAGAAAAGACGTCCACAGGACATAGGCCTACCACTAGGATTTCCTCAAAGGCCGGTCTGGAGCCACCCGCATCCATCTCTTTCTCACCATAACCAAGTCGTCGGTCCCCCGTGTGGGAGGTAAACCAGCACTGCGCTTTCCAGAACGCAGTCGCCACTCGAGGACTTTTCTGCCCCATCGGTCGTTAGTCCTGCGAGCTATGTGCCCTGCCCATTGCCCACTTTGTATTAGTTTGTAGAAATATGAGGAGTAAAGATACAAGTAATCCCTGCACTCAAAATACACAATGTCAACAACCCATACTATCTTTAGGGTGTCGTAAAAGAGGGCCGATTACCTAGCCCCTAGAGAAGGAAAACTTGATACAAATCCTGTGCCAACCCGTCTTGCCAGCGTAGCACGATAGGCTAATTTCCCTCCATAAATTTGGGGGAGGCCCGACCTAGTAGTGGGTCATGTATGGGCTGAAACAACTCAAAATATTATACAAGCTATCTTTATTGGATCAGCGTTTTACCTGAGCTATTTTATTATCGTATATTCAATTCTGAAGATATGAAAGTCGATTTTTTTCCTGATACACAATTTGAGGTTATGTGACCTTTAATATGAAGCTGAAGAATTGTTCAATAACATTGGGGGAAAATACTACGGTTGAATAGAAAATAAATAAAAAATAAGGCAAGGTGCACATCGTAAAACGAAACTATCCGGAATGGCCTTCGATCGGATCATATCTATGAGTTATCGTTCACATCAAAAATAAAAAGTTACTGCGTTAAGCCGAGGGAGGCTATTGGATAAATGGCGGTATACGTCATAGTAATGGCCACTCGGAGGTTAAGGATACGATACTAAGCCTAACAATGGGATGGACGTGCTTTAGAATCTAGTGGAGGACTCAATTTGTTTCTACGCAAACCAATCATGTATAACGGGTTCACTGGCTCTGATTTTTTTTTAGTAGGAGGAGCTTCTTTCGTCTCAGCCCCTATATGACCCACTGCTGAGTCGGGTTACCAGTTACATTAACGGTAACTAGCGACCCGCCCCGGCTTCGCAACGGGTGCAATGATGAACATCTAAATTTATCAGTGTTTCTCTACAATATTATGCATGTATTATACATATAAACCTTCCTCTTGAATCACTCTATCTATTAAAAAAAACCGCTTCACAATCCGTTGCGTAGTTTGAAAGATTTAAGCATACATAGGGACGGACAGACGACAGCGACTTTGCTTTATACTATGTAGTGATGTAGTGATAGTGATTAGCCTACTGTGCCATGCTGGCCAGACGTGTTGGCACAGGGTTTCGCATCAGTTTTCCTTCTCTTGCAGCTAGTTTCCTTGTCATTTTCTTTCGTTCACTCTTACGACACCCTCATGATGGAATGGGTGTGGTGACTTTAAATCCGTCATCCCACGTCCCACCTTGCGCTCTTCGGCTCATCTCCAATCTTGCAGCTAGGTTCCTTGTCATTTCCTTTCGTCCACTCTTAGGACACCCTCAAGCTGAAATGATGATGATGAATCATCATCATTTTCCCGAATGCGGTCACCACTTGAGGACTTCGGGCGTCGCTCCTGCGAGCTATGTGCCCTGCACACTGCCACTTAAGTTGTGTCTGGTTTTCCTGCGTATCTCCTCATTTCTGATTCGATCTCGCAGGGAATCTCCGAGCGTAGCCCTTTCCATTGCCCTTTGGGTGACTTTGAGCCTTATGATAGAGCCCATAGTAGCAGCCGAAGTAGAATTAATAACGACTAAATAAATAAAGCTTTCAATAAACCGCGTATAGGAGTCTTCATTAAACATACATCCCTTTTCGCGGGCTTGCGTTCCCGCATTCATGATTGAACCACGATTGACCGGCTGTTGGACAAAGGGGCATAAAATATTTATGTTCACATGCATTAACGAAACTTCAGTGAAATGCATTCGTGAATATTTATCCATTTTGTATTGGGACGCGTATTTGCGAAGCCGTGGTGGTGTCCGTATCGGGACTGATACGGAATACATAATGATAATTACCCATTGTATTCTCAGACCGTGTGGTAACGGATTTGAAATACATAGTTCCATCCTGAGGGTGTCGTGAGAGCCGACAATAGGAAATAACAACCCCGAAAACCTGACCGCAACAGAAAGACCGCAAACGAAACCCTGTACCAACACGTCTTGCCAGCGTGGAACAGTAGCAGTAGTTCGAGGAGGTCTGAACCAGTAACGGATCGTTTATAGGCTGAGGCTGATAAACTAGCAGATCTAGAGTCAGAAATTATATATTTTTTACGTATTTATGGCATGTATTTAACATGACTTAACTCTAGGCGATGGCGGTAAACTGTTATTTCTTTATTTTTTTTAAGAATTTTGATGTATTCATATATTTTAATACCATATAATAGTGCTGTATTAGAAAGTAAAAAAACGTTTCTTCCCTTTTGTAAATTTGTAGATTTATAAAACTACTAGCGACCCGCCCCGGCTTCGCACGGATGAAATGATGAACGTCTAAATTTATCAGTGTTTATCTACAATATTATGGATGTATTATACATATAAACCTTCCTCTTGAATCACTCTATCTATTAAAAAAACCGCTTCATAATCCATTGCCTATTTTAAAAGATTTAAGCATACATAGGGACGGACAGACGACAGCGACTTTATTTTATACTATGTAGTGATAGTGATAGGCATAACGTCAAAATCAAACCTTATTTAAATGATAACGTCGCCAAACGGCATTTATATCATTATTGCGTCATAAAACGTAACAAAGAATTTGTTAAACATGTGACATAGACTTTATAAATATGCACTACTGTTGGTATAGTTCGTTGAAATATATTTTGAAATGTTCAATTTGGTTTTCCGTATCACTTCCCTTTTTGTATTTTGCTACTAAAGTTTCATGACATACACATTAATAGACATAAGGTAAATAAGGCATTTCATTCAACTTCGATACACAATAAGTTCTGTATGTTTTAAAATATAATTATTGATGCGTGCGGAATTTATGTTTATAAGCTGCCCCAGCGACACAGGTTACACATAGTGCAGGGGCTCCGTTTAAAAAATAAAAGGTATTTGTAGAAAAGATACGTTATAAGTCTTGCTTTGTGTCCATGGGTCGTTTACGCTAAATTCATGGAGGGAAATTAGCGTAAACGACCCAGCTGCTGGAGACTTAACGGTTCAGTGTCAATATTCAATATTTATATTATTGTACATTATATGAAATATGACCGTAAAGAAAAGAAAACCGAAAAGAAAATGACAAGCTCTCTGCGTTTCTTGCGAGTTCTTCTCAGCAGTGGCCCGAACCGTCAACTGGTGGTAGACTAATGAATGTGTTATACGGGTCCCGGGTTCGGGCAAGTATCTTTGTCTAAACTAGAGGCACATGCTAGGAGTCTGCGTGTCATTTGTACTCGTGAATTACATGTTTGTAAACTACCCACGCGTTACAGGTTATACCTATAGCAGAAGTTTCATTTTTAATTAAAAAAAAAATTCCCTACTGTGCCACGCTCACAAGACTGGCTGGGACAGGGTCTGTATCAAGTTTTCTTTATCTTGCGGCTATCTGCCTCTTGCGCTCCTTTAGTCGTATCTTAAGACCCCCTTAGGATGCTACAGCATCTCAAAGAATAGCCAAAAACAAAGCACTAAGATTTTTTATTAAATTTACTATCCTTATTCATCATCATCATCTTAGCCTTGTATCCCGGTTGCAGCCCAAACTCTCGCTTCGGCGCCCGGGGTCAGCTTTCCGGCTTTTTCTTCTCCACTTCGCACGGTCTTCAGCATCCCTGGTAGTGAGCCCATTGGCACGCATATCACCCTTTACGACGTCAAGCCAGCACTTTTTGGGTCTACCCCTCCTGTCGGGGCCCGGCGGAGGCGGCATGGCCAGACATTTGTTTCCCACGTAGGCAGCCGGTTGCCGCAAAACGTGGCCGTACCAACGGAGCCGACACTCCTGCAATTTATCCGCAATGTCACGGACATGAAGACTGCCGCGAATGCGGGAGTTCCTAACGCGATCTTTCCGCGCCACTCCACACATCCACCGCAGCATATTCATCTCCGTGACACGCAGCTCTTGCTTGTGTCGCTCTAACACCGGCCACGCTTCGCAGCCGTATAAAAGGACCGGCCTAATGATGGTCTTATAGACCTGTCCCTTCAACTTTACCGGCATCTTGGGGTCACAATTACTATCCTTATTTACTATCCTTATTGTTGGCAGATTTAGAATACCAATTCACCCTGAGAGTGTCGTAAGAGGAATACCTTAAATCATTTATGCTATAATATATAATAAACAGCCTCATGCCATTAAGGAAATACACTCACATAATGGTTATAAAAAATCTCTTAGTTCTTATCTTGAGAGACTTTTCGTCGTTTCAGCCCATAAATTACCCACTACTTGGTCAGGCCTCCTACACCTTCATGTAGGGAAATAATCCTACGGTGCCACGCTGGCAAGACGGGTAGGCACAGGGCTTGCGTCAAATTTCCTTCTCTTGGGGCTAGGTAATCTGCCCTGTTGCGTTCTTTTAGTCGCCTCTTACGAACCCCTAAAGATGGTATGGGTTGGTGACATTGTGTATTATAAATCCGTCACCACACGGATTTAGTAGATATTAATTTTCCGATGGCCGTTGCCATAATTTCTATCAGACTTATACTTCTTATAATAAAAAGTCGTTCTATTTTACCTACGTACAATATATATTTTAAGATGACTTACAAACATAATGATGATACATGATAATGTAATCCCATATTAAGTGAATTGTATTCTTTTGTGGAATAAATGTCTTAAACCACATATTAAACCATGCTGTGATAATAATGATAATGTTCTATTATATTAAAAACACTCTTAAATCAAAAATTACACGAAACCCCGAAGACTTTATAGAATAAATCTTGAAGTTACTGATAGGTTGTACTGAAGTTAAACCAGTTACATACAAGACGTATCTTTGCGTGAAACACGAACTAAATAGGTGTAAAGGTTTTCCACACGAGACAACTTACCACGGATTTTACATCGATAGAATACGTAGAATACGCCTTGGGGAACATTTTCATTTCTGTTTTATTTAAGAGCCATTCAATTTAAATACTATCTATGTTTTCCGACAGCACATCTAGTTTTTTTTAATATCCGTGGCACGCTGGCTACTTTCGTTTGCATAGGGTTTCGTTTCAAATTTTGCCTTCTCTTGCGGCTAGTTTTTCGGCCTTGCCGTTTCCTTTCATCGGCTCTTACGACACCCTCAGGATGAAATGGGGTGTTGACACTGTATATTCTAAATTCGTCACCACCATGGTAAAGCGTACTACGATAAGCGAACCCAAATCCAAAAACAAACTTAAATTTACGCGAATACACTCGTACAATCGGACATAACTCAGTCACTGTTGAGTCTAGTTTCCACCAATAACCTAATTTCATCAAAAAGATATCCAGCAGTGGGTAATCTATGGGGTAGTAGTATTCCGGCTTAGGTACATAGGAAAGTTGTGGGAGAACAATATAGAGCTGTTGCATCGTTTGCCGAAGCCTTAGCAGCGTTGTAAAACCTGTCCGTTCGTCTTTGTCACAGTAATGGAAGTGCAACATATACTATGCTTTATTTTCTTACAACTGGAGAAGCAGATATTTTGTCTTCGTTACCTATGTTGCGTTACTAGTTGTTATTTAGCTTTACTTTGACTGGCGTTGTGATCTATAAGTCTGATTTGTTTATTATGTTACTAGTGGCCCGCCCCGGCTTCGCCCGTGCAAAGCGGGGTTGGGTTATACATATAAACCTTCCCCTTGAATCACTCTATCTATTAAAAAAAACCGCTTCAAAATCCGTTGCGTAGTTTTAAAGATTTATGCATACATAGGGACGGACAGAAGAATGCGACTTTGTTTTATACTATTTAGTGATGTAAATTGCATTCTTATTTCAAACCAGTGATTTTTTCAAATCTTCTCTGGTCGGAAATATGGTGATGACAGCGAAAAAAAAACTCTTTTATCCTTTTTTACTGGCGATGCGGGTGGCATTGTCTTACATTATGCAGGCGATGGTAGGCGTTTGCTATCAGGTTACGGGTACACTTGAGCAATAGAACCTGCTTCTGCTATTACTACTACTCAACCTGTAGATGACCCACTATTGAGTCGAGCCTCCGCTAGTTGCATGGAATGTTTCTTCTCTTGCGGCCTTGTCATTTCCTATTGTCGGCTCTTACAACACTCTCAGCATGGAATGGAGGGGTGACATTCTAAATAAGGAACATGCAGTAGAAGTGATATATATTTTGAAACCTAAACATATATCGTACAAATTTGCCCTGCCCCTCTATCCAAGTGGCTTTCGGTTTGGAGAGAGAGAAGAATTTATGGAATTGACATTGACAGCTCGAGGCTAACTTTAATACTTTGTTACCCCGTGTAGCCAGTGCAGTACTTCATTACTTTCATCTATTTACTTCTCTAAATTGAGAATCATCTGTGGGTCTAAAGCAAGAATAAACAAACCCATTGATTTGAAAAAAGCAACTACAGAGTTTCTTGCCGGCTCTTCTCTGTAGAGCAGCATTCCGAACCGGTGGTAGTTTCAGCATGAATGTGGATGGACGTAAGGGTTGTGGAAGATCAAGAGAGATGGATAGATGGATTGTAAACATGAGAAATTGTGTATGAAAGGTGTGACTGTAGATATGACGACTGATAGGTGTGTACGGAGAGTACCACCTAGCGTGGGACAGGGATCGTAAGATGATGATGATAATGGTAACTGTAAATATGACGATTTATAAGAGTTTTGTGATAAAACCTACGTAAATAAAGTTAATTTTGAGTTTGAGTTTGAAATAAAAGAGTTATTCCTTAATTGTAAAAGTTTATCACTTCGTGAATAACAGCTTTGTTCCATTTTTTTGATAAGACAATCTCTGTGTATGAAACGCACACTTTTATGAAACCAAAAGTGTTTACGCAAATTAACTTTGGAAACATTAAATTATACTTTCCAACATTTAAAAAAGAAATTATTTGAAGGTACTCAAAGATAAAGTTACTTTAAAATTAAACAGGATCCACTCTTTTATATATCGAGTCCCTTGCGTCGTATTACTGCAAAGTTTGAATTTTACGGCGCACATTTTAATTTAAAAACACCTTTATGTACGTCAAAGATGTGATAATTTTAACTTTATTTCCGAGCATTAAGGTTCCATTTTTGTAAGTTCAAAATTATGTTTAAGATGATTACCTTTTGAGTCACGTGGGAGTTTTTCTGTCCGGACTAGAGCCTAGCTGCATGAATAGCGTAAACTCGTTTAAGCTTAATTTAAACAGAACTGGGTGGGTTTAAACTGTATTTATAATAGACACTTGTTTTATAACTAATTCAGTACTTTAATGGTACAATAAGCTAAATGGAATTACTTGCAATATTTTATAGTTAATTGAGACTTCTAGTGACAGTTAGTTGCTTCTATTTTTTCATGCACAAACGAATGTTTAGTTCTATTTAATTTATCATAGTTAAATTATATATCTAAAACAGGTAGTCACTATATTTTTTCAGCTTAAGGGACAAAGCACACTTATCAACTCGGAAAGGGATCGGCACCGTATCAACTCGAGGCGTTCAGTATTATTTGTATGAAACTCCCTACTGCAAAGCACACTAATCGGATTCGTAACGTAAACGCGTCGCCTCGGGACAAGCTCACGAACGCCGTACGGCGCGTTTGCAACCAGCAGCGGACCCCGCGCTTGCGGGACAAAACATATTCGTAACATTATCTTACGGCCCATCCGTAAGCGCGGCGTCCCCTAGCCGTAGCCGAGGCGACGTATCGTAGCTGCTGATCCGCTTTGGTTACGTGCTTACGTTAGGTTGACGCCTGTTTGACGGTGAGGCGAAAGGCGATACGGTGCCGATCCCTTTCCGAGTTGATCAGTGTAGTTTGTCCTTAAGTCCTTCATAGCCTTTTTGCAATTCTGGGAGATTACACACCAATAGGAAATTGCTTGCGTAAATGGTCATCAATATTTGTGCAGTGTGTAGAACCGGCTACAATGTACAACTCAACACGCATTGAGTGTATAATTAGTACGAAAAATGCGCAACGCAATCTTTTGAAAATTAATCCTAAATGCATAAATGGGTTGAAGGTTTACATGAATAGTTTACAAAATTATTGTCAAAATACCACGGAATATTGTAACTGCGAGAAAGAATTTTAGGCATTTAAATCACAAACGGGTGAAATGGGAGGGGTAAAAACTTCTTGCTTCATTATTTTTTAATCATTGGCGTGGCGTGAGCAACAACTACTTATGTAGAATTTCTGATAACCCGATTCTTGGGCATTCCAACACTGACAAGGCGAATATTAAGTCCTCAATTCGTTTTTTTTTAATCATAATCTTAACCTTACCATATCAAAAAATATATCTGCCAAACATTTTTTTAAATCGCCTTACAGAAGTAGCCATTTTGTGTACTCACGAAAAAAATGAATTTCTAAATGACTACGAAGCCACTTCGTTGAATATAACGTTCATTTGAGGTAGAAATTTTGCGGCCTCGAGGAAAATTTCTTGTAATTTTAAAGATTAGGCGCTCCGTTAGATGTTCTATTTTCCGGCAGATTTATGAAAACAATGTAACAAAGGAAGTTTTTAATGGCCTGTAACTTATTTGAGCAAAGAATGTACTGAATTAAAGAAACCCACGTTTTGTACAGCAGCGTATTATTTGATAGGACATTGACCTCGACTATGGAGAGGTACTGAGGAATTCAATGAAATAATATTATTGGTATTTTCTGTATCAGGCTTTCTGCGTTACCTGTTTTTTTTTCAAATATAATCCTTTGTCTCTCACTCTCTCTGTTACATAAGTTTATTATAACGGGCTTTGGGCTATGGCGCTATTATTAATTTGAAATAATTATTATAATGAATAAATTAATGATGAATAATTTCTAAATCGCTCTGTAGTTGAATATTTTAGAGGTAAACATTATAATAACAGATACTATTATAACTTCGAGAAAGTTTCTAAGAATTTAAATACTATAGATATCATTATAACCGAAAAAATCTCCAAGAACGGTCTATTCAGTAGAAGCTACAATGCCTTAGACCAAGAAACAAATAGACACTACAACTCATACTTATAAACTCAAATATTGCGTCAGACGTTAAAAAAAATGCAACAAAAGTTAAATTTTCACATCCACAATTTCATTCACAGAATATTTTCTACTTGTATCCACACATGCGTCAGTTAGGACTCGGCACCAATTCAGTTGGCTTTTAGGCTTCAGTTGAAATATAAAAGGAAGCTAACATCTGTTACTAACTTTGTTCAACGTGCTTGTTCCTTTACAACTGCACTGCATTGTAGGTTAGAGAAAGCATTTTCTGTTGCACGTTAATATTACTTTATGCGGTGTGAATAGGAGTTCTAAAAGACTTAAAGTGATATGAAAATACAGTATTAAATTATGAACATGGTTTTATTTATAACTATATTTTGTCTTTTATTATTTTTTATAGTGAATAGCATTATTGGATTATACTGAGCAGATACTGTATATAAAATTTTAAATAACACGAACGTTTTATTTCCATATTGTTTTGCAGTTATCAGTAAAATACTAGGTACTGTTTACAAAATGTGCAACGGTCCAGACGCCACTTAAAGTCTAAAGCGAAAGTCTTCTAAATATATTGTTTACAAAAGTGTTGATTTAGTCATGCGTTCGAAATTCAAAATGAATCAACCGTCTTTTACTACAACCACTTTAGGATTCCACACTCCTGAACATTATATAAGCTATGCGTGGATGTATAATTTACAGTATTGAATGGATGCGGTATGTATCAAATAAAAAATATATTTCACGATAAGCAGTAATCATATGTGTATGTCTTTACAAACCACGAACAAATTACGGAAAGAAAAATATATTAATTGAAGGTGCTCAACTATAGAACGTTTACCTAAGGATGTAAAAGAAGTGCAGTCACTCGTATTGTAAAGGTATTGAAATATAACGTCATGAAAGACTTCAACTGATAGTAGTCATAGAAATAAAATAATCAACATAAGGGATAGATATACTATAAAGACAAACTTTGAAACTGTAAATTCTATTAAACGGCCTTACAAATTATATGTTATCCTCGGGTGATGCAGGTGACATTATAGAAGTAGTTACAACGTTTGTTGTATTTTACAAATATATTCAAAACTCAACTCAAATGCTAGTAAAAAGAAGAGCGTTTTAAGAACATTTTAAGGTATCTTTGGAGTAAGAATAGACTGCAGAAAGACCTACATTATACAGTCAACTACATTTACATAAACATTATTTATTTATCCTCCAACAAAACGTAAATATGAGTACTTTAAAAATATATCAAAACTTATGAAATGCCATATCCATTTTAAGCTACTTCATAGCACGTAAACTACAAACATTTGCTTGCTTTCCCTGACCAGTCAGCTCCTTAAATCTTGATCGAGGAATCGAACCCGGAATCTTTTATACGCTGATGCAGCTTTTCAGGTGAGATTTGCACCATTTACTGTGAATCTTACTTTGTTTATTTTGTGAGGCTAAACAGGTTTAACACGGTCAGTGAATTTGAACGAGAAGTTTTATCATTACTCATTACTTTCTAACAAATGGGCTATTTTGATGACGCTTAAGGAACTAAATGCTACGTTTATGTAGACGGTAAATCTATTTAACGGCCTGCTTGTTTCTTGAGTATATTTAATTGTTTCTTTGTGACGTTTATCCTGGCCAAAATATAGATATTATTATTTACATCAAATGTATTTTATTTTAACACAAGTGTCAGTAGTTTATCCTACCTCCCTGTTTTTTTTAAACAAAAGCCCTTCACTCTGTAGGTATAACCTGTATCGCGAGGGCAGTTTACAAACATGTAATTCACGAGCACAAAAGACACCCATTTCCGGCACCGGAATCAAACCCGGGACCCGTTGATCCAAAGGCGGCTCATTGAACCCCTACCTACACCAACGAGGCAGTCGTTTACCTTGAACTACCTTTATGTACGCGGATCGATTGCCATCTACCCTCCGCGACCCATTACGTGCATTACCCAATATCTATTGACTGTCATACCTATTGTTACTGGCTTTACGTGTTCTCTGAAGCAGAGAGATCAGATGTGATAACCCATCATACAGCAGATACAGACGTCTCTTAACCGTTACATTTGAATAGAGCAGATACTGACGTTCCTTATACATTGTAAGTGTGTACATTTGAATAAAAATTTACATTCAAAATTAAAATTGATTCAAATGCCCTTGTATACTAAACCTTTTTAACTCATCGAACATGAAACGATCAAATTTCAACTAGTCATCCAGTCACCATCATCATTTCAGCCGTAAGATGTCCACTGCTGAACATACGCCTTCTCCAAGGATTCCCGCAAAGAATCCATAGCATCCATCGTTTTGTGGTCATCCCATGTAGGCTATGTCGGTAACACTGATTCCGCCGCGTATCTCCTCATTTCTGAATCGATCTCGCAGAGAAATTGCGGGCTTTAGTCTCTTTCCACGAATGAAACTAATTAGTAAAACCATTAGAACACACTTCGACTAATTTACAGTACATTTTATGAACACTGAATTAACTCATTTATTTGAATATATTTTATCAGTTCTATTAATTTTATAAGTCAATATAAGAACGTGGTCACTACAACCAAGTACCACGCGCTAATAATTACGTTCGTGTCCAGTTAAACCCTCAACTTCTCACACTGTAAGGAACTACGTGACCAGCGTTTTGTATGGGATCGTGTCGTGTTTAATGTAAACTTTTAGGTCGAACTAACCTTGGTACCGCGTGGACGCTTGAAGCTGTTTGAAGTAGTTTGATATTGGAAGATTCATATCTTTAATCTAAGAATCTCCGTTTAATACTGAGGATTAGGTGTAGTTAGTAAGTAGGTTCCGTGTGGTGACCAATTTAGAATGCATAGTGTCACCACCGCAATCTATCCTGAGGGTGTCGTAAGAGCCGATGAAAGAAAATGAGAAGGCCGATAACCTAGCCGTAAGAATGGGAATACTTCCCATCTCGCCAGCGTTGTACAATAGGCAATTTTCCCTCCCTGTGAGAGGAGGAGGCCCGACTCAGTAGTGGGTCATTTAGGGACAAGCGAAGGGAAACTTGATACCAACCACGCCAACCGGCGCAGTAGGCTAATTTCCCTTCATGAATTTAAATGGAGAGAGCTATGCTCGAAGTTTCCCTGCGAGATTGAATCAGAAATGAGGAGATACGCAGGCAAACCAGGGTTACCGACATAGGCCACGGGATTGCCAAATTTAAGTGGCAGTGGGCAGGGCACACAGCGCGCAGGACCGATGCCCGAGGGGGCAGAAAAGTCCTCGAGTGGCAGTGCTGGTCGCCGGAAAACGATGGATGCGGGCGGCCCAGGACCGGCCTTTGTGGTAATCCTTTGGGGAGGCTTAAGTCCAGCAGTGGACGGCTTTTGGCTGAAATGTTGATGATGATGATGAGACCCAGTAGTGTCATTTATGGGCTAAAACCTTGCCTTGGTTGCCTAGAAGAGATTGCTTTTTAGCGATAAGGCCGCCTATTGGTTTGATCGACTGCTGCGCAGCATGCCGCGGGTTCGATTCCCGCACGTTCTCGTTACCACAACACAAGAATTAAGTTGCTTAGCTTGGGACGAGATGGCGTTGTGTGAAATGTCCTAGGATATTTATTTATTTATTGTACAAATCATTTATAAATGTAAGCCGTTGTAAGTTGTTAATACTGTAACTTGTACAATAAAGAGTTATCTATCAAATGCTTAGTAGTAGTAACCAGTTTTGCTTTAAATTTCCTATATAGGTTATTTTATATAGGTTATATTATTTTATTTCACTTCAAGTAGTATTATGAAAAAGTGTTTATTTGTATTTAGTTACAGCAAAAAACATTTGCAGTAACTATCTATGAGATTATTAGCACTGTACGATTTCAAAAAGTGATGTCATGACTTTCTGTAAAGTCTGCCACAGATGTTAGACAATAGGGAGCAACGTACCCTCCGAATCACGGATACGGTCAGACCTTATAATACACAATTTATAATAATAGTTTTAAGCCTTCGATAAAACTCAAGAAATTAAAAAAAAAAAACTCAAATCATTTACTTCAATTGAACCTATTAACAGGTGTTTTGAACGGTCAAAAGGGAAGTTAGGAATCTAGTTGCTTGTTCCAAGTTGTCCAGATCCTTTTTATCATATTTTCTGTTACAAACATCTAAATAGGTTGGTTACATTGATTTCGTGTTCAATTATGGTAAGCTAAGATGTGAGGATAATGTAACATATTGCACAATATAAGTGTCCAGGAGATCAATACAAAGCTATGTGGATATGTCAATAGCAGTTAATTCTGGATGCATCGACATTTTTTTAAAAAGTAGAAAGAGCGTTGTTTATACACATTTATCGTTTAACCTATAAACAAGCCGTGTTCCACATTTGTTCATCTGCGTGCGTAAATCAGGTTGAATAGCAGACTATACATTATGCATGTTTATTGTACGGAGAATGCGTGGGCATGCAGCCTTCGAACCATTTAGCTAATCCCGTGAAGGACGGTTCCCGCGTTTCTCTTTCCGATGGTTTTTTAAATGCGTTCCATTTTCTATGATACTGGCAGTTGACATAGCTATTCGTATTTGCTATTTTCTGTTTTAAATTGGCAAAATACCTAATAAAAAAAATTTGTATGCCTTTTTTGACAAATTTCCTTCCACACAGCATAGGATTTTATTGCCCGTTAACGTTAACGAATAAATTCTCCAAAAAATATTTCCGTTTTTAACCGACGATTTTTTTTATTAAACTAGTTATCTCTGACAGTAATCCCCACTCTACTGTGCCAGCCAGAGAGCTATCCGCAGGAATTTTATCAGAGGCTTGAGGCTGTGTCTGCCTCTTGGATTCATTTGGCTGTCTTATACACTTTACAAATAGGAATGGTTGGTGGCATTATGTATTTTAAATCTGTGAGACGGGACGAAAGCCCATTCCAATCCCAGATACATGCATTCATCACAGACAAAACCTACATTGTGTATTTTCATTACTTCACCACACTAAACGCTCACCAAACACAAAATTTGACTTTTATAATTTGACTAGGGCTTTGTGCGTGTAGCACAAAGCCCTAGTCAAATTATAAAAGCGTTTATATTTAAAACTTTCATCGCTTGAATATCATAAGATCATAAGAAATGAAAGTCGTTAAAGTCATTCGTTATTTTATTTTATTTTTTTTATTTATTCTTGGACATTTCACACAACGCCATCTCGTCCCAATCTAAGCATCTTAATGCTTGTGTTATGGTAACGAGATGGATGATAAACTACTTATATACATTTATTTTTGTAAATACATACATATTATAGATAGAAATGACACCCAGACTCCGAGCCAGTGCCTCTGGTTTAGACAAAGACACTTGCCCGACCCCGGAATCGAACCCGGAACCCGTTGATCCAAAGGCGGCACATCTAACCACTAGACCAACGAGGCAGTCGTCAGACCAATGAAGAGAATCGAAAACTGTATTCGTGCGGCCATAAATATTCCTTTACTGTTGTTTACATTCCCGTTTCGTAATTATAAACTGATTAATGAAACTATATTTAAAATTAACGAGATTTAAATATTGCAAGCCGTGCTACTATTTACTGTTTTGTTATTGTTCACCGAAGATATTTGTAGCGGGTTGCAAATTTTGTGTTTTTGCGAAACATCCATCCTAGGTCTTCACCCTATTACATTTTGAGGGTGTCGTAAGAGCTGTATAAAGGATATGACAAAGCAGCAAACCTAATAGCAAGAGAAGGGATATTTTTTGATACTCATACTGAAATGACCGACCCGTCTTACCAGTCGGGACACAGTATGCCATTTGGGTCCCCTGTTGGTCATTGGTGCTAAAGGGAGGATTGTTGTTATTGTTTTTTTTTTAACGGATTCTCTGCGCTAGGTATACCCTGTATCGCGGGGCAGTTTCATCATCGTCAGCCTACATTAGTCCACTGCTGGACATAGGCCTCCCCTAAATAGCGCCATAGCGGGGCAGTTTACAAACATGTGATTCACGAACAAAAATTATACCCAGACTCAGAGCAAGTGCCTCTTGTTTACACAAAGAGACTTTCCCGACGCCGGAATCGAACTGGTGACCCGTTGATCCATAGGCCTCTGCAACTTCTAGACCATCAAGGCAGTCGTGGTTGTGTTTAATTTTTCCCCACCACAGGGCTTCTGTTTTTTTTTATTTATTTAGGACTAGTGGCCCACCCCGGCTTCGCCCGTGTAAAGTGGGGGTATGTCACACAGAGCCGACGCGACGCGACTGCTACTCTCGCGCCAAGCGCGACGGCTCTATGTGACATATTCTACATAAACTAGTACATTACAACTCTTCACGTCCCGCCAGCGTCGCGTCGCCGTCCGGCCCCGTCCGCTGTTTGCCCAGACCTTAAATCTTCTAAACTACGCAACGGATTTTGAAGCGGTTTTTTGTAATAGATAGATAGATTCAAGTTGAAGGTTTATACGTCATAATTGCGGGGTGCTAGTAAATTTATAAATCCATGTTGTTACACAACTATTTTTTAAGAATATGGATAAACCTTATGAAATTGAGATTATTCGAACAAAAAGATTAATAATATTATATTATAGATAATAAAATATTTTTAAGCTACTATAACCGGAAGGAGCTCAACTCGGCTGTTCATCTTTTATGATGAACTGCATTAGATCATGATGATGAACCTGTCTAACTAGGGGTATTTTACAACGTATATACTGTAGAAATAAGCCTATGGAGTGTATTTAGCAACATGTTTGTTGGGAAAAATCTTAAACCCACCGGTGCTGCCATCTCGTAACATGAATAAGCACTTAGGGCACTCTGCCAAGGGATGCATTTGTTAAGTTGCTTTGTCTAACCGTCCTTTGTTAGTCATTTGTCTTAAATTTAAATGGATCTCTTTCATAAAGGAGGAACTAATGCCTTTTGTCAGCCACGCCATTTGAATAAAAATTAACTGGCGGAGGGTTTTGGCGTTGAATTTGTATTCATTTTACTTCAGGTATTTTTTATTTGAAGATAAAATCTTTAAACAAACTTAGTTGAAAAGTAACTCAACTTGCAAAGTAAAACCAAAACAATTAAATATATTTACAAAGACCTACGCAAAGATTTATTATATTAGATTAATGGAATACTAATGTAATGGGTACTGATAGCACGAACACAATATATAAATGCATGTCTGTAAATCTACATATTTGTACATTTGTAAATTATAGCTTATTACCGGAAAATTTCGGCCGAATTTCATGTTAAAAATAAAGACAACAATGAAGAATTATTTTATTTTATACTAGCGACCCGCCCCGGATTCGCACGGGGGCAATGATGAACATTATATAATATATATAATTTATCATTGTTCCTCTAAAAAATATGCTTGTATTATACATATAAACCTACCTCTTGAATCACTCTATCTATTAAAAAGCCGCTTCAAAATCTGTTGCGTAGTTTTAAAGATTTAAGCATACATAAGGACGGACAGACGACAGCGACTTTGTTTTATACTATGTACTGATACTGATAGTGATTGGATACCGCTAATGGATACCTATTTTGATGTGTAAAAGTAAAATGATGAGCCTCTAGTAATTTAAGCTGGCTAAATAAAAAAGCTTACTAAAAATCCTTGATATGTAAGTAACTTGAAAAACTAACCTTTCCCATTGATCATTGTCACAAAGGATTCTGGCTACAATGTTCATAAAAAGTTGAAGCAGATTTGTGAAAGAAGTGCTGTATTCAAACAATATTACAGGGTAATTGAAATACGTGTAATTCCTATTTATAACGTTTTTATAGAACATGGTTTTTGTCAAAATATTTGGGTAGACTTGACACACTTTAACTTACGATCACTTTGACACCGCTGAAGGTGAATTCTGTCCAGAAAATTCCATAGTAACTTCATGGTATTTTTTTCTTGTGGGATTTGTTTAAGACGCTTAAACTCGTAAATATTATCATGACAGTAGACAGACATACATCACTTCACGTATTCATCACTTAAGGAGCCTTGTTGGTCTAGGGGTTGGATGTGCCGCCTTTAGATCACGGGCTCTGGTTCAATTACGGGGTCGGGGAAGTGTCTTTGTGTATGTACTTTGAGTCGGGGATTTTTGTGTTCGTTAAATGTTCGTAAACTGCCCCTCTATGTAACGGATTTGTTATTATATAAAAAGCATCTGTACCTAAAGCCTAAAGGGCTTATAGTATCATGGCGCAATGCTTAAAAGGGTTACCGAAAACGGATTGCGAAAGTACTGCGTAAAATGTCACTGCTTTATCGAATACTAGTGGCCCGCCCCGGCTTCGCCCGTGCAAAGCGGGGGTGGGTTATACATATAAACCTTCCCCTTGAATCACTCTATCTATTAAAAAAACCGCTTCAAAATCCGTTGGGTAGTTTTAAAGATTTGTGCATACATAGGGACGGACAGAAGAATGCGACTTTGTTTTATACTATGTAGTGATCAAAGGAATACGCAGAAAATTACAAATAAATCGGGGTTCAATGAAAATAGATAAATAAAAAATGTAAGTCACATTTATTCAATAACCGTATAAATTAAAACTTAGCAAACATTAACTTTGATCACATATTTTTCACATAGATTCATTGTCTTCATATCTTCCAGTAGAGCATGATCTAGCATGTTATTGACAATATTAGTCACTTGACAATTGTATGGTATTGAAACATGGTCCGTGTGTAGCGGGAAAACTTTGACTGGTTTCTCTGTATATTTAGACAAATTATAATCTTCCGGCAAACTGTCAAAAACATTAGCACTTCTTATAAGAATAATATCTGACTTCAGTTTTAAATCAGGTGCATAATCTTGAGAAATGGTTATCTTTTTATACGCTGTATTAATTACAGATTTCTTGTACTGATTAGTATATTTTTCTATATCTATTAGTTCTTTCATGCAAATATCAACTTTGCTGTTCCAAGTCTCTGCCATTTCCAGTTCAATTTTGAGTGCTGGATTTTCTCTACCACTCATAAGTTGACACATATGTAGTGCAACAGCGGTTTGCAGCTTCGATTGCTCTAGATTGTCCGCGTAAGCTTCAATTTGTAGCTTCAATGCGTCCGGACTACTGTCAAGACAGAAAACGACTCCAATATGACCTGAAACATTTGATAACAGCCATGAAACTGCAAAAGTAATTTGAAACTTGTATACAATAATGTATGTAATAATTTGTATGTAATAATTTTAAAAAAAGCAACTACAAAGTTTCTTGCCGGCTCTTCTCTGTAGCAGCCTTCCGAACCGGTGGTAGTTTCGGCAGGAATATGAGTGAACGCAGGGATTGTGAGCGATCAGGGGAGATGAAGGGATTGTAGGAGTGAAGAGTTGTGTGTGAAAGGTGTGAATGTAGGTATGACGACTGATAGGTGTGTGTGGAGACTACCACCTAGTGTGGGACAGGGGCCGTAAGATGATAATGGTGTTTATAAATATGACGATTTATAAGAGTTTTGTGATGAAACCTACGTAAATAAAGTTCCTTTTGAGTTTGTAACCAGTTGGGATTCAGGTGCAAAGTACTGGTGAGTTTTCTTGGTTTCCTAACCACTGCTGATTTGGGCGTTATTAATCGTTTAGACGTTCCCGTCGACTCGTTCACAGTAGGCTAACCCTCCATGTAGTTGGAGGAGGCCCGAGTCAGCAGTGGCTGAGTATGAGTATGCCTGAGTAGTAGTAGTAATCGTTTAGAGGGAAGTTACTCTGGTATGTAATACTGTTAAATTTTTTCTTTACTACAGAAAAAGTTAAGGGCTAGAAATTATTGGTCACTTTTAAAATGAAATTCACTGTTTTTATTATCATTCATATATTCAAAGTTGTTCATAGATTTTGATTAACTCGTGTTTTAATAGGAGTAAAAGTTTATATCACGATGTATTAAACTGGGCTCGGAGCCAGTTATTAACTTCTTTAACACTAAATTATGAACTAAGATAGACTCAGTTCATTACGAACATTTCTAGTAATACAACTTTCATATTAAATTTTTTACTACGGATATTAGTTTTATGTATTTTCGACTACTAAAATAAAGTGGTAACAAAATACATTTGTATCATTTGATCAAGACAAGGTGATAAAACAAAATGAACTGATCAATGTTATTTTTCACCACCCCATTCCATCCCGAGGGTGTCGTAAGAGCCGACAAAAATAAATATCAAGTCCGATATTTCCGAACCCAGCCATAAGAGAAGGAACACTTAATAGGAAACCATGTGCCAACCCGTGTATTTGGAGGAGGTCATTTACAGGCTGAATAGTAGTAGTAGTAATATTTTAGTCCAACGATGAAATACTACAATTCTACTTTTATCAGACAGGCGATTCCTGGCATAATAACAGTTTGCACTAACCACCACTTGCGTTAGGTGCAGTCGCTTTAAGCAAAAAAGTGAATCTATTGAAAAAAATTATCACAAAGTATAAATGATATGTATTATTTTGCTGAATGAAGCCCAAACGACCAAACAGATAAAATTAAGTTCACGATGTACAATGAATTGTTACATAGGTTATTTGAACTATTTGAAAAATGTACAAGTTATTATCCTTCTAGGGCTAAATAATTAATACTTAAAAATAAAACTTTAACATACCTTCTTGCTCTAACAACGCAGCCAATTCCAAAGCGATATTTACTCCAAATGAATATCCCAACAAATAAAATTTTGACTTTGTCACTAACTTCGTTTTCATGAACTAGAACAATAATTTATGAGAATTTTAAAACAGTCTCTAGCCGCAGAGGAATTTAATATGACAAATAGCTTATCATAATTTTAATAGACAAACTCTCAGAGGCATTTCGTTACAAAATGGAAATAACTGAGTATTATATTTTGCTTTTGTTTTGCAAGATATGATGTCTTCTTAAAAACGATTTTACTTATACGATTTTTATAAACAACGATTGTGAGTTATGTATAGACTAGAGTTTTTTTTAATAAGAAAATGTTATTATGTTTTACATCTGTTTTGGAAAATATTACCTTCCGCACGTTAATAGCGATTTCAGGGATACTGTTGCCCACCATATCAGGACCAAGTTGGACACCCAATGCTCGGATTTTGAGTCTCTCTGCAGCTGTTTCAAATATATGGCAACATCCTTCGAATCCTGGTATCATAGTCAAGTATATGTCATTTGGATTGAAATCAGCCTGAAAATTAATTTATTGAGAATCATTTTTAGAAGTGAATCTCACCTCGTCAACAGTAATCTCTAACATGTCGTGGTGCATTATAATAATAATCTCAATCAACTCTCGATATCCGGTTGGGTGAAGCTAGGCGGCTTGAAAAATTTTCCGCCCCTAGGGCTGCTATGATTTTTATATAATATTTAAAAAAATGTTTTTTATTTTTTATAAATATTAGGTAAAAAATATATGAATAACGAATATACAGAAAAGAAAAAATGATCGAAATCTAACTGAATAAAATAATATTAGAAATAAAATTCATTCGATCATAATGTAAAATAGTAAAAAAAGCCCACGGTACTCACATCTGCAAGATTGTTTAGTAATGTCATCATTGGTATAATAGGATGAGACTTTATTATTTCATTTTCTTCAGTATTAACATTAGAGTAAAATACGTCTAAACCACTTGTTTTTCGTATAAATGACTTTGGGTTATTAAGATTTTTCAGACTGAAATAGAAAGAAAGAAAGAAGAAAGAAAAATATCTTTATTCCCACAGGACACACAAAAAGACAATACGAATATAACTTAAATAAAAATATATCAAAAAACTAAATATTTAAATTAATGCAGAGAAATATTATAAATCCATCTATTATAGTTTATTGGAAGTCAGCAGAAAATGTTAGGATTACATTTGATTTACCTTTCAATAGTCATACGTTGAATTTTTTCCAGTGGATAATCAACTCGATTATACTTTAAAAGCAGATTGCGTATTTCGTTAAGTTTAACTTCATTTAGTTTCAATTCTTCAATTATCGTAGAGTATTTCACAGCTTCTTTGTCAAATGGATCTTAGAGAAAAAATATATTAATATAATTTTAGGGTTTATATTCTTATAATCATAATTTTATAATCATAGGGTCGCACTAAATATTGTGACCCGCCTGATGAAAAGCCGTGACCGAGAACCGCGTACGGCTTACGAAAGTTTGTAACGCTAGAGTTGTCACCGCCAAAATTGAAAGTCTGCCATCACAGGAAACCAACCGCAACTACCACTACACTTCTTCTGATTAGCTATAATATATAACTTACTCAATATCTTTTCCAGATTATTCACATAAGAATCTGAATACGCTGGTAACAAGTTGAGCGTTAGAACATTCTTGTATTTCAGTTTCAAACTACTTTCCATGGCACTGAAAACTGCTGACAGAGTTTGCAATGGAAACTTTGCATTAAGGTTTGGTTCATCATAAAAATATTCAAACTGGAAGAAATACCATTTAAAATTATTCGTTTGTTTACGTGATTCGCCTCATTGACTCGAATTGACGACTAGTTTCTTATCAAGTAAAATTGTTTATAATATAAACATGTGACATTTTGTATAAATACGTAATATTTGAGGCAAATTATTTTCATTCACATGCACATGACTATTAAGAATTAGTTGTATGCGCAACAATCCATGTATTACCTCTTTTATTCCTTGACTGCGTAAAATAAGTGCCGGGTAGCCAGTTCTAGATCTCTCTTCCACAATTTTTTCAAACAGTGAGACACTATATGCATCTAAAGGACTTTTCGGTGGCGTTGACAGTATCACAAAATAGCTGCAAATACAGGGTTACTAGTAAATTGACGTATATTCGGCAGGGGCTGATAGGGGGAAAATCATTTTGTAATGGTACCCATTCAGTTACGTAGTTTTTTTATTTGGAATTAAATGTCAAATTTTGGGTAAATATCAAAAATCCCTTAAAATTCAAATATTGAAAACTATTGAATTTCGGCCTTAAATAACCACGCCATGCCTTGCCATGCCACTAAGCATTATGTTCCAGTCACTCTTTAGGTGATGTAGATAATTAGCAATTGTATTGTTTATTTTTATAATATTTCCCGCTTACCTTAGATCTTTGCAGTGCTGTTTTGTTACTAAGTCTAAATTTATAACCGTCATTGCGTTTTCTCTTACTTTTAATAAATAATTGTCATTGGCATATGTTTCATTACTATAATTGATTACGAAAACACCTTTTACTGTTCCAAGTTTGGAAGCTTCTTTGATTAATTTTGTACATTCTCGCTCTGTATCAATTTTTTCCACTGACACTCGTATTAACGCGTCATACTTGGACCAAACACTGTAATAAATTTAATTCGTATGATTTATACATATATATTTTTTATGTATTTACATATTGAAGGACGATATTCTACGTCCTTATGTTTCTTTTTGTAATTGAATACTTACAGAAATTTTGTTTGCAAATATCCACTAACTTTAGATTTAGAGTGCAAAAAGATATTTTTTGCTCCTTGTTTAACTAACCAATCTGCCAACTCAGTTCCCATTCCATTTTTGTCACACACAACTATGTAAGTACCTTTCGTATCCAAACTGAGTCTGAAATATTCATAATGTAATTTTTTTGCAATGAATTTCTGACTCTAATATGTTTTATGGGTGTATAAATGGAAATACTATTAACAATACCAGCTTCTATTTACCGTGGCTTGATTTCTAATCCTTGTCTCAAAATTTCTGGGCTTCTCAATTTTATAAGTACTCTTCCAATATTATTACTAGAAGAGAGAAATCTGAAAGCTCTTGTAATGTTTTCTGGTCCAAATTCTACTCTGCTTATCGGTCTTACTATGCCGCTAGCAATACCATCACTTATGATACGACACAGTAACTGAAACGTTAATAAGAGATATGATACATCTGTCCCTAATATAAGACAACCAGTAAAATTACTTTATTTTACCTTTTTTTCACAAATATTGTCATATCTAAATACACTGGAAAAGTCCACTCCTTTATAACTTCTTTCGTTACTAAAGAAATGCATCCCTATATCATTGTTTTCATGCATATCGTAATCAGTGACATCTAAGAAGAAACCTGTAGGACCTACGCACTTCATAGCAGCCTGTAATATATAAAAAAATCATATTATTATATAAAAATGACAAATCCTTTCTGATAAGCAATATTTCGAAAAACAATATTCTTAGTTTTCATATTTCTAGCTTTAAAGTAAAAATGGTAAATGACCATCGTGCGTAATATTTACTCACCAGTCGCATATCGCCTATAGAACAGTTGATAACAAAATCACATCCTCTTTCTTTGGCGCTACTCCTGACTGTATCAGCAAATGACACATCTCTTGAGTACGCAATATTACTATCTAAAATGAGAGAACTTCAGACACACCAGTTATGTGGTACACATATTATATGTTAACGTCACGGCATACGTATGGTATGAAATCATTTAATTTGACATCATTTTTTTTTATTTTATTTTAATTCTATTAAATGTCTAGTACGGGCTAAATTTTTTTTTTCTTATAAGAGTTTAAAAAGATCTTCTGGTAGAAAAGAATATTTTACCAAGATTTGTTAATTGAGAAATAAATACTCACCGTCAAGCTTTGGGAAAAGTCTTCTCAGAAACGATTTCTTTGTCTGGGTACTTACAGTAGTAAATACCGTGCAATCTAAAGATAAGCATATAGAAATGACTGCTTGACCAAGCGCTCCCGCACCTCCCGTCACAAGAATATTCTGTCCTCTCAATATTTTCCCTCTAATTACCTGCAGTGAATTTTATAAGTATTGAAAATTAAGCATGTCGCGTATATAAATAAATGCCTAAACATACCTAAAGGCAGAGTCTACTAATAGATGAGTTGAATCATTGAATAATGAACAAGTGAATTCAATACTTTGAAACGCTTGATATTTACTCGTTAAAGTAATGCTTTAGAGCAACAACGCTCCCAAACTTACTAAAGTAATAAAATAACATCAAAAAGGACGAGCACAGATAATTATTAATTACTTCCTTACCAAGCAATAATATGCTAATGAGTAAGCTAAAGGTACAGTGGCCGCATCTTGAAGACTCCAGTGATCAGGAACTGGCCATAAAAGGTACGGATCAGCCTCTACAGTAGCACTCATGGCTCCATGACCTACCAATCCCATAACTCTATCGCCGCTAAAAGAAATGAAAAGATGCGTTTATATTTTAATAGGAGTCAACGTGCGGCCAATTAACTGAAAAAATTATAATACTCGTAATTTCGTCAATAATTTAAAAAAGTTCTATTCTATTTTGCACGGTATTATATTCTGCACAGAGGTATATCTTTCAAACACAGTTCCATAAATAGATGTAGGAAAACCGCCCTGGCGGTTGTAGTTTGTATATTTGAATTATATAAAACTCACTCTCTGTCTATTCCGCTAAAATCCATCCCAAAATTATTGTATTTTTCAATTAGAAAACCGGTTGCTTTTTTAACATCCCTTAATGACAGACCAGCGTAGGAAACCTGTAAGTCGGGTATAGTATATTATATTTATCAAAACTATTACATACGATATACTCGTATCTTTAAAGATTAGCAACATACCTGTATTACATTTTTTCTAGCTGATATCGGAATTGCTTCGACCCATTTCAATCCATCTATATCACCAGGCAATGTTGTGATAGCGGTAAAATTTCGAAGATTAGCAGTCTTTGTGGCTTGGACATAGTAGTAACCACCCCATTGCCCCTGGAAAATAAGATTAAAAATTTTGAGAGTTGCTCTATGCGACTAAAACATTATAATAATGTTTTGTTAAAAATCCAGTCCTCAGGTAAGATTCAATTTAAATAACAATAATTGTTTTGATTTTAGCTATACTTAAATTTATACACGAAGCAAAAACTTTTTTCCCCTTTTAGAAAATTGCGCCTATGAAAGAGTAGGATATATTCCACGCTTATGCATACTTTATGTAGAGACGGATAATTTTTTTGTATCATATTTGTAACATTCAATCAATAAAAAAACACACTCATGGCTCACATCCACGCATATATTCCTCTTTGTGTATTGTTAAACTCTGTAGTCAAATTGAGAACATTTACAGAACTACAATTTTAATTAAATAAACTCGATTTTAGACCAATGGGCTGGTTTATATAATATTGCTTCCATCCTATTGAGTGAGGACCAAATGAGCAGTGACTAATTTCAGTGTCAAATGAAATCTGCATTAACTTTTGAATTTGGTTGTATATAAACACTTGTTTATATTTATCCGTACGTATTATCCGACACAGAAAGTCAAAGTATATGTAGCGTCAGGGTCCGACATTATTAAAAAAAGGAACACAAAAGTCTTCACCCAATCACTTAGTTTATTTTAATTAAATAAACCTTATTCTTTTCACACAATTTCGTAATTAAAGAATAACACAATTAATCTGCACTGATTATAAAAACTCGGCAAAACATCACTCAGCGATTACGTATGTACCCGCAGTTTACAAAATAATGACGGTGGCGCCGTCACGGCCATACTGACGTACGCTCGTCCTCGAGCGTCTTCTGAGCATCTGGGAACAAGACAATCACCTGTTCGTTCATCCTGACATAATTTTTTTTATGTCACTGTTCTCTATCTAGTATGATCTCTAACAAAAGGTTTCAAATGTGCTGGCCCGGTTAACCCATCAGCTTACCACGACTTCTACGCTATCTCATCAGTATTAAAACTGGAGACGATTTTGCTAGACCGGACAAATATCCCTTTAGCGAATGCTAGACCGGATACTAGTCCCTGTAGCCAAACATGCTAGACCGGATTGCAATCCCTATAGCCGAAGGGCTAGGCCGGATCGCAACCCCTTTAGCTGAGTCATTGGACCGGATTTTCCCTTCAATGACTCTTTCCTACATTTTTTTGTTATGTTACTTTTTTCATTTTTTTTTTTTATTTGTCCTACATTTTTTTGAATTTTGTTTTTTATCACATTTCTCCTCTTTTCTTTTCTCATTTTTTTTTACTATATTTTTTTTTTATTTAATTACCATCGACGTGGTGTACAATGACATCAGTTACAACATTAATTTACTCTGGTAAATCCGAAGATGGACTCTCTACATCACTAAAAGCGCTCAAGGTACGTGAACTAGCCGATACTGTGCTACTATTAACAGATATAGTGTCGCTATCAGAAAGTTCATCCTCGGCATTACCAGTCACAGATACGTTATTATCACGATCAGTTTCATGAACAACATTACTAACATCCGCCGTCACGTCATCATCATTATAATTTTCGGCTACTTCTATAAAACCTAATGGACCGCGGGGTACTTCGCGTAAGTTCTCATGGGCGACCTTGTACGTTCGACTAGACCCGTTAACAAGTTTCAATTCGAACCTGTCGTTATCTAAGACAGCAGTGGTTTTATAGGGGCCTTTATACTTTGGATCCAACTTAGTTTGGCGTCTTTCTTCACTTTTTACGAAAACAAAGTCTCCAATAGAAAATGGTTTTATCCTAGCCTTACCCCGGTTAAAGCGAATGACGTCAGACTGAGCCAGTCTCTTTATATTGTCAGACGCACTAGACCGCGCCTCTTCCAAATCTAGTCTACTAGGATTACCGGGATTCGTAGCTATTCTAGAAATACCTAACGAGTTACCTTGAACTCCAAACATCAACTCTATTGGGGTGAAGCCTGTAACTCTGCATCGGGTACTATTAAGAGCTAGTTGGATCTCACCTAACTGTTCCTGCCAGGACCTATCGGAGTTACCTTCAGCTACTGTGAGCAAGCTCTTAAGAGTTCGCATCACGCGCTCCACCTGTCCGTTGGCTCTGCAGGCACCCGTAGCGACAATGTGTAACTCAATATTGTTGTCTTTACAAAAGTTTCTAAAATCTATATTGTCATAAGAGCGCCCACGATTGGCTACTATTCTTTTGGGCGCTCCGAATAAATGTACCGTGTCTTTTACCGCTTTAATAGCATCAACGGAATTTAATGTCAATGTGTGTTTTAGTAAGACATATTTTGTACAGGCATCAATAGTGACGGAACAATATTCTTTGCGATCACTCTTACCGCTGAGTTTCCCTGCAAGATCCAAGTGCATAGTGTGCCATGGAAGTGGTACCTTGGGGATTGGATGCAGGCGTACCTGTTGCGCACCCGATGGGCCCTTTGAAGACTTGCAGACTACACAGGAATCTATAAACTTCTTTACATATTTGGACATGTTACCGAACCAATAAAGATCGTACAACTTATCTAGTGTTTTTTCATATCCTAGATGTTTTATATCATTATGAACGTGGCTAATAAGTGACCATATCAAGGAATGAGGAAGGATCGGTAACCATTTAGTAGTTTTGGCTCGTTCTATTTTACGGTACAGTATGCCTTGCCTAATATCGTAAGTGTGTG
Source organism: Clostera curtula (assembly GCA_905475355.2). Lineage (NCBI taxonomy): Eukaryota > Metazoa > Arthropoda > Insecta > Lepidoptera > Notodontidae > Clostera > Clostera curtula. The sequence continues at coordinate 15,223,786 of FR997808.1, read as the reverse complement.
CGATTTCAGAGGGTAATTGATTTGATTGTATTTTTGAAATCAAGTCCTTGATTTCAGAGTCTCGTTGTTGTTCTACGGATAGCCATCCCTTATTAAGCTCTGACAAGTTAACGACTTTCGAAGTTAGAGGTTTCTGAACTATTACTTTAGAATCTGCTACGTAATCTTGAATATCTAGAGGGGAGTTACGGGATAAAAAGTCTGCGTGAGCCATGTTCCTTCCTTCTTTATAGACAATATCAAAATTATAGGACTGTAGAATGGCCCACCATCTATGGACTCTGTGTGTAAGGTCCTTTTTGTAACGGGAGGCTTTTAAAGCATTACAATCTGTATACACGGTAAAATGTCGGCCATAGAGATAACGTCTAAAGTGTTCTACAGATTTTACAACGGCTAACGTTTCCAACTCGTATGAGTGGTAGCGGCTTTCTGCACTTGTGGTCTTATGACTAAAATAAGCTACAACATGTGGAAGAGAGTCATACTTCTGAATTAGGACAGCCCCGTATCCATCACTGCTGGCATCGGTATGTAACTCGATGGGCAAACAGGGATCAAAGATTTTACTATTTCGCTATGAATCTTATCATGTTCAGCAGTCCAAATGATGCGCCCTTTTCCAGAAGTAAGTGGATACAGGGGTTTGAGTAGCTTTGAGAAATTTGGGATGAATTGTCTGAAATATGTTGCTAATCCAATAAACTGCCTAACCTGTTTAACTGTGGATGGCTTTGGGGCATTTTGTAAGGCTTGAACTTTGCGCGGATTAGGTTTGAGAGCTCCTGACGATACAACATAGCCTAAGTACTCGATCTCCTTTTTCATAAATGAGCATTTCTTAAAGTTAAATGAGAATCCAGCAATAGATAAAGTCTCTAGCAATTTATCTAGTCGAGAAAGGCCTTCATCAACACTTACCGATGCTGCAAGGACATCATCCATGTAGACCAGGATTCTGTCATCTTTAACGGTTTTAACGCGGAATTAATAGCCCTTTGAAACACCTGAGGAGCATTTCTATGACCAAATGGCATTGTTAAAAATTCGTATTGTCCTGTTGGTGTTACAAAGGCAGTTTTCTCCACTGTATCCTCATGAACCCTCACCTGGTGGAAACCAGAGGCCATGTCCACAATACTATAATAATAAGCTCCATGTAATTTATTAATTTGGTCACTGATCAAAGGAAGAGGGTAACTATCCGGACGAGTATTGCTGTTGAGCTCTCTGTAATCTACACACAAACGATCGCTACCGTCTTTCTTTTTCACTAATAGGATGGGACTTGCAAACGGGGACGAACTTTCTCGAATTATATTGGCATCAACATTTTTTGAATCTTTTCGTGAACTATATCGAGTTCTACAGGAGACAAACTATATGGTCTTCTGTGAACTATTTTAGCAGGATCAATAAGGTCAATTTTTAGTTCACCGGTTTTAATGCGAGTCGTTGGTAAACTCTGTATGAAATTAGTGGAATATTTTTTGAGTATACCTAACAACCGCTCTCTATCATTTCCTACGAGGTCGGTGTCTATCGTATCTTTGTTAAAATATGAGAGCGCGCAAGAATTGGATATCTTTTTCTTAATAAAAGTTAAATGATCATCACTAATCTGAACGGAAATTTCCTAGTTCTAAAACGTCACGGCAAACTAATATCGAAATCGTCCGACAACGCGTGATAAGTGACGTCGAAATTAAAATTTTTAATTACAGTGGGACATCTTAATTTGTAGCATAGAAATCACATTATTATTGCCTACACCCTTCAAAACGATTTGTTCATGAAACTGCTCGCCCTTAAGGAATTTACAATAGCTCTGTTTGATTAAACTAAACTCCGACCCAGAATCGAAAACAAAAGGTAATTTAATATCACTTATCTCAATCACTCCATGCGCAGCTCGGGTACACACGTTGACCTGCTTGCTGGTTGCTGGAGCTGGCGGTAGCACCCGCAGCATCTTCCTTTTTCTTGTACCATATGGGACAAGCGGAGGCTACGTGGCCGGGGTCGGCACACACGTAGCAGGCGACTGATGGACGAGGATTCCACGGAGGGGCTGAAGAGTGCGGCGGTTCCGCTCTGACTGCCGCTGCTTCGGCAGGGATCACTTTGCCGTCTAACAGTCGAGAATAACATCATTTGCTCCATGACTGGATTACTCGGCGCATTTGACCGCGATGATTGTGGGGGTAGATCCATCCCACTTCTGATGTAGCGTCAGGGTCCGACATTATTAAAAAAAGGAACACAAAAGTCTTCACCCAATCACTTAGTTTATTTTAATTAAATAAACCTTATTCTTTTCACACAATTTCGTAATTAAAGAATAACACAATTAATCTGCACTGATTATAAAAACTCGGCAAAACATCACTCAGCGATTACGTATGTACCCGCAGTTTACAAAATAATGACGGTGGCGCCGTCATATACATAATTTTACCTTTTTCAATACATTCACTGTTAAATTCTTTTCAAGCTGATCTTTGTAAATGTGTGCTTCAGGATTGAAAAGAGGGGCAGTGAAATCTTCGGTGGCAATTAAGCTTATGTTCTTCATGCCATCCATTTTAAGCTTCCTCACGCAATCTAAAAATACAATTACAATAGTGATCCTCTTGACCCCAATTACCCGGGAAGCCCACCGGTAGCTGCCCGCCCAGCTAGCAGACAACATATCGGGGCGCCACGCGTCGCAAGCGGGACATGGGAGGGAAACCGCTGGTGTTTTATTAATACACTTTTATTAGCTTCAGGTTTATTAGCACGTAGAAATAAAAAAATAATAGTCGTCTCTAGTAAATATAAAAGCCAAAGAACATTTAAACAAATTACCCATAGCACCACAATAACGTTGCCTCTCTGAAACGAGAACAACTCTTTTTGTTTTCTTCAGTTCTTCATTAACTTGAGTGATCCAGGTTAGTTTATCGAATGGTGCAGGGATAAAAGTAGCATTTTCAACCTGTTTCCTTCTCATTAACATCATAATAAGCTTTCCATCTGACATCGAAGTAATTATTGTAAATTTTTCTTTTTTAATTGATCGAAAATTGGTAACGTTATTTTCCAAAACCAATATAAAACAGTCCTTTGGTAGATTTTGGAGTACTTTCAGTTTCTGAAATAAGAACAATATACAATAATAAAAAAGTGTTAAAGTACAAATGGCTTTTGTTATTTTTAAACTTTCGCGATTTGAACACATAATTAAAAACTTATCGGGACTTATCGCGCACAGAATTAATACCTAATAAATGGCTTATTCAATCAATTATCCATTTTTAACAGGTCAAGCTTTAGATATTATATCGCTGACAAATAGGCAAAATGGTGAGATTTATTAAGTGAAAAAAGAAAGAAATTATTAAATAGTTGTATAAAAGTTGAAGCCAATTCAATGCTAACCTTTTCATCTCCTAATACATTTTCAACTATTAAGACCTTAACTTTATTTGGACTATCATTTTCAATCAAACGTTCAAGTATCCCAGATATGTCCAATATATCTATATCGAAATTCAAATAAGGGATCCATGTAGATAACTCTTTGCTTATTATATTAGAAGAACACGCAATTTTCATCCCAGACTTTGAAGTGTTTTCTTCTATTACTTGAAAGTTAATTTCCAAGGCTGTCTTTATCTAGAAAAAAATCAAACTCTATAATAAAAATGTGTGCATTATCTTTTAGTTCAAGTCACTAAACAATGACTATGTTGCAGTATTCACATTTACGTTATCCATTGTGTAGTGCGGGAAAAAGGTTTTAGTTTTAAGTACATATGGCTCTTGTCCAACTATTGGCTTGTCCACAAATGTCACATTTTCTATTTCAACGCCAGCACATCTAAAATTAAAACAACGAATAAACCATCAATAAATATGCTTAAGACATATTTTTCCTTGACTACTTCATATGAATATGGTTCACTTACCGTATCACTCTATAAGTAGCAATATAATGCGTATTGTAACATTCCACTCCATCTATATGAGCAGTCCTCGCTATTTCTTGTTCCGGAACACTGATTCTTAGTTTTTGAATAAACTTTGGATAAGATATACCCTCAACATTTCTTGATAGGTTGTAAAGTTGTATTAGAGAATCAAGAAAAGTGACCCAATTGGATGTAAATCGCACGTAAGCCTGGTTACGTTCTAAATTCGTAGAACGGATTGATTTAAACTCATGTCTAAAAATAATAACATACATATTAAATATAATATCAAGTAAAATAATACTAGCGATAAAATACTAAACGAGGTTTTCTGTACTCAAAATATTTGTACATTTATTTTTAATTAGCAAAATAATGTTGTGAGGGTGTTTATTATTGATTTTGATTTCTCTAAAAGCTACTATAATGTTTGAATCGTCATGCAAATAATTTGTTTCATTGAACCTCGCTACGCGTTGTAGGGCTACAAGATATTTTTGTGATAAATTCTCGGAAAAACTTTTTTACGAAAGTTCTCGTTTACTACTTATCAAATTGAAATCACGGTTAATAAATCACCCTTTTACGCTATGCTACATTCATTAGTGTAAGAAAGGGTGTTCCATATATTATGTTAAATAAAATTTCATCACCACCACACGGAATTCGTTATAAGGAAGGTTCAAATGATACGTAAAAATGGGATAGTACATGTTCATGGTTTACACTATACGCGTGTGGGGCCAGTATGGGTCACTAGGCCATAATTAAATCATATTTTGTATCAAAGCCATAAAGTATACTCTTAAAATTGTCAAATAATTTCCAAACTACATTAACTTAACAGCGATCATTTTAATTTAATAACTACATTAACGAAATTATTTCGCGCAATCTCTCCTGGAAGAGCAGAAATTATGTATTCCGTCACTGAGAGTAATGACGACACTCGTCTGACATTTGGACATTTTAGTGACATAGTCCTCAATTTCCTGATCTACTATTTACCCTATCAGAGAGATTTAATGAAAAAATCTGGGACCTGATTTAGTCATTGCTGTGGCTAAAGTAAGTTCTGTAACCTCAAGAATTTTATGAATAACTTTAGCTTCTGTTAGTAATGAATTTAGTACAGATTTTATTCAATATGCGTTGATATTCATGAAGCTAAGTGTAGATCTTACTGAGCAAAAATGCGCAATACTATTATGAGAGTTGAATTTAAATTTCTGTACAAATTTCTGTTCAGATTCAAGCTTGAACGAATTTATAAGAAGAATGTTTCTTTTCCTCTGTGCAACTACTACTATTCTGTCTATAAATGACCTTCATCAGAAACATAGGAGAATTTTTTTTTTTAAACTTGCCTACTGTGCCACTGAATAGTCAAGTTGACACAGGTTTTAGTATTAAGTTTCACTTCTTTTGCGGCATGGTTACCAGTCTTGTCATATCCCTCATGATGGAATCTGATGACACTATATTCTAAATCCATCATCACAATGACACGCACACAGTGAAACTGTATCACATAATTTGTTGTAGTTTTTTCGCATGTTACAGTAAAATAAACGCAATAATAAATGTATAAAGTTACTTGTAAGAATATCCTCTCATATGCATAAGTCTGTAAATATCATTCGACGACAAAACAATCTCTTCTTCAAATAAATTATTATCCATTTCAATTTGATCTTTAATCGTATGATGAAATTTCAGTACTTTCACTCCGCTAACAATGCCACTCACAATACACCTTCCTTCATTGCTCACCTGTAAGATACTCGTCATATGAGGAAATAAAGCACGATAGCGTGAATAGGGAATAACGACAAGATTTCAGCTTCAAATTTCTCAAAATCGACAAACATAAAAACATATTTTTAACGAAACCCCTACACTAGGTAATACAGGTATCGCGGAGGCAGTTTACAAAAATTAAATTCACGAACAAATGACACCCAGACTCAAGAGCAAGTGCCTCTGGTTAAGACAAAGACACTTGCCCGACCCCAAAATCGAACCCACGACCCGTTAATCCAAAGGCACATCTATGGGCCCCCGCACATATAGGAGGCCAGGCCGCGCGGCCAGTCGCGGTGGGTCGCGGCGGGCGGCCAATAGGCCGCGTATATGACGCGATGTTTTTCGTTGGCCGCGCGACCAAAACATGGCCGCGCGGCCTGACCGCCTAATGCGCGCAGCTATATACATCGTAGAAGAATTAGTTGGCCGCAGCGACTTGGCCGCGCGGCCTGGCCGCATAATGCGCGGAGGCCCTAACATCTAAAACAACGAGATAGTCAAATATTTAATACATTGAGAACCTTCAGTTTCTGAAATAGATTGAAAAGTAGCGTTACAAACCGTTAAACTATTCATAAAAAGTATATCGGTTCAAATATTTTACTTTAGCAGAATGGAATGCAGCCAATTCACAATATTTTGTTTCCTGGTGAAACAAAAATGAAAGCGTAAATAAAAATGTGTTCAAGCGCCGAGTAAAATTCCTCTCTTCCCAAATATCAATTGGATTGCTTCAAATGACAAATATTGTGAATCTTCAAAGTTACTCACTTCGAATTTGTTGTTTCCTCTTGTTATTGAAATCAACAGTCTCAACGGATTTTCGGGCAAAATGTTTACTTCACAATGGAAGTGTATATCTCGGAATACCACAGACTGTTTTCGGTAATTCACACTCATATGCATAGCGAGAGTTTCCCATACGAGCACTAGAATTGCAGACTCGGGTAACACATTTATGCCTAAAACAACGGCAACAGGATATAATCGAAACATATACTTTTTGTTATCAAAGTGTCAAGCAATCCATTTCTTCTTCTTCTTACATCTCAGCCTGTAAAAGACCGACTACCGAATTGTGCCTCCTCAAAGTGCTTATTAAGTGAAATTAGCCTACTCTACGCTGGCCAGACAGATTGGCTCAGGGATTCGTCTTGCAACTAGGTTTTATTTTGACGGTTCTTGCTACCTTAAGAGGGGTACGTATTCTAAATATGTCAGTATACGGATAAAACATTACTATATTTAAATAGTATCTCAGCCTTTATAAGAACCAATCCACGTCAGGTTTCCAATAGCATGAAAGGAAATGAGTCTATTGTGCCACGTAAGAGGTTCTGCACAAGGTTGTCCATATCTTCATATATCTATTTCTCTCAAACTTAACTTTGTTTGAAGAAAAACATAACTATTTCCGTCTTGTTTAGAAGAAGTGAGATGTTCATCAATTATACGAGCTAATAAAAAATTTGAAGTATTTTAAAAGTACCTACTCTCAGTAGCAAAAGGTAAATTATCGAGGGAAACAACTGTCAAACATCCATAATATTTTAAAAAGTAACATATATATTTCTTTCACCAATTTAATAATAAATAGTGATTCAGGCACTCGATAAGTCTGTTTTATCATTCTTACCATTTCTGATGTGTCCCTTAAGAAAGTTATAATCATCATCATGTACAGATATCACAACGTTCCTAGAAGATGCCGTTTTTACTTCGTCATTCTCCAAATACGAGAGCATGGGCCTACAAAAGAAAACAATTTTGAGATTCCTGCTATTTGTATTTGTAGTAAATTAACAAGGTTATCAAACTGAGGTCATTATGAAGATGTCCATCGTAAGAGACGCATAAAAGAACGCAAGAGGCAGATCACCTAGCCACAAGGGACGCAATTCTTGATAGAAACCCAGAGCCAACCTGTCTTGCTAGCATATTTCATTAGGCTACATCCCCTCCATGAATTTGGAGGAGGCCTTCCTCAGCAGTGGGTAATTTAAATCTGTAACGACGATTATGGTAACATTCTACTGAGATGCCTACGACTACGATGGATGTTTTTTTTTTAAATTTCTGTAGTAATATGGATGCATTCTGGCCAAGACAGTACTCTGTTTTATGTTCAGCTATATACATAAGAATGATAGATCCTATTTAATAAAATAGAAAATAAATATGGTTACCAATCTTCACTGTGTTCCCAATCCACAAAATGTGATAGCAAAGGCGTTCCAGTCGATACTGGTAATTCAATTTTCGGGTACAGCACATCAACTTTCGGATTTATGCCAGTTTCATACAATCTGTAAAATAAAGCGTACATGGAGCTCTAAAATTAGACGCCTGTAAACGTTTGAATATTGATCACCAAATTTTTGACAAAATCCTTTTATTAATCAAATCAGTCAAATACTCAGCCTATAGATGACACACTGTAGTCGTTGGCCGGCCCTCCTCGCGTTAAATGGAAGGATAATTAGCCTACTCTGCCACGCTGGCCCGACGGGTTACAATAGGATCACTTATCAATATTTCCTTCTCTGGCGGCTAGGTTTCGGCCGGAGGTGGAGATTTCATGACACTGTGTACATTAAATCTGTCACCACAAATCATTCATCATCATCATCATCAGACCACATTAGTCCACTGCTGGACATAGGCCTCGACTAAAGAGCGTTATGGCGTTCTGTCTTCAACTTGACACATCCAGTTGCAGCCCGCAACCTACAGATCGTCGTAAAATTTATACTGTAAATATTTCACTTTACTACATTACTCTTAGTATAAATTAACACATATTTCTATACTCACTTTCCAATTGCTTCTAAGAAGAATTTAATACCATCTTTATTGCCTCGTCTTGTCAGCGGTATGTGGGTACAGTTCTGATGGGACCTCTTCAATATCGCTTGCAATAAGCCATGAGGTGCGATTTCTACTACTATCGCGTTATCAGGAATCAGTTTGGACATTTCTTCAAATAGAACTGGTTTCTGCGAATTGTCGCAGAGAACAATAATAAAAAAGTAGCTTTTGTTATTATTAAAAATACACGTTTGCATAATTATCCTAAAATTTAATAAATATTCCGAAATTATATCATCGATGTTCGTTGATTATTAAAATGTAAGCCTCTGTACGCACTAACGGCTGGCCGCCCAGGCGGCTGCCGCGCAGCCTACTAAACCGCCACAAAATTTCAACCGCCAGTGCGCTTGCGGTTGCTTAATAAATTAGAAAAGCGGCAGACTGCGCGGCTAGCTGCCTAGGCGGTTCAACCGCTAGTGCGTACAGGGGCTAAGCTAGTATACGTAAACGAAATTTAGTAGTTACTTTCCAATGGTTGACAGTAGGGAGAACTTCTTTTTGTACGAGTTGCTGGGAAGGTGTGTTATGATCAGGACACAAATGAGTCTTGTAACAATAACTCGTGCATGTGCCAACCTATCTAACCAGAGTACTCGAAATCAAACTGAGTCAGATCCCATAACTTGTAATAACTCACCAGTAAATTTTTCGTATGATATTCTGCCGAAGAATAAAGTGCCTCAGGTTCGTTCCATTTGTTTTCAGGAGCCGACGTTGAGATCCACTTACTACTGCGCCGTTTTGGATTCTTAATCAGTTCTCGAAGAAGTTTCAAAAATTTTGGACCTTTATTTTAATATTTCCATGAATTGTACAATGAGGTGTATTTATTTTCGTGTATCCAGAAAACGTTTATAATGCCTTTTATGCAAATAAAAAAGTGTTGTAGTGAATTCAATTCTTAACGCAAAACCTTGCCTGGTTGGATGATTGTATCATTGCAGCTATAGCACTGTTTTGTGTTCAGTACATAATTTCGTAGTTTATGAATCATGGCAAAGATCTCGTTACATTTTTTTAAGTCCCTACTCCCAGGAATTTTTAGTAATCAAAATGCTATACAAAATTTTATATCAAATTGGTTAGACATAGTAGTTAAAGATCATTCGAGTAGAGATATATCAAATACAACATACCAACATCCGCAATATATCTGGAGTGATAAGCCATATTTGCTGAAGGAATTTCTTTAGCAAACACTCCTTTCTTAGATAATTCTTCAACGAATAGCTGCATGGACTCCGCTGGACCAGATATGGTGCAAGATTCTGAGCTATTGTGACATGCTATGTCGATATCGGGTGGGCAATGATTCACAATCTATAAAAATATTGCAAATAATAGTATAATTATTAAAAAACCAACATGTAGTAATAGTTATTTGTTATACAAGAGTGCAAAGTTGCTTTTTAACCGCGTGTTCAATTTTGATGACCGAGCAAGCGAAGGATTCTAAAATTGAATCACGAGCGCAGCGAGTGATTCAAAATTAGAATCCTGAACGTTAGCGAGGGAATCAAAAGAGCACGAGGTGAAACATCTTTGCACTCGAGTGCAACACGTAACTTTTCATTCCACCTCAGCGAGGAAATGACTAAATGCAAAAAAAAAAACGTTTACAATCACAAGATAGGTACACTTTTATTTCAGTTTAGGTATTAATTACTACATTATGCCAGGTAAGTATTACAGAATAATCTTTACTTTATTCTCTAGCGAATAAAAACGGCTTTTGCACTCAGATATCGAAGAGCAAAAATACTTTATTCTCTAGCGAATAAAAACGGCTTTTGCACTCAGATATCGAAGAGCAAAAATACTCTTTCCGAGATGGGGGGATGAAAAATAATATAGGTGTTTAAAAATAGTGAAGTAATTACAAAAACAACTACTACTACTCATCCTATAAATGGCCCACAGCTAAGCGAAGTCTCCTGCAACTACAACAACAACATTAGTTTTTTTTATTTGAAATCCGTTAAACATTTGTTGGTGATATCTACTCGAGCTCAGCACCTGTGACGACACTATCCTTAAGCCAACAACGATTACTCCTTATATTTACCTCTTTATACCCCAGCCCGACAGCAGCCATAGATCCCTTGATTAAAGGCGTCTCAAGACAAACTTTTCCTCTACAGTATGTTGACAGAATAAACTCTTCCGCTGTTAATGTTCCATCCTGATAAGCACACGCCATCTCTCCTAAGCTGTGACCTGATAAAAATATGACAAGTGCATTTGAAATGCCAATTTACAATGCAACTAGACTGTATCGTGACGGTGGTCAAAATAATATTAAACATAACGTTTTTCATAACACAAATGATGATGAAGTTATGACAGTTGATTTTATAAAATATAAATATCCTTGGACATTTCACACAACGCCATCTCGTCCCAAGTTAAGCAACTTAATGCTTGTGTTATGTTAACGAGATGGTTGATAAACTACTTATATACATTTTTTTTTGTAAATACATACATATTATAGATAGAAATGACACCCAGACTCCGAGCCAGTGCCTCTGGTTTAGACAAAGACACTGGCCCGACCCCGGAATCGAACCCGGGACCCGTTGATCCAAAGGCGGCACATCTGACCAATAGACCAACGAGGCAGTCATTTTGAAAGTGATACGTCTCATAATTGTATAACTGCTACTATTCAACCTATAAATGACCCACTACTGAGTCGGGCCTTCTCCAGTTACATGGTGGCTAATTAGCCTACTGTGGCTCTCTGCCCAGTCGGGCACGCACAGGGTTTTGTGTCAAGTTTTTCCTCTCTTTCGGCTAGGTTAGCGGACTTGTCATTTCATTTGTCGGCTCATATGACACCTCATAATAAAATAGGGATGAATGCAAACTGTAAAGAATTCTGTTCAAAATGTGGACTCCAAATTTATCATTGCAATATTGAATCCATGGGAACAATTCACATGGAGGTATATTTTACAAGTTTCAATGGACTAAACGCATGATTTATTTTAGTGATATTTCACTAGTGTACAATTTTCCGTCGAAAACGTAACAACATTTACAATCTACGTTGCAATAAATTGCCGTCAGTTATTGATGGGTTTTATTTTAAAGGATTGGTCATAGTGATTTTTTTTGTTATCATTTACCTAAAACATAATAGTTTTCAGGCTCCCTTTAAATCAAAATAATAAGATTTTTATTCAAAACATGCATTAGTCCACTTAAAATGTTCCACACAATTTAATTATTTTATAAACGTAATAATATTTAAAAATAAAAACAATAATTGTTTAAAATAGTAAAATCAGATTTTATTTAGTTAATTACAAATCTTAACTAACGCTAAGGGCTTTAATGCCCATTTATTAGATCTAGTGCCAACGCCCAGTGGTCTCATTCGACCATAAACAATTAAAATTATATTTCTACAAATATATTTATTTATTTATTTATTACTTTTTTGTACATATATAATACAAAACATAGCTATAAATCGAAACAATTTTGTACTAGTGGGCGACCTTATCGCTAACAAGCGATCTCTTCCTGGTTCTATTCTCAATTTGACAATAGACTTTAGCAATGAATAAAAGAGTATAAGTATCAAATACATACTACTTCTGCTCAGCACATAAATGACCCACTGCTGATTTGGGCTTTTTTTTTTTTTTTTACCTCGGAGATCCTCATGGATTTCCGGCCGTTGGGACTAGCCGGGATATGAGGGACTCCGGGGCGCGTAGAGATGGTAAATTGCGCCCCGACCTACCCACTAAAACCCAACTATGTACATGGAGGCCTGAATTCGCCTACTGTGCCACGCTGGCCAGATGGGTTGGCATAGGGTTTAATATCAAATTTTCCTTCTCTTACGGCCAGGTTCTTGGCTTTGTCAATTCCTATTGTCGACTCTTACGACAGCCTCAGGGTGAAATGGAGTGGTGAAACCACACGGTCAAATGGATGGTAGTGTGTAGAGGTTTTTATATTGTTTTAATGTATTTAAATAATATTTACATTCTGCACTCCTTCTCTAAATATCACTACATAGTATAAAACAAAGTCGCTGTCGTCTGTCCGTCCCTATATATGCTTAAATCTTTAAAACTACGCAACGGATTTTGTAGCGGTTTCTTTTAATAGATAGAGTGATTCGAGAGGAAGGTTTATATGTATAATTCATGCATAATTGCACCCGTGCGATGCCGGGGCTGGTCGCTAGTAAACTTATATAAACTATAAGTGTGGGGAATTTCGTACTCCACCGCCCACGCAATTTTCCTAAAAGGAGTACAAAGTTTTGCATTCGCTCATTATCATATAGATGACAACACAATAGGCCTTACGGTCCTTCCGAAGCACAGAGACGATCGAATGTTATAATAGTCACCCCACATCTAGCTGATTCAGATGTTGCTTAACTAGGAGATCAAATTGCATCTAACACATCTAACACTTTATTTTAACAAAGACTTTTTTTAAGTGAAACTTCTTATGTAAAAATTTTTACGGATGAAACGTATTTTAGCGTCTGAAAATGTGCAACGTTTTTATTTATTTAAATAATAAAAATACTAAATTTTTATTTATTAAATAAATAATATTTATCATCATCAGTACATATACAGTGTGTTAATAGTGAGTTAAATTTATCAATAAACATTTTGTGACAAATTTGTAAGACGTCCTATAGAATAAAAAACTTTATAGGTTTCACTTTGACATGTACAAAGTACAGAACAAACTTTGTTTTGTTTTTTTTTTTTAAGAATCTGCAAAGAGTTTAGTAGCGACATGAGTCGAAACTATAACATGTTAGCTTTCTTACCTATAATATTATCAGGAACAATCCCCATTTCCTTCATTAGGTCGGTCAAACCGATCTGTATTGCTCCGATACCCACGAATGCATTGACGATATTATCGTATAGAGCTGGGTCGGGTTCTGTCACTATCTTAATAAGATCCAGTCCTTTTGGTTTCAACACTCTATGGCAGCTATCGTAAAAAATAACTTAATTAAGTCTTAAATTTACAATTATTGTATATAGTGTCCCGTTTAGCTAGTGGAACTCTACGTAAAGTTATATTGCACCTGTGTCGCAGGGGCAGTTTACAAACATGAAATTCACCAACACAAATGACCCAAACTCAGAGCATGTGCCTCTGGGTAACACAAAGAGTCAAAGACACTTGCCCTGCCCCGGATTCGAACCTGGGACCGCGTGATCCAAAGGCTGCGCCTCCAAACCCTAGACCAACAAGGCCAGTTGTCTAACCAATAGCTAAATTACTGTTAGAAGATTGATACAATTTGATATAGTGAATAAGGTCTACAGTCGTTTGTTGTTTTGCACCCTATTTAATATCAAAATTTCATCGTAAACTTTTTACTAGATTATTATTGAGACCCGAGACTGAACATCTGGTTGGAACGGGTCCTCGATAAATGTAGTTGATGTTGATGATCATTAAAACAGAAGGCCTCAATGAAATTATAGAAAATCTCGCAATTTATAGACTTGGAGATGAAAAAAAAAGTAAGCCGCGTCATCTATCAATTATATTGAATTTATGAATCAATATACTACTATTCAGCCCATAAATAACCCACTGGGGAGTCGGGCCTCATCGAACTACGTGGAGGGTAATTAGCCTCCTATGCCACGCTGGCCAAAGGGTCAGTATCAAGGTTTCCTTTTAAAGTGATATCATCATCTTCATCATTTCAGCCAAAAGACGTCCACTGCTGAACTTAGGCCTCCCCCAAGGATTTTCACAAAGGCCGGTCCTAGGCCGTCCTGGGCCGGTCCTTTACCTTAACCAGGTCATCTGTCCACCAGCACTGCGCTTTCCGGAACGCGATCGCCACTCGAGGACTTTTCTGCCCCATCGGGCGTCGGTCTTGCGCGCTATGTGCCCTGCCCACTGCCACTTAAGTTTGGCAATCCCGAGGGCTATGTTGGTGACCCTGGTTATTCGTATTCCTTATTTCTGGTTCGATTCGTTTAAATTAATTCTATAATTATTTATTCCTCATTTAAATTGGTATGGATAAACAAAATTATTTTAATTGCATTTCTTACTTGTGTATAGAAGCTGCGAATGAAGGGATCTTCATCAAGTCAGCGCCCATGCCTGCCCATTGTGAACCCACACCACTATACACAAACCAAAGCGGGCGTTTTACTCCGGGGTAGTAGGATACACTTTGAGATAAACTGACAGTTTGATTTTCAGCATTCTTGGCTGAAATTTTAAGAATATTTACAAGAAATTTAACAAATACTACTTATTATAAAATAAAAATATATATATTTAATATAACATTAAAAAATATATATATAAAATTAAAAAACACATAATATATTTTTTAATTTTAATTTAAGCTAAATATTGTATTATTTCATTATGATTGTTAATTAATTAAAGGCAAAGAAAAAAATACATATTAAAAAAACTGTTCATGGACTTAATAGATGCAATTACTGTGAGCCAAGGCAGCAAAGACAGCCCCTGGACCAGCTAGGTTGAAGGAATAACCCGAGGACAGATCTTCCTACTTACCAAGAATTGCATAACCCCGACCAGTATGACCAGGTATATCAAATTCATAGGTCTTATGAAGAAGACCAATCTCTTCAGAATCTATAGGATGATCTTTTAATATGCCAAAAATCTTTTCAACACTCGTTTCTTGTCTTCCAGAAGCCAATACGATATGGGGAATATTGCTGCAGTATTTATGTAGATCCTGGAATTTTTAGTTTTACCTATTCATCATCATCATCATTTCAGCCAACAGACGTCCACTGCTGGACATAAGCCTTTGGTTTCAGATCAGAATAATAAAAAAATGCAGATTAAGTATTAAAATTAAGTCGATTCCTCTGTAAAAGGCACGGGAGATTATAATTAACGTAAAAAAATCCATTCATATTAAAGAAAGTCGTAGACAAGTTAAGACAAATTTGTCGGCACAGGAATTCTGTAGCATAAATCCAATGCATTGTGGAGGACCGCAGTGATATTATAATGCAAGCAACACGCGAGTATATGTAAAAAAAATACAACACAAATGTTAAGGTATAGTCTTTCAGACAGCATTCTTTTATATATTCTATATGAAACAATAAGTTGAACACAGGCGCACTTTAATGTCTTAGACATTCTTTCTAGTCAGCCTTTGGGCGACGCACGAAACAAAATAGTAGGCGCAAATAAAAGACACAACAATGAAAAAATATAACCACAAGAATACATATTATTAATATATCACTACATAGTATAAAACAAAGTCGCTTTCGTCTGTCCGTCCCTATGTATGCTTAAATCTTTAAAACTACGCAACGGATTTTGAAGCGGTTTTTTTTAATAGATAGAGTGATTCAAGAGTAAGGTTTATATGTATAACCCACCCCCGCTTTGCACGGGCGAAGCCGGGGCGGGCCACTAGTATATTATATACTAGCTTTTGCGCGCGGCTTCGCCCGCGTGGGCTTCGAACCCGTGCATATTTTTTATGAACATAAAATCGGTTATTGTGACTAAACTATGATAGTTAGATATGTGCTCTTGCGGACTTTTTTGTAGATCTTTATGAGACCTACAAATCTGTAGTACATCATTTTGTTCTATTGTCAATAGTTTTTGCAGCGCACGCATAAATAGGTTTTCGATTTTACACCTTGGTTTACAAAATCGCAATTTTCATACGGATCCCTAATTCTTTTGAAAATAAAATATAGCCTATAACCTTCCTCGATAAATGTACTATCTAATACTGAAAGATTTTTTAAAATCGGACCAGTAGTTCCTGAGATTAGCGCGTTCAAACAAACAAACAAACAAACAAACAAACAAATAAACAAACAAACAAACTCTGCAGCTTTATATATTAGTATAGATAAATCCATATCATATTTACATCCATATAATATAAACATCTTTTAAGTTTCAACACATTCTAGGAAGGGATCTCTTTATTGAAAATATGTCCGAAGAATCACTATCAGTATCATCACTTTCACTATTATCATCCCTATCATCACTATCACTACATATTATAAAACAAAGTCGCTGTCGTCAGTCCGTCCCTATGTATGCTTAAATCTTTAAAACTACGCAACGGATTTTGAAGCCCTTTTTTTAATAGATAGAGTGATTCAAGAGGAAGGTTTTTAAGTATAATACATGCACAATATTGTAGAGCCATACATATTTTAAATGCAGGGACATAGCGGTGCGGCGCGGGCGGTACCGGCCCGCAGGCAGGTACGTATATTTAGTATCAACATTGCACCCGTGCGAACCCGGGGCGGGTCGCAGTAATACATAAAACTGACCTTTTTCTTATAATGTCCCTTTAAAATAATATGAAAATTGGCCCCAGTGTACGAAAAATTATTGACAGCAGCATATCCTCTATCGAAGGATTGATTTTCAGTTACTATTTGAACGTTTCCTTCATGGATAGCTTGTATATCCAAGGGATCGTTGTAGTGCAAATTACCAGGTAAGTTTCCTGTGTGGTATGCCAGACAAAGCTGAAAGTATTCAAACTATTTAACAAATAATACTAATAGAAGCTTATATCCAGTGCACCTCAAATGTAGACTGAATTTGGTTCCAGACTTATATTATAATTGTCAGAATTATAATATGAATCTGGCACCAAATTTAGAAGATTATCCTAAAAATGGATTAATCATTATAAAAATAAGGAACTTCGTTCCAATTTCTACTACGCCAAAATCAAGTAATAATACCATTTATCAATTCCTAGGACAGGATCCTTTATGTCAAGTATAAGTTAGATTCCGTATACGTTAAGTAAGTATACTAAGTAAGTATACGTTAGACGTCCGTGTATTCACTGTCGTCGTCGTTTTAGCCCATAAATGACTCACTACTGTGTTGGGCCTCCTCCAAATGTATTGAGGGAAATTAGCCAATTGTGCCACGTTGGCAAGACAGGTTGGCACATAATGTGTATCAAGATTTTCTTCTCCTGGGGCTAGGTGATCTGCCTCTTGCGTTCCTTTAGTCACCTCTTACGGCTCTTACGGATGATAAGGGGTAGTGACATTGCGTTTTCTAAATCCGCCACCACACGGAGTTATCATCATTTCAACCAACATAAGTCTGCTGTTTCTGTAATTTATTTTTATTTTGGTTTCGCTGGGAAAATGCCTTATGCATAATATCGCCCCTCATAGGTGGAGCCGGCGATTATGTGGGACTTCGGAAACTCATTCCATGGTGACGCCCCGATGAGGAGGGTTGGATGTACCGCCTTTGGATCAACGGGTCCCGGGTTCGATTCCGGGGTCGCTAGTGTCTTTGTCTAAACCAGAAGCACTTGCTCAGAGTCTGATTGCCATTGGTGTTTGTGAATTACATGTTTTAAACTGTCACGCAATACAGGTTATACCTAGTGCAAGGGTTCCGTTTAAAAATAAACTAAAATCTAGCAAGAGATTCAGCACCGTCTATCAAGTAGGGAAATCCAGGTCACGTTCTCGCAAACAAGCCGCTGAAACCAGTAAAATCTAGTCATAATGGCTGCATAATATTAATCTTCTTACTTTAGTAACAGCGCAGACACCCGAAGCCGAATCGCTATTCCCCATGTTTGATTTAACACTTCCAACTTTTACGGGTTTGTCACTGCCGAAGATTTCACTGATAGCTCGTAGCTCATTTTCGTCTGCTTTAGCGATAGCTGTAAAATAAATTCGAAATACAAGAAATAAAAATTACATATCATGTTTTTTGTTTTAGTTATTTACTTTATTAACTTAGTTTAAGATTTCTTTTGAATGTTTATGTTATATGTCTTTTAACTAACAAATATATTTTTATTTAAGTTGGCTTATCTGAGCTTTTTGACACAGAAATATATTTTAGAGATTTTTTTTCCTATTGTATGATGTCAGTGCGTAAATTAAGTATTATATTGTCAATTTTTTGATAGCCCTGGAGTAAATGCTGTCAACAAAAATGATTTTTTCTTACTATTAAATAAATAGACATGAATTAATTATAAACGTTTGTAGTTTTTTGTTTTGTTTCTTAAACTCAATCCAATTTGCTCTAACCTTACAGATCAAACCTAGTTTTAATTACAGAAATTCAAAGCCGATTCGATTACTAAGAGTTTTCTTAGTAAATTTGTTGATTTCTATCTTTCTGAGCAACAAACCCGTATTTAAAATATTATGAAAATCAATTTGCTTATATATTGATTTTTAAACGATATCTTGTGTTGACAATCAACGATTACACTTATTTAACAAGATTATTTAATACCAGCTGCTAAAAGCGGTTTCACCCGCGTGATGATTGGAAACTGTGATATTGATGACAGAAACAATCAATTTTTATAGTCGCAAGCTTTTTTGTAGGACTATTTTAAATTATTTCCATTATACAGTATTATATACGTGTAACTCCAACGGTTTTTGAAGCGCACGCCAGGAAACCTCGCAGATAGCAGATTTGTCCCTACTTACTTGACACTTATCGTTTGGATAATCCACACTTGATCTTTATACTCGTAAATTATGGCCTAAATTTTATTATGATGCGTAAGCAATATTATTGGAAAGTTTCATCAGAATCCATTACGTAGTTTTCGCTTCAAATGGTAACAAACATACATCCGTACATTCTTCCAAACATTCGCGTTTGTAATATTAGGAGGGTAAATATACATACTCGTATAATAATGTTAACTTTCAGAATTTTAAATACTATGAAGCATTTGAAGGGCAATAAATTACTGCAAATGAAATAAAACATCACCAATCACAGGAACCAACTAATATAAAGAATTAATTAAAAAGTTTTGATTCCAACATCAGCCTTAGGATCAAAACACACAGACTTAGATACGAAGCGGTGGCGGAGCGTTATCGTAAAAACTTTGAAATTGAATCTACACCTCAGCTTTTAACCGTTTGTGAAATTTTTCGAATTACATAAAGTGTGTTTTCGGTTTACCGCCGAAAACAAACACGAACATAATTTGTAAATCTTAATTTAACTTTCTGAACGTTTATTTTACAATAACATACTGCAAAATGTTTATAACTGGGAAGAGGAAGAGAAGTCCGGACCACAGCCGAGTGCCAAACTCCATTTTGATAAAGAGAAATTTCTAGATTTTCTGGGATTATATTTCTTTTAGTTGCCCCTCTCTCTGTCTGTCGTTTCAGCCCAGCCCATAAATTACTCGCTCTTGAGACTGGCTGCCTCCCAACCTGAAGCGGACTGATTATCGTAGGGGGCGTAAAATGATCGTACATCGGCCGAAATTATCGTACGACCTTTTTTTTAGACGTCCACTCTTTTAGATGAGTTTTTTTTTTACACCTCCACTCTCGACTACCACGTTTTTAGACGACCTTTTTTTAAGCGTCCACTCTTTTAGACGACCTTTTTGTTTTTTTAGACGTCTTGGGTAAACATGACGGTTGGGAACACTGCTGCCTCCTATATCATGGCGGTAAATTAGCCATGATTTAAGTCCTATTCGTTGCCTACTTTTCGTGTAGTGACGAATTTAGAATACAGAGTGTCACTACCCCAATCCTAAGGGTGTCGTAGGAGCCGACAAAAGGAAATAACAAGGCTGAATACCTATCCTCAAGAGAAAGAAAACTTGATACAAAACGTTGTGCCGACCCGTCTGGCCAGCGTGGCATAGTAGGCTAATTACCCTCCCTGTGATAGGAGGAGGCCCGACTCAGCAGTTGCTCATTTATGGGGTGAATAGTAGTAGTAGTTGCCTGATAATATATAAATGACAGTATGACTTGACACCACTGTTTATTGTATAGTCAACACAAAAAAGATTGGTAAAGATTTTAAATTAAAAAAAAAAAATGTCCTTGGACATTTCACACAACGCCATCTCGTCCCAAGTTAAGCAACTTAATGCTTGTGTTATGGTAACGAGATGGATGATAAACTACTTATATACTTTTTTTTTTGTAAATACATACATATTATAGATAGAAAACACCCAGACCCGGAACAAATACATGTAGGTCGTACAAATATCTCTTCCGTGCGGGAATCGAACCCGCGACATGCTGCGTAACAGTCGATCGCTCAACCACAAACACTAACTGTTTGTGATAATGTTACCTGCGCCGTGAGCTTCTACATATTCTACAGTTTTAGGATCTATATCAGCCTCAGCATAGACATTCTTCAAAAAATGTTTAATATCATCAGTCTGTCGAAGCGGCAAGAAGTGAGCGTCCGGTCTCATTTTGTAATTTCCTTTTGCGTGATAAAGTTCGGCGTATATCCTGCGAAGAAAGTAATTTGATTATTTTGAAATTGAATTCTTGACGGTGTTTTACACTAAGAAAATAACAAAAACTCTTACTTAAGATACCTACTACTCAGCCCGTAAAACACCCACAGCTGAGTCGGGCCTCCCCCAAATACATGGAGGGTAATTAGCCTACTGTTCCACGCTGGCAAGATGGGTTGGCACAGGGTTTGTGTCAAAGTTTTCCTTCTCTTGGGACGAGGTGGTCTGCCTCTTACGATCCATTAGTCGCCTCTTACGACCCCCTCGGGATGAAATTGGGTGACCTTATATTTCTAAATTCACCACTACATGGATATTTTTTTTATAACAAAACCCCTGCAGTAGATATTTCCTGTATCGCTGGGGCAGTTTACAAACATGTAATTCACGAACACAAATGACACCTAGACTCAGAGCAAGTGCCTCTGGTTTAGGCAAAGACACTTGCCTGACCCCGGAATCGAACCCGGGACCCGTTGATCCAAAGACGGCACCTCCAACCCCTAGACCAATGTGGCAGGCACAAGTTTTGAACAATATTTTGAGTGAATAAGTAAAAATCATTATGTGTAGAAGAACCGACAACCGCTGGGGTAGACGAGTTCTGGAGTGGAGACCGCGAATCGGCAAGAGTAGTGTAGGACGACCCTCTGCTAGATGGAGCGACGATCTGCGAAAGGCTGCGGGCAGCGGCTGGATTCGTCAGGCCGAGGACAGGGCGCTATGGCGCTCTTTAGGGGAGGCCTATGTCCAGCAGTGGACTAATGTGGGCTGCTGATGATGATGATATGTGAAAAAACCACCCCATTCCATCCTGAGGGTGTCGTAAGAGGCGACTGAGGGAACGCAGGGGGCAAATCACCTAGCTACAAGATAAGGACAACTTGCTACGAAACCCTTTGCCAAACCGTCTAGTCAGCGTGGCTCTGTAGGCTAATTACCTGCCATGTAACTGGAAGAGGCCCGACTCAGTAGTGGGTCATCTATGGACTGAGTTTTGATATGTCAAATTACACATCTGACTATAATGTGATGATTAACGGAAACATTTTCTTACCTGTGGGCATCTTTGGCTTTCTGTAAGAATATGACGTTGATAGCATCAGCTCTGACGTATCCATCGCCGTTTTTGTCGAAACATTTGGTCTTGCCATCCAAACAGAGAAGTCCAGCTCTGTGAAACTCAGATATATAGTAATTACACTACGTCTGGCATTGGTATATTTTTAAACAGGTCCATGAAATATCGTCACATGTCCTGGAATTCTCCGGACATATGGCTCGTACAGAGGGTCACAATCTTGAACAGCTGATGGTGACAGGCAAGGTAGAGCAGAGGACGCAGTCCCACGAGTTGTCGGACCAAATACGATCGTTTCTGAACATCAACTTCCACAATGCTAAGAATGAAGCTAAGAATCGCGGCAAACGGAAATTGATGCAGCGGATGAGTCACGACCCTCAGTAATGAGGAAAACGACGCGAGGAGGAGGTGCTTCAAAAAACTCTACGATCTAATTACTCTTCTACTACTAGTCAGACCATAGAAGACCCACTGTTGCGTCGGCCTCTTCCAGTTACATAAAGGGTAATAAGGCTGCTTTAAATCAATATAGTAGGCAGATTATGACAAGGCTGAAAACTTAGCTGCAAGAGAAGGAACCACGCCTGACGGGTTGGCACAGGGTTTCGTTAACCCTGTGCCAACCCGTAGGCTAGCGTGGCATAGTAAGCTTATTTCCTACATGTAACTGGACTGTGGCCCGAAGAACAGATGGCCGCTGGGGCATAAAAGTCTTGGAGTGGCGTCCACGTATGGGAAAAAGGACCGCGGATACTAGGTGGACGGACGACCTTGTGAAGGTTCCTGTGAGTCGGTGGATGCGGTCTGCACGAGATCGTACATTGTGGAAATCTTTGGGGGAAGCCTATGTATAGCAGTGGACTTCTTTGGCCAATATATAGATAAATAGAACTGGAGGAGGGCCAAATAAGCAGTTCGTCATTTATGGGCTGAATAATGGTAGTAGTAGTA
Source organism: Clostera curtula (assembly GCA_905475355.2). Taxonomy (NCBI): domain Eukaryota; kingdom Metazoa; phylum Arthropoda; class Insecta; order Lepidoptera; family Notodontidae; genus Clostera; species Clostera curtula. Next base: position 15,200,805 of record FR997808.1, on the reverse strand, counting down.
TTAGATAAGTCTAGTATTTGTAGTCATGCAATGGGGGAGGCGTAACTCAGCAATGGGTCATTTATGGGCTGAGTATTAGTAAAATAGTCATACCTTCTCATATTCCGCACCAAGTTAGGATGTATTCCAAAATTGCAGCCACCAACCAAAGCGGAGTCACATTCCCCATTCTTAATACTCCTGTACGCCATCTCCAAACAAGCAGACGAGCTGGTGCAGGAGCAGTCTACGGTAAAAGAAGGACCCTTTCCATCGATCCAGTAGGAGATTCTATTTGATAACATGGCTTTACTGCTTCTGTAAAGAATATTGAATATCGAGATAGCTGTGTATGCTTGAGATATGTAATTAGAGTTAAATAGAAAAATTGTTTACTATATAAACTAACTAGTGGCCTGTCCCGGCTTCGCATGGGTGTGATGTTACCCGCGGGTGATGCCACAGGGCGAAGCTAGTAAAAAAAGTAAAGCCTAAGTTACGCCTTATAACATCAGCTACCTATCAGTAAAAGTCCCGTCAAAATCAGTCTAGCCGTTCTAGAGATTGGCCGGGACAAACAGACAGACAGACAGTTTTTTTATTTTTATTTTTTATTTTTTCTATATGTATAGATACTTACAACCAGACACTCCAATTTTATTTATTTGTATAGATTAGCTGTGCCCTACGGCTTTACCCCCGTGGTGATTTTTTTTTTACTTACTTGACACTTTGGTTATATTTTGGACTGTATTTACCTTGAATGTAAAAGTATTTTCTAAGCATAATGTCTTAATCACGTGGTTAATGAGTTTCGGCGCAATTTCGGTTATACACAAAGGGTCGACTTATGAAACTGCTTATGTTACTGATTAACACTTCATTGAGACTAATATTACTAGTATCAGCAACTAACTATAAGCATTGAGTAGACAAGTATATCTGTGTTATGATGGATTTAGAATACATAGTGTCAGCACTTCATTCCTTTCTAAGGGTGTCATAAGAGCCGACAAAAGGAAATGACAAGGCTGGTAGCCAAGTTGCAAGAGAAGAAACACTTGATATGAAAACTTTGTTTCGCTGTGGAAATGCTTTATGCATACCACCGCCCCCCGGGGGAGAGGTCGGTGATTATGTGGGACTCCGACAAGGGTCGTCTACCCAAGAGTCGTCTACCCACTAAAACCCCAGCGGTATACCCTCACACGACGCGCTTGGGGCGCCACAAGTTCGCGTAAACGCAGTCTACTGTTACGCCCCGGCGTGGTGTTGATATGAAACCCTGTACCAACCTATCTGGCCCGCGTGGCATATTGAGCTAATTTCATTCGGAGGCCGGCCCAGTAGTGGGTCATTTATGAGCTTAATAATGGTAGTAGTAGTAGATAAGTCTAGCATTTTTTTAGCACAAGGACCAGCCCTGCTTTTTATCTGTTTCTGTAGTTCTGTAGTGAAAGAAAGCGAGGATTGTTTTCTTATCAGTCCGTGCTTGCTGGATAGAGCTAATAAACAGGTACACCAGATCACCCAATGTTGGTGTTTTATGGTTTCGGTATTTTTTTATGTGGAGATCATTCCCTAGATGGACAGCTTCAAGTTTGAGTCATCATCCAAAAAAAAAAAGACCTCCACTGCTGGACATAGACCTCTCCCAAGAATTTCGACGAAGGCCGCTCCTGAGCCGCATCCATCGTTTTCCGGCGACCTTAACCAGGTCGTCGGTCCACCGTGTGGGAGGCCTGCCAGCACTGCGCTTTCCGGAACGCAGTCGCCACTCGAGGACTTTTCTGCCCCATCGGGCGTCGGTCCTGCGCGCCAGTTCGAGTAGTAACTATTATATCACTTGAGCCTCTCTCACTTACCCGTTCACTATGAAATCGCTTCGTTTGCTGATATCAAACATCAATAATGCGCTCGTGTCAGTGAAAGATGAGCCGATGAAAACACCAACTCGCTTTCCGCGCACGGTCTGAGGATTTGTTCCTAAAATAACATGTTAGGAAGCCTATTACTAACCAACCGATATTCAGGGTGTCATAAGAGGTGACGGATTGAACGCAAGAGGGAGACCATCTAGCCGGTAGACACAAACTATTTTTTTTTTGGTTTCTCTGGTGAAGTACTTGATGCATATGTGGGACTCCGGAAGCTACTCGTCTACCCACTAAAACCACAGTATACCCTCACACAACATGCTTGAGGTGCCACAGGTTCGTGTTAACGCATTCCACTATGACGCCCAGACGAGGTGCCTGCTAAAGGAAAAACAAACCCTGTGCCATCCCATGTACCCAGCGTTGCACAGTTAATGATGTCTTAGGTTTTCACGATCTTTACACATTGCAGGAAATGATGTCTTCACGGTTATGATCGTTTTATTTTATTCCCAACGATTCAGACACTTTGCAGTGTCCGTGGTCACGGGACGACTGGGTGGCAGTTGTCGCTGCGGGCTTTCATATACTGGTGAGACACTAATGAGCTCTCATTCTATTGGTGGTGACGCACTATTACGCCCGTGAGTCATGTTTCCCTCCATGAATCAGTTGTGGGTGAAATTATGAGAATAGTGGTTACTAAGGTGTATAAACTAAGTGACAGCTACAGGTTTAGAATATTTAGTCTAACGGTAAGGTTCAGGTAGAGGAACTAGAGCGGAAAATTTCATAGAACGTAAAGGAAAACTTTCAGTGAAAGCCTTTCTGCCCAGCGGGAAGTATGAGCCCCAAGAAAAATATCTACAGAAGGACCTTCAACGCTAACATAATAATATGTTGACTGGAAAATGTAAAGATAAACAAAAAAACACCTGACAGAAATTACTACTAGTCAGCCTTAGGAGCCACTGGCGAGCCTCCTCCAATTACATGGAGGGTAATTAGCCTGGCACTTCCTATGTGGTGGCGGGTTTAGAAAACATTGTTTCATTACCCCATTCCATCCTGAGGGTATCGTAAGGGCCGAAAATAGGTAATGACAAAGCCGAAAACTAGCCGCAAGAGAAAATTGACACGAAGCCTTGTGCCAACAGTAGGATAACCCTCCATGTAATTCGAGGAGCCCTGTCTCACCAATAGGTCATGTATGGGGAGTATAGGTAGTTTAGCCTCCTGTGCCACGCTGGCCAGACATATTGGCAGGAACGTTGGTTATCTTAGTTGCTCGTATTTGTCTTACCGTCGGTATCTCTGTATGTGTGTTAAATCATTCATGGTTCATTTTTAGTCAGGTTTAACAGAGTACCCATAGAACAAGCTTACCCGAATCAATAATAGCTCCATATGCATGTTCCAGAAGTTTCCTCCCCATTGGTTCCAATACGCGGGCAAGTTGATACGTCACTCCGAAGTACTGGGCATCAAATTTGTTCATACCACGTATAGTACCCATGTGTTTTGGGAGATCAGGATCACTTAGTACCCATTTCGGTTCGTCATTTGTCACCATATCCACCTGTAGAAAAAACGCACACACACAAATTATGTTCGTATTTCAATGTGTTGACAGTATTTTGAGAAAAAACGCACACACACAGATTATGTTCGTATTTCAATGTGTTGACAGTATTTTGATTGGAGTGGACCTAGCCACAAGAGAAAGAAAACTTGATATGAAACCCTGTGCCAACCCGTCTGGCCAGGCACAGTAGGATAATTCATCATCATCATCAGCCCACATTAGTCCACTGCTAGACATAGGCCTCCCCTAAAGAGCGCCATAGCGCCCTGTCTTCAGCTTGACGCATCCACCTGCTGCCCGCAACCTTTCGCGGATCGTCGCTCCATCTAGCAGCCATCTGTAGGATAATTACCCTCCTTTTATTTGGAGGAGGCCCGACTCAGCAGTAGGTCATCTTTGGACTGAGTAGTAGTGCTTCGCACGGGTGCAATGATGAACAACTAATTTTATCAGTGTTTCTCCTCAATATTATAAATGTACTGGCTTTTGCGCGCGGCTTCGCCCGCGTGGGCTTCGAACCCGTGCTTATCTCTATGCATATTTTTTATTAACATAAAAGCGGTTATTGTGACTAAACTATGATAGTTAGATATGTGCTCTTCTAGACTTTTTTGTAGATCTTTATAAGACCTACAAACCCGTAGTACATCATTTTGTTCTATAGTCAATAGTTTTTGCAGCGCACGCATAAATAGGTTTTCGATTTTACACCTTGGTTTACAAAATCGCAATTTTCATACGGATCCCTAATTCTTTTGAAAATAAAATATAGCCTATAACCTTCCTCGATAAATGGACTATCTAACACTAAAAGAGTTTTTGAAATCGGACCAGTAGTTCCTGAGATTAGCGCGTTCAAACAAACAAACAAACTCTGCAGCTTTATATATTAGTATAGATTATACATATAAACATTCCTCTTAACTCACTCTAACTATTAAAAACTGCTTCAAAATCCGTTGCGTAGTTTTAAAGATTTAAGCATACATTGGGGCGGACAGACGACAGTGACTTTGTTTTATACTATGTAGTGATAGTGATTTGACTTGAGCTGACCTCACCTTGTTATACAGATTGTGCATGAAATCCAAGACACTATCCGAATTAGGGAATATTCCCGAAATACCGCTAATCACAACTTCATCGCCGCTCATTTCGAAATTCGAACTTCCTTCAGAATTTAGTGGGGTACTCATTATTCCAATAAATAAATTTAAATTAGCACAAGACTAAACGAACCGGGCTGCCTTGAACACGGTATAACAATGACAAATTTCGTCAGCTATAGTAAGTATTTATACTGACATTGTCTGAAAATTTAAATCAAAGGACGCCGAGTCATTCCTCCCAATTTGTTTTTTTAATATATTTGTGATTTTGAAGTTCACAGAAATATCTAACATCCAGCAGCGGCAGACGTTGTTTAGCCTGCAGATCATTAGTGTTGCGCGCTAGGTTGTTGTCCGTATGGTGACGGATTTAGAATACATAGTGTCACCACCCCAATCCATTCTGAGGGTGTCGTAAGAGCCGACAAAAGAAAATATCCAGGCTGATGATAGAGAAAGAAAACTTGATACGAAATCCTGTACCAACGCGTCTTGCCAGCTTGGCTAATTACCCTCAATGTAACTGGAGGACTCATCAGTGACTCATATCCGGGCTGAGAACAAACTATCAACATTGTAAGCTAACTTATTTTGTGAATATTTCCATATTTGAATGTTAGTTGATTTAAATGTCCGGACGGGTCAAGTACATACTGGTTTAGTAACCTTAATCACAACAATTAAAATGCATTTGTTATTTCATTGAATTGTGTTAATGTGACAGGGAAAACATTAAACCAGTCAAACGCTAATACGTGCGGAGTTGACTTAAGGAATACAAGTGAAAGTAGCACTGACTGAAATCCCCCGCGACCGTGCTGCCGCCTTGTTGTGGTGAGGGGACTTGTGTGCTTTTAGGATCCGTTGGGGCCATACCGGCTCAGTGACACCTACCACGGGGAGTGGCACACAGGGTCTTGCTGGATTTTGGCTTTGGGGACTCCTCTGTCCTCGGAGTTGCCTCGGGAGCCTTAAACTGCCGCGGCACACAGCTTGGTGATAAGATCGGAGGGCTGGCCAAGCGCTGAGGCCACGGCTGCCGCCACTAGCAGTGGAGGGGTGGCCGGTTAGGCGGGCCAGGGCTGGCGCCGCAACTGAGCCGCGGTACACCTTTGGTTTTAGTGGGTAGGTTGGGGCGCAATTACCATTTTTCCGCGCCCTGGAGACTCACATAACCGGCTGAAAATGGAATGAATTTCCAAAGTAAAAAACAGCACTAACTAAAATGCTTTAGTCAATTACTAAAGTATTTTAGTTTAGTCTTTTTTGTTCTTAGTCTTTAGTGTTTTTAAGGTTTTTAATGTTATTCTTTTGAGTGTTTCTGTGTATTAATTATTTATATAGTTTAAAATTGATATTATCAAATATAATATAAGTTTTAAGTAACAATCGTTAACCAAATAAATTGATATTACAGCGAATACAGTAATAATATTGTTTTATTCAAAAGAATTGAGTTTAAATGTCTAACCAGCTTACTGGACTTTCATTGATTTTGCTAGTGAAAAGTACTTTAATTGGTTAAAGTTTTTAACTGTAACATATAAATTACCATTGAATTGTGCGTTTACAAAGAAAATGAGGTGAACGGCCGATGTCTTTGCAAAAGTGACTTTTGTCAAGTTTACTGAAAAAGATCCAACTTTTCCCAAGTTTCAACTTTGACGTGAATACAGCTCGAATTTAACTTCAAAAGAAGCAATTAAAAACTGATAAAAAAGTCGGGTACATATTTTATTGTTGCAAATATCGTTTACCGTGCTCTATATAATTACATTTAATTAGTGTCGATATCAGTCTAGCCGGACTTTTATAACTGTCAGCATTAACACAGTGGATTCTTGCAATCACTTATCAAAGTGAAATCTGGTATCTGGTCCAGATTTTCCCAGGGTCACCTTAGATGGTGGATACACAACCAACCCATAACACCATAACACCAAAAGACGACACGGTTGGCGCAGTGGTTGAGCGATCGACTGCTGCGCAGCATGTCGCGGGTTCGATCCCCGCACGGAAAAAATAATTTGTACGACCTACAAGTATTTGTTCCCGGTCTGGGTGTTTTCTACTATAATATGTATGTATTTACAAAAAAATAGATGTATAAAAGTAGTTTATCATCCATCTCGTTACCATAACACAAGCATTAAGTTGCTTAGCTTGGGACGAGATGGCGTTGTGTGAAATGTCCAAGGATATTTATTTATTTATTATTATAAAATGCAGATTACCTAGCCCCAAGAGAAGGAAATAAATGACTGACTGTTAAGTCGAGCGGTAGACGAGTTCTTGAGTGGAGACCGCAAATCGGCAAGCGTAGTGTGGGAAGGCCCTCTGCTAGATGGAGCGACGATCTGCGAAAGGTTGCGGACAGCAGCTGGATGCGTCAAGCTGAAGACAGGGCGCTATGGCGCTCTTTAGGGGAGGCCTATGTCCAGCAGTGCACTAATGTGGGCTGATGATGATGATGATGTTAAGTCGGGCTTCCTCCAGTTACATGGAGTGTAATTAGCCTAATGTGCCACGCAAGCTAGACTGGTTGGCACAGGGTTTATATCAAGTTTTCCTTCTCTAGCAGCTCGATTTTCGGCATTGTCATTTCCATCTGTTGTCTCTGGCGATACCTTCAGTATGGATCGGGGTGGTGACACTGTGTATTTTATTCCGTCACCATACGGACAGGGATCAGGACGGGATTAAAACGTGGATTTTTTCTCCATATTGAGTTAGTTAAAATTGACCCTAAGGCACCCCAGACTGGCGCTCACAGTAGGTAAATAATGCGTGAAATTAACGTACCCTAATTACGTAGCGCAAAAGAAACAGATAAAAAAGTAGATCTATGTTTTACTGGAAGCGAATCTTTATTTATTTATTTAAAGCCATATTTTACTAATGTTTGTATGAACATATGAGATGTGAGCTACAGATGCAAAATATGCCGAGGTAACAAGTAAATTATAATATAATTGAAGTACATTAAACTAGTTAAAATAGCGTAATAAGTTTATAGTTTTGAATGCCAATTTTCATTTGTTTTATTATACCAGGTGCTCATGCATGGTATGTCGTCAGGGTCATATAAGGACGTTTATGACATGTTGTACGAACGTTGTACGAAGTGGAGACATGACGCTGGCAGTAGAGAGAAAGTGAATTACTTTAGCTGCCAAAACCATGCTTCCCTGGCAGAGCTCTTACTTATTACTCACGGGCAAGGACATAAGATAACTGCTCGATCACGTGGTCGATGGAGGGTCTGAATTTTTTTTTTCACTTTTCGACCCGTGTTTCTTTGGGAAAGCTGTTTACTTTCATGGTCTGAAACACCTATTAAAATTTGGCGGGTGGTGCAAAATTCACCATGTATACCATATATAGTATAGATGTCACATCTAGATTGATTATGTCTGTATCACAAACTCGGCTAATTGCTAACAACGCTTTCAGCTACTTTACAATTTATTTTCCCGCTTCATTTCAGTGGGTTGCTTTTTTACAGGAAAAAATATATTCTTGTCTCTTGACGCAGGGAAATAAACAGTGAACCGTTTAAATATTACTTTATAAGCACACTTGTTGAAAACTAAGTGGTCAATACAGTAATAGTAATATTACTGCATTTTGTTTTTGTTGCCAAGTTTTGTGAGGTTTTTTTCTTAGGGATCGACATAGATGACCCACTGCAGAGCCGGGCCTTTTCCAGTTACATGAAGGGTAATTAGCCTACTATGCCTGGCCAGATGGGTTGGCACAGGTTTTCGTATCAAGTTTTCCATATTTGTCTATTATTTGACAGTCACAATTATATGATAGCTCCAAACGATTCTAACAGATGGCGATATCTGTTGTCTGAATTGAGTTAGTATTCAATAGATGGCGCTATGTTAAATGTTAAATTAATGTATGTTAATATTAAATTTAAATAACTTTAGCCACATCATCAGGTGGCTGGGTCTGCTCGTATGTATATATATATATATATATATATATATGTATTAGCTGACTGGGCAGACGTTGTCATGCATGATATTCTTTTACCGACTGCAGCGCCATCTGTCGGGCTGATTTCTGAATCTAAACCATCCTCGTTGCCACCCAAACGCATACAAAAAAAACAAAACAAACAAAACAAATCGGTATAGCCGTTCTTGAGTTATAAAATTACAACGAAAAGTGGCATTGATTTATATATGTATATATATTTATATATATATATATATATAATAGCGACCCGCTCCCGCTTCGCACGGGTGCAATGATGAACCTCTAAATTTATCAGTGTTTCTCTACAATATTATGGATGTATTATACATAAAAACCTTTCTCTTGAATCACTCTATCTATTTAAAACCCCGTTGCGTAGTTTTAAACATTTAAGCATACATAGGGACGGACAGACGACAGCGACTTGGTTTTATAATATGTAGTGATAGTGATGATAGATAATATTGGCTGCATACTTTTCCAGTACAATAAAAAAGTATTTTTCCCTATCCAGCGAAACATGTCAACCGTTCATATTAAAATAGCAATAATGGAAATCTATCGTATTTCTATTGTGATGCCTTGAATGGATTCAACCTCATTTCGGCAATATTATATCCCCGAAAGATTAATTCCTTATACATTTTCGTTATTATGTTTCCAAGAATAAATTTGTCAAAGTAAGTTGATGGGCTTCCGTCTTTTATTGTGAAAAGGAATCAGCCAGTTCCGTATTGTTTATTTTTCATTAAAATTTTACCATTACAACTTTTTTACGTTGCGAATGTTCATTGGGACCTACGTGCGCAAGTACCAATGAATGAGTAGGTAGCTACTAACACCTACGGACCAACGGTGCTCCTCAACTGCCCGCTACAACGCTACGGGTTGCGTTCTCCAGTGGGGGAAAATGTTTCGCGTCTCTGCTAGCTTCAGGTATTTCCCAGAAAGTGGAGATAAAGTAGCTTACTACTACTACTTCTCAGGCCATAAATAACCCACTAGAGTACTACTGTACTCAGCAGTGACTGAGTTGGGCCTCCTCCCACCACAAGGGAGGTCATTAGCCTACTGTGCCACGCTAACCAGACGTGTTGGCACAGGGTTTCGTATCAAGTTTTCCTTCTGTAGCGGCTAGGTTTTCGGCCTTGTCATTATCTTTCGTCGGCTCTTACAACAGCCTCAGGATGCAATGGGGTGGTGACACTATGTATTTTAAATTCTACTACTACGCAGCCCATATGTGACCCGCTGTTGAGCCGGGCCTCCTGCATCACTATCACTACATAGTATAAAACAAAGTCGCTGTCGCCTGTCCGTCCCTATGTATGCTTAAGGTGAATATTCCAGGGTCATAAAGGTGCAAGAATGACTTTGAGCTTGAAAAAGTTTTTCTGTCACCTTTAAGAGCTTGGAGGGTTGTATTGATGATTTTTATGATTATAATTCTATGACTACATACGTCTTACAGCCGCGAATAAGATTTTAATCAACATACAGCCTAGCACTGACCTGCAAATTGCAAAAAACGTAAGAAAATTTGAATTTCTTGGGCAACACTGGAACATTCATCTTAAATCTTTAAAATTACGCAACAGATTTTGAAGCGGATTTTTTTAATGGATAGAGTGATTCAAGAGGGAGGTTTATAAGTATAATACATGTAGAAATTGAGATGTTCATCATTGCACCCGTGCGAAGCTGGAGCGGGTCGCTAGTTTATAATAATTCCCTCCATGTAGGTGTTTCTTTAATGGGCTGCGATAGTGTTGATACCACCGTCACCACCGTTTCAGTAGCGTGAAAGAAAACGGAGACCCTTGCTCTGGGTTTGGTGTCTTTGTGTTCGTGAAAGTATGTAAAATGCTATTCATTCTAAATCAGTATTGAGTCCCGTCTCTGTAGTGCGTCATGTATGGGATGACCCACTACAGAGACGGGCCTCCTCCAATCACATGGAGGGTAATTAACCTACAGTACTGGCCAGACGGGTTGGCACAGGGTTTCGTTTCAATTTTTCCTTCTATTGTGGCTAGCTCTTCGGCCTTGTAATTTCCTTTTATGGGCTCTTACGACACCCTCAGGCTGGAATGGGGCGGTGACAATATTCTAACTCCGTCACCATACGGAAGACATATACGACAATATTATTCCACATCCCTCTTTCGGGGGTCCAAACAATTGTTAAATATAACACGTAACTTTATGCATTGGGGGTTAAATAAATAAATGCACAGCCAAACTTCTACATAATATTTATTAGTGTAACTTTCGCAGTTAAGTACTAGGACCGCATAAGACTGCAGGTGGTGTTATATTCCGAAACTTCGGACCTGGAGCTCCGTTGTTCTTGTCTTTGATGTTGTTCCTGTCACGTTTGGATTTTGTACTGGCTGTTTATTTTCTTAAAGTGCTTTTTAATTAACTAAATTTCTTTTTTTAAATGACTGATCGAAAGGACAATGGCGAATTTTTATTTGACTTTAATTTGAGCGTCTAAGAACGACTTATACGCAAAATAATTTCTATTAATTAAATATGTTTGACTGTCTAGTCTGGCCATTTTATATTCATAAATTCATGTGGTAGGTAAATAGTAACTAGCAGATAGCAGCAGTTCTGCTGTTATTGCAATCATTACTTTGTTTATGTACACAAATTAATAAATGTAGCAGTTTTGTTTTGTAGTGTAATAATATTGATGAATTTTTAAATGAAAATAGTGTAAATAGAAGTGATAAATGAATCTACTATGGTAATTGACAACAACTGACGACTACTGTCATCTGCATAATACAAATAATTAGGGCTGTCCCATATGCCTCTTTTTATCGATATTTCGTATTGTAAATAAATAAATATACCTAAATAAATATCCTCTGATTCCAAACTAAGCTTAATGCATGTATACTTGGATACTAGATTGCGGATATAGTAAATAGTTCGTGAATATTTATTTTAGTATTTATTATTTTATACTATGCCACACTCGTAGCAAGAAATTTTAAAAAATCTAGACTTTTGTAGTAACAAATCATATTTAAAAACAATTCTAACGGTTACTGGCTGGCACCAGATTAGTAGGCTTGTTCCCCATAGAGTACATTATGAGAAATATTGATGCAATATTGTCATTTTACTCGCTCGACGTTTTGTTGTGTAAACATTTATGAAATGACATAAGGATGTAACCTACAAAAGTTCATGACTAATTAGAGCAATATCTATAAATCTCGGCCTTCTCTGACAAAAAATCTTGCAGAAACTCGTTCAGGATGACACCGAGTTAAATAAGATATTTTTAATTAAAAGACGTAGGTATTTTATCTCAGATAAAACAATGTGTGGGAGGCTGCCATTGTCCTTTGAATTCGAGCTCCTTCACGTGGGTTCCGTCATTGACTGATTCATTAACACAAAAATAGCATTCATAATCGGCCCAATTTAGTCCACTGCTGGACATAGGTCTCCTAAACAGCGCCATAGCGCCTGTCTTCAGCTTGACACATCCCCAGCTGCTGCCCGCAACTTTTCGTAGATAGTAGCTTCATCAAGCAGAGGGCCGTCAGTACTCTTGCTTTGTCTTGGATGTTGGCAGCCTTTGGATGACGGGTCCCTGGTTCGATTCCGGGGTGGGACAATATTCTTGTGTAAGCCATAGATATTTGATTTGCTTCTGGTTGTCATTTGCTTGTAAATTGTATAGATGTTATACTTTATGTTATAAATCCATCACCACACGAATACCAGCCCATAAACAACCCACTGCTGAGCCGGGCCTCCTTCCATCACAAGGAGGGAAAATAGCCTACTGTGCCACGCTGGCCAGACGAGTTGGCACAAGGTTTCGTATCAAGTTTTCCTTCTCTTTCGGCCTACTATTAATTTCCTATTATCAGCTCTTATTAATAGATCCATATGTCCTTGTACTGCCTGGTATAAGATACCTAGTTTCATCTATCCACACTATCTTCTGGGCGACTTAAGGATGTGTAGAGGTATAAAAGCTGGATACAATAAAAGAAGAACTGGATATGAAAATAAAGTAGAATAATTCCTCTCCATAAATTTGGAGGTGTCTGTAATCAGCGGTAGAATATGTATGGACAGATCTGAGAATTTAGTTATATAGAAAAAGGCTTCCAACGTTTTCCTGTAGACGTGTCTTGTAAATATTTGTAACACGTTTTTGTCCGACCCAGAAAATATGGTTTTGTAAGAATTTATGCTGAGACCCAGCTAGAATTTGTCCATAAATTATAGTGGTTGAATGTAAACGAGCAAAAACGGTGTACAAGATTTATTTATTATCACAATTTATCACCGATTGTCTACGTTCTGAACACAGACACAGGTATTTACGAAACTGTTTTGATAAATTATTCTAGAATGTTCCCTTCAATTTTTTTCTAGGTATATAATAGAACTGTGGCTTTGGCGACGTGATAACTTGAATACTGCTGTACTTTAATTCATGCAGGGTGTCCCAAAAAATAATGTCAAGCAGAAGTCCAGAGATAGAGCACTCCTTGGGGTACCCGAATCACCCCCATGTTTTGCGATTTTTCATAGTTTTCCTGTTGTGACTTTTTTATGAATTTCCGACCTAAGGAACTTGTCATTTTTTTAAAGTTGAAGGCCGTTTATATATTTTCTTCCTCTAACATCATCATCATCATCATTCATATTGAATTGTACTTTTAAGCATAAATAATCAGCTTCGTAACTTTGACCAAAATTATGAAAATATTGGTGTAAAGCCAAACATTTAAAATTCAGATAAAAATCGTAATATGAAATATCGCAGAACATACATGGGGATGATTCGGGTACCCCAAGGGGTGCTCTATCTCTGGACTTCCGCTTGACACTATTTTTGGGACACCCTGTATATTCAGCAAATGAATTATGGAATAAAAATTCTAAACAGTGTCATCTATTCATCTATTGCAATTCTTATAACTACTATTATATTCAGCCCATAAATAAATTAATAAATATCCTTGGACATTTTACACAACGCCATCTCGTCCCAAGCTAAGCAACTTAATGCTTGTGTTATGGTAACGAGATGGATGATACACTACTTATATACTTTTTTTTTTGTAAATACATACATATTATAGATAGAAAGGACACCCAGACTCCGAGCCAGTGCCTCTGGTTTAGACAAAGACACTCGCCCGACCCCGGAATCGAACCCGGGACCCGTTGATCCAAAGGCGGCACATCTAACCACTAGACCAACGAGGCAATGATCCACTACTGAGTCGGGCCTCTTCCAACAACAACAACACGAAGGGTAATGCGCCACTCTAGCCTGCCGGGTTGGCAATGGGTTAAGTTTCAATTTTTCTTTCTCTTGCGGCTATGTTTTCAGCCTTGTCATTTCCTTTTGTTTGCTCTTACGATACTCTCAGTATGGGATGGGGTGGTGTAACTATGAATTCTAAATCCGCCACATAGATTCATGTGTGTAACTAAGGCAATCTATTTATTTGTTTTGCAAAACACATTTTTTATGTTCATGTACACTAATTAATATGTCTAGGCCAAGACATACTTAAATAAACTAATCAATAATAAAAGAGACAATAATAAAAATAAAACAGTTTTAAAAGGTCCTTTACACACTCAATGTCGACCATAAATTCAGAGGGCGAACTATTGAAATCGCATTACCATCTGCACTCAACTGTAATACGAAGTAATAAAACAGATGTCTGCAGTAAAAAAAGTGGCAGACACTCCAAATCGAATAATTAAATTTATTGGATTCGCTCTCACAATAAAAACCTTTTAATTAAAAGCCAGAGCTAATGGCGCGACGAATGCAGATGCAAGTAATTGTACTGATCAAATTAGGTAAAGAAACGGCAATTAAGCTTGTGGGATCGTGCCATCATTGTTTTTGTCAGGCAATTTAAAGTAAGGGGGGTTGGTTGGCTGGGGCATTAGAAGGTTACTATTGTTAACTAAATCTGGCTGATGTTTGGCCCACTGCGACAATTGCGCGAGTTTGCTCTCTAAAAATCTGTCTTATATCCAGTCTTGTACCTAAAAACGGCGGTCTAAAAAGAGCAACTACAGAGTTTCTTGCCGGCTCTTCTCTGTAGAGCTGCATTTCAAACCGGTGGTATATGGTAAAAAATCGATTTTTAATTTTAAGTGGCACATTTTATTTTGTTATTTGACTTGTTAAAAGAGCTCTATTGAGCCAACTTGTTTAAATGATGAATGATTTTATGAATTATTTTTTATTTATTAAAGTATTATTTCTTCTTCAATTTAATGAGAAATTAAATGAAAGAGACAGACAAATTAAAGTCAAGACAAGGAAAGCCTTGATGCATATTACGTCGTAACCTCTTTGGCCAACTCGGCACAGTACCTACGTTAATTTTCCTTCGACAACGTGGATGACTTGACTGAGTGAGTGCATTAGGATGCTGATGACGATAGCTGACGTAATCTTATTTTCAAAATCCCCAACAAATATAATAATAAAGTGTAAGCCCTTTAGTTCTTAGCTAAGTGATTAGTGGGATCTACTTTGCATTGTATAATTTTGTCAATGTGTTGACAATTTGTATGTGTCCATTGTGTTTTAAACAGAATCAATGATTTGACTTTGACTTGACATAACTTTGACATGACTTTGACTTGACTTGACTTGACTTTACTTGACTTGACTTGACTTGACTTGACTTGACTTGACTTGACTTGACGTGACTTTGACATTGGCTTTGGTTTTGGCTCTGACTCTGGCTCTGACTCTGACTTCGACTTCAACTTGACTTTGATCCATGCTCGAACACTAAGTTAACAATAAAGTATCTAGTAAAGTCAACAATATTCCAATTTTTGTTTTGTATTTTCATTAAATGCCTTCTTCGTACAAACTTAACGCCAGCGAGAAATAAGACCAAGTAGTACTTAAAACCTGAAAAAGTAATGACTGCAGTGAACAACTCAAGGAAATAAGCGACATTTTTGTTGAAATATTTTGTACCGGCTACGTAAATTGTTTTCTTTGTAATTGTTACTACTTATTTAGACTTATTACTCTAAACATACGTTTATTTAGGAAACAACATCATAACATTGAATGAGAAAGGTTTTTGATATACGTGTACTATACTTTGTTTTCATATTATATATCGAATTTCATACTTAGTTATTTCACCCACTACTGAGACAGGCCTCCTCCTAATACAAAGAGGTAAATTAGCCTACATTGTCTAGTTAGCCTAGGTTGGCAACACGGGTTGGCACAGGGTTTGGAACAAGGTTCCCCTTTCTTAGAGCTAGGTGATCTGCCGGTTCCGTTCCTTAGTCGCCTCTTACGACACCCTCAGGGTGGTATGGGTATTCTATGTCCGTCACCACACGAAAAGCCTAGGACAGCATTTCTTTAAATTTTACACTAAAAGAAATTGCAGCCTGTTATGCAATTTTAATTAAAATCTTCATTGTATTTCAAGAAAGTAAATATTTAGTATCGAACCGTAAACAACATTAAAACTACTTACAGTGTTTAACGTATTCAATGATATTGAAAATATTTTGGCTGAAGTCAAACAGCAAGGCTTTTGAGACCTGATTAAAGAAATATTATCCGTATAAATTTCACTACTTGTACACTCCGTATAAAATTCACTACTTGTACACTCCGTATAAAATTCACTACTATTACACTCCGTATAAAATTCACTACTTGTATTTTATTAAAAGTAAGTAATGGTGACTGCGCTGTTGTGTCCTAAATTATAAACATCCATATAACAACTTGATACGAAACCCTGTGCCAGCCCGTCAGGCCAGCGTGGCACAGTAGGCTCATTGCCCTCCCTCTAATGAGAGGAGGCCCGACTCAGCAGAGGGTAATTAGTACAACAACTGCAGGTCAGGCTTTTTTTAATGAACCCTGCACTATATGTAACCCGTGTCGCGGGGGCCGTTTACAAACATGTAATTCACGAATAAAAATGACACCCAAACTGACGAAATGACGCCTCTGGTTAAGAAAAAGACACTTGCCCGAACCCGGGACACGTTGATCCAAAGGCGACACATCCATCCCCTAGACCAACGAGGCAGTCAAAATTGGGGTGGCGATACTATGTATTCTAAATCCGTCACCACATAGATAAATGCATTTATCGCTGTCGCATTTATCACGGGGAGTGTTCTGAGGAATTGTTCGATCTTGTCCCTTCCGCTTCTTTCCGCCACAGATCCACCCGCCAGAAATACCATCAATTTCATCTGGACGAATGGGTGTCCACCACCGTGCGTTTTTCAAGAAACTTTTTACCGCGCACAACCTCTGTGTGGAATCGATTACCAGCGGAGGTATTCCCGAACCGGTACGACATGGCAACCTTCAAGAAACAAGCCTATTCCTTTCTTAAAGGCCGGCAACGCACTTGCAACCCCTCTGGTGTTGCTGGTGTCCATGGGCGGCGGTGGTCACTTACCATCAGGTGACCCGCTAGCTCGTTTGCCAACCTCTTTCATAAAAGAAAAAAATTAATGCACCATGCTATTTAAACTTTTTTTTTCACGGAGAAGAGTGGTGTTTCTTGTCTGTAAATTGTCAGCACAATCTATTTCTTCAAAAGTAGTCAAAAACTTTTGCTATTGTAAAATGTCGTATCCGTATTTTAGGAGATAAAATGCCTAATGTATATCATGTCGTACTTGAATACTTATGTTATAAAACGGCTACAATGTTCTATTGTTGGCTAACTATATTTTCCTTTGCTTTGCGTCCACGTGAAAAGATTCAGGCGGTGAAGCGAGATGGGACAAGACCAGATACATTTATACTCAAACTCAAAAGGAACTTTATTTACGTAGGTTTTATCACAAAACTTTTATAAATTGTCAGATTTAATATTACCATTATCATCTTACGACGCCTGTCCCGCGCTAGGTAGTAGTCTCCATACACACCTACCAGTCGTCATATCTGCAGTCACACCTTTCATACACAATTCCTCATTCTTACAATTCATCCATCTCTTTTGATCTCCCACAACCCTTGCGTCCACCCACATTCTTGCCGAAACTACCACCGGTTCGGAATGCTGCTCTACAGAGAAGAGCCGGCAAGACACTATTTAGTTGCTTTTTTGCTAAGACACCAATAAGATGCATTGGGGTGGTGACACTAGGTATTCTAAATCCGTCACCACACGGATTATCCTGAGAAATTATGTAGAATAATATCTAGTTGTCATTTTAGCTCATCAGTAACCCACTGTTGAGTGGAGCGTCCTCTAATTTCATGAAGGGAAATCAGCGTACTGCGCCGTCCTAGCACGCGGTGACATATTAAATTTTCGGACTCACACAGGCAAATTTATTCTTACCTCATAATTAATATGCAAATCATCTTTTTATGTTCGATACTATACTTGTACCACAAGCTTTGGTAGGCAGAGTCAGCTATTCCTTTGCTCTAAAAAATAATTTACATAAGTTGCGTCATTCATCATCAGCGAAAAGACGTCCACTCTTGGTCATAGGCCTCCACCAAGGATTTCCACGAAGGCCGGTCCTGAACCGCCGGCATCCATCATTTCCCGGCTACCTTACCCAGGTGCACCGGTTCCACCGCTCTGTATCATATGTCAGCAGTAATTCGGATCAGTTACTACAATTACTCAGCCCATATATTACCCACTGCTGAGTCAGGCCTCTTCCAGATACATCGAGGGTAATAGCCTACTGTGCCATGATGACCAGACGGGTTGGCACAGGCTTTCTATTAATTACAGGACGTGAGTTGGAGCACTCCGGGGATGTTTAGTGAGTAGGCCCCCACTCTGGGGGAGAGTCCACACGCCACCCCTCGGCCATCCCCGTGGCCGATGGGGATAGTCCATAAAGGATCTTACCACGGGCGAATAAAAAAAAAAAGGCTTTCCATTAATTAAGTTTTCCTTCTCTTACGGCTAGGTTATCTGCCTTATCATTTCCTTTCGTCAGCACTTACGATACCCTCAAGATGGAATGGGGTGGTGTCACTATGTATTCTAAATCGGTCACCACACTGAAACTATAATTAATAATTTGGAATGGTACCGATTCAATAAGTAGTTCACTTGAATAACACAAAGTGAATATGTATAATATTGTCAGCGATACTGCCATAAAACTTTTTCCCATATCAAGACCGCTATGAGCCACCTGAAAGTAAAAAAAAAAGTTTTAATAACATGATGTGTTGACCACTTTGCCGACAACGGGTGAAACGTAAAGCGTACTAAGTTCGACGAGAAATCGCGTACTATGGCCCACATCAGTGGAGGAATACGTCTAGCAGTGGACTAATGGCTGGTGATGAACTAGTTCACTGTGCATGTGTGGGGCATAATTTATTTACCACATTTTTGTACATGAATAAAATATAGTTAGCAAGTAACATTGTTTTAATGCCTTTGACCCTAGGCTTGCGTGATGGAAAGCAACACCAGGGTCAAAGATGGAGCAGGCAAATCAAAGAAATGCCCTGTCGGGCACCGTCTCTCACATACACACGACGGAACACAGTAGTTAAAACTGCCTGGGGTGTATTTTTGTTTTTGTATCACCATAGATGTGTATTGAGTGCAGTTTTCTGATAACTAAAGTTATTCTACAACTTAGCCGCTAAATAGCGTATCTTCATTAAAAATAACTAACCTTTGTACTGAATGCAAAAAAACATATGGTGACATTTGCAGCAATCAGATTAACGAAAATCATCTTGTTACATATATTATCCAGGCGGTCGGATAGTCTGAAAAACCACAGAAACTTACTAGTTTCAAATTTGTTCTCTACATAATACACAAATTTGGCTCTTCATCCCATTTTATCAACTCAAAAATTCGCTTTCCTCTCGTAATCGGCAACTACAGTGCCCTACCCATTCTTCTGACTTCCTACACCGGTCTGTTTTTATACAGTCTATATATACTTTTATGAAACGCCCTACCTCCGGAAATCAGGATGGTCGACTGTCGCTAAACGTATTAGAAGGAAGTTCGCAATGAGCTTTACCAATTAGTCTGATGTTTGTCGTGGAATTTATCTGTTTTTTTTTCTTTTATACTGAGTATGTTGTTATCACTATCACTTCACTATCAGTATCACTACATATTATAAAATAAAGTCTCTGTGGTCTCTCCGTCCCTATGTATGCTTAAATCTTTAAAACAACGCAACAGATTTTGAAGCGGTTTCTTTTAATAGATAGAGTGATTCAAGAGGAAGGTTTATATGTATGATACATCTATAATATTGTACAGAAACACTGATAAATTTAGACGTTCATCATTGCACCCGTGCGGAGCCAGGGAGGGTCGCTAGTATTTATGTTAAATTTTAGTCAAATTAGTAGTGCACCTGCCACGCTCCGTCTCTGTACCACCCTAAGGTAGACTGGTAGAAAATGCCTAAGGCATTAAGTCCGCCTTTGTACATCACATAATTTATATGTGCAAAAAGTATAAATAATTAATATCCTTGGACATTTCACACAACGCCATCTCGTCCCAAGCTAAGCAACTTAATGCTTGTGTTATGGTAACGAGATGGATGATAAACTAATTATATACATATTTTTTTTGTAAATACATACATATTTCTTCCTTGCGGGAATCGAAACCACGACATGCTGCGCAGCAGTCGATCGCTCAAAAAAATAAAAGACCCACTGCTGAATCGGGCCTCGTCCAATTGCATGGAGGGAAATAGCCTACTGTGCCACGTTGGCTAGACGATGGCTTGGCACAGTATTTCGTATCAAGTTTTCCTTCTCTTACTGCTAGATGTATTGCCGCTTTATTCCCTTTGGTCGGCTCATGACACGAATGATAAGAATTACCCACAATATCTTACTTCTTGATTCTCAGCCAATCAATGACCCACTGATGTGTCGGGCCTCCTCCAACTTCATGGAGGGCAATAAGCCTTCCATGAAGTTGGAGGTTCTACGTTAGGGTTTCGTGTCAAGTTTTCCGCGGCCAGGTTTCCGGCCTTATTAATTCCTTTTGTCGGCTCTTACGTCACCCTCAGGATGAAATGGGATGATGACACTGTATTCTAAATCCATCCCCGGATAATATCTAGCTACCATCATCATTTCAGCCTTGTGACTCTCTTCTGAGTCCACCAATTTCTTTTTCTTACCAATTTATCCTTATTAAATTATACGTCGAGATAACTTGATATTAAATTCAGTTGAAAACAATACTATACTGCGCCCTCTTACAACACCCTCAGGATTGAATGGGTTGGTGACATTATGTATTTTAAAACTCTCACCACCCGGAAGATTTATTATCTCATAACTACTGGTATTTTTCTAATTATGTGTTGCTTTAAACAGGACAATCAATTTTCTCTCCAAAAAAAAAGCACATTGCGGAGCCGGGATACATCTGAGTCGGGATACATTTTTTTTAAACGGTTTTTTGTTTCGCCTGTATCGCGGAGGCAGTTTAAAAACATGTAATACACGAACGCAAATGACACCCAGACTCGGTGCAAATACCTATGGTTTACACAAAGACTTTTGCCCGACCCTGAAATCGAACCTCCCCATGATCTAACGGTACACCTAACCCTTAGATTGGTCTAGGCAGTCAATTATAACTAACTCAGTCAACTTTTGATGTCTTTTAATAATCATCTTAATATTTCTGCTGCTACCGTAGTTTCCACCATCGTTTTTTAATTTATAATCTGGCACAGCGTGACGTAGATCTTCTTGAAGCAATATCATTTTTGTAGTGATGCAGGTACAGAGAATTATCGTCAAGAAATCCGTCCCCAAATAACCGTAGGCAAAGTGTATCACTGGAAAGTGTAAAAAGTGTAAAAGAAAAGAATACAAAATTTCTATACAAATAGTTCTATTAAATAACATTCAAACACTTAAAAATACGAATGAACATGAAACTAAAAAAATAACTTGAAAATATATTATTAAAAGGAGTCTAGGAAAATAAAAGGACTTTAGGCAAGGTTCAGAAGATAGAAAAATTGTGTCAGTATGCAACAAATGTTGTACCCCAACCCCCAATTTTATCATATTTTATAGCAATTTAGGGTCGTATGTATGTATTTTAGAGTGCTGTATCATAAAAAATAAAAACAAAAAAAATCTCTAAAAATGAAAACGAGCGATGGGGGGGGCTTAAAATGAACGAAGCTTAAAATGTAAGGGTATGAAAAATAGATGATGTCAGATTTCAATACCTATCAAATGTGAATATAAAATTTCACGAAAATCAGTCGACCCATTTCGGAGGAGTTCAGTAACAAATGCCGTGACACGAGAATTGTATATTAAAATAGATATAATGCATATTTCAAAAAGCAATTTTGCCCAGACCACTATTCATCATCATCATCATTTCAGTCAAAAGACGTCCAATGCTGGACATAGGCCTCCCCCAAGGATTTCAACAAAGGCCGGTCCTCGGCCGCGCGCATCCATCGTTTTCCGGCGACCTTAATCAGGTCATCCACCGTGTGGGACCAGCACTAAGCTTTCCGGAACGTGGTCGCCCTTCGAGGACTTTTCTCCCCATCGGGCGTCGGTCCTGCGCGCAATTGCCCTGCCCACTGCCACTTAAGTTTGGCAATCCTATTAGGTGAACTTATTGGTACAAGATATGATTGCGGGCAGTTAGAGTACACTATCACTACTACTACTAATCAGCCCATAGATGCCCCACTGCTAACTCAAGCTTCCTCCCATCACAAGGCGGGTAATAAGCCTATTGTGCCAAGCTGACCAGATGGGTTGGCACAAGGTTTCATTTCAAGTTTTTCTTCATGTGCGGCTAGGTTTTCGACCTTGTCATCTCCTTTTGCTGGCTCTTACAACACCCTCACTATGGAATGGGGTGTCACGTAGCGCACACGGGATCATAATATCTTGTTTAATAATGATATTTTTTTTTTTTGCTTCAGCCCGTAAATGAAAAAATGAAATTTCTTACCTATATTAATCTATATATTACGATACTAAAGTGCTTGGTTGTAGTATAATAAATAAATAAGGCAAATTAATGTTTGAGATAACTTGGGGCAAAAAATGCTTTAAAGCAGTGAAAAGCAATGCATATTCCGACAAACACGAATTGGAAGCCACTTGAACATAATGGCACAAATCAAACCAACAGTGTAGGCAACAGTGACATCTATTTACAAAAAAAAAAACAAAGCCAAATTAAACTTAAACACAAACGTAACAGTGAGTGAAGGCTGAAAAAAAATCTTTGTTCGTAGAAAAAAAATCTTTGTTACTCTACCAAATGGATTTCCTTTGAAAATTTCATAATTTCGTAAATTTTGCCACCGAAAGTCGAGTAAAGTGGGGGCGCATATTCTAGCGTAAATTTCACAGAAGCAAGGATCTTTTGTGATTAATCAACGCGTAGCCGGAACCGTTGACTCCTGAAATTTTCAGGGCACACTCCGCTCATTACACGAGCAGGGAAGAGAGGAATTTTTGAAATTCATGTCACTTAAATAGTTCAAAGGGACTCACGTGGAGGTCTCGCTATGGTGGTCTTAATGAAAATTTAACTAGAATCCGCTCTAAAATTATCTTTGCGTATAATGATCTTGTCAATGTTTCTGAAAGTGCTTTTTTGCCCTGACAATAAAGGAGGTGGGGTGTTATATGTTGGACGTGCTTATCTGTTGGTTGGAAAGTATCAACGTAAGTAACAATCGGATGAACTCGTTTCGATTTTAATATTGTTTCAAAGACGTCTCTCGATTAAATGAAGTGAAATATTAAAATTCATTCTTAACACTCCCTGGGTTCTGAATGAATTTCAATATAACAACTTCCTTAAGAATTTCTAAATGATTTGAAAGCATATGAAATAATGTATGCGAATTAAAAAAAAATATTATGAAAAAATAAAAAGTCAATTTTTTCGTGTGGTAACAGATTTAGAATACAAAATTTCACCAACCCATACCACCCTAAAGGTATTTATTTTATTTATTTATTTATGCTTTATGCACATACAATAATGTACAAAGGCGGACTTAATGCCTTAGGCATTTTCTACCAGTCTACCTTCGGGTGGTGCAGAAACAGAGCGTGGTAGGTGCACTACTACTTTGACTAATATATATGATACACATACGTATATAATAAATACTATACTAACTATACATAATATATATAGATACAGATATATATATATATATATATATATATATATAAACATACTCAGGTTATGAGGAAAAAAAAAGTGTGATAAAATTCCACGACAAACATCAGGCTAATTGGTAAAGCTCAAATGCTTGCGAACCTCATTCTTAAACGTGTAGCGACAGTCAACCATCCTGATTTCCGGAGGCAGGGCGTTCCATAATAGTATAGACTGTACAAAAAAAGAACGGTGTAGGAAGTCAGAAGAATGGGTAGGGCACTGTAGTTGCCGATTGTGAGAGGAGCGCAAATTTTTGTCATGAACGGAACTTGAGTATTCGAAAAGAGAAGAAAGATAAGTAGGTGGTGAGGGAGAACAAAGAAAAGAGTGAAGAGTGGTCAACGCCCGTACCTCTCGACGCTGCCGAATGGGCAACCATTTGAGTTGTGCTCTAAGCTCTGAAACATGGTCATATTTGCGAAGGTTAAAAACGAACCGAATGCAGTTGTTAAGAAGCCGGTCCAGTTTATTGAGGAGGTCTGCATTCAGGTCATAGTAGCACACATCACCATAGTCGATAAGGGGAAAAATTAAGGACTGTACAAGCATTGCTTTGACGTTAGACGGGAGAAGATTCTTATAGCGGTAAAGGAATCGTAAAGCTCCAGTGACTTTCTGACTGACACTACCCACTTGAGCACGCCAGTTGAAGGTGTTATCGATGATCACGCCAAGATCTTTAACCTCAGAGGTAAAAGGAATGACCGTGCCATCGTACCTTAGACAGGGTAACAAAATGTTATCTACTCTACGCAGCAACCGTGAACTCCCGATGATAATGGCTTGGCACTTAGTCGGGTTAACTGCCACACCAAACCTATCTGACCAGCCCTTGACGACTTCAAGATCTAGATTTACATTATTAATAGTCTCAGAAAGAGTGTCCACACTAGCTTGACGATAAATCTGAAGGTCATCGGCATACAGATGATACGCACACTGAAGTCTGGGTGTGAGAAAATTTATGAAAAGCGAAAATAGAAGGGGAGAGAGTATACCGCCTTGTGGGACGCCAGTTTCAAGGCTTTTCCAGTTTGATGAAGAGTCATCAGAACGGACACTCTGCTGGCGCCCCTGAAGGTAAGAGGAGAACCATTCTACCGCCTGCGGGGAGACCTTAAGATGGGAGAGGATCGATAACAGGATCTCGTGACTGACGGCATTAAAGGCATTGGAGAAGTCAATCAGAACAAGAACTGTTAGTTTGGTGTCCTCCATGCCTAACCTAATGTCGCCAGTCACTTTAAGGAGGGCTGAGGTTGTGCTGTGGCCTGGCCTAAATCCCAATTGTAAGGGACTTATCAGGTTGTTGGTATAAATAAAATGAGCAAATTGCTTGTGGACACAGGCCTCCAGCACTTTCGATAAGAAGGGAAGAATTGAAATTGGGCGGAAGTGATTGTAAAATAAGGGATTGGGAATCTTGGGCAGGGGGCGAACATATACTTTACGCCATATGTCAGGAAAGACACCGGACTCTAAGGAAAAATTAATAACGTGGGATACAGGAATAAGAGCGTGATCAAGGATTGTAACGATCATGCGGCGGGAGATGCTATCACTTCCCACCGCTTTGGATTTAATGGATAGGATAATCTTTTTGATCTCACCGACGTTGACAGCAGAGAAGTGAAAAGGTGCTATTTCAGGACCCGCTAGACCAGATATGAAAGACAGAGTGGAGCTTTTAGTTAAATGATCTAAGGTAGGAATTGTGGTGAAATGGTTGTTTAAATCATCTAAACTAATTGAGGATGGCAGGTCTAAGTGTCGCGATTTGCCGACACCAAGAGTTCTGAGGAACTTCCAGATGTCAGCAGAAGATGAAGAAGTAATATTGCTGAGAATGTAGCGGCGTTTAGCGTCACGTATCATCAGATTGCAACGATTTCTGACTCTCTTATAGGCAGCTTTATTATCATCTGTACGGTCCTTTCTCATTCTCCTGAACGCCCGGTCCCGTAATTTCATGGTCATTTGTATGCCCTTAGTCATCCATGGAGCAGGTGGGCGCTTTATTTTCACTTTTTTGACCGGGGCATGCAAGTCGTACAGTTTAGTGATCAGCTGGTTGAGAACAAAAACCTTGTCGTCACTTGTGGAAGCCTCATTCAGGGGCGCCCAGTCGATCATAGATGCATCCCTATCGAGTTTATCAATGTTCATACGCGCAAAGCAACGCCTGTACGTGATCTTGGGCTTGGGTTTGGGTGGTTTTAGGAGGTAGGATAGGAATAGGAGATCATGGTGTGAGAAACCAGGGGCAATAAGTTGACCGTGTGTGGATACCAGGGAGGGATTAGATGTGATAATCAAATCTAGCCACGTGTCATCACCAACCGCACTGCAGTGAGTAGCTTGTAGTGGCAACACATATAAGCTGGCTGATTTAAAGATTTGTAATAGTTTATGGGTCCGAGGAGAGTTATGGGAAAGAAGGTTCGTGTTGAAATCACCCATGATGATGTGATGTGCATACTCTGAACCCAGAGATTCTAGAACTGATTCCAATTCAGTGAAGTAATCGGTCAATGGTGGACAATACACGACACCTATGACAGTTTTGACACCTTTAAAGGATAACTCAAGGAAAAGAAATTCTGCCGAGGCAGTGTAAGTTGAAGGTGAAGATGCCAAAACGCTATAGTTAAAATCGCTTCGCAAATAAATAGCCACTCCTCCCCCGCCTTCCCCAATCCGGTCATTTCGGATCAGAACAAACCCGGGAAGAGGATAAGAGGTCGATGGAAGACATGGCTTGAGCCAACTCTCAGAAATCAGGATGGCGTGAACGTTGTTATTGGTGAACGTATCAAACAATTCACTATGATGACTGGGGAGACTCTGTGCGTTTATGTGACACACGTTAAATAGAGGATTGTTTTGTACATTGAAAGTTTGTCGCAGTACATCGCCAAGGTTACCAGATAACGAGCAAAAGCTGTCATTTCCTGAAGATATAGCTGTTTCATCAGCCGAATGGAACGAGTCGTTGTCGGAAATCATTTAAAATTTATGAAAATATATAAAATAATAATTAATAATATAAGTATAACAAAACTATAAGATAGACAAAACTATAAATTATTAGATAAAAATAGAAATAATGCAACGTGCGTTGCTTGTTTAACTGCACCACCGGCCAGCTAACAACAAAGTAAAATAAAATATAATACCTTAAAAAAACAAATGGAAATTTGAAAATAATATTTCCGAACGAATTAACAAATGATGCAACCGAAAATAAAGAAAAAACAAAAAAATATTGTTAAGTTTACTGACTTGCCTGACAACCTCAGTGTATCAGTTTCAGTATTGTCTGTCAGTGACAGACAATAATTATTGACAATTGACGGACCGAACGAAAGAATGATTTGATTGTTGAATTCTACGTATTTAGTAAACACGAGTAGGGTAGGCAATAGGCATTTGGGCTACAAAGTACAAACTACAAATAAAAGAATGTCTACGACCATTAACATAAAATGAAATATAAAGTAATTGAATTGAAAAAGTAATTCTCATAACAAGTAATTGAAGTAAAAAGCACTATGTGTTATGCAAAGTGGGTATGGGAAATATAAACAACAACTATTGTAAGGACAAGTTGGAGCAAAAGAAGCTCCAGTTATACTATACTGGTCACATCAATATGAGAGCATATTGCAGCAAGTAATATAGTGAAGTACCGGTTGCATCAGGTATTTATGGTAAGTAATAATGAATACAGTACTTACAGTGTAATTAAAGATTAAAGAAGTAATTGAACTATATAAAGCTACACTGAAACCTATTGTTTATTTCCAGGTTTGTTTCTTCCATCAGCCTGTTTGATGTATTTGGCCAATAGCGGATCAAGTTCAGCCTGAGAAGAGACCTTGTGCCGGCTGCCATCAGAGGCTTTAATAACAATGGTACCATCCTGTGTCCAGCAAGACCGCATCCCAAAATGCAGGCGAGCTTTGCTGAACACCATCTGCCTGGGCCTCGTCAAAAACTCTTTGATGGTGATAGAAGACCCCTTAAGAGTGGCCTTCTTCTTCCAAACAGCTGATTTATCTTCAAAATGGGCAAAACGAACCAAGATGGGCCGTGGATGGTCCCTGTTGGTAGCTCCAAGTCTGTGACACATTTTAATACTGTCTCCTGTGATGTTGTTCAGCACCATCTTGTCATGGAGAATGCCCAAAATAACTGATTTGCAGTCTTCTTTCTCTGCTTCTGGGGCACCAGTAAAAACTAAAGCTTTCCGGCGACTCCTCATCTCCAAACCATCCACAACTCTGGAGCATTCCTGGATTTGGGTTCGCAAGAGACTCAGCATACCAAATATCAGCTCCCTGAAGACCCGAAATTCGTCTGCAAGCTTGGCCACAGTGTTTGCCTTTCCAAGACCAGCAGTTTGGATCTGTGCTTCCATTTCGGTCATCTTGTTCAAGATGAGCTCCTCCAGGTTCTTCTGGCTGGCTTGTACATTGGCAAGTTGTACTTGTGACATAGTGCTAAATCCAATGTAGTGAAGTGCAATATAGTGTAAAGCTGGCAGGTGGTGTAACACAGGTGTTTGTTGTTACATAAAAACTACTTGAAGTAAGTAATTTTGTAGATATTTATTTCTCCAAAAATTAATAAAATAAGGCCTTTAATTCAAGTTTTTTACTTTTATTTGAAGAGCAATATAGAAACACATAGCTGCCAGAGTAGGAATACTTGTTACAAACCCTGTGCCAACACGACTGGCATAATAAATAAAACTTTGTAGTAATTTAGGAAACCTTAGGAAATTTATATCAAAATAGCTTATTTTAAATAATAAATGAAATTTTTTAAGTATATCATAAAAATAATTTTAAAAATTAAAATTGTATATTCTGCATATCATAAACTAAAGGAAAAATAAATAGATTTAAGGTGGATGCTCCAGGGTAGCCCGCGAAATTCAAATTTACTTACGTTTTTTGCAATTTGCAGGGCAGTGCTAGGTTGTATGATGATGAACATTTTATTCGCGGTTGTAAGACGTATGTAGTTACTGAGTTATAATCATCAAACTCATCAATACAACCCTCCAAGCTCATAAAGGTGCAAGAATGACTTTGACGTTGAAAAAGTTTTTCTTGCACCTTTATGAGCTTGAAGGGTTGTATTGATGATTTTGATGATTATAATTCTATATCTACATACGTCTTACAGCCGCGAATAACATTTTAATCCACATACAACCTAGCACTGACCTGCGAATTGCAAAAAACGTAAGAAAATTTGAATTTCGCGGGCTACCCTGGAGAATCCACCTTAAAGTTAATGATAAAATAGTCAAATCGGAATCTGAGTGATGCATGAAAGTAATATGGTATAAGAAAAATAGAAGAATGAATGCCAAGTGCGAAAGAGATAGAAAGGAGCCTAGCCTAGCGGCAGCCAAACATGGGCTCTGACCACGTCAGAGGTAGGAAGCCGTCTTCAAAAAAAAAAAGCCTCTGCTAAGCATGGCAGAGTTTAATTTAGCTAGATTCCTTTGTTGGCTCTTACGACACTGTTGGTGTGGAGTGGTGTAATGACACTATATTTTCAAAACCCATCACCACACAGGTAGAGGCGACATTACTGACACATTGTAATTAAATTTATTATTAACTAGCTGACCCGGCGAACTTTGTTCCGCATTATATATATTTAAAACAAAAAGAAAGTTGAACATAGGATACCTGAGATTTTTATCCCGTCCGTATAAAACCTTTTTTTTTTTTTTTGGTTTCGCTGGGGAAATGCTTTACGCATACCACCGCCCCCCGGTGGAGAGGTCGGTGATTATGTGGGACTCCCGGGACAGAACCCGTATACCCACTAAAACCCCAGCGGTATACCCTCACACGGCACGCTTGGGGCGCCAACGGTTCGCGTAAGCGCAGTCAACGTTGACGCCCCGACCTACTTTAACAAAACGCAACTGACAGCGAAACGTTATGTTGTCTATAGTTTAATATGGTCGAAAATTTGACAATTAGAAATTTTGAATTCGACTTGTTTATATTGTTGTAATTCACATAATATCTTTATAACTTGTAGCCTATGTGTTATTCTGATGTTTAAGCTATATTATTGTAAAGTTTCATTAAAATCCATTCAGTAGTTTTTACGTGAAAGAGTAACACACATCCATCCATCCATACTTACAAACTTTCACGTTTATAATATTAGTAAGATTTTCTTGCCCGAAAATAACAAAACTTAATTAATGAAGTATTAACATTTATAATCGCTTCTCATCTACAGGCAATGTAAGAAAGCAAATAACAAACAAATAATTAATTAAATATTCAAATGTCATTGCTTCATGATGAAAGTTATATTACAAGAACAAATTTAATTTTACAACGTCTTAGACAATGATAGAAGCTTTGTCAGACGTTAATTAATGTAGCACTTAAACAAACGAATACGTTTGTCAGTGTGCAAATTCATATAATTAAGTCTTTCTATTAGCAACTTTTGAAATTAACACACTGACCAGACATCTCTAGACAGGGTATAACAAAAATCTTACAACCGAATTGGCTGCATAGAGCTAGACAATAGAAGCAGTCCTCGCCAATCTTTATGGCCGCTCTGAAAGTAGCCATTGGTACAAACTTGCGCATTGTACATTTCATAACTAATACGAACGTAGCTCACTCACACTAACACGCGGGTGGCGAGTACGCTTGCGGGTGAAAAAGGGCGCGCATGGGCGTACCCTGCCTCCCGCTGATACCTGATTTTGTGTTGTACGCAGCGTAATGCGGCTACATTCAGAGCGGCCATAAAGATTGATACGGACTGTATCTTAAACTGCAGGTCAATTGCGTCCCACACTTCACGCTTATTTTCGTCTATGAATATATCTTTATAAGCCGAAAGCTTTTATCAACAAACGCATATAAAGTAATAAATAAAAATCATTGCAATACTAA
This sequence comes from Clostera curtula, assembly GCA_905475355.2. NCBI lineage: Eukaryota > Metazoa > Arthropoda > Insecta > Lepidoptera > Notodontidae > Clostera > Clostera curtula. The sequence continues at coordinate 15,170,076 of FR997808.1, read as the reverse complement.
ATAAAATATCAAAACGAATCAACAGTTCAAACCATCAAATAAACTACCCATTAATCTAATATAATAAATTCTCGCGTCACGGTGTTCGTTATTAAGCCCCTTCGAAATGGCTCGACCAATTTTGATGTAATTTTATATTCACATTTGGCAAGTCTGCGAATCGGCCAACATCTATTTAAATACGCTTTTATTAGCTTCGCTTGTATGTATGTATGTATTGTAAAAAGCGTGGGGTGCTTTTCAGGATATTATCAAAATAACCCTTCTAGTCATATCTGTTCATAAAATATTTAGAACTATTGATACCATGCACCCCACGATTTTACAATAAAATATTATTTTCTGACACTATTTTTAATTCAAATTTATTTTCTATTTTTTAGTTCGATTTTCTATAAATTTCATCTAACAAACGGATGGTCCAAAACAAAAAAAAAGATAATATATTTATATGGCAAAACAACGTTTGCGTAGTCAGCTAGTCTGCTATAAAACTAATTATAAAAGTTTAAAGCTAATAAAGAATCAAAAATGCACTTACTTGTGTGAGCCTCAAATACATATGTAGCTAGGTACACAAACCAATTCTTCGTAGGCTCATAAGGGAAACTGCAGTAGAATGGGAATATCAGCTTGAAGTCTTGGTCTAGCACAAATATACGAAACACTGTCTCCACTAATGGGGCTAATATGTATAGCCACGAGCCAAACTGTGTCATTCGATATACAACTGCGAACAAAATTTTATAAGCAATCATGTAATTGTAACGACGGCGTGATGACGGATTTAGAATACACAGTGTCAGCAACCCATTCCATCCTGAGGGTGTCCTAAGAGCCGACAAAAGCTGGAAACCTAGACGCAAGAGGAGGAAAACTTGCAACGAATCTCCGTGCCAATCCGTGTGGCAGTGTGGCACAGTAAGCCCATAAATGACCCACTGCTGAGTCTAGCCTCCTCCACTTACATACCTTCCATGTAATAGCCTACTCTGCCACGCTGGCCAGATGGGTTGGCAAAGGGTTTCGGATAAAATTTTCCTTCTTTTGTGGCTAGGCTATTGGCCTTGAAATTTCCTTTAGTCGGCTCTTCCGACACCCGCAGCATGGAATGGGGTGGAGACAATATATATATATTATGAATCCATTACCATACAGGCAATTATTATTAGTACTATTAAAAGGTAAAGGTAAATCAAATCTTGGCTATCATTAACTAAACATCTGACAGGTACACTAAAAATAAATATGAGCAATTATTTTTGTTAATGATTAAAACTATGGTTCAAAATGAGATCCAGTCTTGAGTATCTCTAGTATACACAAAGAGACTTCGTCAACCTCAGAATCGAACCTGGGTACCATGATCCTAGGCGGCGCATGCAACTCCTATACCAACAATATAATTAGCACCTCCGTGAAAAACTGTCTCCTTTAAAAAACTTAAGTAAAATATTCCTTTACGCCCACTCCCGCCCTTCGTCACTAATTAATTTTGCAAAGTAACACCTGCCTACGGGATCTTAAAGTACAAATCTCAATTTGCTTAATGTTTAATGACGTCACTAAGAGCTCCCTTGACCAAAATTACGAGCAAACTTTTAGCTTCACTAGAGAATTAAAATATGTACTCACTCGCACAGCAAAATTCCAACTTTCCCAGTAGTAAATTCTTATTGTTAATCTGCGCTTCAGTCAACCCGGTGTTTCTCCAGGATTCGCCCAGCTCGACGATTATGGACCTTATCTCTTTCTTGTTAAGAGTAACAACAATTGCTTTCATTGTGACTGGAAGTTAGAATGTGCTTTCAAATCATCATCGTATTATCTCTTATATGACCTATATCTTAGTTAGACATCTAGTCAGTTGTGTAAAAGGAAATGGGCAGCAGGTAGATATAGATTTTATTTTAAGTAGGTTGTTCTCTTGTGGCTTGGTTTTCTGCCAAACTAATTCCTTCAGTCACCGTTTACTGTATTTGTAATCCGTCACTCCATTGATTGATTTATTTATTGATAAGGCAACAAAACAGGTAACAACTAGCAACTAAAACAGGAATTCTTCTAGACGAATCTAATCTAGGTTGGAACCCTAAAATATGTCGAGACCCCATGCCATATCTACTATGTACTACTACGTTGGCCAGTCGGGTTGGCAAGTTTTCGGCCTTATCATTTTTCTTTTGTCGATTCTTACGACACCCTTAGTGTGGAATGGGGTGGTGAATCATGTATTTAAATCCATCACCACACGGAGTCCGTCACCAAATAATAATCCATTAATAAGCTGCTTAGTTTAACTAGATACTTTCAATAGTAATGTCTTAGGTTTTCTTGATCCTTGCAAATTGTGGTAAATGATTTCTTGTAAAGCCTTCTTGTTTATTAGTTGTTTATTACTTGTTTATTAGTTGGGTAATATCTTTTTACGAATTTGGAGGTGGCGCAAGTCAGTTATTGGCTTGTTATTTAAGTTTTGAAAGTGATGTTTTCACGGTATGATCGAATTCTTTTTATGCCGGCTCTACACTTGCGCCGTGAACGGCCGCGATAGCCCGCGACAACTGCGAATCACGAGTGTAGATGTTGTTCACGCCTTCTCGTTCGCGCTTCGCACCGTTCCCCGATCAGTGTCCGTTTTTTGGCCCGGGTCAAAGGATTTGCGTCAGAAATCGCGTCGTCGTCCATCATAGTCGCGAACACGCGGATCACGGCGTTTAATCACGGCGTGAATTCTCGGCGCGACCTCACGCGCGAGTGTAGAGCCGGCATAAAAAGAATACGATCATACCGTGAAAACATCACTTTCAAAACTTAAATAACAAGCCAATAACTGACTTGCGCCACCTCCAAATTCGTAAAAAGATATTACCCAACTAATAAACAGTTCATGGGAGTTGACACTGGTTTTGTACCAAGTCTTCCTTCTTTTGAGGCCAGGCTATCTGCCGCTTTTTAGTCAGTGCTTACGAGACTAAAGATGAAATGGGTTGGTGACATATTGTAAATACCATATTGAAAGGATTAAAATTAATATTGTTAATGAACGGTGTTGATATATAGTCCGTGTGGTGACGGATTTTGAATACATACTGTCACCACCCAATCCATACTGAGGGCATCGTAAGAGCTGACAAAAGGAAATGACAAAGCCAATACCTTAGCCGCAAGATAAAAATACGAAACCCTGTCTGGCCAGTCTGGCACAGCTAATTCAGACTGCCTTGTTGGTCTAGGCGTTGAATACGCCGCCTTTGGATCACGGGGCCCGGGTTCGATTCCAGAGGCACTTGCTCTGAGTCTGAGGAAACTGCCGCCACGATACGAGTTACATAGTGCAGATGATATAAATCTAAAGAAAAAAAAATACCCTTCATATAACCTATGTAACTGGAGAGGCCCAACACAACTCCCAACTCTCGCTAAAACTCGAGAACGGCTCTACCGATTTGGCTAATTTTCGTCTTGAAATATTCGTGGAAGTCCAGGGAAGGTTTGAAAGGTGAGAAAATATGGCAATGCTCGGAATTAAATTAAAACAAAAAAAAAATACTTTTCCTTAGACGTGACGCTTGACGATTCCTTTTGTTTGTTTTAAGTTTATTCTATACTAGCGACCCGCCCCGGCTTCGCACGGGTGCAATGATGAACATCTAAATTTATCAGTGTTTCTCTACAATATTATGAACCTTCCTCATGAATCACTCTATCTATTAAAAAAACCGCTTCAAAATCCGTTGCGTAGTTTTAAAGATTTAAGCATACATAGGGACAGACGACAGCGACTTTGTTTTATACTATGTAGTGATGTACAAAAGTTTATCCGGAAGTCTGCCGTGTCAGTTAGTAGTTAGTATAAATCAGGGCCACATGTTTTCTTCCTCTTTTTCAAGAAATTGCGAAGAACGCACGTGAGGAATTCCAACAAGGCTTTGAGACGGAGAACCATGGAATATACGAGCCGTGAGGACATATGGTATTCCTACAGATAAAGTGGAATATTTTAGCGGCAAAAAGGGCTCTTTAAGGGCAAAACATTTATTATGGTATACGAAAAATGTTATGAAACGTATTTGAGAACGAAACAAAAAGTAAGGAAGCTATAGTGAATACACATGGTGAAACAAAAACTCTAGCCATCCGCTAGGAGTGCGGGAAAAAGTCTTGCTTGAAGGAGCAGTTCTATGTTTAATAATGTTTATATTGTTTAGTTCGCATGTTCAGTATTCCATTCCAAGGATATCGTAAGAACCGATGGAAGGTAATCTTCAGCCTAAAAACTTAGCCGCAAAACAAGGAAAACTTGATACGAATCTTTGTGCCAACCCGACTGGTCAATTATATGTTAGCTCCAAACGATTCTAACAGATGGCGATACTGTTGACTGGATTGAGTAAGTTTCCAATAGATGGCGCTTTGTTTAAAATTAATTTAATGTACGTAATATAAAACATACCTTAGCCAGAGCAACGCGTGGCCGGATCTGCTAGTTGTGATATAAAAAGGTCTCACCTTGAATAGCAACGACGTAAATACTAACGGCGTAAGCTAATTCCACAAGTTTTAATTCCCCTTTAAATATTTGAGTCATGCCAACGGAAAGTGATATCAAAATGGTTATTATACACGGCGTCATGAAATAACGCCAACCAATTTTTTCATGAAAAATGGATATATTACAAAGTTTCAGTAAAGTCAAACTCGGTTGAATTGCTTTTTGCAATTCATTCGGTAAGTTTTGAAAGCTCATAGTTTTTAAAACCAAATTTTAATTAGAGTATTTTAAATTGACTAATTATTTAATGTTTAAAACGTACAGATTCTAAATATTAAATCAAATTTTATTTTTATTTTACACTACAATTTGGTTCATCGGACCAGAACCAGATCGAGAGTAAATAATATTCTAAGTAGCATTGAAATATGGTCGCAGTTTATATACAGTGTATCAAGTAAGTAGCTTAAATTTTCATAGTTGGTGTTCCTATAAAATTACGTGCTAGCTCATATTATTCAATCAGTTTTATTTTATAGTACTTTCACATAGAAGAAAGAACAGTGTTTTCAATGGTGACCTTAAAAACGTTCAAAATTATAATACCACTACTACAACTCGGTCTATATATGACCCACTGTTGAGTCAGGCCTCTAATAGTTATATGGAGGGAAATAAGCCTCATCATCATCATCATCATCATCATCAGCCCACATTAGTCCACTGCTGGACATAGGCCTCCCCTAAAGAGCGCCATAGCGCCCTGTCTTCAGCTTGACGCATCCAGCTGCTGCCCGCAACCTTTCGCAGATCGTCGCTCCATCTAGCAGAGGGCCGTCCCACACTACGCTTGCCGATTCGCGGTCTCCACTCAAGAACTCGTCTACCCCAGCGGTTGTCGGTTCTTCTAATAAATAAGCCTAATGCGCCACAATGGCCAGACAGGTTGGCACAAAGTTTCGTATAAAGTTTTCCTTCGCTTGAAGCTAGGTTGTCAGCCATAATTTCGTTTTGTCGGCTCTTCCAACACCCTAAGGATGGAATGGGGCGGTGACACTATGAATTCTGAATAAGTCAGCACACGGAGCATAGAAATTATTATAGTTACAAATTCTTAATTTAGGGTCGAGTATTTAAACATTTGGAAGATTCATCATATCTTATATTACTGCGCCATCCCACAGAGGCCGTTATAAGGATCAAATTCTAGGGAGTAATATTATTATCCGAAATTAATTAAAAGTCTTCAAAATAAAATCACTGTTTTTCTTTATCCGCGTTGGGATGGTTAAAGAATACATGGTATCACCACCCCCATGCTGAGGGTGTTGCAAAAGTCTCTCAAAGAAAATGACAAGGAAGAAAATCCAGCCGTAAGAAAAAGGAAATCTTTCCACGAAACCCTTTGCCTAGCCGACTGGCCAGCGTGGCACGGAAAGAAATTGCCAGTGCTGTTAAGTAGGTCGTAATGAGTTCATGGTCTGCGAAGATGATGATGATTTCTTCCAAATCTCACAAAGGCTGATGTAAATGCCATACTTGAATAATAATGACATCTTTTACTACTGTTTTACGATAAAAATAACCGAGCCAGCAATTTTACTGATCACTAGTTACGTGTTTTGCATTGTAATAAAATGAATGAGAACAAACAAGGTTTATTTTTCAAACAGACTATAAAATTAGTTTGCGAAAGTTTTATTAGAAATAAAAAAACTATTGCTTTGCTTATAACGAGAACATTCTAGAAACTGTAAATACATTTCTCATCATCATCATCAGCCCATAAATGACCCACGACTGATTCGGGCCTCCTCCAAATTCATGGAAGGAATTACGCCTACTGCACAGGGTTTTTTTTTTTATTGCTCTTGGTGGCAAACGAGCTAGCCGCCCACCTGATGGGAAGTGTTAAACCGCCGCCCATGGACTTTGGCAGTGCCAGGGGCACAGCCAAGCCGTTGCCTACCGTGAAGTGAGTGCTCTTTTTAAACCTCGTTTAAAGGAGGACATGTCGTAGCGCTCGGGAAACACCGCGGCAGGTAGTTCATTCCAGAGTCTGCACGTGCGTGGTAAGAATGATCGCTGGAAGCGTACCGTGCTGGACGTTATCGTTTCCAGGTGATATGGATGAACCCTGCCGCGATGTCGATTTGTACGATGGTAGAAAGGTGACGGTGGTACCATTTCAAACAGTTGTCATTTTCTTGCGGCTAGGTGATCTGCCTCTTGCGTTCCTTTAGTCGCCTCTTTAGACATGGGTGTATAAACACTAACAAGATGATTTGGGTTGGTGACATTATGTATTCTTACCCCGTGTGAGGATGGGGCAGATATTACACATCCTCACCGCACGGTGGAAAAAACGCGTGTTGTAAAAGTCAACAAAACCCAGCACGCTTGGTGGTTAGATCTAATGGTCCGCACGGCTAGCTATCACCCTCACATCCAAGTACGGCGCCAGTTTTACTGTGTTCCGTCGTGTTTATGTGAGAGCCGGTGCCCGATAGGGCATTACCTTGAATTACCTGCTCCATCTTGGACCCTGGCGTTGCTTTCCATCACGCAAGCCTAGGGTCAAAGGCATCGCGTGGAGATAAATTCAGGGGTCACGGGACAGCAAGCGCGAGACGGTACACCCTGGGGACGTTTACTGGGTATGCCTCCGTCTCCTCACTGAGGTGGAGGGGAGGGGACTCCCACACACCCCCTGCTGGTCCATAAAGGATTTTACCCAGGATAAAAAGGGTCAAAGGCATTCAAGTCTTAGATAAAAAAAAACAAAATCCGTCACCACTCTGCTCAGTTCTACTGAATTTTGGGTGTGTTTTCATCATTTATAATATTTGACATTCACCGTGCTTTGGAGGGCACGCAAAGCCATCGGCAGCGGCTGCTATTCTGCCGTCTATGACAGCCGATACACGTAGTCGGTTGCATGACATTGACAGGTGCTCTAACAATATTTTTCATTACAATACATGTCACCTGTTACTCCACCAGGTGGCCCGTGGAGGCCGTTCGAGTCTTCATTTCTTGATCTGGCCCATGCTTCGTTGACCCGCGCACAGAGATATTTGTGTTGTCGGACCCGGTCTGAGATATAGAATAGGGATCAAGGTATGTTACTCCTACTCAGCTCATAAATGACCCAACAGTGGGGCCTCCTGCAGTTACATGAAGAGTAATAAGACTACCGTGCCACGCTGGCCAGACGGGTTGGCGCAGGGTTTCGTATCAAATTTTCCTTCTCTCGCGGCTATGTTATCGACCTTGACATTTCCTTTTGTTGGCTCTTACGACACCCTTAGGGCGGATAGGGGTGGTTACACTGTTTATTCTAAATCCCTCATCGCACGGACATAAAGATAGGTTAAATAAATAAAATTTTCATCCCCCCCATCTCGGAAAGAGTATTTTTGCTCTTCGATATCTGAGTGCAAAAGCCGTTTTTATTCACTAGAGAATAAAGTAAAGATTATTCTGTAATACTTACCTGTCATAATGTAGTAATTTATACCTAAACTGAAATAAAAGTGTACCTATCTTGTGATTGTAAACGTTTTTTTTTTGCATTTAGTCATTTCCTCGCTGAGGTGGAATGAAAAGTTACGTGTTGCACTCGAGTGCAAAGATTTTTCACCTCGTGCTCTTTTGATTCCCTCGCTAAGGTTCAGGATTCTAATTTTGAATCACTCGCTGCGCTCGTGATTCAATTTTAGAATCCTTCGCTTGCTCGGTCATCAAAATTGAACACGCGGTTAAAAAGCAACTTTGCACTCTTGTATAACAAATAACTATTTACGTGTCTATGACGTATTACAATACAATCACTATTTATTGCACAACACCAAACCTTACATGTTTTTTAAATCAAACTATAGTGTTAGCAGATGGAGGTAGAATGGGCAGTTTTTTTTTAATTAAACATTGGCTCGTTTGTGCGAGTAGGTTTGATGAAAAACTGCTGAGGGGTTAGAAGATTGTCAGTGGCCTGTTCTGCTGGTGTCACCTTTTTTATTCATAATGTTAGATAGGCTGTATCGCAAAATAATCCTCTCATCTTATACTTTGGCCTCTGAATGAAATAGAATGTCCTGCATAATATAAACCCTTATTTTCGCCAGCCTTCCGAACCGGTGGTAGTTTCGGCATGGATGTGAGTGAACGCAGGGATTGTGAGCGATCAGGGGAGATGGAGGGATTGTAGGAGTGCAGAGTTGTGTGTGAAAGGTGTGAATGTAGGTATGACGACTGAGAGGTGTGTGTGGAGACTGCCACCTGGTGTGGGACAGGGGCCGTAAGATGATAATGGTGTTTATAAATATGACGATTTATAAGAGTTTTGTGATGAAACCTACGTAAATAAGTTCCTTTTGAGTTTGAGTTTGATTTGAACTTTTAAATTGTTGTTACAAAAGCTTTTGAGGTCACATATGGTTTTTTTTATGACTGGCTGAGTTGAGCAAAGAATATAAAACTCTATCAAAACATCTTTCACGACAGACAAGAATGAAACTTGGCATCATATGAATAGTGGAAACATTGCAATCGAGATGTGGACCAATTTGAATAGCGCAACCAGCGGAGGTAGAAACCTCATTAAACAAAGACATAAATAACTTTCGGTACAGATTTGCAGCGTGTAGTAGGAATCACGGGGGTTAAGCTACGCTGGATGCTATGGCAATATTGCAGTAAGGAATAAAAACAAAAGAACGCAGGGCACCGTGCAAGACATAAGCGGTTGGATAATGTGCACATTTCAATTTTTTTGTCTTCTTTTTAATTAACTTGGAATTTTACTGAAAAAGTGAAACTCATCATTGGTTTTTCACATAGTGTCCACAAAAAAGGCTTAACCGTCTGTTAATTAAAATCAAATTTGTCAATAACTATTCTAATCAGAGAGTGTCGTGTAAGGTGACTAAAGAGGAATTAGGACAAATTAAAAACACGAAAAATATTTTTTTTCATTGGTTTCGCTGGGAAGATGTAGATAGATACCGCTGACTGTTGGGGTTGGGATCGTTGCTTAAGTGAGACTCGGTAATACACAACGCAATCCGGCTTTCCCCAGCGGTATACGAAGGTATAGGTTATCAGGCGCTTTGGAATTAAAGCTTTCGTTATAAATTCTTATCCCTTATACCACACCCTAACCTATTGTTACGGTGCACGCAAATGAAATCCCCAGCATCACGACTCTCAAATAGTTGTTATTTCCATACGCTATAAGTTTTGTTTTTAAAATATCTTCACAGTGTCCCGGTTCGATTCGCCGGTTCGATTTCGCGGCCGTAATAATCTATCTTCACTATCACTACATAGTATAAAACAAAGTCGCTGTTTCTGTCCGTCCCTATGTATGCTTAAATCTTTAAAAATACGCAACGGATTTTGATACGGTTTTTTTTAATAGATAGTGTGATTCAAGAGGAAGGTTTATATGTATAACCCACACCCGCTTTGCACGGGCGAAGCCGGGGCGGGCCACTAGTATAATATAAAAGTGAATCTCAAAATGTGTTGGTAAGCGCATAACTCAACAACGCATGGACCAATTTGGCCAATTCTTTTTGGAAATGTTCGTTGAAGTTTAAGGATGGTTTTTACGGCGAGAAAAAATCGATTAATTGCCGGAAAACCCCTAAAACAGCCAAACTTTCAAACTCAAACAATTTATTTCAATTGAACCTATTTACTGGTGTTTTTGAAAAGTCAAAAGTGAAGTTAGGAATCTAGTTACATGTTCCAAAAAGTAAATCCTATGGAGAAGAACAGGCAAGAAACCTTTTTATCACATTTTCTGTTACAAACGTCTGATTGGGTTACATTGATTTCGTGTTTATTTATAGTAAGCTAAGATGTGAGGATTTTTGTTTCCCATACAAACGTTTTCTAACTAAAACGTAACTAAATCATTATTATTATATACTAGCGGCCCGTCCCGGCTTCGCAGGGGTGCGATGTTATTGTCGTACCGCGGGTGACGGCGCGGGGTGAAGCTAGTGTAAAATATTTCTACTAAAATTTGTCAATCGATCTCCAGATGCAATTAAACATTTCGGTTTTCAAATCAATCATCCTTTATGTGAGGTTCATAAAATGTATTAGATTGTTATGTGAAATTTATTAATAAGATAAACATAACATATTTTTTCTACATCATATCAATAGTTTTCATTACTGTACATCCATTTTTCCACGAACATTATTGAAGAAAAGAATGATTTCATTATTTGGCTGTCACAGAGAACAGGATTAATAAATCAACATAGTTTGTGTCCGCTGAAACTGTACGTAAGGAGACAAAAGAGTGTTTCCGACGTTCAAGCAAACGCTTTGGTACAGATGGCTACAGAAGTGAATCCGTAATAAATATTGATACATTACAGTTAACACAGGACATAACAATAAAATATTTTAATAAAATAATTTAATAAATAAAACTTTTAAATAAAGTTTTGCCAGCGTGGCACAGTAGGCTAATTTCCCTCCACGAGTTTGGAGGAGGCCATCAAATCAAATCAAAATGTTTTTTATTCGAATAAATTCTTGCGAATGCTTTCAAATAGTCAAAAAAAATCTATTAAATTTAAAAGAAATATAAAAATAACTAATCATTTAGTTTTTACCACCAATTAAAAATCTTCCGTGTGGTCACTGATTGTGTTCTCAATCACAGGGGGGTTCTGAGGAACGCAATAGTCACACTATTCAGCCGCAAGAAAACGAAAACTTGATACAAACTCTGTGTTAACCCGTGTTCATAGCATGGCACTACTGTGTCTTGCGTGGCTTATTTCCCTCCACGAGTTTGGAAGAGACGCGACTCAGTAGTGGGTAATTTATGGATTGAATTGACGACCAGTTGACAAAAAGTGTTACATACGATATTTTTGACATAGTACTCGTTTTTTTTGTACAAAGATTAACACTTGCGTTCGCAATAGTACTTATCGGTCAAAGCAACTTCCATCTAATAATGGAGGGACTGTTTTTGTGCCACAACGCCATCGAGCCATCCGCGCGTAATTAAAATTTCCGATAGACGTGGGCATTTTTAACTATAAACACGAGCTTACATTTAGCTTACATTGCTTACAATAATATCAAAATAAAAATCAAAATGTATTTTATTCGAATAAATTCTTGCTCTTCCAAATAGTAAAAAAATATATATAACACAGAATCAAAATTAAAAAGAAATATAAATATAATGGATGCGTCAAGCTGAAGACAGGGTGCTATGGCGCTCTTTAGGGGAGGCCTATGTCCAGCATTGGACTAATGTGGGCTGATGATGATGATGATGATAAAAATAATTAAAAATTTAGTTTTTACCACTTGTTCGGAACGCCATTTGATAGAGAAGAGCCGGCAAGAAACTTCATGGTTTCTCTTTTAAACAAAAGGGTTACAATGACGGTGATACAAAAATAATCTTTTTGAACATCTTTGAAAAACAATCTCCAACATATCACACTAGTATCATTATCCACCGTCCCTTTTCCATATTTCATTTGGCTCAGCTCATAAAGGTCAAAAGTATGACTTGGCCATTACTCTATATTGTTTCATCAATAAAATATATTTTAATGTATGAAATTATTGATATTCTGTCAAAAGTTCGAAACTATGAGCTTGATTGATACTGACTTATATTTTATAATCTTCAGACGCTTTTTATAAGCAGTCACTTGAAATGATTTATTGGAGCCTTTTTTGGGTCCTTCGACCCATCTCTGGACCTGAGTTTCATAAAAAATTATGTCTATTTTTCTTAAAGCTTTTATTATAAAAGTTATAGAGCCCACTGAAAAGTTATAGCTAGAACTTTTAATACGGTTGATTTTACGGAAAGTACAGTATAGACTTTTATTGAAATTTGATCACAGTTTATAATATTACGACAGGAGTCGTATAGCTATATCTAATATATAAAATTCTCGTGTCACAGTTTTAGATGCCAAACTCCTCCAAAACGGCTTGACCGATTTTGATGAAATTTTGTGAGCATATTGGGTAGGTATGAGAATAGGGCAACATCTATTTTTCACACCCCTAAATTTTAAGGCCCCCCCCCCCCCTAAATAAAAATGTCAAAAATAAAAATGTGAATTTTTTAGAGATTTTTTTTGTTTTTATTCTTTTAAGATTCACCATAAAAAAATACAAACAACCCTAACTTTTCACCCCTCTACGATCAACCCCTATTTAATTACATGGCAAAACAACGTTTGCGATAGGAGATGTTGTATAGATAGATTGAGTCATCACGATATCTCTGGAACCATAAGACCTAGAGGGTTGCGCGGGGTGGGGGTTGCGCGGGGCGGGGATTGCACGGGGAAGGGGGTTGCGCGGGGGATGGTTAATTATTTGGCAAAACAACGTTTGCCGGGACAGCTAGTTTATAAATAAAATAGCTACACACTACACCCCAACCCGAATTCAGACGACATATTAAATAGAACTCCGTGTGGTAACTGCCTTAAACACAGTGTCACCACCCCATTTCATCCCGAGAGTGTCGAAACCGACAAAAGGATATGATAAGGCCGAAAACCTAAAACTGGTACGATTGGCACTAACCCTAGTTCTGCATCGGATCTGGCTATGTTGAATCTGGGCCCATCCAAGATTTTGTTTCTTATTTTATACTAGTGGCCCGCCCCGGCTTCGCCCGTGCAAAGTGGGGGTGAGTTATACATATAAACCTTCCCCTTGAATCTGTCTATCTATTAAAAAAAACCGCTTCAAAATCCGTTGCGTAGTTTTAAAGATTTATGCATACATAGGGACGGACAGAATAATGCGACTTTGTTTTATACTATGTAGTGATAGTGATAGTGATCTGACCGACTGATTTGGAACTTATGCTAAACTAAATGTCTCTACCGTATTCGACAAATGAAATTTTAAACTTTTAAAGCTTAAATAGTTAAATAAACGTTTTTCAATAAATAAACTGAAAAAGTTGTTTATCTGCTTCACAACTTTATTAACTTAATTCACTTCAGTTATTATTTCGTCCGTGAAAGATATAAAATACAATGTGGCACCATCCCATTCCATCCTGAAGGGGTCATAAGAGCCGATGAAAATACATGATAAGGCCGAGAACCTAGCCATATGGCACAGAAAGCTAATACCCTCCATATATTTGGAAGATACCCAGCAATGAGTCTAGTATGGGCTGCGTATTAGCTTATTATTTTGGTCATAATAGCCTTTAGACTAAAAGTCGTCTAAAATCGTAAAATTGGTATACAAAATTTTAATAGGAAAGACACAAGCTCTTTTGTAATTAAAGCAAATAAATCTTCCTTATAATTGTCAATAGATGTCACTGTATAAAAACAATTGCTCAAAGATTGACAGCTTCAAACGGAAATAGGAAATCCGTTTGTTTTCCTCAATCGGATCCATCTAAGGGAATCAGTAATTTTCTCAATATTTAATTATTAATGTTAATTGATACACAGACATTTATTGGTAGGTAAATGTGGGGCCGTACCCCACTTCGTCGGCGTGGGTTTTGGGCCCGCGTTCAATTGTGCTATTGTTCACAGTTTCAGGATATTTTCCGTATTGAAGGTTTCCGAACCAGTGACTATTTAAAAGAGTTTAAAAAAAAACTATTTGATTATAACGCAAAAATCATTTCATCAACTTCTTCTATTTCTCAACCCATAAATTACTCACTGCTGCGTCGAGTCTTTTTTTTTTGAGTGGAGGAAACCTTTTATAGCTGAGGGATGGGGCTGGGGTATGTGGGAATCCCGACCGTGACAAGATGGTGAATTGCGGTCGGTGTACCCACTAAAACCTAACCACTGCTTATCCAGACTCGAGCCAAATCATCTGCGGGAAAGCTTCTATTCTTCTCACTAGATGATGAATGGGTGAGGGGAGGTCGGAACTCGACCCTCGGTTCTTTAGCTGTGTGTGGCGCTAGATGAGAAAGGCGCCACTCCCTCTCGGAGGTCTTAAGTTGAGCAGGGACCCGTTCCAAGTCCGCTGCTCAGACCTGTAGAAGTAGTCTCTGAAAAGAAGACTTCTCTTTCTCTGAGGCGGCACAGTGGTGGCAGTTAGATAGGGGCTCTCGCCCCGCCACTTTGTGCAGGTACCTCCCGTGGCAGCCATGCCCTGAGAGGACCTGCGTGAGACGGTAAGACAGCTCACCGTGCTGCCTCGTGACCCAGCTGTCCAGAATGGGCCTGATGGCCCCGATTAACTGGTGACTCGCTCTCGGCTCCCGCAGTATCTCCATCCTATCGATTAAGATGACATTTCTCTCCTCGGCGCGCCAGCTTTGAACCGTGTCCACCATGGGAGCAACGCAATAGTGAAGGGGGGTGAGGACCTGGACTTCCAGCTCCCACGGCGGGGTTCCGGCCAGCGCAACGCCGCCTCGAAGTGCTGAGTCGAGCCTCCTCCAACTACATGGAGGGTAATTAGCCTACTGTGCCACGCTGACCAGACGGGTTTAGTATCAGTACAGGGCTTAGTATCGAGTTTTCCTTCTCTTGCGTCTAGATTTTCGGCCTTGTCTTTTCCTACTGTCGACTTACGACACCCTTAGGATGAAATGAGGTGGTGACAGAATTTATTCTAAATCCGTCACCACACGGAGAACACACCACACCATTCAATCAAACACACTAACATTTGCACAGATTTACACGATTCACGCTTATCATCATGCTTGCAGCGAAGTGCTATAAACATTGATGAAAATATATTACAAACTTCGTTATTATAATATGGAGAAGAAAAAGAAACAAGAAGGCTACGACACTGAGTTCATTGACCTTTCTCTTATTCCATCAGTCGCAGCATGTAGACCCAATGCTTAGTTAATTATTACTATGAATGTTATGAAAGTAGCTAATAATTTTGCTTACATGTCCATCGTTGTATTTCTCATGCTAAGTGAACTGTGTTCTTTATGGGAAATAAATGTCTTAAACCACATCTATTAGTTTTAGGTTAATAATTGGTATTTTTAAGTATTTGTCCATTTGTTATGTTCTAAATAATAAATTTACCTGTAAATAAATAATAAATAAATAAATAAATATCCTTGGACATTTCACACAACGCCATCTCGTCCCAAGCTAAGCAACTTAATGCTTGTGTTATGGTAACGAGATGGATGATAAACTACTTATATACATATTTTTTTTGTAAATACATACATATTATAGATAGAAAACACCCAGACCCGGAACAAATACTTGTAGGTCGTACAAATATTTCTTCCGTGCGGGGATCGAACCCGCGACCTGCTGCGCAGCAGTCGATCGCTCAACCACTGCGCTAACCAATATGTTCAATTGAAATAAATGATTTCCATAATACATTCTATTTGACTTCGCGTAACACAACATGTATAGCGGAGGTTTTTTACAAACATTTAACTCACGAACACAAATTACACTTAGAGTCGGAGCAAGTGCCTCTGGTTTACACAGATACACTTTGTCAGACCCCGCAATCGAACAAGAAACCCGTGATCGAAATCCACCAGAAAGGAATAGCATGCAGTGTGAAAGTGCATCTATACAAATATTATAAAGAGACAAGATTTTTATGTAACTATGTTTATAAAGAATTGGCTTAAAAAGTGCTGGACCGTTTTTAAAAATTCTTTCCCCGATTGAATGCTTCATTATCACTGATTAATATATGTTAATTGCAAGAAAAAATAATATCTACCCGTGTGAAACCGGGACGGGCCACTAGTATAAAATAGAAAGCTTAACAAAGGGATAAATCTATTCTCCTTTTAACCCGAAGGTTGACTGGTAGAGAATGTCGCTTGGCATTAAGTCCGCCTTGTGTACCGACATAGTACAATAAGAATACATACATAGCTTAACATCCCTGACATAGAGCTAGGATGTAAAAAAACCTAGACCACTCCCATCCACCAGTCCATCTTGATACCCTGTGCCAGTGGCATCTTGATACCTTGGCACAGGGTATCAAGATTTTCAACTCTTGCAACTAAGTTTTCTCATTTGTCATTTTCTTCAGTCGGCTCTTACGATACCCTCAAGATAGAATAGAGTGATGCCACTGTGTATTGTAATTTTTTCACCATACTAAACCTGTTTTATATTTTTGAAAGAAAACAAATGACAAAAGCTCATTACGTACCCAAATCCAATGCAAACAAGATAGGAATCTCAAATGCGTAATCCCCCTTAGGGGTAGCTTGAGATCAAGAAAAAAATGGTGTTCATCGCAATAATTAAGTGAACGCCTTTATCATAATTTATGGGAACACTAGCGTAGGCCGAGAGCTCCGCTTAATTGTTCTTTATGTCCTTTTAGTTGCAGACATAATTTCTGTTTTGTGTCTTCCAGCCGGTAACTGACTTAAACGTAGCCTGAAATGTGTTTTGTAGCTTTAAGCAGTACTTTTATTGGAGACATTTTCGTTATCAAAATCGCATTGTTCTGGTTATAGCCTTTTTTCGTTAAAAACCCTTGCGCCTAGCCGTTGGGGACTTTCCTGGTTATGTTGGACTCCAAGGCGCTGCATGTTGAAACTTAGTGCTCCGGCCTACCCACTAAAATCAACGGCGGTCCTTGAATGCTTGACCCAGAGCCACGATGTCAGGATGGCCACGATGTCACGATGGCCACGATGTCGCAATGGCTACAATGTCACGATGACCACCATGTCACGATGTCACGATGGCCACGATGTCCAGGAGAACATGGAGGCCTTGGCACACTTTGATTATTGGAGCCCCAAGCTCCATGGCGAGTCCGTTTATTCGTGCTATATCTTTCATTAATTATAATAGGTTTTATCAGAAAACTCTTATAAATCATGTTTAAAATTACCATAATAATCTTTTCGCCTTGTCACACGCTGGGTGGTAGTCTCCATATACTCTTATCGGCTCCATATCTATATTCATTTCTTTCCTATACATGTCCTCATTCACACAGTACATATATCTCTTTTCCCCCAACCATTACGTTTATCCACATTCACACTGAAAATACCACCGGTACGGAATGCTGATCCACGGAGAAGATCCAGCAAGAAGCTCTATATTTGCTTTTTTTATGATGATCTGTCTTCTTTACAAAAATGCACCATACATTATAGTGAGAGCAAGACGTTAGATGAGACGCGTGTATTTTAATAACGAATAAGGCAACATAGAAGGACCAGACAAATAAAACTTAGCAAATAAACTTATTCTCGGGGCGTTATTGCGTTTACAAATACGGGTTCAATGAATATTAAGTATAATGAAAATATTATTGATATAATGTAATTTTTTACAAATCTCCTAAGTAATTGGCAATTACGAGGACTATGAGGAATAAGAAAAAAATTACATAATTGAGTAGGTCTTGTTTCTGAGGCAAAGAGTACAAGATAAAGGATATAATAAAAATCAAGCGTATGTGATCAAATAATATTGGTCAAAAAGCTCACTAAATGAAATTACCATAAACGGCCTACGCTTAGACTACGAGGCGTAGCGCTACGGACTACGAGTCATTTCATCATGATTCGGAGACTGCGCGGCTCTCAGTGCTACGCGAGTCTCTACCCAGTGCACACGTACTTATCGTGCCAATGTGTGAAAAACGCGCGTAAAACAATTCACAGTGCAGAAGTTTTCCCACAGGACTTTTAGCAAATGTGATTGTTTAAAAAACGGTGAGTGTAGTGTTTATTTTCGTAGTGGTCAAAAAGTGATTTTTTTAAACTGTTCGCAGTTATAACGAATTGGGTTTTTTTTCTCGGAAGAGAAGCTGGTTGGCGGTACAGCGGTATTTTTTCGAACTATTTTGATTGGTAAGGCATTGCAATTGTTATTGAATATTTTTTTGTATGGATATAATTTGATACTTTCAGACTTAAATTTCATTTTTATGTGTATGGTGACGTCATTGTTTAGTTTGCAGGTAATTTTTTTCTATGCTATTTATAGCTATACATTCATTATCAATGCTATATTTGAGTGACCCAAAGAATAATAATAACATTCAGGATTTTATTTTCGTTTAAATTAGCAATCAAAAATGTAAACGTTCTCAAATATCACATTACTATTATCCAAGTGGATTAATGCGAACAAATGTATTAATGAGTATGATTTTGAAGTCAAAATCATACGCATTAATACATTTGTTCCTCTTCTCCATATATTGTTCTTGTCCTACACAAAAAGAATATGAATATACAGTGCACCTGATGATAAATCGATCGAGCACCATGGGAGACCCAAAATATCATTAATAGACATCGCAAACGAACCTTCAATACGGTGAAAGTGAATACTTCCGTTAATGAGCATCTCCTGATCCTATATGATGGGTATCTGAAACGGTTCGAGGTTTTTTTATCATCTCCTCAGACCTCAATCTTGAGACGCTGTTCCAATGCCACGGACTAGCATAAGTTTATTTTATTGTACTTAAACAGTAAACTCAAAAAGATTTTTTTTTTCATTTACAAGAGTGAGTTAAACTGGTACATGAGTTTTCTAACGG
This sequence comes from Clostera curtula, assembly GCA_905475355.2. NCBI lineage: Eukaryota > Metazoa > Arthropoda > Insecta > Lepidoptera > Notodontidae > Clostera > Clostera curtula. The sequence continues at coordinate 15,151,043 of FR997808.1, read as the reverse complement.
TAAGCCTGAGTATTAAAAAGATTTTATTTCAGGATCATAAAATTATGCATTTAGTATACGTAAACGTGTAAATTTCTTAAGGATTTCGTCATAACCTTCATTTCTATCTCGGCATAGATTGGTGACAGTGTTATTTCAAAACACCTCGTCGCTCAAGAGGATGTGTACGCTGCCAGTAGGTCGAATGTCCTTACTGCCTTCTCGAGTTCCAGCACAGGAACAGAATGGTATGCAGGGTGTACAACAATCTGAATTGGGGAAATATATACAGGGTTGATACTACATAGAGGCATTTTTTTAACTGCCTATACTAGGTATCATTTCCAGGCTCTGTACCAAAAATCAATTAAATTGGAGCAATAGTTTAGCCGCAAATGATTTTTTAAATGTTTGCCTCATTTGAACATGATGTATCTTTCCTAACAGATGTTTATGCCTAACGCATCGTTTATTAACCTTAGGGGCTGTCCATTAATCACGTGATGTTTTTTTAACATTTTTAACCCCTCCCTCCCCCTTGGTGATACCTGGTGAGGTTTAAGACTACCCCTCCACCCCCCATGAAAAAGCACGTGTATTATTTTTGTACCGTTTTGAATTCATACTAATCACATATAGTATACGTAGTGTAATTTAATGCCCCTCTGTCATAACAACTCTGTATAAATAAATAAGCCTTTTATTCCGAAATTTAACAATGTTTCGTTATAATAAATTAATAATCACTAGTGCTTTCATCACAATAGGTCTCTAATTTCGGTGTGCCTTACGGCATAGGCCTCCTCCAACGACTTCCACTGTTTCCTATCTGTTGCAATTCTTATCCAAAGGGGACCTAGCGTCAACTTCAAATCATCTTCCCATCTTTTCCTTTTGCGACCTCAGCTTCTTGACCCGTCTCTTGGATACCAGACTTGCTTGCTCCATTTTCCATGCTTACAGCGGAGCATATGCCCTGTCCATTTCCAATTTAATTGGTCAATACGTGTAAGGATGTCTGTGAGTTTACTTTTGTGTCTGATATCCACATTCCTGACTCTATCCTTTAACTTTAGCCCCAGTATGCTCCTTTCCATAGCTCTTTGACATTTTGCAAGCATTTTCCTTTGGTTTTTGGTTAAAGCCCAGGTTTCACAGCCGTATGTAATGCACGGAAGAATGCCTGCATCAAAAGTTTTCTTCTTGACCTTGATGCTGAGTTCTTTGCTGGAAATATAGCTATACCCTGTTCAAGATAGCATGATCGATTTGACAGACGGGCTAGTGACGCCAAATTTAAATAGGTGGTTCAGACCATGCAAGTAAACAAAAAAGAAAAGAAAATAATAGTTGTAAAAGTGTTAAATTTCAATGCGCTAAAGCCAACGAATTTTATTTCAAAATGAAAATGTTTTTTATTCCAATATTGTCTTAAAAATTTAAGAAAACGTGATAAAGAATTTCACACATAATACACCCATACCATCTCGTCACAGTTACAAGTTACCGTTATTTTTTGGACTACAAGTTATTATCTGTTTCCCACCACTAGTCGCCATTGCAAAGTAAAGGTATGATTCCGAAGTACGCTGCACGCAGAAGTGCTACCTCGGCACTACTGGTCCCGATTACTGCGACGTAGTTCGGAATCATACCTTTTTGTCGATCAGAAAAATTGACATCTGCCAAATCGCTCACGCTGTCTTGAATAGGGTATAATAAAACGGTTCTATATAAAACTACCTACCCGGCGAATTTCGTACAGCTATATTATGATATTCAATTTATATTTAAATAAATTGTATATGTATAATATGTACGTCTGTGTGGTGACGGATTTAGAATACACCGTTTCACCACCTCATTCCTTCCTGAGGGTCTCGTCACGAAAGGAAATGACAACGCCGATAAGCCGCAATAGAAGGAAAAGTCGATACGAAACCCTGTGCCAACAAGTCGGACCAGCGTGTCACAACAGTAGTTACCCTTTAAGTATGTGGAGGAGGCCCGACTCAGTAGTGGGTCATCTATGGGCTAAGTAGTAATAGTACTGATTATAACGAACATTTAGAAAAAAATGATACAGTACAGATACCTGATATCTTAACGTGTCCGCAATGTGCAAGGATCACAAAAATACCTTCGACGTCATTCAGAATTACTTATACAGTACTAGCGACCCACCGCGGCTTTGCACGGGTGTAATGATGAACATCTAAATTTATCAGTGTTTCTCTACAATATTATGTACAATATACATATAAACCTTCCTCTTGAATCACTCTATCTATTATAAAAAACCGCTTCAAAATCCGTTGCATAGTTTTAAATATTTAAGCATACATAGGGACGGACAGACGACAGTGACTTTGTTTTATACTATGTAGTGATGATAGTGATGCTACAGTAGTTTTGTAGTTATACCAGTACAAAAATTTTGGCGATTTATTTTCATTTATATTATGTGTTAGGAAATAGCTATCATTCCGTGTGGTGACGGATTTAGAATACAGAAAGTCAACAACCCATACCATTCCGAGGGTATCATTAGAATGACTAAAAGAAAGGAATACCTAGCCTCAAGAGAAGAACATTTTGATACAAACCCTCTGTCAGCCCGCCTCACCAGAGTGACACAGTAGGCTGATTTCCCTCAAAGAATTTGGAGGAGGCCGGACTCAGTAGTGGACGACAGAAACGGGAATCTAAGAGCAAGAAATCGAGGTTTTCGAATAATCTTTTTTTTTGCAATTCCACTATCGGTACGAATTGGAGCCAAAGATTATATGAAAAAAACACTTCTATTTTTTTTTTCGATCTTTAGTTTAGAGTTTTTGTTACACCGTATACAGTCACATGCCCTTTCGTTTAAGGTAGATCAGAAAAGCGCTCAATTTCGTTTTAAAAAAGGTTCTTATGGAATAAAAAAGGATATAATTATAGATGTTTTCGTGCGTAAAGACTTTAGAGTTAATTGGCTCAGAGTAAACTTTATGGGTCACTGGAATTTCGGACACTTGGCTGGTTCTAATCAAGTCGGTTTTTGAAACATTGTTAGAACCCTCATTGTATTAGGTACTTAAGCTCTTAGCACACGTCCGTTTTTAAGTGTTGCCTTTGAGTGCCAGGGTCTACAATCATGGTACGATTCGGGGTTAAGTTTTCTCTCTTCTTGCGAACTTGCTCTCACTATGCTGTTTGGTGATATTTGCCAAGTAGATTAACATTAAAAAAAAAACAACTGCAGAGTTTCTTGCCGGCTCTTCTATGTAGAGCAGCTTTCCGAACCGGTGGTTGTTTCGGCATGAATGTGAGTGAGCGCAGGTATTGTGAGCGATCGGGGGAGATGGAGGGATTGAAGGAGTGTGTGTGAAAGATGTGAATATAGGTATGACGACTGATATGTGTGTGTGGTTTTGGTATCATTAGTGGCCATATATTACAAATTTCTGTAAAGTTTGATGATACACTATAAAAAATTAAAAAGTATTTTTATTGTTAATCTAACCCGGGACCGCGATCCAAAGGCGGCATACATAAACCCTAGACCAACAAGGCAGTTAGAATACATTGATTCATGTGTGGTTCAACAAAATCTTCTTTTATCTACCTGTCTATCTATCTATCTATATAAAAATGAATTGTTGTTATTTCGCTAGGCTAGACCGATTTGGTCTTGAAATATTCGTGGAAGTCCAGGGAAGGTTTAAAAGGAGAGAAATTAGAAAAAATATCATTCAGGATTTTTGTTTATTCATTCTGAGGCGGTATGAAGTTTGCCGTGTCAGCTAGTATGACTTAAAAATTTAACTTAAAAATAAATTGAATTCTCCATTCGTGTCATATCACTTCAGCCACTACTACTTAAAATAGTGTAATTTATTTTAGCCTACACTGCCATAATGCCTAGATGCGATGGCACAGGGGTTGAACCAAGTATTTTCTCTCTTATTTATAGAATTTATTATTTTTCCCTAAAACGTAGCTTGGATAGGAAAGTTTAAGTAATCGATAGTTTCTCTGAGGTCACTACTTCATCTTGCAAAGAATAATCTGGCTTGGAATCGGTTCATTCGTTCTGGAGTTTAAAACTTACTTAGAATTAAAAAAAGTGACAGATGCAGGGTATAATCAGTTCATCACTTTTAAGTTGTACATAATGGCACTAAGCAGATGTGAAATTTACCCCTTGATAAACCGGTATTTTGTTTATATTGATTTTGTATTTTTGTCGGTTGTTAAAATACTTGGTCTCGTCGTCTCTTATTATCTGTTCAAAGCATTTTGTCGCCGATGACTAAAGGAACTACATAGGAAAACATCTAACCAAAAGAAAACCTTCTGAGGCATCAAATAAAACGTGACTCCAAAGCTCTCAAAAGATATTCCCAGAAGCTTTATGTTGTAGCTGCCCACATCAAATAATTCCGATATTTTTGGGACAGCAATTTTCCTAAGTAAGACATGAGTGAGATATATATGCTCCTGTATCAATTACTTAGTAAAGTTATCTCATCTCATCATCATCTCATTGCATGAATAAACATACCCTAGTCGAGCAACGTCTAATTTGGTAAACACTAATTAGCTTACTGTTCGTATGGTGATGGATTTTGGATACATGGTGTCACCGCCCCACTCTATTTCGAGGGTGTCGGAAGAGCCGAGAAAAGGAGATTACAAGGCCGATAACCTAGCCGCAAGAGAAGGAAAACTTGATACGAAACCCTGGGCCAGTGTGACACAATTGGCTACTTGCGGCTAGGCTCTCGGCCTCGTCACTTCCCTCTGTCGGCTCTTAAGACACCCTTGGGCTGGAATGGGGTACCATTGTAACCGCCTGAAATACCCAAATATTTTTATTTGCTGTTGTTAAATTTGGTTGACAGTTCTATGAAAAAGTTCTCACGAAATTGTTGTAGCTCTAACTAATTTCGAATAAAAGTCTGTCGTCGCTAATTCTGTTCTTTATTATTTGTTTCTTATAAATTTCGTAATTTAAAAACCAATTTGAAAATTAGTTTTGGAACAATGTACATTTATAATATCACTCAATCTATTTGCGTTTTGGAGCCGATTTTATAAGATTATAGGACGTTCACAGCTGGACATAGACCTCCCTCAAGCATTTGTACAAAAGTCGGTCCAGATTTACTTTTAGAGTCCAAATTCAAAGCATTTATTTTGTTGAGGTCACGATGGACATTTACAAAAAAAGTCAATATATTATGCATAACATCTTATATAATAAAACATACGACTGTCTACCGCCTGTTCGGTACGCGACCACTGCTGAGAAGAAATTTTGCAAAATTTGCGATGACGTCAAATCTAGGCCACACAGGTTTTACCTATGTTAGCATTCTATAAAAACTGTTGTAATTTCGATGACAAAATAGTTAAGAATTAATTATATTACTTTATAATTTGATAAACAGTCCCGAAACTGTTTATCAAATTATAATCCTAAATTAGGAAACGGAAGTTTGATTCAACGTAACTCTATCTTCCAATTGGTTGAGCCATGCGGTTGGCACCCATGATGGAAAATGGCGCGCGGCGGCGGAGTCAGTCGGGGCGACGAAGTGAGACTGTGAAGTTGGTTCTATCATAAGTGCCGTGTTTATTAAAGGCTAATCTATTATTTTATTAAATATATACAACTTGTTGCCGCATAAGCTGTTTTACTGAGCGGTTGCTCATAGCTCAGAATTGTGGGATTAATCAAGGATTTCTTACAAGCCTTGGTGAAAAACTTACGCCCAAAAGGTACGTGATTTCTATATTTAATATATTTATACTGAAAATTGATATCGTTTTGTGTTTAGTGTCAAAATATAAGGTATTACTTACGTTAGAATAAAAGTGGAACAAAGAAAGTGTTTACACGTTCGAAAGGAACATTTTCCATTGTATTTTATCGAATACTTTCGATTAAACTTTACGTACCTACTCTTACATTAAGCAGGCAACGTGATACTTAACAACATTTGAATCTGCAAAGAATAAGCTATGTTTTTTTTTCCGAGGGTAGTGTAACATTATAATAAATGAAACATGCGCGTTGTCACTTAACTGTCCCATGTGCAATATCTATTTGTGAGTGCCTGTAATTATATCTATACATATATGGAAGTTCCTATTTGTACTGTATTACCTGTTGGTTCTCCTAAAATAAATAATAAAAGAGAACGGTTATTTAAAATATTCTAAGCATTGCGCTTAGGAATATATTCGTCAAGGTTATTGTGACCGGTGGTTTGAATCTGTGGTTGATTACTTAAGGTTGCCTGCATGGATCCCAAAGTGCAAGTGCAATTTTTCCAATATTAGGGAATAATTACAAGTCAAGCTTATATTACAAGTCTTAGTCATTTATTGGAACTAGGTCACTTGAATTGAGGTCTGTCCCATTAATTAGACCTAAATTAAGCGTAGTCTTTCATCAACGTTGTTAATTCAAGTTTAAGCAACTTTAATTCAAGACATACTAAAGTTAAGTGACATTAACTCAACTTATTCGAATTTAAGTCAGTCTAGATCAATTGATAGTTTAGTAGTAGAACATTCACTTTCGTTGACAAAAATTTACAGTTACAATCATGGGAAGAGGAGAACCGTCTCGCAAACGCAGGAGAGACGAGGCTTATGACGATGATGACAGTTCACCAGTACGGCAGCGAAGTAGACTCATGGGGTCACGCAGCAGCCGTAGTCGGCATAGAAAAGGACGTCGGGCAAGGCGGTCGAAGTCACGACGTCGGAGGTCAACCAGCTCGACCCATAGCCGGCATGAGCCGGAGCAGAGCAGTCAGCGCCCAGGTGAACCAGTATCATGCACTCCCCCTAGCACTAGCCAGTCGACATCAGCAGTTGAAACAAAATCTAATGAAACATCACAACCAGTAAATACAAATAACGAATTTGCTAGTCTTGCTGTACAATTTAAGGAACTTATTCAGGCAATGAACACAGGAGGCAGTCATGAAAGATTCCCGACTATGAATGTTATACCCGAATACGACCCTGCCGCACGTACGCAAACTATTAACATATGGCTTTTAAAAGTCAACGAATGCGCACAAATCTATAGCTGGACAGAGCGGCAAACAATCCACTACGCTCTGCCCAAGCTGGCTGGACTTGCACAGCAGTGGTACCAAGGGTTACCCAGCCTCATGTTTTCATGGTCTGAGTGGCAGGAAAAACTGAGATCAGCTTTTCCGAGCGATGAAAATTATGGGCGTCTTTTGACAGAGATGTTGGCTTGCAGGGCTCGCTTTGGCGAATCGTTAGAAGAATACTTTTACAAGAAAATGATTTTCTTAAACCGTTGCAATATATCAGGTAAAAATGCTATAGACTGTTTATTGTTTGGAATTGAAGATAGGTCCGTACGAACTAGTGCCGAAGCTGCTCAATTCACGGAGCCTGACAAATTATTAGTTTACTTAAGAAATGTGAAAATTACGAAATCAACGGAAAAACCTAGCACATCCCTACAGGCCGGCAGTACTGACAATAGACGTCCCAGACCCAACAAACTAGTACCTAGTAATAATGAAACTAGAAATAATACTAAGTGTTATAATTGTGGTGAAGAGGGTCACCCATATTTCAAATGTAAAATGCCAATCAAAAGGTGCGATGCTTGTCACAAGGTGGGACATTTGGCAATGGATTGCTCGATTAAGAAGAATAACACTGACAATACGAATAAGACTGTACTCCGTGTATCCGTTGAACAAGACAATGATAGTAAATATTTCAAGTTTGCGAAAGTTAATGGCACTGATTTAGAATGTTTTGTAGATTTCGGAAGTCAATGCACTATGTTGAGGGAATCACTTGCTCGTAGCTTATCGAAAAACTGGGTACTAACCGATTTGCCAGTGCTTAGGGGCTTTGGGGATTCAATCGTTAATTGTGTTGGAAAATTGAACGTGACCATTGAAATTGATTCGGCTGAAGCAACTTTGGAGGCTTTAATTGTACCTGATCATCTACTTAAGGTACCGCTGTTGCTAGGACAATCTTTTACCGAGCAAGAACATATCGTGGTATATAAAACTAATGACACGCTCAAGATATCTACCAAAACTAAGCAGCTTAAAGAAAATATCTCACTGCATGTTCTTGAGACGGTGAAGGTAAAGGGTTACACCATTGTAGAAGTCAGTTCAGCACCAGTGTATGAAGGTGATTTGTTTATTGAGCCTAGTTTGTGTCTCCAACCAAAACGAGAATATGAGATTATACAAAGTGTAATTAAAATGGACAATGGTCATGGTCGAATCGTCATAAAGGGATTGATTGCAAAGGGTTTTTGTTTAGAGAAGGGCAATTTGATAGTTCGCGCTATACCTCTTAAGGAGTTTTCCACATCCTTAGGGACGATGGATGTGAACAGAGTAGAAAGTGTGGCAGGTAATCACGTCAATAATTCCTTGATTGATGAAACAATGGTAAATGTGGACAAAAATGTAGATGACGATGATAAGTATAAATTGATTGCATTGCTAAATGAGTATAGAGACTGTTTTGCATTTTCAGTCAAGGAATTAGGATGTGTGGCTAGTACAGAAATGGATATTAAATTAAGTGATGTTACGCCTGTTGTATATAGGCCATATCGGTTATCATACCCAGAGCGTGAAGTGGTCAGAAAAATGGTGCAGGAACTAGAAGACTCTGGTATAGTACAGCGGTCTTCATCGGAATATGCGTCTCCAATTCTGTTAGTAAAAAAGAAAACTGGAGATTACAGACTTTGCGTAGATTTCAGAGCTCTTAACAAGCGCACTGTTAAAGATCATTATCCTCTTCCGAGGATCGACGATCAATTAGATACTCTCTCTGGGCACAGGTTTTATACTACGTTAGATTTAGCTTCAGGATATTATCAAATTCCTATGTCCGAAACTTCAAAACGCCTGACAGCTTTTGTAACGCCTGATGGGCATTATGAGTTTACGAGAATGCCGTTCGGGCTTGTTAATGCACCGTCGATTTTTCAAAAGACCATTAATAACATTTTAGGAAATGCCAGATTCAAGGACGCATTGGCTTACATGGATGACGTGAATATTCCTTCGAAGACTGTTGACGAGGGGTTCCAGAAGTTGCGAAAGGTCTTAGATTTATTTCGCGCTTCCGGATTGACATTGAATCTTAAAAAGTGTCACTTTTTAATGCAGTCGATTAGTTACTTAGGATTCGAAATAAGTGAGGCAGGTATCAGGCCCGGCATCAGTAAGATAGAGGCTGTAGAGAAGTTTCCCAGACCTACTGATCAACATAAGGTGAGACAGTTTATAGGGTTAGCCAGCTTCTTTCGCCGATTCGTAAAAGCATTCTCAACAATAGCCAAACCTTTGACTCAACTACTGAAGAAGGATGCCCGATGGTCTTGGGGTGAAGCTCAAGAAAACGCCTTTATTACCTTGAAAAGGGAACTAATCAAACGGCCGGTGCTATCTTTTTACAACCCATCGTATGAGACGCAGTTACACACCGATGCATCGAAACATGGCATAGCGGGCATACTTCTTCAAAGACGCGACAAAAATACTCCTTTTACCGCAGTCGCATATTATAGTAGGCAAACGTCACCTGAAGAGGCTCATTTCAGCTCCTACGATTTAGAAACCTTAGCGGTAGTAGCCTCTGTAGAACGCTTCCGGGTGTACTTGTTAGGTATTCCATTCACGATTGTCACAGACTGTAATTCGCTTAGAGCAACTTTTGACAAAAAGGACATCATACCGAGAGTCGCACACTGGTGGAGCGTATTACAAGAGTACGACTTCAATATGGTATATAAGCCAGGCCTCACTATGTCCCACGTTGACGCATTAAGTCGTAATCCCCCTAACTTGGAGTCCGCCCTTAGTCTTGATGTTCGAAACGTTGATTCTAACTGGATAACTACGGTACAACACAGCGACACCGAGCTCCAGAGAATAGTTAACATACTTAATGATCCCGATTGTAGTAACATAATTGAAATTAAAAATAATTTTGTAGTGAAAAGAGGGCTGTTGTTTAGAAAAACGGAAGACGGTGATCGGTGGGTTGTACCTAAAGGGGTAAGGTGGCAAGTTCTGAAGGCCAACCATGACGATATTGGTCACTTTGGCTTCGATAAGACCTATGAGAGAATAAAAGGTAACTATTGGTTTTCTAAAATGAGGCGATTCATTCGTAAGTATGTAGACTCCTGTCTAGAATGCGCCCATGCTAAAGTCCCATCTGGAAAGAAGGCGGGCGAATTACACCCGATTCAGAAAGTGGACCGACCGTTCCACACTATTCATATTGACCATTTGGGTCCTTTCGTGCGTAGTAAAAGGCAGAACTCATATTTACTTCTGATAATAGATGCCTTTACTAAATACATAATGTTGATACCGGTAAAGAGCACGAAGGCTGTCCATTCAATTAGAGCCATCAAACACTATTTCTATACATTCGATGTACCAAAGCGACTAATATCGGATCGAGGAACTTCGTTCACCGCCAAAAGTTTTGAGGAGTATTTACACTCCCATGGAGTTAAACACGTCCTAAATGCTACCGCGACACCGCGTGCTAACGGGCAGGTCGAGCGGTACAACCGCACGGTCTTGTCGTCTCTTACTGCCGCCACACATGGTAAGTCGGAAAGGCTTTGGGACGAATACGTTGACGAAATCCAGTGGGGTCTGAACAATACTCTGAACAAAGGAATCGGCAAGACTCCCTCTCAAATACTGTTTGGTTTTCAACTAACTGGCACTCCTGACGCCGTGCTACAATCATATATTGAAAATGACGAATCAGCGGGGACAGAAACTGATAGGACATTAAGCAATATTCGTAGTGAGGTTTCCGAGCATGTGCGAATAAATCAAGAAAAACAAAAGATAGCGTTTGATAATGGTAGAAAACGGTTGAAATTTCAGGTTGGCGATTTGGTAAGGATAGAGAGAGAGATACCAACCACTGGGCAAAGTAGGAAGTTAGTCCCCAAACTTCGTGGTCCATATCGTATTGTCGAGGTACTGGACAACGATAGGTACGTAGTGGAAGACACTCCACTATCCAGAAAAGGAAATAGAATGTTTAGTGGTGTCTTCTCAGTCGATAAGATTCATCGTTGGATGGTGTTCGATAGGAGTAAAGATATCGACTCTAGTAGTGGCAGTGAGGATTCGTAGCTTTTGATTGGTATTGCACCCATGAATAATTAATAATTTAATAATAAGAAATATTGATCATAGGAGCAATAGATAAAAAGCAAGGGACCCATATAATAGTAAGAAGTAATGAGCAATGTCTGAGATATGTAGAGACTCAGCATTGTAACAATTAGTTGATTAGTCACTATCAATGGCTGGGATATATAGAGGCTCAGCATTGTAGCAGTAATGGAGACATGAAGGGGCTCCCATGCTGCAACTAATAAGCAAAGAGCAATGCCTGAGATATGTAGAGGCTCAGAATTGCATATAATTGCAGTGGGGACATGAAGGGGCCTCCAGTGCTATAGTTAATATGACGTAACAAACAATGTTTGAAATAAGTAGAGGCTCAACATTGTTACTTAAATAATTTTAGTATAAGAGATAACTGTTTTAGTTAAGTATTTAAGACAGCAATTACTATAGTGTATTTAGTTTAGGTTATAATAATTATACGTTGTTACTGATACTTTATCGAGACGATAAAAAAAATCAGGAAAGGCCGACTGTTAGCATTCTATAAAAACTGTTGTAATTTCGATGACAAAATAGTTAAGAATTAATTATATTACTTTATAATTTGATAAACAGTCCCGAAACTGTTTATCAAATTATAATCCTAAATTAGGAAACGGAAGTTTGATTCAACGTAACTCTATCTTCCAATTGGTTGAGCCATGCGGTTGGCACCCATGATGGAAAATGGCGCGCGGCGGCGGAGTCAGTCGGGGCGACGAAGTGAGACTGTGAAGTTGGTTCTATCATAAGTGCCGTGTTTATTAAAGGCTAATCTATTATTTTATTAAATATATACAACTTGTTGCCGCATAAGCTGTTTTACTGAGCGGTTGCTCATACCTATAATTATGTCACGTATGTACGGTGCTTCTTTCGCAATTCCATTGGGGTACAAGGTTACAAGTCTAGCCCGATCTAGGTAATTAACAGAATGTATTTATTGCCGTCGGCCAACTGGGAATCGCAGTCTGAATGGTTTGACTAGCTATAAATTTTGACGCTACTGGTTTCGTGTATTGACTAATATAGGTGCCCAATTGACAGAATTCCTGTACTAGGTATAACCTGTATTGCGATGGCAGTTTACAAACTTAAATACAAATGACACAGAAGAAGTGCCTCTGGTTTACAAAAAGACACTTGCCCAGCCTCAGAATCGAACCAAGGACCCCGTGAACCAAGGGCGGTCCAACCCCTAGACCATCTACACCAGCTAGGCAAGCTCTCAAGCAACCTCGCCAGATGACGAAGTTGCTCTCACTATGCAGTATAGCGTTCTTTTTGCAAACAAAAGAGATCATTACTAACCACAACAGAGTTTCTTCCAGCTCTTCTCTATACATCAGTAATCCAGTGATAGTTTCAGTATGAATTTAAAGGGCGTAAAGGTTGCGGGCTATGCGATGTATGGATTGTGTGAATGAGAACTTGCGTTTAAAGGTAGTTATGCATTTAGATAGGACTGTATGTGTGCAATGTCCCACAGGTGCCTCTCGGTGGGTTGGGGTGCTTTCAGAGCTCCCATCAAAGCGAGGGGCCAGCTGTCAGGTGGGCCAAGACTCATCAGGGTTGCGGAGCATGTTCCCTCAACGGGTAATGTAACCCGTGGCCCTGTTTCAGGCAGTTGAGGGACGCCGTTGGTGTAACTGGGTAGGTTGGGGTAGAAGCCATCTTTTCGCGCCTCGGAGTCTCATATAACTCAGCTGATGCTTAGCTACGTCTAGTTTGAACGTAATCGACTATACCTACAAATACGTGCACAACACCATTTTTAAGAAAAATAAAACCAATGTAAAGCGCCAACTCTGCTACAGGACTCTAAAACCGTTCACAGAAATAAATTTAGTTCTGTCGATAACATGGGATAAAAGAATTTTAATAAAATGGAACCTACTCGTTCGGTTCCGAGTAAAACAATGGGATAGCTATGAGGAACACATACGTATTGCTTACTTAGGAGAATTGCTGCTCCAGAAAATATAAAATTATTTGACGAGAAATTCTTTAGCTGTATGCTAGGAAAAATTATTTGATCCTGTGATCCGAAAGTATTGTGATGTAGTATTTTCGTAGTAGTAGGTTTTATGTTTTCTCTCTTTTAAGTGACGTAAAAAGAATACCAGGGTCTTCAATTCTTTCCATTCTGTCGTATTATGTGTAAAATAAACAATTTTATAACAAAATTGTATTGGAAAGATTATACTTATTTAATAAAAAAAAAACGAAACCCAGCACGTACATGAAATTCACGAATACCAACGACACCCAGACTCTGAGCAAGTACCTCTGGCTTACACGAAGACCCGACCCCGGAATAGAATCAGGGAACCCGTGATCCGAAGGTGTCACGGAACATCTAACCACTAAAATTCATCATACTGCAATTCATAACTAGATGGCGCTGTCAGTAATATTTGTATTGAAATAATAGCCATGTCTCTGTGGTGACTGATTAAGAATACATAGTGTCACCCCAAATTCCTGCTGAGAGTGTGTTAAGGCTAGCCACAAGAGAAGAAACATTTCATACTGAGCCCAGTTCTAATCCATCTGGCCAGCGTGGCACAGTATGTTATTTACCCGCCATGTAATTGGAGGAGGGTCGACTCAGTTGTAGGTTATTTATGGGCTGAGTAGTAGTACTCGTAGTTAAGTACCATCATCATCATCATTTCAGCCAAAAGACGTCCACTGCTGGACATAGGCCTCCCCCAAATATTTCCACAAAGTCCGGTCCTGGGCCGCCCACTTGTCCATTTCATGGGGGGTTTGCCATATTCGCCACGCTTGGCAGGCGGGTTGGCAATCGCAGTGATGGATATTGTGTTTTGAACAGAACGTCGCTGCTGCCCAACGTCTGTTTAGTACCATAGGCGGGTGTATTTTTTTAAATTTAAAAGTGGCTTCATGTTGGGCCTTAGTTTGATGAAAACCTGGTCAGGCAACAATTTTCTATGCCAGCGCCTGTTTGGCTGGTGTTACGTTTTTTAATCATAATGTTAGTGATGTTGTATCGCAAAATAATCCTTAAACTATTATATTACCATTAACATACATTAATTTAACTTTTAACATAGCGCCATCTATTGAATACTTACTCAATCCAGTCAAGAGATATCGCCATCCACTAGAATCGTTTGGAGCTAACATTATAATTGGGACAGTCAAATAATAGATAAACAATGTACAATAAAATAGTATTGTGACTTTATATTCAGATGTAAGATGTAATCATTCAAGTTGGTTCAAACTGTACTCGGTTTGCAAATTTGATTAAAACCAGTTAAGTAGCATATGAGTCCATCGACAAACAACATGAAGCGTAATTTATGTATATTAAGATATGTTTACAATGAAAGCGTAAATCGGCATACAAACAAATCACAATGTCTGCCTATTTCTCCGAACGCAAACATAACCTCGCACTTCAACTTGGCAGACATATTGCTTACACCTGCGTGCCAGTCACACTGTCAGAACATATTGCTTTGCGCCAGATTTGGCTGTCTAAATGTTAAACTACGAGACATGTTATAACATGTTTTTTTTAAAACGACTATTCAATAAGTATCTCATCTGGCGAACTGGCTCTCACTATGCTGTTTAGTGGTTTTTGTAAACAAGACCAATGATTTGAAAAAAACAACTACAGAGTTTCTTGCTCTTCTCTGTAGAGCAGCATTCCGAACCAGTGGTAGTTTCAGGTTATGGGAGATGAAAAGAGATGGATGGATTGTTAGAATGAGGAATTGTGTATGAAAGGTGTGACTGTAGTAGGCTTCACACACGGTGGGCCGACGACCTGGTTAAGGTCGCCGGAAAAAGATGAATGTGGGTGGCTCAGGACCGGCCTTCGTGGAAATCCTTGGGGGATGCCCATGTCCAGTCTTTTGGCTAAAATGGTGATGATGATGTAAATATGTGTATTTTTTTCCCAAATATTTCCCCATAAAGCCATTGTTATTTCACACCGGTCGTTTTACTCCCCAGATGGAACATTTGAGGCTAATTAGAACGATTCATTACGCGAGGCTGGCTCATTTCACGCGACAGTGACTCCTTGTCGTTACGTATTCATGTAAGCGTTCTTGCAGAAAAGAGAAAGATTTTTCTGTCTCGTCGCCTCGCTGACATTTTGAAGGATACGATTATATCTAATTTTATTTTCGTTTTAATGTACTATAATGTATCTACCTGCGAATACGTGTGTCACCAACCCATATCATTCCGAGGGTGTCGTAAGAGGCGACTAAGGGAACGCAAGAGGCAAATCACCTAGCCGCAAGAGAAGGAAAACTTGACACAAACCCTATGCCAACCCGTCGTGCCAACGTGGCACAGTAGGCTAATTTCCCTCCATGAATTTGGAGGAGGCCCGTCTCAGTAGTGGGTCATTAATGGGCTGAAACGAACGAACGAATGTATCTTAGTATCACGTATAATGTTTGGACGTAGCGGATTTCGAATACATAGTGTCTCAACCCCATTTCAACCCGAGGGTCTCGTGCGAGCCGACAAAAGGAAATGACAAGGCCGAGTAGCTACCAAAGGTGAAGATTTATTTTTATACGAAACCTTGCACTATAACCTGTACCGCGGGGGCAGTTTACAAACATGAAATTCACGAATACAACTGACACCCAGACTCAGAGCAAGTGCCTCTGGTTTACACAAAGACACTTGCCCAGCCCCGGAATCGATCCCAGGACCCCGTGATCTTAAGGCGCATCCAACACCTATACCAAGAAGTCAGTCTGCCAACCCGCCAAGCCAG
Organism: Clostera curtula; assembly: GCA_905475355.2. Classification (NCBI taxonomy): domain Eukaryota; kingdom Metazoa; phylum Arthropoda; class Insecta; order Lepidoptera; family Notodontidae; genus Clostera; species Clostera curtula. The sequence goes on along the minus strand of FR997808.1, from coordinate 15,135,050 downwards.
CGTGGCGGTGAAGGTTCGACTCATTTATGTACTGAAACGACGAGTTACACTAAAGCTTCAGTACAGCCCTCAACCGACGTTAGTTAGTAGTTAAAAAGGGTCGTCACCAACTGTGTATATGGCGGCCGGCCAAATGCCGCTTTGCTCTGTACGTTTTGGTAACGAAACGACTGACTTTACAGAATAACTATATATAAATATGTGAAGCAGCTTTTTTACGAAAATCCGTAGTAACGTATTGAAATTAAATATTTTTATCGCGTGTATATTTCTTGCCCCACGTTTCGAATGCTTTGCAGCAGTCGTAGTCAGCGGAGAGGCTAGATGACACTTGTCTTTAAAAATACAAAGAAACTGTTAAATATGTAGATTTAACTGTAATTTCGTCTATAATTTAGTTTTATTGATAACGTTCCCTGTGCACGCAGAAATCGCTCACGGTATCCAGAGGTCTTGATAAGAGCAACAATCCTTTTTTATAAAATTTGGATTTTTTTTAAATCTCTTTATCTTGACAATGATTTGTGGTCTATCAATCTGATTGTATTTGTTGAATGTGTGCCCATAAATATGTGCATCTGTTTTTCATGTCAGCTTTAAGTAATACCGACACTTTGATTGCCTAAGGTTACACGTTTTTACCACAAGATCTCTATAGTAATTGCTTCACAAAAACACTGAATTCGAATTTGAAATGGATGACAACATAACGGTGCTAATAAACGCAAACAAAATCTATTCTTCTGTACAAATGTCTTCGTCAAGGCCTACACACTGATGAGGAGCTTTCATAAACAGTTCGCTCATTTGTGGAATAAGAACATGTCCGTCGGTAATGTTCACGAGTTTCCCGACTAAAAAACCCTCAAACACATCAGTCAACGTCAGACGCCGCCGATAAAAAGCCTCTGACCGCCCAAATAAGATGAAAATCTATTTGTAATAAGCTCAGTCCACGACGGAGATCCAATTTGCGATAGTATAGGTACGCGTGTCTAATAAAATACGAAATCCTTTGAGAAAAAGAAGGACCCGGCTACGCTGATTGTAACGCGATTAATTTTTGTCGCGTCTTTTGTTGGTATTTTCTCTTCGGCGTTGGGCGTTTTGGGGATCTATCGGCTTTTGTTAATAACTAGAATCCATTTGCACCTTTTTGTTGGAGTTATGAGACGCATGAAAAGATAGTGGGGTCAGGGTGCAACTTACTAGACCTGTCACGGTGTTCCTGGACTGGGAGTATGCCCCCGGGGATTAACGATTCCGTTTCATCCTGAGGGTGCCTTATGAGCTGACTAATTGAAATAACAAGGTAGAAGGAAATCTTGATACAAAACCCCGCGCTGACCAGTCTGGTCAGCGTTGTACAGTAGGGGGATTGATAATATTTTTATATCTTAAATATTGTATTATCATTATTTTAAGTGTCTATTTTAAAGTCACACTACACATAGAATTTACTTATTTCAAGTTTTCTGTCAAAGACCAACCAACAGATTCAATAAAATTTCCATGAGACAATCTAAGAAAATTTAAAAATATATTTATAAATAAAAATAAATTGCTATAAAAAACAATCATTTATTAACAAATGACGGAGTTATGCATACAAAAACAGAACATTCAGTCAAATTGAAAACCCCTTTCTTTTTTGAAGTCGGTAAAAAAATATGTCAAACTGACATGAAAACCAAATGAAAAATCTAAAATCTAGTCTCTCTCGTGACTTCAACTGCTGATTACATTCTAATCTTGAGAAATAAATAATGTAAAATTCACGCGATAATTTCGTCATAATGTGTTTCAATTACACGTTGTAATAACCTAAATCGTCTTATTAAACAAATCGTCGTACTAACCAACAATGTTGAATAATAATCTTAATAAGGGATAACATTTTAATAGTACGCGCACTAAATATGTTTGCTTTAGTTCCAGAATTGTTTGAGAATGTGGTATTGGATTATGATAGCGTACACAATTTTAGTATCTAAGGAACACCGGTTAATGCCTTCAGGCTTTATAATCTTAGCTTTAAACTTTATACAAATATGTTATCCAGAAATAGCAAATCAAGATAATTTCCCAGAATTTCACAAACAATTTGGAAATTTATGTTTTGAATTATAATATTTGTTAGACGAAAACCTGTTTATTATCTAAAGCCCAATAAGGCATATCTACGTATAATTTTAAATTACTATATATTAATGCAGGCAGTGTATTTATTCTGGGACTTTTAAAAAATAAGTTAAATTAAGTCTTTATTTATTAAAATAAACTCTTTGTAATAACAAAATAACCACATTTTACTAAATGCGTAAGTATGTAAACATAGCACACACAAAGACCAAAACAACGTTTTTTTTTTTTTCTGTCTGTCTGTCTGTACGTTTGTTCCGGCTAATCTCTGGAACGGCTGGACGGGGACTTTCACTGATAGGTAGCTAATGATATAAGCAGTAATTTAAGCTACAATTCGCCACAATTTGAATTTGTGAATGTTTTGTCTGGGATACCAAACATTGCCTGTTATGTGTATTGCTTGTTTTTGAAATGTATAATCTATTTCCACCACAGTACATTTTATCATCATCATCATCATCATTTCAGCCAAAGGACGTCCACTGCTGGACATAGGCCTCCCCCAAGGATTTCCACAAAGGCCGGTCCTGGGCCGCCCGCATCCACTGCTTTCCGGCGATCTTAACCAGGTCGTCGGTCCACCGTGTGGGAGGCCTACCAGCACTGCGCCTTCCGGAACGCGGTCGCCACTCGAGGACTTTTCTGCCCCATCGGGCGTCGGTCCTGCGAGCTATGTGCCCTGCCCACTGCCACTTAAGTTTGGCAATCCGGTGGGCTATGTCGGTGACCCTGGTTTTCCTGCGTATCTCCTCATTTCTGATTCGATCACGCAGGGAAACTCCGAGCATAGCCCTCTCCATTGCCCTTTGGGTGACTTTGAGCCTTCTGATGGAGCCCATAGTGAGCGACCACGTCTCTGTTCCATATGTCATCACTGGCAACACACATTGGTTGAAGACTTTTGTCTTCAGACACTGCGGTATTGTGGACGAAAAGATCTTTCGCAGCTTCCCGAACGCTGCCCAGCCGAGTTGGATCCGACGATTGACCTCTTTCTCGAAGTTGGACTTACCTAACTGGACAGTGTGTCCCAGGTAAATGTAATGGTCAACAACTTCGAGGGTAGAACCTCCGATGTTAACAGGAGTGGCTTGAACATGGATATTAGACATGATCTTCGTCTTCTCCATGTTCATCTTAAGGCCGACTCGTTCGGAGGCTCCACAGAGGCCATCGAGCATCGTAGTGAGGCCCTCCATGGTCTCAGCCATTACGACTATGTCGTCAGCGAATCGAAGGTGAGTGATGTACTCGCCGTTCACGTTAATGCCCAGCCCTTTCCAGTCCAGAACCTTGAAAACATCTTCCAGTGCAGCGGAGAACAGTTTCGGAGAGATAACGTCTCCCTGTCTAACACCTCGCTGCAACTGGATCGGTTTCGAGGTCTGGTCCTGGAGTCGGACTGACATGGTGGCGTTTTCATACAAGCACTTCAACACTTCGATGTACCGATAGTCGACTTGGCACCTCTGGAGAGCCTGCAATACTGCCCACGTCTCGATCGAATCGAAGGCTTTCTCGTAGTCCACGAACGCCAGACAAAGTGGCAGGTTATACTCCTCGGTCTTCTGTATAACCTGCCGTAGCGTTAAAATATGGTCTACGGTACTGAAGCCTTTTCGGAAACCGGCTTGTTCGGGAGGCTGGGAATCGTCAAGCCTGCACGCGAGTCGATTCGTGATGACCCTCGAGAACAACTTGTAGACATGGCTCAGAAGTGAGATGGGTCTGTAGTTCTTCAATAAGGTGTTATCTCCCTTCTTGAAGAACAGCACCACCACACTTCTGTTCCATGCCTTTGGCGTTCGTCCTTCGAGTATGACGGAATTGAATAACTTCTGAAGGGCCCTAAGGATCGGTTCTCCACCCGCCTTCAGAAGTTCTGCGGTAATTCCGTCATCACCCGCCGCCTTGTTGTTTTTAAGTTGCTCGAGAGCCATCCCGATCTCACACAGGCTGACATCCGGGAGGTCTTCTGTGTAGTGCCGGGTTAATCTAGCTCGTGGGTCGTCTGCTAGATTTATGACGGGTTCCTGTGTAGACTTGTACAGTTGTCCATAGAAACTCTCGACCTCACCCAAAATCTCGGACTTCGACGTGACGATCCTGCCGTCATCAGTCTTCAGCCTGACGAGCTGGCTTTGCCCAATAGACAGATCCCTGGCAAAAACCTTGGAGCCCCTGTTACGTTCAATAGCCTCTTCAACACGATTCGTGTTGAATCGGCGTATATCACGCTTCAGGGACTTTGATATCTGTCTATTGAGCATCCGAAGCTGCGTCGCATCATCTGTAGACTGCAGAACCATTTTCCGTCGCTCGTCCATGAGATTTAGGGTGAGGTCCGAGAGCTTTTTGGCCGTTTTCAGGCGTTGGGTCTCACAGAACTTCGACCCAACTTTGCGGACAGTCTCCACGAACCCGTCATTATAATCGTCCACGTCAACGCCTAGGCTTATAAAGCGGTTTTGCAGTTCGAGCTGAAAGCTCTCCGGGTTTTGAATTTGAACTGGCACGGGACGCAGCGTAGACCTCACCAGGCGCGACCTTTCAAGCTTAACGTCGATATTCAATGTGCCTCGTACTAAGCGGTGATCGCTTCCGGTTTTGACCATATTGATCACGGAGACATCATTGAATATGTGCTTTTCCGTCGACATGATGAAGTCTATCTCGTTTTTTGTGGTGCCATCCGGACTCAACCAGGTCCATTTCCTCTGTTCTGGTTTTTTGTAAAAGGAATTCATCATATAGAGTCCCTCCTTCTCCAGAAAACCAGCCAAAGTCTGGCCCCGTTGGTTCCGGTGTCCAAACCCAAATTGCCCCACTTGCAGCTCATCTCCGCTCCGCTTGCCCAGTTTCGCGTTAAAATCCCCCATGACAACGGTGTAGTGCGTTCTAGAGCCATGTATGGCCGAGGAAATGTCCTCATACATTGTCTCCACCGCTTCGTCGGGGTGTGCCGAGGTCGGTGCGTATACCTGTATGACCTTCAGCGAATAACGCTTGGTTATTCTGAGTATAAGGTACGCCACCCTGGTCGACACACTCTCGATTTTAACAACGTTGTTCACAAGGGACTTGTGGACGATAAACCCAACACCACCTTGGGACTGTTGGTCGCCCTCCCGGAAGTAGAGCAAGTTGCCGGATTTGAGGGTTATCGTGTCCTCTCCCTCTCTTCGGACTTCAGACAACCCCACTATATCCCATCGCAACTTGCTCAACTCTTCCTCGAGTTCTACGATCTTCTCGTCAGTCCGCAGTGTCCGTGTGTTATATGTTGCCAGGTGCAGCCGTCGTTTTTTGTGGTAGCCGGATCTCTGCCGGAGATTGTTCGCACCCCCTGCCCCACCGTTACCTTGGCTGCTACCGTGGCCGAAGGAATAGTGGGGCTGCCGGGGACTGGGGGCCGTTTTCCTGTTTGTATCCATTCATTTATGGGGGGGGTTTGCCATAATCGCCACGCTTGGCAGGCGGGTTGGCGATCGCAGTGATGGATGGTGTGTTTTGAACAGAGCGTCGCTGCTGCCCAACGTCTGTTGTCCCTTAGTCGCCTTCTACGACACCCACGGGAAGATATGGGGTGGTAGTATTCTTACTCCGCTACCACACAGATTTTATAGTTATACATTAGTTATATTTTAGATTTTATAGTACATTTTATAGTTGTAATATAAGTTTCTTTTTCTAGATTATTTTTAGGTAATTTCAGGAGGCTCCAGAAAGTAGCCTTTTCCTTTAACTTAGCCTCCAAATGGGGTTGGAACGTGCAAAAAAACAGGACCCACCGCACAAGGAATAGTAATAACGGTATTTCTTGCCATCCTTTTGGGAGACTTTTCATGGCAACATTTATTCCATTGACGTGACTTGGTGGCTAATGTGTTTGGTAAACATCGTGATCTTCGGTAAATAATGGGAAATGTAAATGGAACGATTTCAGTCAACTGTAAACGTTATACAGGGTTACGAAGTAACATATCTTTCCTGAGTATTTTACCTGCCTGCTCCAGAAGACCGCATGGAGACGGTGTCCGTGTGATGACGGATTTAGAACATGGCGTCACCACCCCAATTCCATCCTGAGGCGGTATAAGAGCCGACAAAAGTAAGACAATAACCTAGCCGCAAGAGATGGGACACTTGATACCAAAGCCAAGCCATCCCGTTTTGCCAGCGTGGCACAGTAGGCTAATTTCCCTGCATGAATTTGGAGAAAACCCGACCCAGTAGTGGGTCATTTATAGGCTAAAACGATGACGATTACTACTACTACTAGTCAGTCCATAAAGTGAGTCGGGCCACATAGTCGTGGGTTGGACTAAGGCGAGAGTGGAGCAGCTCAGAGCCAGGACGGAGTTTTGCTTCCGGTGCCTTGAGAGCGGCCACCTTGGGGCCCAATGCCCCAACACGGACGAGCGGAGTGCCCGCTGCTACAGATGCAGCGGACTGGGGCACACGGCAAAGCTCTGCGACGCCCCTGAGGTGAAGTGCCCTCTGTGTGCTGATAGGGGTCTGCCCGCGGCGCACAGACTGGGGCACAGGGAATGCTCCCAAGCGAAGAGGGGCCAGTCTAGTCCTCCCGACGCGGCGAGGCGGTCCAGGGCGGCGGCAATAAGCTGCCGCCCATGGAGACCGAGAACACGCCAGGTGAGCAGGCAGCTCAGCGGCCGGACCCGGAACGTAACCGAGTCCCGGCCGCGGCCGCCGAGTCATAGGCCGAGTCCGGCCGGGTCCCGGGGCAGGGCACGGGGATGCCCTCGCCCTACACGGGATCTGAGAAGATGCGACGTCCTGTTCGGGTCCTCACGGCAGGACGTCGAGTGCTCGTAGGCGCCGGAGTAGAGGAGGTGGGCCTCCTTGTCTGCGGCGGCGTGGTACTGTGTACAGATCCCACAATGCCGCAACAGGACGCGAGTTGGAGCACCCCGGGGAGGTTTAGTGGGTATGCCCCTGGGGGAGAGTCCCACACGCCCCCCCTCGGCCATCCCCGTGGCTGACCTAGTAATAAAGGATTTTACCCCGGGCGAACAAAAAAAAAAAGGATTTGTATCAAGTTTTCCTTCTCATACGGCTAGGCGGTCTGCCACTTGTGCCCCTTCAGTCGCCTCATATGACACCCTCGGGATAGTGTGGGCTGGTGACATTGTGTATTCTAAATTCGTCACCACACGGAAAACTAGTATTAGTAGTAACAGTAAAATTATTGACATTTGATATGCAGTGTATATAAAAATGTAAGTTAAAGCAGATAAAAGCAAATCTAAGGGTCTGATACATTTGTTCTATGAGATTTTTGTGATAAGAGTTTTGTGATAAAACGTAAATAAAGTTCCTTTTAAGTTGAGTTTGTACAGTCAAATTTGAGTTAACCTTCTGCAAAATTTGTATCTGTACAGTGACTGCAAACTTTTACGAAAATAATGTAGTATTTTTTTGCTTAAAACATGACTGTAGCTTAATAATAGCATAAAAATAGTAATTTCCAGCAAATGTCGCCTTGCGCTACGCTGCGCCAAATAGCTGTATCCACTGCAGCTTGGTAAACAATTAAAGTTTGTGGAGTTAATAAAAAGCTAAATAGCCACTGGACGGTCATCGCATTGGACTATTTTGTAAGGTTAAAATGTAACTGGGCAATTAAAGGTAATGGAGTTGGATTGGTTGTTGGTAAGCGCATAACTAAACAACGCCTGGACCAATTTGGCCAACTCTTGTTTTGAAATGTTAGTTGAAGTTCAAAGATGGTTCTTACGGCGAGAAAAAATCGAATAATTGCCGGAAAAACCCTAAATACTGCCCATTTCTTTTTCCCATACAAACGTTTTCTAACTAAAACGTAAAGTCGGCCCGTCCCGGCTTCGCACGGGTGCGATGTTACCCGCTAGTGACGCTAGCTAGTGACGCCGCGGGGTGAAGCTGGTTAACTAAAAAATAACAAAACAGAATACGTTAGTCGAAACTACTTTTGTGGAACCTTTTTATTAGGGTTAATCATGGTTCCGCGTGGATCGGGTGCCACTTCATCCGGCGGCTGACGGAGGCACGTGCAATGTCCCGTACGTGCCTCCCGGTGGGTTGGGAAGCGGCCAGAGCTCCCCATCAAAGCGTGGAGCGCCATCACGGAGCATGCTGCCTATTGGGGAGTGAAACCCGTGGCCCTGTTACGCGCAGTTGAGGGACACCGTTGGTTTTAGGGGGTAGATTGGGGCGCAATCATCATCTTTTCGCGCCTTGGAGTGCCACATAACCCGGCTGGCATTTAGCGGACGGGTATCCATGAGAATTAATAACGTAAGAGCGGGTTAATCATGGTGATACAGTCAGGACCCACGGGTGAGTTAACGTGGTACGGTAGACTGGAGCATGTCTAGGGGATAGGAAGCGCTCCCTGCAAATCGCGCAGCGTGAAGTTGACACCACATGCCACGCAATAGACCTCCACTGGTTGATGTAGATGGTTCATCAAGTATTTTACCCTAGAAAAGGGGAAATTATATTGAATGACTTCTATAAATCTATTCTACCTATATATTACGTATTAAGAATACACAATTCCACCAACCCATGCGTCCTGAGAGTGTCGTTAGAGGCCACTACAGCTAGGCAGACTACCTAACTGCAAGAAAGCCTTTTTTTTTTGTGCCAACCCGTCTTGCCAGCGTGGCACAGTAGGATAATTTCCCTCCATGAAGTTGGAGGAGGCCCGACTCAGTAGTAGGTAATTTATGGAAATGATAAATGATAATGACTCCAACTATTAAGTGTGACGCTCAAGCATTGCGTCTGAGGTCGGAGATAAGACGGCAATGGCTACAATACCGGTAGTGACAACTTCAAATAAATATTAAAGTAGATGATGTTGATGAGTTCTGAAATATAGCCCATTAATAAAACTAAGATACAAACATAAACCGAAACCCGGATGTTCTTAGCTAACGGTATAGTGGTCAAGATTCATTAGACAGTGCTGAGCACTAAGCTTTCCAGACGATTATGAGGTCTTAAGGATAGTCTTGCGAGCAATCCTTTGATTAATGTTACAGGCATTTTAGCTCCAGCCCATGGCTTCGCCCTTGTTTTTACTACTTGCACATAAACGACCCACTACTACATGGAGGCGTTTTTGAACTACATGGAGGCGTTTTTGAACTACATGGAGGGTAATAAACGCTGGTCGCCGGGTTGGCATGGGGTTACGTATTAAGATTTTATTCTCCTGCGGCTAGGTTTCGTACGACACACTCAGGATGAAATAGCGTAGCGACAATTAGTATTCTTAATCCATCACCAAACGGAATCATCACTATCATTATCACTACATAGTATATAAAAATTAAATTAAAAATTTAAATAAACCCCCGACACGATGACCTAAGTATCCTTTAAAAAGTAATTTTAATTTTCTGCTTTTTATAGGTACACGCTACGCTTATTATGATGTAAATGTTGTTAAGTTGTTAATACATAGATTCTTGTCGCATCCTCATTTGCTCCCCACCACATATATTTGCAGATATTGGGTATTTGAAGCCCCCCCCCCCCCTTTTTACCCCATTTTGTAATGCGCACGTGATGCGCTTTCATTTGAGACCCCACTCGATTATATTTGCAGACATTTGGTTAGTCTTCCCCACTTTCACCCCTCATAACTTTTAAACGACCCAACCGATTTTCATCAAACATGTCTAAGAACACTTGCCCGTAACTCACCTGTCATACAAAAAAAACTGTATTGAAATCGCTTCATCCATCCGCGACCTACGGTGCCACAGACAGACAGACAGACACGTCAAACTTATAACACCCCTCTTTTTGCGTCGGGGGTTAAAAATAAAGTCGCTGTCGTCTGTCCGTCCGGACATGTTATGTATTTCTATGTATGTTTAAATCTTTAAAACTACGCAACGGATTTCGAAGCGGTTTCTTTTAATACATAATATAGTGATTGAAGAGTAAGGTTTATATTATATGTACAATACATCCATAATATTTTAGAGAAACACGGATAAATTTAGAGGTGCATCATTGCACCCGTGCGAAGCCGGGGCGGGTCGCTAGTTACTTCATAAAGATCTTCCAGCATTCAAAAGCACTCTCGAGATGCTTTATGAAAAACGCGCAATAAAAACGCCATTCCAAGATAGCCCAGCCCGTCTAGAGGCATCTTATCAGAATCAGCATCTTGCGAAATTCCGTTCCACTTTTTAGGTATAATCCTTTAAAAAAGTCGGAAACCCATTTAATATCAAAGCCACAAGTTTTCGGCCCCTGTACTAATTCAATTTAAAAGTTTGGAACAGGTTTTGCTGAGTAAACCTGATTTAATTTAGGGAGTCAAAAACATTTTTGCTCATTTCTAGTAAAAAGGTCCTTGACTTGCCGTTGCTTGACCTTAGCTGTAGATAATGACATCATCATCATGCCATTTCTGTAGATCGACAATTAAGTAAGTCTCAAAAAGACGTAACCGCCATAAATGTAACCTGTGTCATGGAGGCTGTTTTAACATTTAAGCCACAAACACAAATGACACCCAGACACAGACACAAGTGCCTTTTTACGCAAAGACAATTTCACTACCCTGGAATCGAAGTGGGGACTGGTGATCTAAAAGCGCCATTTCCAACCCTTAAACCAAGAAGGCAGTTCGAGAGTAAGTACACAGATGGGAGTTCACGGGCGCGAGAACATGGTGAAATGCGCCCGGGTTATCCAGTAAATCCTGCCACAATTGTTCCGGTCTCAAGCCAAACTACCTGCAGGAACTTCGTTAGCTTCTCAAGATAGTTTGTGGCTAATACAGAACCCTGTACTAACGTGTCTGGCCAGCGTGGCACATTAGGCTTTTTCTTCTCCGTGGAGATACAGTCAGGGGCCACGGGCAGCAAGCGCGGGAAAGTACACCCCTGGGACGTTTAGTGGGTATGCCTCCGTCTCCTAACAGGCGTGGAAGGGACTCCCAGACACCCCCTGTTGGCCATCCCCAGGCGGGGATAGTCCATAAAGGATTTTACCACGGGTCAAATAAATAAATAAATAACCTTGGACATTTCACACAACGCCATCTCGTCCCAAGCTAAGCAACTTAATGCTTGTGTTATGGTAACGAGATGGATGATGAACTATTTAGATACATTTTTTTTTGTAAATACATACATATTATAGATAGAAATCGACACCCAGACTCCGAGTCAGTGCCTCTGGTTTAGACAAAGACACTTGCCCGACCCCGGAATCGAACCCGGAACCCGTTGATCCAAAGGCGGCACATCTAACCACTAGACCAACGAGGCAAATGTAAAACAAAAGGCATCTTTTTTTCGAAATAATTGGAGGTCTGGTTCAGCAATGGGTCATTTATGGGTTGAGATAACTACAATGATGAGATGATCATGATGACGAAGAATATCTTCTCTCCACACAAGAGGCGTTGTTAGACGTTACAAAGATAAACACACCAGCTTGTGGTAGGTCTGTGCATCGAGTTATACCACTGGGGAAATTTCCAGTAGTTTGAAAGTTTCAAATATTATTCATGTAAACAGACAGTGATTTTGTTTGATGGCCAAAGTTTGTTGACTTTAGTTGTGTGGTTGCTGGGACAATTGTAGGGACGGATTTAGAAGACACACATTCAACATTTCGATCTATCTTGACTACTACAGGAACTTAACGGACTGCCTTTGTACTACAGGAACTTAACGTTGGTCCAGAGGTTGGATGCGCCGTCTTTGGATCACGGGGCCCCGGGTTCGATTCCGGGGTCGGGCAAGTGTCTATATGTAAACCAGAGGCACTTGCTCTGAGTCTGGGTCAAAGTCAAAATCAAATAATTTATTTTGCATAGGACACAATGGACACTTACAAATTGACAACATACTAAAAAAATTATACAAAGCAAAGTAATATATTTCAGTTTACCACCAGTTCGGAACGCCACCACTGCTGAGAAGAACAAGCAAGAAACTCGGGCTTGTCATTATTTTCTTTTTTATTACTATGCGAGTGTCTTTTCATCATCATAAGCAGGCCCCACGCTTTGATGTGGAGTTCTGGACGCTCCCCAACCCACCGAGAGGCACTCGAAGGACATTGCACGTGCCCCCGACAGGCGGCGGTAAATGTGGCACGACTGCAGGGCAACTCTGGGGACAGAGGAGTCCCCGGAGCCCGAACCCGTTACGTTGGGTGATGTTGAGCCGGATCTTGACGGCACACAAGCCACCTCACTACGGCAAGATAGCAGCACAGTGACCCATATAGCCTGCCCAGGGTCCACCGACAGTCGGTGACCTTAATGGTCGTCCGTTCAGAAACGCCCCACGCTGCGCATTTCCATGCGTGATCGCAGTTCCATTCCTGTTATTTAATTTTACTATTAATTATACAGCAATTTAGTACACCGGTTGTCTGTATTAGAATTTAAATGTGCCCTTAATTACCCTTAATTGCTTTTGGGAATAATGAATTTTGTGAACAAGGTTCAAGTGCAAATGTTGTTGTTATTTAATTCGTATCAAAACATGCCTTATTGGTCTAGGGTCGGTTGCTCTGAGTCTGAATGTCAATTTTGTTCGTGAATTACATGATAACGAGGCCCCGCGATACAGGTTATAAATGCAAATGGGACTTTGTTAGAAAAGTATATAAGGGTGAATACATGTAGTACATGAACATTAATTGTTCATGTACTACATGTATTTGTCATAATTGTTTAATTTATTGCACACCGCTACCTACCGCTGTAACGTGCACAACCCCTATCCATCCAAAGGTTGTCTGGAAGAAATCGCCTAGTGCGATAAGACCGCCCATTGTACATTTCTTTGTTATTTAAATCTAATGCTATGTTAACCTTTTATATTATTGGTGTACAATAAAGAGTATTCTATTCTATTCTAAGCGCCGACCAAATGATAAAACTAGGCAAATAACCTAGAATTAAGAAAAGAAAAACTTGATAGTAAACACTGTGCCAAAATGGCACAGTAGGCTAATTACCCTCCATATAATTGGAGGAGGACCGACTCAGTAGTGGGTCATTTATGGGCTGAATAATAGTTATAGTGGTAGTATACATATCTATCAAAAACTCTGGCATTTATTTGTTGATCACAATTTTAGAAATATCTACAACATTAATATACAACTGACACATAGGAATATAACAAGTATCTGATTTTGAACGACTTGGCTGCTTGGCCACTTACCATCAGGTGGGCCGCTAGCTCGTTTGCCACCAACGGCTATAAAAAAAAAAACAATTTTATTTTGTCGCGACCCCAGAATCGAACTAATGTCTCCTGTTTCAAGTCGTAGGTTTCCTAGCTAATTGCCTATCTAGTTATTTTACCTACCTCAAACGATATCCTCAAGATCTTCTGGGTTATTGACTGATTATGCAGCCACCACACGAACACAAATATCATTCTTAACACACATTCTTAACCCACATCAATATTTTGAGCATAGACTACAACATCAATTGCGCATTCAATTTTTGTATTCATGAGAAAACTTGAGAGCTCCTCTTTACATCAAACAAGAAGGTTTTGTATCTCTGTCTCATCGATGTATTTTATTTTTATTAACTACTAGCTTGATCCTTGGGGGAGGCCTATGTCCGGTGTCCTATGTCGGACGTCTTTTGGTTGAAATTATGATAACTACTAGCTGACTCCCGCGGGTAGCGCCGCGGGCGAAGCTAGTCTAAAAAAGCTTTTGTTACTCCTTATATCATCAGCTACCTATCAATGAAAGTCCCGTCAAAATCGGTCCAGCCGATCGCAGACATTAGCCAGAAAAGACAGTCATTTTTTTTAAAAAAATATGTTATTTTGTTACAATTATGTACTGTGTATACATACTTGCGCATTTAGTAGTGGTTATTTCATTATTACAAACAGACACTCCAATTTTATTTATTTGTATAGATGAAACTTGTTCTGCTGCTAAGTCGGGCCTCCTCCAGTTACATGGAGGGTAATTAGAATATTAATAAATAATAATTAACCTAGTGTGCCACGCTGGCACGCAGGCACGCTGGCCTTTCGTATCAACTTTTCCTTCTCTTGCAGCTAGGTTATCGGCTTTATCATTTCGTTTTGTCGGCTTTATGATACCCTCAGAATGGAATGGAGGAACACGATATAATCTAAATCCGTCACCAAACGCTATTTCTTGTTTAATCGAGTAGGTACTACCAGTACTCAACAGTAGCCCATAGATGAGTCTACTGTTGAGTCGGGCCTCCTCTATTTACATGGAGGGTAATTAGCCTACTATCTTACGCTAGCTACATGGGTTGGCACGATTGCGTATGAATTTTCCTTCTATTGCGGCTATTTTTGGCTTTGTCATTTCCTTCTATCGGCTCTTACGACACCCTCAGCATCGAATTGGCCATAGTATTTAAACTACTCTACATGTAATTAAATGAGGCTCAGTTGATTGAAATGATGAACTTGAGGTAATTACTGCGATGAAGATCCATGTCACAACAACAAAAGCTTCATTTCACAATTTAAAGGACCAGATTATGCACTATTTGCTGAGAAGTCTGCTTCTTTACGCACACCAAAACAAACCTTCGAGTCCTCAAAACATAAACTTTTGATGTCATCTCTCCTATTTTACACGACAGTAACACAATCAAAATGTACCCCAGGGTTTGGCTTTAAAGTCTGAATTTAATAAAAGACACCAAAGGAATTCCAAATGAAAAAGCACCCGTTTTGTATACGTAACCCCTCTCTCTCAGATCTCATGAATAAGACAAGAAGGTCGCTAGTTTCACTGGGAATTGAGATGAGTATATCATTTATGATAATTTTTCAGCATTCAAGATTTTTCGAGGACGCTTTTGTGTTTAATATATTTTGAACATCACCCTAAGTGAGTGATATATGAATGTGTTTTTATATAGAGTTTTTATGCATCGGTTTTGTGCTTTTGTCAGTTTAGTAGCTATTTGTTATATTGTATTAAACATAGTTCAAGTTTATTAAAATACAATGATATTTTATATTATGCGAAGAAATTTATTACCTTTATCAGGTACAAACTGTACCTCGAGGCTTGTTTACAAACATGTCATTCTCAAACATAAATGACACCCAAGCTCTGAGCAAGTGCCTCTGGTTTACACAATGATACTTGTCCGACCCCGGAATCGAAGCAGAGACCCGTGATTAAAAGACGGTCCATCCAACCCCATGACCAACAAGGCAGTATGTATTTTGATTTATGGTTACTCATTTTATTTGACACGTGTAATCTAAAATCAAGCAGATTGTTACACGAATAAACTCTATTTCAAGAACAGCTAAATGAGAAAATTAGGCTAATTATTCTACTGGAGGAGGCCCGACTCAACAGTGGATCACCTATGAGACGAGTAGTAGTAATTGTAAATTAGTTCAACCAACCATTATGAAAGCCACAGAGCCGCCATGTTCAGACGATTGATTTAATTCGGGTTTTTTCGTAAACCTCATAAAATCGTAAAATATAAGTTTTTTACAACACATTGCAACTGGTTTAGTAGAAAAAATAAATAAAATAAGATGACAATTACTGTGGTATAAACAAATCTCATAGATACGTGTGAGCATTTACACCCACAAAAAAGAAGCACAGATAAAATCTATAGATTTAAAACTAATAAATATTATAAATCGGGTGCTCGTTTAAAATGCACTCACATTGTACAAACACACACACACACAAGTACTAACTTCGCGTATGCTGACAAACCATAACAAAGCCAACGTTACGTTTCGTTATAATTTAGTTGACTACCAGTATTTGTTCGGAGAAATTGTAGTTTCTCTGCCTCGTTGGTCTAGTGGTTGGATGTGCCGCCTTTGGATCAACGGGTCCCGGGTTCGATTCCCGGGTCGGGCAAGTGTCTTTGTCTAAACCAGAGGCACTGGCTCGGAGTCTGGGTGTCATTTCTATCTATAATATGTATGTATTTACAAAAAAAAATATAAGTAGTTTATCATCCATCTCGTTACCATAACACAAGTATTAAGTTGCTTAGCTTGGGACGAAATGGCGTTGTGTGAAATGTCCAAGGATATTTATATATATTTTATATACACTGTCCATGTGGTGACGGATTTAGTATATCCAGTGTCACCACCGTATTGCGTCCCATCCTGAGGGTACATGACAAACCTGAAATGTAGCGTAAGAGAAGGATTTGATACCTCGGCCCGGAGGTCCGACTGAGCAGTGGGTCATTTATGGGCTGAGTACCTATTTAGTGGGACCAGTAAACATTATGAACATAGCCGTAATTTTTCACGTTACTGACTATATCACCAAGCACAATGTTATCAACCATAAACCACGTAGCAGAGCAAGTACTTCACCAAAAAATAAATCATCATCATCATCACCATTTCAGCCAAAAGACGTCCACTGCTGGACATAGGCCTCCCCCAAGGATCTCCACTGAGGCCGGTCCTGGGCCACCCGCAGCCATAGTTTTCCGGCGACCTTAACTCGGTTGTCGGTCTACCGTGTGAGAGGCCTATCAGCACTGCGCCTTCCGGAACGCGGTCGCCTCTCGAGGACTCTTCTGCCCCATCGGGCGTCGGTCCTGTGAGCTATGTGCCCTGCTGTACTGCCTCTGAATTTCGGCAATCCTGATGCTTCGTTAAACATATTTATAGAATCTGCTAACTTGAGTCGACCCTCCTCCAATTACATGGAGGGTAATTAGCCTGGGTATTAGTGGCGACCGCGTTCCGGAAAGCGCAGTGCTGGTAGGCCCCCCACACGGTGGACCGACGACCTGGTTAAGATCGCCGGAAAGCAGTGGATGCGGGCGGCCCAGGACCGGCCTTTGTGGAAATCCTTGGGGGAGGCCTATGTCCAGCAGTGGACGTCTTTTGGCTGAAATGATGATGATGATGATGATGAATTAGCCTACTGTACCATGCTGGCCAGACAAGTTAGTACATGCACGGGTGGTTACAGCATGTACTTCTCTTAGGGCTCGGTGATCAGTCTTGTTTCATGCTATAGTCCACTCTTATGATAACCGTAGGATATAACGATTATTATAATTGAGTCAGCCCTCGCACATTTTTATACGTTATCTTATATGTGTCATTTTACGCGCGTAGGTTTAAAAATATAACGAGATAGATAAAGAAAATACACTGGGCTGCAAAAGTAAGTATCACACTTTTAAAATTGCAATAACTTAAAAGTACACAAGATATACTTTCGAAATAAAAAGGACTCGAAAAAAAGTTTGTAGAGTTTGCTATAGTTACATAGAAAGCTGATAACATTCTATAAAACGATTTTTATTTTAAACTAGCTGTCCCGGCAAACGGTGTTTTGCCAAATAATTAACCATCCCCCACGCAACCCCATTCCCCGCGCAACCCCCACCCCGCGCAACCCTCTAGGTCTTATGGTTCCAGAGATATCGTGATGACTCAATCTATCTATACAACATTGTTTTGCCATGTAATTAAATAGGGGTTGATCGTAGAGGGGTGAAAATTTTGGGTTGTTTGTATTTTTTTATGCTGAATCTTAAAAAAATAAAAGCAAAAAATTTTCTCAAAAAAATAAACAATTTTTTAACCCCCCCCCCCCCTTAAAATTTAGGGGAATGAAAATAGATGTTGTCCTATTCTCATACCTACCCAATATGCTCACAAAATTTCATCAAAATCGGTCAAACCGTTTCGGAGGAGTTTGGCATCTAAAACTGTGACACAAGAATTTTATATATTAGATTAGATGATTAAAAGTGTAGTACTTAGTATTGCAGGTCAGTGTAATATAAGATGCAAATCAAAACGAAAATCTAAAAAGCAATATTAAAAACTATTTTGCGATAACCATTTGGCCGCCATTCCGTTTTAGCTGTGCAATGAGAAAACCGGTTGGAACAACCCGCAGGGACGCACTATTATGTAAAATACTAGCATTATCTAGAATACTGGTTAACATAAAAATCTATTTCGAGAAACTTCCTGCTCTCGTGTTCTCGATTATGCAACGAGATTAATTAGGTCTTAATTTGTATCTAACGAGATCATAGTGTACTGGGATCTTATGGAAAGCAATTTATCAGTTTATCTCTGCCTCGTTGGTCTAGTGGTTAGATGTGCCGCCTTTGGATCAACGGGTCCCGGGTTCGATTCCGGGGTCGGGCAAGTGTCTTTGTCTAAACCAGAGGCACTGGCTCAGAGTCTGGGTGTCATTTCTATCTATAATATGTATGTTTTTACAAAAAAAATATGTATCAGAGTAGTTTATCATCCATCTCGTTACCATAATACAAGCATTAAGTTGCTTAGCTTGGGACGAGATGGCGTTGTGTGAAATGTCCAATGATATTTATCTCTACTATACTCAAAGGGCAAACTGCCAAACTTAAGTGGCAGTGGGCAGGACCGACGCCCGATGGGACAGCAAAGTCCTCAAGTGGCGACCGCGTTCCGGAAGGCGGAGTGCTGGTAGGCCTCCCACACGGTGGACCGACGACCTGGTTAAGGTCGCCGGAAAGCAGTGGATGCGGGCGGCCCAGGACCGGCCTATGTCCAGTAGTGGACGTCTTTTGGCTGAAATGATGATGATGATACTCAAAGGCAAAAAATATGTTGGAATCACAAGTCTGATGTATAAATGTAATAAATGAAGCAGGGAAAAGCATCTTTCAATCTAGCAAGCACATTTTCCATCTCTAGTGGCTACGTGATCAGCCTTGCAATACATTAGTTGACACTTACGACATCCGTAGTTTAGACTGAGGTGGAGACACACAGTAACTATAGTCTAAGCCCATCACCATACGGATATTGTTATACTACTACTCAGCCCACACATGACCCATTGCTGAGTCGGGCCTCCTCCAATTACATGGAGGGTAATTAGCCTATTGTGCCATGCAGGCCAGATGGGTTGGCACAGGGTTTGGTATCAGTGGAGAAATGGGACCCACAGGGATATAGCGCGGGTCGGGACATAGACGGGGGTTTAGTGGGTAACCAAGGCGCAAATCACCATCACTACCTTGGAGTCCCACATAATTCAGCCGTGACCCCAATGCGGCTGGGTACCCATAAAGGGCTACCGTCTCAAAAAAAAAAAAAAGGTTTGGTATCAAGTTTTCCTTCTCTTGCGGCCAGGGTTTTGTCGGCTCTTACGACACCCTTCAGGATGGAATGGGGTGACGAAACTATGTATTCGAAATGCGTCACCACACAGAATTTTATACGTTATTATTAGCGAGCGGACTGTATAAATTAACTGTGATTCGAAAAATTAAAATTAAGCGATGGTGATAACTAGATGGTAATGTATTAATATTCAATAAAAATATGAAACTAAAACACACGACAAGGCAGACAAAAAAAAGCCAAATGCAAAGTAGTTTCATTTTTAAATATAAAAAAGGCTTTAATAAGTGGATGTTTTCTTAAGTAATTAATAAGTCTTCAACCATATCAAAACAGACTCAACGCACATAGTGCAATATGTGTTATTTTAGGATCAAAATTTAATTGCGCCTGCTCCAAAAACCTGGTACTCTGTTTGTATAGGCCTGCAAGAAGCGCCGGGTAGCCCTTTTCGAAGGTCAACAACCTTAGTTAAACAAAAGGAAACTGACGCATCAATTTGCGAATGTAGCACTTTTAAATAATGTTACAAAAACTGTATAACCATAATGAAAGAATCGTTAGTACTACTGATATAGATCCGATATTATCCGTGTTGTGACGGATTTAGAATACACAATGTCACCAACCCATACCATGCTGAGAGTGCCGCAAGAAAGGAATAACATGACAAAATTTCTGTGCCAAACCTGCTGCCCAGCGTGGCACAGTACCTCGTTGGTCTAGTGGTTAGATGTGCCGCCTTTAGATCAACGGGTCCCGCGTTCGATTCCGGGGTCGGGCAAGTGTCTTTGTCTAAACCAGAGGCACTGGCTCGGAGTCTGGGTGTCATTTCTATCTATAATATGTATGTATTTACAAAAAAAAAAATGTATATAAGTAGTTTATCATCCATCTCGTTACCATAACACAAGCATTAAGTTGCTTAGCTTGGGACGAGATGGCGTTGTGTGAAATGTCCAAGGATATTTATTTATTTATTATATCCATGAACTTGGAGGAGGCTAGACTCAGCAGTGGGTCACTTATGCGCCGATATTCCTGATATAGATACTAACTGCTACATTTCAGGAAAAAAATACACTTTTTTACCTAAAAATGTTGATCACCACCTGCTATAACTAGAGTACATAGAAACCCTGTGGAACTGAGGTTACTTAGCTTGCAGGTTTATCTTAATGATATATAGGTCGTTGATTTCATTGGAATACTAAGTATAGTAAAGAATACACATGTCTTTGCTCTGAGTCTGGGTGTTTTTTTTGTCTACCCTGTCGTTTTTATTTGTTTTAATATATGTATCATCACTACATAGTATAAAACAAGTCGCTGTCGTCTGTCCGTCCCTATGTATGCTTAAATCTTTAAAACTACGCAACGGATTTTGAAGCGATTTATTTTTTATTTTTTAATAGATAGAGTGATCAAGAGGAAGTTTTATATGTAATACATGCATAATTGCACCGTGCGAAGCCGGGGCGGGTCGCTAGTATTATATGTGAAAACTTGTAATTGACCTTCGTTTACTATTTAATGTTTTATGTTTATACTAGCTGTAAGTTTTCTAAATAAATATTTACAAAAATACGTTGTAGTTGATACAAGCAACTTACGCAAAAGTGACTTGTCACTTAAACTATCGATTCGATTGCTGGCGGGTTGCATGCAGCGTTACGCGCTATAACCAATTTTAATGCATTTGCCTATTAAATTTCCTTACAACTATGACATGCAAAACTAATAAAAAAAAAACAATAAACTTACAATTTACTTAAAATCTTATTCACTATCGCTTTGACTATCTTGTCAATTATCTACATCAATAAAATCGATATAGGATTCTGTGGGAAATCTCAGCAGAAGCTCTTTGACTTTTGGAGAGAGAGCCATTATATTTTGTTTCACCATTCGAGGTCTTAGATCGAATATCTGCGTATTATACGATGTAAGTATTCACAAGTGGAAGAACAACCAGCACCGTGGATATCCCCGTATCTCAAGACTAGGGTCCCCTCACAAATCAATCTGGAAAAAGGGAAGGTTCTGCTCAGAGGTTGCAGATGAGTCGCTGATCCTTGCCGATACAAGCGTAGAAGTGTTAATGTGGTTTTTTTTACCAATTACTTGAATACCTTCGACCGTGATGGAAAGCACGGTCGAAGCAAAGATGGTCGAAGCGAGGTCGAAGCGTGATGGAAAGCAGCCCCAGGGTCTAAGATGGAGCAGGCAAATCAAAGAAATGCCCTGTCGGGTACCGGCTCTCACATACACACGACGGAACACAGCAAAACTGCTTGGCTTGGATTAGATGTGAGGGTGGTAGCTAGCCCTGTGTCCACTCACATTCATGCTGAAACTACCACCGGTTCGGAAGACTGCTCTATAGAGAAGAGCCGGCAAGAAACTCTGCAGTTGCTTTTTTTTCTTTTAATATTGAACTTGATAACAAAGCACTAAACAGCATAGTGAGAGCTAGTTCGCAAGATAATAGAAAGTATACTTCAAATATTTCTTAGGCTTCTGAAACGGGAATTACAACATGTGTATATGACGGTGTCTCATTGTGTATATAAAATAAGAACCCTTTGAGGCATTCATATATGAAAAGCTACTTAGTTAAATATCTTTGTACGCACAGAACGTAGTTCAATCTTTGATCGTTTTGAGTCGGATTTTCTTTCACATGAGTTTATTTTTGAGATCACAAAGAGCAACGCCGATAATATTTTTGTATTTAAATTTTTCTTTCAATTTCGTCCGTGTAGTGTTGGATTTAGAATACATAGTGTAACCACCCTTAGATAAACCGTTAGACGCCCGTCTTCGTTAGGACTTCGCAAATTTTATAAGACTTTCTTTTACCGTTATCAAATTTCTCGGGAGATTACACATATGATAACTCTTCGTTGCTGTTCAGAGTTTAATCAAAACTTCCTAAAACTTTACTTCACCGTATTACCTTAAGAACCCGTCTAATCTACAGCACTAACTTATTCCGAACTTGACTCCATACACGAAATCTGATATTAGCTTAACGAAACTTAGTCTTGAGTAAACAGTATTTAGTACTGATTTTCATTGTCAGTTCATTTTTTGAAGTCCGTGTGATGACGGATTTAGAATGCATAGTGTCACCATCCCATTCCATCCTGAGCGTGTCGTAAGAACCGACAAGGCCAAAAATGAAGCGAAGGAAAACTTCCTTCGCTTCATTTTTGGCTATGTAATTACACCGGGAAGCAGTGGATGCGGGCGGCCCAGGACCGGCCTTTGTGGAAATCCTTGGGGGTGGCCTATGTCCAGCAGTGGACGTCTTTTGGCTGAAATGATGATGATGATGATGATGAATTACACCGGGTAATTGGTATAATTACCCGGTATAATTACAAGGCCAAAAAACCTAACTGGAGGAGGGTTGACTCAGTAGTGGGTCATATATCGAAACGGTGCGCAACGCAGTAGAGGAGTGTACCACTTGGGAGCCTAAGAGGCGAGCCCTGGTACCACGAATCGAAGGTGACCTCTCGCTGTCGAGCCTAATGGGACGGATGCTCGACAGCGAGGGGGGCTGGGAAGCCATGGTCTCTATCTGCGAGGAAGTTATGTGAGGAGGTGACTCTACGCCCACCTCCTGCCCCCGCCATAAGTGCCGGAGACGACAGCCTCACTGACTGAGGGTGATCCGAGGCACTCCGGTAGTAGCTTGTCCACGTAGCAACGAGGTGCCGTTGGGGCATCACAGTGAAATGCATTTACGCGAACCTGGGGCACCCCGGCGTGTAGTGTAATGGTATACCGCTGGGGTTTTAGTGGGTAGACGAGTAGGTTCCGGAATCCCACATAATCGCCGGCGACACCCCCGAGGGGTGGTGGTATGCTTAAAGTATTTCCCCAGCGGAACCAAAAAAAGCAAAAGTGGTGGGCGAAAGGGGCAGTTCTGTGTACCTAAATATTATTTTACTACTATGAAGTATGACCGAGAAACAGACGTTTTAATGCAAATATCTCAGTGGTTCACTGTAAACAATTTATTGTTGAATGCAGCTAAGACCAAATGCATTAGGTTTACTACCTCTTACTCAAAAAGTAGCGTTACTAAATTGATATTAAATGACAAAAATTTGGACCTAGAAGAATCTACAAAGTTTTTGGGCATTACTTTAGATTCCAAGTTACAATGGAGGCCCCACATTCATAAACTCGCTGATAAACTTAGTTCAGCAGCTTATGCTGTGAGACAGGTAAGACGGCTCACCGACGTGGATACCGCGAGACTTGTCTACTTTGGTTACTTCCATAGCGTCATGTCATATGGTATTTTGCTTTGGGGCAACGCCGCAGACATTGAAACTGTATTTGTATTACAAAAGCGTGCTGTGCGTTCCATTTACAATCTAGGACCCAAGGAATCACTTAGAAATAAGTTTTGTGATATAGGAATTTTGACTGTGGCATCGCAGTTTATCCTTGCTAATATCTTATTTGTGAGACAGAATATCAGTCAGTATAAGACCAACTGTGATGTCACTACGTCCACTATCCGTACAAGAAATGGGCATAAACTAATGATACCTCACCACAGACTGCAAAAAGCCCATGGATCTTTTGCAGGCCTCGGTGTTCGCCTGTACAATAAAATTCCTGACGCTATTGTAAATCTACCCTTCATAAAGTTCAAAAATTTTGTTAAAACTACACTAATTAATAAAGGGTACTACCGCGTCAACGACTATATGTGTGATAATGATGCCTGGAAGTAACTGTCATTTTGTGCCTGTGCTCTGTTCCTTTGGCCCCTTCAATACTATATCTCATTGGCGAAATATTTTGTACGTAGCATTTAGAAAATGTCATATATTGTACACTGTATGTGTGAGCAATGACGCAATGGAGACCTTTAATCGCGGATTTGTTTTTGTTTCTTTTTTTTTGTTATTGGCTCTGTCAAGGTCTATCCGTCATTCATTGCGTAAACATGTAGCGTGTTTCTCTCATCTTGCGAACTTGCTCTCACTATGCTGTTTAGTGCTTTTTGTAAACGAACAATAATTTAAAAAAAGCAACTACAGAGTTTCTTGCCGGCTCTTCTCTGTAGAGCAGCCTTCCGAACCGGTGGTAGTTTCGGCATGAATGTGAGTGAACATATAGGGATTGTGAGCGATCAGGGGAGATGGAGGGATTGCAGGAATGAGGAGTTGTGTGTGAAAGGTGTGAATGTAGGTATGACGACTGATAGGTGTGTGTGGAGACTACCACCTAGTGTGGGACAGGGGCCGTAAGATGATAATGGTGTTTGTAAATATGACGATTTATAAGAGTTTTGTGATGAAACCTACGTAAATAAAGTTCCTTTTGAGTTTGAGTTTGAGTTTGAGTTTGAGTTTGAGTTTGAGTTTGAGTTTGAGTTTGAATGATCCCAATTATTTTAAATGACTATCATAATAATTTAGTGACGTTTTCCGTGTGGTAGCGGAGTCTGGGTGTCATTTCTATCTATAATACGTATGTATTTACAAAAAAAAATGTATATAAGTAGCTTATCATCCATCTCGTTACCATAACACATAACACAAGCATTAAGTTGCTTAGCTTGGGACGAGATGGCGTTGTGTGAAATGTCCAAGGATATTTATTATTATTTATTATCTTCCCGTGGGTGTCGTAGATGGCGACTAAGCGACAACAGACGTTGGGCAGCAGCGACGTTCTGTTGAACATCGACCATCTGATACTGCGATTGCCAACCCACCTGCCAAGCGGGGCGATTATGGCAAACCCCCCCATATGATGGACGCAAAGAAAAAACCAGCCCCCAGTCCCCGGCAGCCCCGCTATTCCTTCGGCTACGGTGCTAAGAATCCCCGGCTTAGATCCGGTTACCACGGTTGTAACAGTGGACGTCTTTTGGCTGAAATGATGATAATGATGGTGATGATTAATAACGAAACGTGTATTACATAATGTTTCTTTGTGTTTGACGACACGGTTGGCGCAGTGTTTGAGCGATCGACTGCTGCGCAGCATGTCGGGGGTTAGATCCCCGCACGGAATAAAAATTTGTACGACCTACATGTATTTGTTCCGGGTCTGGGTGTTTTCTATCTATAATATGTGTATTTTAAAAAAAAATTATATAAGTCGTTTATTATCCATCTCGTTACCATAGCACAAGCATTAAGTTGCTTAGCTTGGGACGAGATGGCGTTGTGTGAAATATCCAAGGTTATTTATATTTTATACGCTCATTTCTCCAGTTACCATTTAAGTTAACACCATCGTCACCCACTGGTGACCAAAATGTTAAGAAAAAAGTTGCTTATTTATTTCAGAAATTTATCAAAAGTAGATCCTATCTAAATGAATATATAAGAAAATGTATAACATAATCCTTTTTGTAATCGGTTGTAATATTCCAAAGTGATTTAACCTCAAATGTCTTGCGTATACTTATTAATATTCCGGGAGACATCTTTAATTCGTATCGTATGTGCCCCGAATATACTGCGAGTACGTTCCCTTAATGGGATTTCGTTGCGGTATTTTTATGTCTCTGTACCTGGCACTTATGTCATAATTATAATTTACGTGGGTTTACCAGGTAGGCAGTACTGTTGAGGGTGCTTGAAGTTATTTGATTTTGGACCGTATTGTTTTGAGGTTTTTGGTTGAATTTACACCGTGCATATGGTGTTCGTAACAATTGGACTTAAGTACAGTGTAAAATGTTATCGCAATTTCAATCTGTTGGATCAATAATAAAATGATTTAAGTTTAAATAGCAATTAAGTTTCCAATGACATCATCGCTCATGCAGATCAAAGTCACCCACGGGGCGATGGAGAGTCCCTGCGAGATCGAATCAGAAATGAGGAGATACGTAGGAGAACCAGAGTTAATGACCTAGCCCATAGGATTGCCAAACTTAAGTGGCAATGGGTAGGGCACATATCTCGCAGGACTGACGCCCGATGGGGTAGAAACTCCTCGAGTGATGTGCTGGTAAGTCTCCCACACGATGGACCAACAACCTGGTTAAGGTCACCGGAAAATGATGTTTGCGGACGACTCAGGTGTACGTGTGGTGACAGATTAAGAATAAATAGTTTCACCACCCCATTTTATTCTGAGGGTATCGTAAGAGGCGACCAAAGGTCATGACATGGCCGATATCCTAGCCGCAAGAGAAAGAAAGCCTGATACGAAGCCCTGTGCCAGCTGCCAGCCCGTCTGGCCATTGTGAGACAGTAGGACTTAGCCTCCTAGTAATTTGAGCCTCCTGACTCAGCAGTGGGTCATGTATGGGCTGAGTAGATGTACATACATATACATATAATCTCGCCTCTTTCCCGTAGGGGTAGGCAGAGACCACTTCTTTCCACTTGCTACGATCCTTACATACTTGTTTCGCTTCGTCCACTTTCATTATTCCCTTCATACATGCTCTTCGGTTTAGGGTACTCTTGACCTAGCCTTTTTTCAAGACGTCCCTGATTTGGTCTTGAAACGTCCGCCTAGGCCTTCCCCTTCCAACACTTTCATTCACACTCGCCTTATACACTTTTTTCGTCAGTCGTTCTTCATTCATTCTCTCGACATGGCCAAACCATCTCAGCATACCTTTCTCAATTAACAAATAGAATAAAGGGTTTTTTACAGAATATGTTCGTCAAGTCGCTACTACTTCACCACCCTTGTATATAATACTAGCAATTGCGCGCGGCTTCGCCCGCGTGGGCTTCGAACCCGTGCTTATCTCTATTATGAACATAAAATCGGTTATTGTGACTAAACCATGATAGTTACATATGTGATCTCGCTTCGGACTTTTTTGTAGATCTTTATAAGACCTACAAACCCGTAGTACATCATTTTGTTCTATTGTCAATAGCTTTTGCAGCGCACGCATAAATAATTTTTCGATTTTACACCTTGGTTTACAAAATCGCAATTTTCATATGGATCCCTAATTCTTTTGAAAATAAATTATAGCCTCTAACCTTCCTCGATAAATGGACTATCTAACACTAAAAGGTTTTTTGAAATCGGACCAGTAGTTCCTGAGATTAGCGCGTTCAAACAAACAAACAAACACACAAACAAACAAACTCTGCAGCTTTATATATTAGTATAGAGTATAGATATTATCTATACATACACATACACAAATAAATAAAATTGGAGTGTCTGTTTGTAATAATAAAATAACCACTTTTTACTAAATGCGTAAGTATGTATACATGTAGTACACACTACATAGACCAAAACAACATTTAAAAAAACATTTGTCTGTCTGTCTGTCTATCTGTCTGTTTGTTCCGGCTAATCTCTGGAGCGACTGGACCGATTTTGACGGGTCTTTCACTGATAGGTAGCTAATGATATAAGGAGTAACTTAGGCTATTTTTTTTTACTAGCTTCGCCCTGCGGCGTCACCCGCGGGTATCATTGCACCCGTGCGAAGCCGGGACGGGCCGCTAGTTAAAAAATAAAGAATTTCAACCGCATCTGTTTGTCTGAATTTGCGAGTTGCTTGTAACTCGAACAATGGCCTTAATTGATAGTAGTCGGCTCTTACGACACCGTCATGATGGAATGGGGTGGTGACACCGTTGTATTCATAATCCGCCATCACACGGAATAATCCAATACAGAAAAAATAAACTTGACGGAGTTAAAATATGAAGGACCTTAGCTT
Organism: Clostera curtula; assembly: GCA_905475355.2. NCBI lineage: Eukaryota > Metazoa > Arthropoda > Insecta > Lepidoptera > Notodontidae > Clostera > Clostera curtula. The sequence continues at coordinate 15,107,051 of FR997808.1, read as the reverse complement.
AATCAATTGCGGTATCATTTCCTTAACCTCTTTACAAAACTTTGTGAATCACTTACAAACTTTCGTCAAAACAACTCTGTCAAAACACCGAATGATCTTCCCTCTACTGCCCTAATTTCTAAACTTAGCACAAACATTCTTAAACGAAACACTGCCCTTAGGAATTTGCGTTTTGTGACTTACAACGATCCTTCTAACGAGCGGCGAAGAATTTTGAAATATTTCCGTATACCGCTTTTATGAGTCTTTTCACGGACAATTACACGGAAATATAGATTAAGAGGTAAAATTAAGAGGTAAAACATTAGATTTTACTTTTAAACCGACTTTAATAGAAGATATTTCTTATTTTACTTATTCTTTATGTTCTTTTTATATGTGTTACCTCAAAGCTCCGTTATTTATAAACTGATTTAGAATCTTTACAAAATATATCCAAATTGGTTCAATAGTTCGCTATTTAAATAGAAATAAATATTTTATGAAAATCAAATCTGTGTGTTATTGGGAGTCTCACTAGCTGTCGATTCCGATTGATATGCAATAAAAAGAAACGATTATTTTGTTTAAAAGACATGTAAGCCGGCTTCAAAATCAATAAAAACGAAAAATTTGCAGTAAACAACCATTTCAAGTCTGTGCCAACTTCAATTGACACCAACGATAATTAGACTAATGGTATATCCAAGGTGGTCATAGTGGAATATGTTTACGCGAACCCGTGGCGCCCAAAGCGTGTCATGTGAGGGTATACTGCTTGGGTTCTAGTAGGTAGACGAGCAGTTCTGGAGTACCACATAATCGGTGACCCCACCGCTGGAGGGCGGCGGTATGCTTAGAGCATTTCCCCAGAGTAACCCAAAAAAAACCTCCAAGGCACCGACCCCAATGGTTTAATGGTTATCTTTCGCTTCTTAGTTTTTTTCTTAATGTTTTGCATTTGTTCTACATTTTTGTTAAAAAGTTTTTATTTTTTAGTGTACCTTAGGTGTTCGCGATGATAACACATTGACATTAATCACCGTTACCACGTCGGGAATGAAATAATGTAATATACAGGTAGTAAATACATTAAAAAGTGTTTAATTTTTATTATATTTCAAATCATAATATTATATTTCAAATCATAAGTTGCTCTTAGCTTAGTGACTCATAAGCTACCTAGTTCCTGAAAACTCATAGGAATTAGGGTCTCTATGAAAATCTGCGTAAAGTACATTTTACTTGATTGTAGGTCAGTGTTATAAACGTGGAAGACTGCAAAAGAATGGCTTAACTTTTATTAGCAAATAAAAACAGAGGTCAGTCCTTTAATACATTGCGGGTAAAGTGGGTTCTTTGATACAATTTTACGCGTGGCAACATTATGGTGGTGCAAACGACAGTTGCCAGTTTTGAGGCCAGTAAACAGTTTAGCGAGTTTTCCCGTTTATACACTTTCCCCACTACCTAAAGTAAATCTTCATGAGAAACTTTGTCAAAGTTAGTACTCGTAAGTGGCAGCATCAAGGAATTACGGTAGCTACCGAAATTTTGTTTATGGTATGAATATACTGGTGACGGCCTCCGCGTAGGCTTATTACCCTCCATGGAGTTGGAGGAGGCCCGATTCAGCAGTAGCTAATTTGTGGGCGAAGAAGTATAAGTAGGGCTCCGCGTAGTGGCGGATTTAGAATCCGCAACGTCAACCCAAACCTTTCCGAGGTTCTCGTAAGAGGCGACAAAAGGAAATGGTTAAGGTCAAAAATCTGGCCGCAAAGGTAGGAAAACATGATACGAAACCCTTTTTTTTATTTATTTTTTTGTTCGCCCGGGGTAATATCCTTTATGGACTTCCTCGCCGGCCACGGGCATGGCCAGCGAGGGGAGTGTGGGACTCTCCCCCATAGTGGGTATTCCTTTGGTCGGCTCTTACGACACCCTCAGGGTGGGGTGGGGTGGTGACACCATGTATTCCAAAACCGTCACCACACGGACCCAAAAATACTATCGTGGTAGTGGAACTCGTTGGTTATTATGAACTAGTGGCCCGTCCCGGCTTCGCCCGTGCAAAGCGGGGGTGGGTTATACATATAAACCTTCCCCTTGAATCACTCTATCAATTAAAAAAACCGCTTCAAAATCCGTTGCGCAGTTTTAAAGATTTATGCATACATAGGGACGGACAGAAGAATGCGACTTTGTTTTATACTATGTAGTGATAGTGATGATAAAACAAGGCAAAACTAAACAGTCATAAGAATCCGTTTTTTTTTTGCTACATTGTACACAAAAAAAAACCACCAGACGTTTGTCTGAAGCGGATGTCACGCGCGCTCATTCTGTTCCCTGCAGTATTGAGATATCGTGCCAGTGTGCGAAGTCTACTACAGAACGCTACTCAAGACTCAAGTAGTACTTGAGACGTAGTATTAAGAAGTAGTTTTAGTCGGAGTATTGATTTATTAATGATGCTCGAGTTGAAATGTCAAACTAGAATCACCTGAGTGTTGTCACTGCGTAATGACGTTTGTCATTTGTTTTAGAACAATGCTTTAGTGTTGAATTAACTGATCTTTATTCTAACGGTACTCGGTTTAAAATACTTGATTTCTGTTTTTATAACTGCTGTCGAGAGCACGCTTGAGTAAAGATTCGTATAATTGAAGTGCTTTTACAATAATAACTACTTTGTCAAGTGATTGGCGATCAAAATCTGAACGCAGGCGTTATTTTTAATTGATTGAATTTGAGGAACGTATTGTAATACGTTGGATGATCAAGTCGAGATTCAACTGTTACGCAGGAATCAACAGAGCTCTACTTATGCGAGTCTTGAGTAGCGTGTTGTAATACGACCCTATGTCAGTACGTCGCTCGAGCGCGCGTTGCATGTAGATTGATTTCTGTACCAAACTTTTTTGTGAAGATACACTAATAGATATACCAATCAAATTTATAAAAACATTTTCGTATGTACTTAAAAAAGAGCAAAATATGTAATTTTATCCCTTAGTATTAGACTAACAAGGTCAATTTCCCAGTGTTTGTCTTCGTTTTTTCTTTAATAATTCCCGCATACGTCCTCCGTATAAGTACTGCCAACCGGCACTGTATAATTCAAAACGTAAAACATCCCGAAGGCCCCAATATCGCAAATTATGAGGTCACAGAAATACGCGGCAAATATATGCGCATATATTTATATACCAGTCTTGTATGTAAAGAACATACTGCGAAGTTACACAGCGGTGTAATATAAGACAACTAGTTACGAGTGAATGAGGTGTTTTTTTTAGTTAAAGTAATATTTTACTGTTATCATCATCTTTATTTCAGCCCCTAAATGGCCGACTATTGAGTCAGCCTGCTGGAAACTTGACGAAGGGAAATGAACCTTATCTATACTAAAATTACTTCAGTGTGCTGACGGATTAGAATTTACAATATCACCATCACATGATCACCACACTACAGTTATCAGGGGGATAGTAGCCACGGCCGCCACCAGGCATACCACCTCATTTGGCTGGATGATCATCCCTTTGCGCCTAAAGATTGATGTACATTATGAGTATGTGCATGGGCAGAAAAGTCCTCGAGTGGCGACCGCGTTCCGGAAGGCGCAGTGCTGGTAGGCCTCCCACAAGGTGGACCGACGACCTGGTTAAGGTCGCCGGAAAGCAGTGGATGCGGGCGGCCCAGGACCGGCCTTTGTGGAGATCCTTGGGGGAGGCCTATGTCCAGCAGTGGACGTATTTTGGCTGAAATGAAGATTATGATGATGATGATGTGTATGTCATATCTAATCACCTGAATCTTCGGAAGTCACGTAAAACTATCAGTTCCGGCCTTGTTGGTCTAGGTTGCACCCCGGTTCCATTCCGGGGTGGAGTAAGTGTCTTCTGGGGTAGAGGTAATTGCTCTGTCTGCGTGTCATTCGTGTTCGTGAATTACAGGCCCCTCAATACAGGCTATGCCAAGACACATAATTAAAAAAAAAACTGTGGGAAAAATCTTCCCTGTAGATCATTCCGAACCGGTGGTAGTTTTAGCATTAATGTGTCGCAAAGGTTGGGGAAGATCAAAAGAGATGGATGTATTGTAAGAATAAGGAAATTGTGCATGAAAGGTGTGAATGTAGATATGACGACTGATAAGTGTGGTATGGCAACTACCAACTAGCGAGGGACAGCGACCGTAAGATGATATGGTAATTGTAAATTACGCTATAAAAGAGTTTTATGATAAAACCTACGTGAATAAAGTTCTTTTTGAGTTTAAGCAGGTGTTTCGGTTTTTTTTAAAACTATGCCAATCGTTATTCAATAACAACTGGTCAAGCTATATAATGACCGGTTGTTTCACTCTAAGGGTTGCAGAAGACAGACAGCACTTCCAACGCCCATAAATGACCCAGTACTGAGTCCTGCCTCCTCCATGTTCATGAAGGGAAATAAGCCTACTAAGCCACGCAGGCAAGACGGGTTGGGACATGGTTTGTTTCAAAATTTCTTTCTCTTGCGGCTAGGTGATCTGCATTTTACGTTCCTTAAGTCGCCTCTTACGAAACCCTCAGGATGGTATGGGCTGGTGACATTTTGTATTCTAATTCCGTCATCACACGGAACTTACTCCGGATAAATTCTGGGTGTAAGACAAATTATATTAGAATGGTGCCAATCCCAATTACACGGGAAAAAGGCGAACGAATCTGTGTTAAAGCCCTTAAGTCTAACTGTAACTGCTGTAACATTAAAACTACACTCCCTGGCAGCTATTAAAGTCATAAATCGCCTTAAAAATACAAAATGAACGGTAGCACAGAAACTATAACTAACGCACCACTAAAGAAAATTTATAGTTCAGTACATTGTACTCGGCCATAAGTAACGACTTCAATTTGCAACAACGTTGCTTAGAAAGTGCTTGAGGTCAAAGATTTAACAGCCGTTTATGAGATTGTACATAGCTCTATTCCATACTAGCGACCCGCCCGGCTTTGCGCGGGTGCAATTATGACTTAATAACCTTTCTCTTGAATCACTCTATCTATTAAAACGCTTCAAAATCCGTTGCGTAGTTTTGAAGATTTAAGCATACATAGGGACGAACAGACGACAGCGACTTTGTTTTATACTATGTAGTGATAGTGATGATGTCATATTATTATTACATCATATGGAATAGAGCTATGTATCCTAAAGGTGGCGTGTTTTTCTTATTTGGTGAACTTGCTCTCACTGTGATGTTATGTGCTTTTTGTAAACAAGACAAATGATTTGAAAAAAAGCAACTACTGAATTTCTTGCCAGCTCTTCTCTGTAGAGCAGCATTCCGAACCGGTGGTAGTTTCAGCATGAACGTGGGTGAACGCAAGGGTTGTGGGAGATCAAAGAGGTGGATGGATTGTAAGAATGAGAAATTGTGTATGAAAGGTGTGAATGTAGATATGACGACTGATAGGTGTGTATGGAGATTACCACCTAGCGTGGGACAAGGGTCATAAGAAGAATATTTTAAATATGATGATTTATAAGAGTTTTGTGATAAAACCTACGTAAATAAAGTTCCTTTTGAGTTTAAGACGATGAAGGCACCTAGTCGCAAGTGAAGGAAAGTTCACACACTCTGTGCCAACCCGTCTTACCAGAGTGGCACAGAAGGCTCATTTCTCTACATCAATTCGGAGGAGGCCCGACACCGTAGTGAGTAATTTATGGACGGAAATGAATAATAAATAAATATCCTTGGACATTTCACACAACGCCATCTCGTCCCAAGCTAAGCAACTTAATGCTTGTGTTATGGTAACGAGATGGATGATAGACTACTTATATACATATTTTTTTTTGTAAATACATACATTGAAATGACACCCAGACTCCGAGCCAGTGCCTTTAGTTTCGACAAAGACACTTGCCCGACCCCGGAATCGAACCCAGGACCCGTTGATCCAAAGGCGGCACATCTAACCACTAGACCAACGAGGCAGTCAGGAGAATGTTACCAAAGCCCAAATATAATTCTTAGAAGCAGTGGCTCAGTGGCGGATTTATGGAATGTATATAGTCAATAAATAAAATCACTCTTTATAAATCAACCAAACTTGTAATTCGTAAAATCCAGAATCGCGCCATAAACAAAAAAGTCACAGAAGTATAGGCCGTGACATTCCATTTTTAAATTTGTTATCGGCCAGCATTTTAAGTACATATCAATTTACCAGTAGGCTAAGTAGGCTGGAGCCTAGGGCGGCAGATGTGGACGCCTAAAGCCGTCAAAAGAGTGGACGTGTAAAAAAGGTCGCAACACCAAAGCGCGTCTAAAAAAAAAGCTCGTCTCAAGAACTAAATAGAGGCGGCATATAAAAGCCTACGGGCGCCAAATTTGTAAATCCGCCACTGCTTAGAATTATGTTTGGTTATTGTGTTGATAAAAATATATGTATAAGGACAAAAATTTATCGGTGACATTGTACGAGTGGGCAAATTGAAATTACATCCGCACATCAAGCGTTATAATGTCAAATAAATCAAATACGAATAGCCCAGTCTGTGGCTAGGTTAGTGTGGTGACGGATTTAACTATAAATACAATAGTGTCTCCACCCCATTTCACCCTGAAGGAGTAGTAAGAGCCGACAAAAGGAAATTACAGATTCTAACCGCAAGATTAGAAATCTAGCCGCAAGAGATGGAAAACTTGTATCAACTTGGTTGAGCGATCGACTGCTGCGCAGCATGTTGCGGGTTCGATCCCCGCGCGGACAAAATATTTGTACGACCTACAAGTATTTGTTCCGGGTCTGGGTGTTTTCTAACTATAATATGTAAGTATTTATAAAAAAATATGTATATAAGTAATTTATCATCTCGTTACCATAACATAAGCATTAAGTTGCTTAGCTTGGGACGAGATGGCGTTGTATGAAATGTCCAAGGATATTTATTTATTATTTACTAGTGGCCCGCCCCGGCTTCGCCCGTGCAAAGCGGGGGTGGGTTATACATAAAAACCTTCCCCTTGAATCACTCTATCTATTAAAAAAAACCGCTTCAAAATCCGTTGCGTAGTTTTAAAGATTATTGCATACATAGGGACGGACAGAAGAATGCGACTTTGTTTTATACTATGTAGTGATTTATAACTCGTCTACCCGGCCATCTAACTGGAAGAGGCCTGACTTATTAGTGGGTAAGCTGTAGGCTAAGTATTAGTAATAGTAGACTAGTCAAATAAAGTACCAGCATCACATAATTATCACGTTGGAGTTCTGATCGTACGAAATCAAAGGCAAAACATATGTAGGAACTACCTGTAAGCTGCGCGCTACGCCACTTACTAAAATAAATTGGAGGAAAGACATTTCTTATTTCAAGAATTTTCTTTTTCTTTTTTTGTTCAGAAACCTTCGTGGGTCTTGCACTACACTGCTTTTGCTGAAGATAATCACATGATCAAATGCATAGTTTGCGATTCTATAAAGGACATACAGACAAACATCATTTTTTATATATAGACAAGCTGACTAGTGGTTTCGCTAAATAAATCTCGCTTTTAAATAATAATGGATTGATCGTTGAGTTAAATATTTAAGGTTGTATGTATTTATATTTAAGAACGATGTATAAAAAAAAATGTTTTCCTGAAAATTAAACTTTTTTTTTTTAATTGACCACCATTAATTTTTAGGTGGATGAAAAACGTTGTCCCATTCGCACACCTAACCGCTATGTACACAAAATTTCTCGAAAATCAGTAGAGCCATTTCGGAGGACAGACGAGATATTTGTATGTTAGATTTGTGAAAAAATACTGTTTACCCCATATGTACTAGATTTCTCAGTATTCTGGTTAGTCTAACATCAGGTTATTGGATTAAGAAAACAAATTATGAGCAAAGAAAACCTACACTCATTTACGAATTGTAAGGGTAATACAGCATAAAATGAAAAGCTCGTTTAATATTCCACTCGTATCCATGGTTTTAATCGTATTACCTTTACAGACAAGCTCAGAGAATCAGCCCAATTATCCCAATAATAATGTAGGTACATACGAGCTACGGTTGAGGTCGATGTTACACTTATGATGGTAGACTTGAGAAAAATTTAGAGAGGACGGTGTTAAAAAAATGTTATTTTTTTTTATTTAGGAAATTATCAATTGTTGAGATGATAATATTCTACTACTACTACTTCTCAGTCTATAAATTACCACTGCTGAGTCGGGCCTCCTCCAACTACATAGAGGGTAATTAGCGTACTGTGGCCTAATACTGTGGCGTTCCGGAAGGCGCAGTGCTGGTAGGCCTCCCGCACGGTGGCCTCCCACCGACGACCTGGTTTAGGTCGCCGGAAAGCAGTGGATGCGGACGGCCCAGGACCGGCCTTTGTGGAGATCCTTGGGGGAGGCCTATGTCCAGCAGTGGACGTCTTTTTGCTGAAATGATGATGATGAATATAACAGGGTTTAATGTCCAGTTTTCCCTTGCGGCTAGTTGTCGGCGTTGTCGACGACGACACCCTTAGGATGAAATGGGGTGGTGACACAATATATTCCAAACCCGTCACCACGCGGAGATGATAATATAGTTTAACACATGTTAGTTTTTTGTAATCACAACCATTGTACATTTTCATTGGAGGAAAGTTTGGTATATGTATAATATGTTTTACAGACACTCTTAGGGTGTCACAATAATTAATCTATGATTTGTTAAATATGGGACAGGTGATTTTCGTACCATGTTTTCAACGGTTGGTTTCGTACAAGACAAGCTTACAAACTAGCTTTAGGCTGATTTCCTTTATTTACGAATACAATTGATTTATTTATTTCAGACTGTTCATTTAATAGTGTAAATATATCAGCATGCACTATTTCCAGTGTAAGTGCTGCTCAGTTAGATATGAGAGTCAGGTAACCGCTATTGCTTTTAGTCAACAGTGTATACAACAAATAAATGACCCACTAGTGAGACGGGCCTCCTCCTAATTCATAGAGGGAACTAGCCTACTGTGTCACGCTAGACGGGTTGGCATAGAAATTGTAACAAGTTTTCCTTCTTTCGCCGCAAGGTGATCTGCTCTGTGCGTTTCTTTAGTCGACTCTTACAACATCCTCTGGAGTCAATCCACACAGGCTGGTGACATTGTGTTTTTTAAATCCGTCACCACCAACAGTGTCACATACACCAATTGGGTGATTTGCTAAGATAACGATGGTATTTTTTGCTAGAGTAGAAATAACATAAGTACAGCCCGCGCCAATCTTTATGGCCGGCAGTACGCTGCGCACAAAACAAAATCTGGTATCAGCGGGACGTACACGGGGCGGGGAAGCAGGGCACGCCCGTGCGTGCCGTTTTTCACCCGCAAGCGACCTCGCCACCCGCATGTTAGTGTAAGTGAGCTACGTTCGTATTGGTGATGCGCAAGTTCGTACCCACGGCTACATTCAGACCGGCCATAAAGATTGGCGCGGACTATAACTGTAACCACGACAACCATTTCTTATTATGATAACAAATAATAAATAACTTTTACAATCATCCAAATGGTGGCTGTAACGCCTACACCCAATATCTACTACGAGAGCTAATTCCGAAATATTGTTCGCGTCTATTCGCGTCAAAGTGTCTAGACACTGTTAACAAAATGTTGTTGCCATTAATATGGGTTCGGTTTCACATTAATGCAGTGAAAACTAATCATGACATGCTAAAAACATTAACGTGAGATTTAAAATTATCGCAGTATTTCAAGCTTATATATCGTCCCCGTAGAGCGAGAAATAAGTAAGTCTTCATCATCAATATGTAATTAATTTTCAACCTAAGCTATCAGCAACTTAAGTTGAAAATTGCCAAACATTTTTCTAAGACTTAGTTACTTCTTCCTCTACAGAGACGATATGTAGATAAAAAAAATAGTACTACTACTGCTCAGTCCATACATTACCCACTGCTGAGTCGGGCGTTAGCCTACTGTTAGCCTAACTAATTAGCCTACTGTGCCACGCTGGCCAGACGGGTTGGCACAGGGTTTTGTGTCAAGTTTTCCTTCTCTTGCGGCTAAGTTTTTCGGCCTTGTCATTTCCTTTTATCGGCTCTTACGACACTCTGAAGATGGAGGCGTCGTGCGGCGGGTCGTTCTCTTCCCTGCAGTATGGTTGAGGAGGGCATGCGTCATGCTTGTGAACAGGTGCCGTTGCTGGGGGTCGGTTGGCTCGGGCATTAGAAGGTTACTATTTTTGTATACTACCGGCTTTTCTCTGTAGAGGTGCATACCGAACCGGTGGTAGATGGTAAATTTTATTTTATTGTTTGACTTGTCAAAAGAGCTCTAATGAACAACTTGATTAAATTAGTTTTGAATTTGATAGAATAGGGTGGAAACATTATATTCAGAATCGATCACCACACTAATATAACATTTTTTAAAAGGCCACCCGTTACTGGCTGCAAAAGTGCGTGAGGCATAAGTTCCTGCAAGAAATTTAGACCTGACTCAGTGGATAAATTACAGTCAGATTTATTATGGGTTTTCGAAGCTATAAGGGTGGGCTTTTTGCATTTAGTAATAAAAAATGACACCGTGACCTATACGAGACGTTGGCGTTCACAGTAGGGCTTATTATTATTACACCCTCAGGATGGAATGGGGTGGTGACACTATGTATTCTAAATCCGTCACCACACGGAATTTCTATTTTTTATGTGAATAAAAATAAGTATTTTCTTTACCAATTCGATATGGGGCGACCCAAGTCTAACTCAATTTGGCAAAACTAATAGTATTTTCAGCGAATTTCTACTATCCTACATCTTGAGAGTGCTGTAAGAGCTGATCAAGGGAAATAGAAAACCGAAAATCTAGCCGTAAGAAAAAACTACTTGAAACGAAGCCCTGTGCCAACCTGACTGGCCAACGTAAAACAGTAGGTCAATTACCCTCCATATAAAAGGTGGAGGCCCGACTGAAAAGTGGGACAATTATGGGTTGAGCAATATTAGTCAACTTGTACGACTGTTTAGTGAAAATACCACGATTAATATTCTTATCACATTTGTGTTACAAGCAACATCAAATTTTGAAGTCATAACACGCTTTGGTGTGATTTGTATAATCCGGTCTGCTACAAATAAGCCACAGATGTCAACGTATAGTAGCATTTTATGATGGCACTTCCCTTCATCATCATCATATTTTAGGCGAAAGACGTCACTGCTGGACTTTGGCCCTCAAAGATTTCCACTTAGGTCCATCCGTCGTTTTCCGGTGACCTTAACCAGGTCTTCGGACCATCGTGCGGGAGGCCCACCAGCACTGTGGTTTCCAGAACGCGGTTGCTACTCGAGGACTTTACTGCCCACAGCCACTTAAGTTTGGCAATCCAGACACTTCGTTTGACAAACAAAAAAAAAGCTTCGGAATGGCACCTTCCAACTGAACCGAAACCGAAAAAAACCACGCCAAAGAGCATCAAAGTTAAAGTCATGTTGACTGTTTTCTTAGAATATCGCGGTGTTGTGCACTCGGAATTCTTGCCCGAAGGTCAAACGGTAAAAAAAGAATATTATTGGAGCGTTATGCGGTGTTTATGAGAGCAAATTCAACGAAAATGCCAGACTCCAGCCGACTTCTATCTTTTTTCTTATACTCAAATTATCACTTCGTGTTACCCGTTTTCAATCGGTAGAAGACTTAAAGGAGAATTCGCGGCGAGAACTAAACTCAATTCCGGAAACAGCGTTTAAAAAATGTTTTGATGATTTGATTATGAGTTGGCGTAAGTCTATCGTTTCTGAAGGAGCATATTGTTTTTTATTTTTTTATGTACACTCATAGAAAAAGTAAAATTACATTTAGGATACTTATGTACAAAGGTACTACTTATTTCTCTTCCATTCTATATAGAAATCTCTTCGAGTAGACCCGCAAAAAGAGATGGTGCAATAGTATAATAGGCTTAGTGCTTTACAATTTTAAACTTAATATTTTAAATATTACAAATGTTTAAAGTAAGTATAATGTAAATAATACTTTGATGATAAAATAAATTTGGATGAATAACAAACATTTTGTGAACTGTTGATCTATTTTATTTCCATCTATTAAGTTGATATATCTATTAGTTATATTAGTGTGGTTTAAAATTGACAAATTTTCATACAAATTTTCATCCCCTATTTTATCCCCTTGGGGGTAGAATTTATCAAAATCCTTTCTTAGCGGATGCCTACGTCATAACATCTACCTGCATGCCAAATTTCAGCCTGATCCGTCCAGTGGTTTGGGCTGTGCGTTGATAGATCACTATGTCAGTCAGTCACCTTTGAGTTTTATTTAAATATATATACTCGTATATAAGAGAGATTTATTTGAGATAACATTATAACTACTCTTTTGTTACACCTCTATATCAGAAACATTTAAATCTCCGAAAATTTTGACGGATGTCACAGTTGATCTTGGCATCTTCAACGTTTACAAAAGTGCTCCCCAAGGGCATAACTGGAAGCAACCGCGTATTTTATTCTTTTGATTTTTCGTATACAGAGACAATGTGTTCCTTTGAGACTTAAAATTGTTAGTTACGTTCACTGGCTTACAAAGAAGGAATCATATATGATGCCAAATGTCAATAGTAACGATAAATGGCAAATTTTGGGCACGCAATATTTTCCACGCGAAGAACAAGCGGTTTTAAGGCGGCACCATGGAATAAAAACAATGAGGGAAACTACAGATTGTATCCTTCTTTGAAAAGGGAACGTGGGTGCACAATTTAGGCTATCTACAGGCTAACTATGACTAGTCAGCCCGTTGATGACCCATTGTTGAGTCAGGCCTCCTCCAATGACATGAACATGGAAATGAAGGGTAATTAGCCTACTGTGTCACGCTAGCGTGAAGGGTTGGCGTAGGGTTTGTATCAAGACTAGAAAAAGTATTAATTACAAAAAATCTACTAGAAGAAACTACTACGACTACAAAAAATCTTTACATATTTATTTGGGTAGGTTTTTTAATATTATGTTTGTTTCTTGACAGAAGTCCATTTCGTAAAGATGATTACATCCTGCGTAACCCAATAATGACTAAAGTCTGGATTTCCCACTAATATTCTTAAAAAAACCCAAGTCAGGCATTTCAAGGTGGCTCCTTAGTTTAGTAAGAAAAAATTCGGAGGCGCAGGTTTTATTCATTTTTGGAAAGGTTGCGCGAGGGTATGATACCATATTGGCTTAATTCGATGTAATAAAATAATGTTTACTCCAATTTTGCGACTGTATTATGGAAATGTACGAGCGAGAAGTTATTTCTTTGCATTTTATTTGATTTAGACAGGTGAAATCTATTTAAGGATGTTCAGGTTTCCGTCGCGTTTTGCAGGAGGCACGTTCACAAGCAAAGAAGAAATAAATTTAGCATCATTTATTTACCTTTTTACCTGAGTGCGGCCTCCGGCATTGCAACCTATAGGCGACAGCGAGGTAAAGACATACCTTTTATACATTTCGTGTGTGTGTGTGTTTTAATATTTGTCTGAAATTCGACTTTATTCAAATAAATTGACTTTGATTTTGGTAACAGTTTACCATCAGGGTCCAACACTTACTAATTCAATAGACTCAAAATCGATTTTGACAGTTTATATAAAATACGTTTTTAATTGGTCAGAAACCTTCGTGGGACCTGCACAAAACTTTGCTGAAGATCATCAAGGATCAAATGCATAGCATTGTCAAAAGAGCTCTAATGAGCCAACTTTATTAAATGAGCTTTGATTTTGATTTTGATAGTTTACGATTCTATATAGGATATACAGACAAACATTAATTTTTATTATAAGACGAATACTTTAGTGTCCCTTGATAAGAACTTTATAAATTACCAGTTTAATATGATGAAGATTAATGCATCGTGTCGGAAGAGGACGTGGTTAAAAAATTGCTTAAAAGTTTGGAGCCAGGATAGATAACTTGATAGGAAACCTTGTTCCAACCTGTCGAACCAGCACGGCACAGTAGACTAGTTACCCTCCATGTAATTGGAAGAGGCCTGACTCAGCAGTGGGTAATTTATGAGCCGAGTAGATGTGGTATCATCATCATCATTTCAGCCAAAAGACATCCACTGCTGGACATAGGCCTCCCCCAAGGATCCCCACAAGGGCCGGTTCTGAGCCGCCCGCATCCACTGCGTCGGGTCGGTCCACCGTGTGGGAGGCCTACCAGCACTGCGCCTTCCGGAACGCGGTCGCCACTCGAGGACTTTTCTGCCCCATCGGGCGTCGGTCCTGCGAGCTATGTGCCCTGGTATCGCGTGTATTAAATTTCTCAATATTTCATCCCGACGTTTTGCTCGGGAATGTTTTCCAGCAGTCGTTGTCTCAAGAGAGACTAGATGACAGTTGTCTTTAAAAGTACAAAGAATCAGAACCGTTACAATATCATTTACTGCAATGTACAAAGAAATAGTTAAGTCTGTTGCCTATAATTTTGGTTATCTTGATAACGGTCCCTGCACCACGCAGAAATCGCTGACCTTGTCCAAAGGTCTTGCAGATCAGTGTTGAGCTTGAGATTTGGTCAATTTAATGATTGGATCCCAAGCAAGTGGTATTTGCCAATCATCCTCTCTATTAAGATTAAAAATCAATGAAATTTCAATAAAATTTGATTGATTAACTATTTCTACCTTACAGGATATGAGCAACATAAATTCAGTTTGAACATTGCTCACCACAATAGTTGACGCCGGATATCCGGCTAAAGTTGTACATCGTCATCAGTGTATACGCGGCATCCTGTTAAGCCAAGAGCTCTCGGCCACTTTGTCACCACATAGCAATGATGCTGTATTGCGGTAATTACCACGAACCAGTACTGCAAAGAAAAGTTAATAATGCAACGTTTCAGATACTATGCAGTGTCCGTGGTTGACGTACCTACATGATCACAACCGTCAAGAAATAATTACCTCCAATGTGCAAAGATCGTGAAAACCTAAGACATCATTACGAAACACTGTGCCAACCCGTTTGGCCAGAGTGTCACAGTAGGCTAATTACCCTCCCTGTGACGGGAGGACTATTTACACTTAATTAATGGGTGATAAAATAGTGTAATACATTTTTTTTTATTATTTTTAGTGTTTAGTTGCTAGCCTCTTAGCTCATAAGTGACACTACGGATCCGGCAAACAATAGAGTTGCACCCGCGTCGCTGATCCTATAGTTAGAAACATTCAATCTTAGTTATCACACTGTGATTGACGTTGAGTCAGAGAGGCCAACTCTTTGATGAAGAATACAGCCATGCTCAATTAGGGCGTATTTGGAAATTGTGTAAGTACAATAGAAAAATAAAATACTTGAACTGACTTAACTACTTACAATAAAATTAAGCGGCTATATTCATGCGGTTTTTTTATTTTTCCTTAACTAAAATCCTTCACCAGGTAACCTGTACCTGTCGCAGGGGCAGTTTACAAGCATGTCATTCACGCACACAAGTGATAAGCAGACTAGGAGCAAGAGACTCTGGCTGAAAAAAAAAATGCCCGATACCGGAATCGAACCGGCGAGCCCGCAAAACCCAAAATAGAGGAACCCATTATAGAGTAAAGTGTTAGTTCACAAAAACGTCAATTGCTTCTTCATACTACATAAAAACCATTTTGAACACATAACTACTACTTTTGATAAGATATTTGCACTCCCTTGGAATAGGGGTTTTGTTGTACGCTGTAAACAGCGAGAAAAATAATCTATCAGAAGATAAATTCCCTAAATATAACGGCATTTTTACTTATGACGACGAAAGATGATGATGACATAAATGACCCACTGTTGAGTAGGGCCTCCTCCCGAAAAATAGTAGGCTAATTACCCTACTTAGGCCTACTGTTTTAACTTCATATAATATTCATTCATATTTTATTTACTAAATATTTCAGAAAAATAGAAAAAAATATATAGTTGTTATACCTTTCCTAAGCAAAATATAACCGGGTATCAAAAAGGCTGGCAGCATTGCAAAGTGGTATGGCGATGCTAATTCGCTAAACTATTGTATAAATTACTCAAAACGGCTCCTCTCGATAGGCTGTATGCAGTATTTTTGTAACACCCTATATATTATAAGGAAAACATTTTATGATGCAGAGTGGCAGATACAAATATGTGAAGAATGACAAGGAATTCATCCGCAGTCATAACGTCCATATTACCGATGTGCGCCGACAAAAATTCCGATGCCGAACGAGGTCAGAGTACGGTCAGTCATCGGACTATTTGCATAGAAAACAGAGGTTGGAATTTAATTTTCCGTAAAAGCGTATCTGAATGGGTACATTAGAGGACGGAAATTCGGCTGTTCCGTTCCGAATATCTGTTCACAATTCGCCCGATTTGGGGGGATCGGTTCACAATCACGGCCTTTGTTGTTTTACGGTTTTAGAGGTACATATTGCGGTGACAGATTTAGAATACATAACGTCACCAACCCATACCAACTTCAGGATATCGTAAAAGGCGACATCATCATCACCTAGCCGCACAAAAAGGTTGATACAAACACTTTGCCAACCCGTCTTGCCAACGTGACACAGTCGGCTAATTTCCCGCCTTAAATTTGGAGACGGCCCGTCTCCGTAGTGGGACATTTATGGGCTGAAACAATGATCAAACCATATAACCATGACGGTGTCGTAAGAGGCGATCAAAGGGACGCAATCGACATAAAATATTGCCGCAAGATAATGAAAACTTGATACAACCTGTTTCGGTAGCGTGGCGCAGTTCGCTTCTTCCATATCTTTATTCACCTCTTACAATACCCTCAGGGCATTGTATTACGGATTAAACCAGTAGTACCCACACTGACGGATTTAGAATAAATAGTTTCACCACCTCATTTCGTCCCGAGGGTGTCGTAAGAGCCGACAAAAGGAAATGATAGATTTCCGCAAGAGAAGGAAAACTTGAAACAAAACCCTTTGCGAACCCGTCTGGCCAACGTGGCATCATCACCATCATCATCATTTCAGCCTAAAGACGTCCACTGCTGAACATAGGCCTCCCCCAAGGATTTCCACAAAAGCCAGTCCTGGGCCGCCCGCATCGTTTTCCGGCGACATTAACCAGGTCATCGGTCCATCGTGTGGGAGGCCTACCAGCACTGCGCTTTCCGGAACGCGGTCGCCACTCGAGGACTTTCCGACGTGGCATAGTAGGTTAATTACCCTCCATGTAGTTGGAGGAGGCTCGACCCAACATTGGGTAATTTATGGGCCTAGAAGTAAGACAAGTGTGGGTTAGTGACATCATGTATTCTAAACCCGGCACCACGCACAGTTTTTCTTGCTCTTAACAAAATCAAATTCCAATTACTATTAGTTCGTTTCAGCCCGTAAACGACCCACTACTGGGTCAGGCCTTCTCCAAATTCGTGGAGGGAAATTAGCCTACTGTGCCAAGCTGGCAAGACGGGTTGGCACAGAGTTTGTATCAAGTTTTCCTTCTCTTGGGGCTAGGTGATCTGCCACTTGCGTTCTTTTAGTCGCCTCTTACGACACCCTAAAGATGGTATGGGTTGGTGACACTGTGTATTCTAAATCCGTCACCACACCAATTACTATTAGAACACGTGTATTATTGCAATAAAAACTCTACCATCGTAATAATGTTTCCCGATTGCGCCTTGAATGTAACTAAACTGACATTTTGTGTTCCCTAATGACCGTCCTTGGCGCCAAATGGACACTAGAGTTGGAACAAACGACTAACTCATTGACAGAATGACACCTTTTTGCTGCTGAAGAAGGGGATCATCATCATCATCTCTAAGATATATTTATCCGCGTGATAACGGATATAATTTCAAGACTTCAGCCCGTAAATAACCCACAACTGAGTCTTTAATTAGCCTATTGTGCCAGACGGGTTGGCACAGGGTTTCGTTTGAAGTCTTCCTTCTATTACGGCCTTGTCATTTCTTTTTGTCGGCTCCTAAGACACTCAGCTCAGCATGGAATGGGATGGCGACACTTTGTATTCTAAATCCGTCACCACGCGCTCTGGCAGGCTGTCGGTTAACGCTACCATACACTTGGTAGTGAGACGAACAGGCTTAATACCGGTAGTTAGCCAAACAGATTGAAAGTTGATAATGAATACATGGTTTCACCACCCCATTCCATTATGAGGGTGTCTTAAGAGCCGACAAAAGGAAATGTCAGGGCCGAAAATCTAGCCACAGGAGAGGGGAAACCTGAAACGAAACCCTGCTAATTACCCTCCGGGTAATGGAAGGAAGCATGACCCAGCAGTCAAATATAGGCTGAGTATTCGTTTCAGCCCGTAATTGACCCACTACTGAGTTGGGCCTCCTCCATATTCATGGAGAGTAATTAGCCTACTGTACCACGATGGCAAGACGGGTTGACACAGGGTTTCAAGTTTGCCTTCTCTTGCGGCTAGGTGATTTATTTATATATTTACCAGCGACCCGCCCCGGCTTCGCACGGGTGCAATATTGACATGTAAACCTTCCTCTTGAATCACTCTATCTAATAAAAAAAACCGCTTCAAAATCCGTTGCGTAGTTTTGAAGATTTAAGCATACATAGGGACGGACAGACTACAGCGACTTTATTTTATACTATGTAGTGATAGTGATAGTGACTAGCTGATCCCGCAAACGTTGTTTTGCCAAATAATTAACCCCTCCCCCCGCAACCCCCCGTCTCTAGGTCATATGGTTCCAGAGATATCGTGATGACTCAATCTATCTATACAACAGCTCCTATCGCAAACGTTGTTTTGCCATGTAATTAAATAGGGGTTGATCGTAGAGGTGTGAACATTTTGGGTTGTTTGTATTCTTTTTGTGTTTTTGTTGCATGCAAAAAATGTTGTCTAAAAATAAACAATTATTTTTGGTGTGGATCCTCCCCTAAAAATTTAGGGGGATGAAAAATAGATGTTGTCCGATTCTCAGACCTACCCAATATGCTCACAAAATTTCATGAGAATCGGTCAAGCCGTTTTGGAGGAGCATGGGAACGAACATTGTGACACGAGGTTCTATGCTAAGGGTAACATGATCATTCAAGGGATCTGCCATTTGCGTTCCTTTCATCGCCTCTTACAACACCCTCAGGATAGCATGGGTTGGTGACATTGTGTATTCTAAGTCCGTGACCGCACGGGCTGAGTAGTCATAAACCTAAAAAATATTCCAGAAATTACCAAATTGAGGAAAATGAAATTAATTTATTTAGTTTATCCGGGGATTAAGCGAGTTTCCCAAAGTTTGGTAACAATGTTTTGTGTACATATAAGATCGTGTCTTTGCCCCTCTCATTAGCAAGGGTAAGTACTCACGTTGCTTGTAATCCTAATTTCAGCCTTGTTGGTTTGTTTAGGCGAAATTTGGGTCTTGTCACTCATGTATTATGAATATAACAGATTTCATAATAGTACTAAATACTATTCAGAGTTGTGACGGATTTAGAAAATACAATGTCACCAATCCTGCTGCTGAGGATGACGTAAGAAAAAAAGCAAAACTTAAATTAAAAAATTAAATAAACCCCCGACACAATAACCTTTAAAAAGTAAAAAATAAATACTTCGCGTTTGGGGACCACTCCCACTTATTTATTACCTGACCCCCGGTTCCCCAACGCGAAGTATTTATTTTTATTTTTTACTTTTTAAAGGTTATTGTGTCGGGGGTTTATTTAAATTTTTAATTTAATTTTTATTTTATACTTTTTATAGGTACATACTTATTATAATGTAGATTTTGTTAAATTTCACGTGATGCGCTTTCATTTGAGACCCCACTCGATTATATTTGCAGACATTCGGTTATTCTTCCCCACTTTCACTCCTCATAACTTTTAAACGGCTCACCCGATTTTCATCAAACATGTCTAAGAACACTCGCCCGTAACTCACCTTTCATACAATTTTTTTTTATTGAAATCGCAGTTTTCTTTAACAGACAGAGTGGTTCAAGAGGAATGTTTATATGTATACATATACATGCAGGAAATAGTAGAGAAATACTGATTAATTTAGGTATTTAGCATTGAACCTGTGCGAATCCGGGGCGGTTCGCTAGTTAAATAAACAGCCTTACTTTTGAAGTAAGGATCGAGGTACACGCGAGCAAAGCCGTAGATAGTTGCTGGGTCAATATAAATTACACTGGATTTTATATTTATCTAAGCATCATCCTAGGTCTGCTCTATCCCGCCCCATTTCCCATCTCATTAAATACCGCGCTATCGCCTTTGAGATCATAAATCACTGTAAACTTGGGACCATCATAAGTATAATTTAATGCTCCTACTCTAAATTTAAAGAGAAGTTTGTGAGTAATAGCGTATATTAATTTTGGTTCAACGCTAATTGCATTGTGTTATAGCGGTTTACACTGAGACTTGTCAATGGTATTTTGATTGTATCTCCATTTAAATGATTTAAAGCAAATGTTGATAAATTGAGAGAATATTTATTTATTTTATTTGTTTATTAAAACTTTATGCACATAAAGTGTACAAAGGCGGACTTAATGCCATGGGCATTCTCTCCCAGTCAACCTATAAGTGGTGCAGAGAACCAAAAGGTTCACAGTAGACATTCATTTTGGAAAAAATAATGAAATTATATGCTATAATTAAATAATAACAATAAATAAATATATACTACAGAAAATTCTATATACAATAAATAAATAAACAAAATAAATATATATATATAAATACATATTATTACAGTGAAGATTCTGCAAGTAACTCCTTCGCTAGATGCTCACGACATCTCAATTTGAACATATACCGACTTTCAGCCATCCTGATACTAGTGGGAAGAGCATTCCACAGAAGTATATGTCGTTCTCTTCCCTGCAATATGGTTGAGGAGGGCGATGGCTGCCGCATGCGTCATGCTTGTGAACAGGTGCCGTTGCTGGGAGTCGGTTTACTTGGGCATTACAAGGTTACTATTGTCGACTAGATCTGGCTGATGTTTGGCCCTTTGGAGCTATTGCGCGAGTTTGCTCTCACAAATCTGTCTTATAACCAGTCTTGTACCCAAATGTCGAACTAAAAAGAGCAACTACAGAGTTTCTAGCCGGCTCTTCTCTGTAGAGGTGCATTCCGAACCAGTGGTAGATGGTAAATAATTAATGTTAAATGGTAAATTTGAAATTTTAATTTTTTTGTTTGTCCTGTCAAAAGAGCTCTAATGAGCCAACTTGATTAAATGAGTTTTGATTTTGATTTTGACAGTAGCGGGTCATTTATGGGCTGAAACAATGACCCCATTCTATCCTGAGGGTATCGTAAAAGGAAATAATAAATATACTTGGACATTTCACACAACGCCATCTTGTCCCAAGCTAAGCAACTTAATGCTTGTGTTATGGTAACGAGATGGACGATAAACTACCTATATACATTTTTTTTTGTAAATACATACATATTATAGATAGAAATGACACCCAGACTCCGAGCCAGTGCCTTTGGTTTAAACAAAGACACTTGCCCTACCCCGGAATCGAACCCGGGACCCGTTGATCCAAAGGCGGCACATCTAACCACTAGACCAACGAGGTAGTCTGCCCGAAATGACAAGACATGAAATGAAATGACAAGCCCGAAAACCTAGCAAGCGAAGGAAAACTTGATACGAAGCCCTGTGCCATCCCGTCTGGCCAGCGTGGCAGAGTAGGCTAAAGACCCTCCCTGTGACAGCAAGAGGTTCAGCAATCGGTAATTTATGGGCTGAGTAGTAGTATCTGAATGTTTCTAGAATTAGTTGAACGTTGCAATGTCGTGAAATTCAGTTTTTTTTTCTAGTACGTTCGTCTAATATTCAACCTAAAAACTTATCTGTACACGCTGACATAGTTACAAATTACGCGAAGTTTTTTGCGTCCAGTGAAACGCTAGCTCATTTGACCTGAAAACTGAAAGTTTTTACCGTAACTTTCGGTCGTCGGGTAAAAAATGTCTTTTCATATTTGAACTCTGACCTAATTTAGGACTTGGGCTACTTTTAACTAGGGCCAAATGATACCGTTGGTATAATAATAAATATCCTTGGACATTTCACACAACGCCATCTCGTCCCAAGCTAAGCAATTTAATGCTTGTGTTATGGTAACGAGATGGATGATAAACTACTTAAATAAATTTTTTTTTTTGTAAATTTATTTATTTATTTAATACTTCATGCAAACATATTTACACAGGCGGACTTAATGCCGCAAATACATACATATTATAGATAGAAATGACACCCAGACTCCGAGCCAGTGTCTCTGGTTTAGACAAAGACACTTGCCCGACCCCGGAATCGAACCCGGGACCCGTTGATCCAAAGGCGGCACATCTAACCACTAGGCCAACGAGGCATATACAAAACTAGCAGACTCGGCCACACATTGTTGTGGTGGCTATGCTATTAAATTGTAGCTTATGAAACGTTTTTACTTTTAACATAGTATACTTATCTATAGAATATAATATATCGATAGAATACATACTTAATCTTGTCAACAGATATCGCCATCTGTTAGAATCGTTTGGAGGACATATTATAATTGTGACTGACAATTAATAGACAAATAATTTGCAATAAAATAATATTGGGACCACAAATTGAGATGTAAGCTATAATATCTTTCAAGTTGGATCAAACTGCACACGGTGTGAAAATTTTATTAAAATCGGTTCTGTAGTTTAAGAGTTCATCGTCATAATAAATGTTTCTCCATACGGATTCTATAGGGCAATTTAAATCTGCTTTTCTCTGTACTTTGGCGGACGTTCAGTATTCCCTTCGCCTTAACGAAACCATTTTTGGTTTCGCTGGCGAAATAAATAAATAAAATAAATATCCTTGGACATTTCCCACAACGCCATCTGGCCCCAACTTAATGCTTGTGTTATGGTAACGAGATGGACGATAAACTACTTATATACATTTTTTTTCGTAAATACATACATATTATAGATAGAAATTACATCCACACTCCGAGCCAGTGCCTCTGGTTTAGACAAAGACACTTGCCCGACCCCGGAATCGAACCCGGGACCCGTTGATTCAAAGGCGGCACATCTAACCACTAGACCAACGAGGGAGTCATGTCAAATGGTTAATATATACCGCTGCCCCTTTGGAGTGTGGTCGGCGGTTATGTGGGACTCTGAACTGGAACTGTAATCCTAAGGGTAACGAAATGACAAGGCCGATAAGGTACTCAGCCCATTATATGACCCTCCGCTGAGTCGGACCACATGAAGGGTAATAAGCCTTGTGAGCCACACTGGCCAGACGGGTTGGCACAAGATTTCATATCAAGATTACCTTCCTTTACGGCTTGGTTATCGGCCTTGTCATTTCCTTTTGTCGGTTCCTACAATACCCTCAGAATGGGATAGTTTGGTGAAACTATGTGTTTTAAATTCGTCACTACATGGAAATGAAGGAGAAGATACACTTGATATGAAATCCTGTGCCAGACCATTTGGCTAGCGTGGCACAGTAGGCTAATTACCCTCTATAGGTAATTGGAGGTGGCTTCAGTAGTCATCTATGGGCTGGGTTACTACCTCTCCTCCTCAATCTTGCAGCCTTCTTAAACAGTAGCTAACTAGTATAAGTTAGTAGCATAAGTTAGCTGCAAGATTGACGAGGAGACTGTTACTGTAACTGTTCCAAACTGCGCAACAGTATCGAGTCATTATTTTCGCCTTTGTTTCCCGCGGCGAAAGATAATGAAGTGTCCTACAGATAGCATCCGACAGATAGCTCGTGCTATTGTCTCGTATAATGGACTCAGAATTTCGAGGAATGTTTGTATTGAGAACATTCTCGATATAATGATGGAGTAATTTTTGATTGAGACTGTACTTTTTGTGTATTTGCGAAGAGAACATTGAACAAGATCGGGATGTTATTATGCAAATCAATTCAAAATTAAAGACTCTTTTGCTCTACAAAGCTCTTTTGACAAGTCAAAGATTAAAGTAAAATTTAAAATTAACCATCTACCACAATGCCTTTCCGTGTGGTGACGGATATAGGATACACAATGTCACCAACCCATACCATCTTGAGGGTGTCTTAAGAGGAGACTAAAAGAACGCAGGAGGCAGATCACCTAGCCGCAAGAACAGGAAAACGTGATACAAACCCTGTGCACATTAGGCTAATTTTCCTCTATGAATTTGGAGGAGGCCTGACTCAGTAGTAGGTCATTTATGGGCTGAAACGACCACCGGCCCTCTCATTTGTCAAGTAATAAATGAATAAATCGCTTAAATAATATAATTATGATCTAATTGGGTTGAAAATAATTACTTCAAACATTACCTCATTTATTCATTATCTTGTGTGGGAAGAGTTTTAAATTAATTTTGTATGACTACATTAAGGAAGTCCCATAAAATATTTTAATTCAGAACAGACTTTACACACTGAGGGTGAACGAACTGGATCGATCACTTCGTAGCTATTCAATGGTTCCATGCCTCACTGTCTATAGTCCACTCCTACTTACTAGTCCTGTAGTACTTACCCGTCCCATAAATGTCTACTGAGGCATCTTTCAATTACCTATATGGAGGGTAATTAGCCTACTGTACCACGCAGGCCAGATGGTCTGGCACAAGGTTTCGTATCAAGTGTTTCTTCGATTGTGTCTAGGTTATCGTCCTTGTCATCCCCTTTTGTCAGCTGTTACGACACCCTCAGGATGAAATGGGGAGGCCAGACTCAACAGAGGGTAATTTACGGGTTGAATAGTATTAGTAGTATGCATTGGTTTGTTTGGACTTTGAGCTTTGACTGCAATATATGTATTTCTTTATATGTGCCTAGCTCGTTGCCTCTTAAGTTTGACGCCATTCTATCCCGAGGATGTCATGGGAGCCGACAAAAGAAGATGACAAGCCGCAAGAGAAGTAAAACTAGATACGAAACCATGTGCCAACCGGTCTGGCCAGCGTGGCACAGTAAGCTAATTACCCTCCATGTAAGTGGGGGAGACCCGACTCTGCAGTGGGTCATGTATAGGATGAGTAATAGTAGTATTACATACGATTATCGAATACAAATGAATTTTTGACCCCATTCGTCAAAGGTCAAAATAATCGAATTAAGAATCCGAAATCAACAATCGAGATGTTACCGCAATTTTTTTCCACATTTTATTCCAATTTCATGACGGTCAGTTAAAGCGAGTCGATCATTAGAGTTGCATATAACCGTAAAATTTTATTGTTATGTGTATTGAGGCGCGTAAAACGATCACAGATTTTTATTTCACATTTATTTGTGTTCGTTTCACATTCGGTCGTTTATAGCCCAATTGTTGCTATTTTTTGTCGCCGTTGTTTTAATTATAATTAAATTTAAAGTATTAAATATGCGTCTAGAAAAATACTGCCAAACCAATTTATGCGAGAGTACTCGTTAAAATAAAATAGAAAACCAATTAAAGCTTTAGTCTTAGTCAGTGTTTAATTTAAGTGTAGACTTAATTTATTGGCCCCAAATCGTAATGGTAATCCATTTTATAAGAAGAATAAATAAAACAAAATAAACTGAAAAAATATATGTTTATTAGACTTACTAATCACCCGTCACGTCGCCGTCCCCGGCTATTGTCCGTGGCGCGGGTTAGCCAGGGCGGGTCACACCGCCCCGCCGCCCCCTTCTGGCCCATAACGGCCTCGCAGAAGGAACCGCAGAATCAGGTTGACCACCAACCTGAGGGCTCCGGTGCACCACAGCGGTTTAGGGCTCGAAGGCCAACTCTGAGATAGAGAAGTCCCTGGAGCTCAAAGCCGCTACGTCACCGTCTGCCAGTTTTAGTCTGAGCTCTCCCCGTAGGCCTGGCATGGATGACCCTGAGCCACGCCAATACGGGCATGGCTCCAGCGGATCTTAAAGGTACACAAACCCCCTCACCGCGGCAAGTTACCAGGATGAGGGGGGATAAAATAGGGGCCCGACTCAGCAGTGGGTCTTTTACGGTCCGAGAAGAAGAACCTCAACCGTGTGGGGGTGGCTCAGAATACCCGTGTGAGAACGGGTCGGAATATAAAACTTCCCCACCGCACGCTGGGAATGTAAAGCGTGTTGTAAAAGTCAACAAAACCCAGCACGCTTGAAGTAGGATCGAATGGTCCGCTCGGCTAGCTACTAACGCAAGTAGTTTTACTGGTTCCGTCGTGTGTACGTAAGAGCTGGTGCCCGAAAGGGCATTTCCTTGAATTGCCTGCCCATCTTAGACCCTGAGTCTTAGACCCTGGCGTTGCTTAAGCCTAGGGTTAAAGGCATTCAAGTTATTGATAAAAAATGTATGACCTATATTCTTTTATACACAACTAGCGACCCGCCCCGGCTTCGCACGGGTTCAATGATGAACCTCTAAATTTATCAGTGTAACTCTAGAAAATTATGGATGTATTATAATAATATTTTTATAATAATATTTTATTTCCAATGCCAAATACAATTGATTGAATTTACACATATGAATGAAAGTAAATTTACACATTTGCGGCTAAAATGTCTTATTAATATTAATGACATCTGTCGCCGAACTAGGTATCCCTGTATTTCAGCAAACAGCGCCATTCCCAAATATTTTCATAAGATTGTACAAGCCAAAGGTGATTACAATGTATTTAAATATATCTCAGGTAAGTACTTGACATAGTTAAGTTAAAGGATATTTTATATATAATAAATTGAAACAACGGTTTAAATTTCATGCAGTTTCACACATATAAACTTTCGTCTTGATTCACTCTATCTACTAAAATATACTGCTTCAAAATCCGTTGCGTAGTTTTAAAGATTTAAGCATACATAGGGACGGACAGACGACAGCGACTTTGTTTTATAATATGTAGTGATAGTGATAGAGAAGTGATAGTGATGATGAAAAAAAAATGCAACACATATAAAGTTTTTAATGCATTACAAACACTTCAATTCTACATTATATCCGGTACATGTGTATTTAAATTGAAAGCCGCTACATAACCAAAACGCACGTACACAAAAGTTAACTTCCGGACCCTTGCCAACCCCAATCATTGTTTCCTTGACGCTTTTGCAATGTCATATATTGTGGCGGGAAACTACTTTAATATCATCCACTGAAAGGATATTAAAGTCAGGGAAACACGATACGGGCCGCGCGTTGTAAGACCTCGGAGTTCGTGGGGTGAATATTGGTTGGCGAGATTCTTTTGTTTCAACGTAAATCTATGTCATCCCGTGTGGTGCCGGATTTAGAAAACATTGTGTCACCACCCCATTCCATCTTGAGGGTGTCGTAAGAGCCGACAAAAGGAAATGACAAGGCCGATTACCTAGCCGCAAGAGAAGGAAAACTTGATTCAAACCCTGTGCCAACCCGTCTTGGCAGAGTGGCCCAGTAGGCTAATTTCCCTCCATGAACTTGGAGGGGGCCTGACTCAGTAGTGGGTCATCTATGGGCTGAAATGACGAAATCTATGTCGCAAACTATTAGTCAGCCCATAGGTGACCCGCTACTGAGTCAAAGACAAAGTTAGTGAGAAAAAGACAAAGCTCCCTCGTAATCCCTGCAGGCGGAGCCGCGGACGGTAAATAGTAAAAAAAAAATTGGTACATAAAATTATCCTACAAAAATAACAGTAGCAAATAAAAGTGTAAATAAATACCTGGTCATTCTTATTTTATTGCATTATTATTAGTTTCAGCCTAGGGGTAAGAGGTAAACTAAAGGAGCACAAGAGACAGAATCATCTAGACGCAAGAGAAGGAAAACTTGACACAACTGAAACCATGTATTCACGTAAATTAAAAACGTAGACAGAACTATTTTACTATCATAATTTATGCGTTTTTCCGTTTGTTTTTATTAACAACTACCTGTCACTTGCGACATTGTTATATTTAACATTGTGGAAACTCAGTAAGTATGGGCTCCTGGAAAGCGGAAGGGGTCAATAAGGTAGCCAAGTTGCTCCCTCTTACATCTGCTATCTGCTAACGAAAATCCCTTCAAAATCTGTTCATCCATTTCAGATTAACTGAAATAAACAGACATACAGACAAAAATTGAAAAATATGTTGTTTTAAATAAATATCCTTGGACATTTCACACAACGCCATCTCGTCCCAAGCTAAGCAACTTAATGCTTGTGTTATGGTAACGAGATGGATGATTGTTGTAAATACGTACATATTATAGATAGAAATGACACCCAGAGCCAGTGCCTCTGGTTTAGACAAAGACACTTGCCCGACCCCGGAATCGAACCCGGGACCCGTTGATCCAAAGGCGGCACATCTAACCACATCTAACGAGTATGTACCGTGTTGTATATATGCAATACTCAATGTATATAATGCTATTAGTAAAAAGCGATTATGTTAAAATTAAAAACACACTCCAATTTCCTTTATTTTTATTGTTTAGTCTCTACAGTACACAACGCAGGGCATCAGACCTTCAATTTCAAACAAACTTTATACCTAAAAACAAATTAAATTTGGCCCGTCGCCTTAAAATTACAAACCCCTGGCGTAGCAATGGTTATATAAGATATATTACGTAATAAACAGAGATGCAAGATAGGGAGCCCAGGTTAGATAATTTGACCTCTGACCCACGTAGAGCCCATTATATTTAGTTGCTGATAGTGTCAAATTGAAGTATCTTTCGCCCCTGAATTGTATACCTATTGTGAGGGGAGTAAATATGCAAAAGTCATCATCATCACCAGCATGAATAACTACAACTACTACTCAGCCCATAAATGTCACACTGTTGAGTCGGGCCTCCTCCAGTGAGATGGAGGGTAATTAGCCTACTGAGCCACGCTGGTCGGAGAGGTTGGCACAGCGGCGTGGTTCTGCATCAGATCCCACAATGCCGCAACAGGACGCGAGTTGGAGCACCACGGGGAGGTTTAGTGGGTAGGTCCCCACTATGGGGGAGAGTCCCACACTCCCCTCGCTGGCCATCCCCGTGGCCGGCGAGGAAGTCCATAAAGGATTTTACCGCGGGCGATAAAAAAAAAAAAAAAAAAAGGGTTTCGTATCAAGTTTTCCTTCGCTTGCGGCTAGGTTATCGGCCTTGTCATCTCCTTTTGCCGAATCTTCCGCCACCCGTAGGTTGGAATGAGATGGTGATACAAAGTACAATACAAAGTTTAATAAAATTCGTCATTGATTTTAGTCATCATCCTGGCGGTTTTTTTTTTAAATAAAAATAAAATGTTTATTTCTATGAATTTTCATTCATCATCATTATTATTTGTCCAAATGGCTACGAACTTAGTATACATAATGCTGAAGGTCCCATATTGAGGGTGTCGAGAGCCGACAAAAGTGAACGACACGTCAATTTTTATTTTCTATTTTTTTAATATGCCACATGTTTATGCGTGTTATTGCTTTCACTAATCTGTCAGACTTGTTTGTACCACCATCATTGTAACCCTTTTATTTAAAAGAGCAACCATGGAGTTTCTTGCCGGCTCTTCTCTGTGGAATGGCATTCCGAACCGGTGGTAAAAACTAAATGATAAATTATTCTTATATTATTTTTTAAAATTTTGATATAGAGTAATATTTTTTTGACTATTTGAAAGCATTCGTAAGATTTAATCCGTAAGATTTGATTTGTATCGTCCGAAAACCTAGCCGCAAGAAAAGGAACATTTTATACCTAACCCCGTGCCAACCCGTCTGGCCAGCGTGGCATAGTACGCTATGTACCCTTCATATAATAGGAGGAGGTCCGACTCAGCAGTGGGTCGTATATTGGTTGAGTAGTAGTAGTCATTATCATTAACTGTAGTTATTATTAGGTCCATTAAAGATGTCATTGCAACTCATTAAAATGGGTCCTTAATTGGGAAGCTCAATAAAACACAGCACAGTTATAAATTCCTTATCATCATACACAGATAACTAAAGGTATACTGCCGTGTCTAAGCACCGAAAACTTATCATAGCACTTAGCGTTATTACAATCAAACTTAGTTCCAAGTCACAAGTTGTCCCCCGGTCACTTTAGCTGACCGTAGGTTATCTCTAAAGTCAAACAACCCAAGATCCCTCATTGCTTAACACACTTTCCCAAACCGCCCAACCGGAACAATAGCCAACATGACTTCAAGGACTTGTTTAACATAAAACCTCCACAGCCAATTTCGGCATAGTATAAGGTAAACAGTAATCCAATCAGGTTTTACATATGCCATTACATTCGAGCACGATTTACTATTCAGTGTAGACTGTCCTTCTAAGAATGCTCTCTCAGTAACGGTGAGACAAGCTAAATCCTTGTCACAATTTGAGACATTACTGAACAACCAATGTCTTTCTCTGTAACCTTTTGCATTTATCAGTGATTCTTTACTTTATATAATAATAAATATGAGATTATATTTTTGTTGGCACATGATTTCGTATCAATTTTTCTTTCTTTTGCGACACCCTCAGGATGGGGTGGTGTATGTGTATTCTAAATCCATCACACACTGACAATAATTTAAATTTTAAGTTAGTCAATTACACCGCAAAGCCACTTAAACAAATAAAAATAAATTACAGTGATTTCGAGCTACGCTGCACACGGCACTACTGGTCCCCATACAATATCTTTATGCTTATAAGGAATGACATTTAATTTATTCAGTATACCAACAACGTATCACAATTAATATCATAGAACATAAAAAACATAATTTCTTCGTGCTCTGTGATGGCGTTACTTAAAGGTATACATAACTTTCAATTGTCGTGTGATTGCATAATTATTCATTAATTTTACATAACAATACTGTTGCAATTCTTAAATTTACAAAAATAAATAAATCTGTTTTTAGCGGATTGATTGAAATTAATTTGAATTTATTAAATTACATATAAAAATAATTGTAAGTAAGACAAATAAAAAAAAAGTTAATCGTAGTAAAAATAGTGAAAATGTATTTATAATCGACCTAGGGTTATATTACATTGTATTACAATTGTGGGAAATAATAATTAATATCACTGTATCAGTTTATTTTTAAATTTCTCTAATGAATCAGAAAAATGTGACATTCCAAGCTAGGCAGCAATGTAGCGGCAGCACTGCTGCGCGTCAATGTCGCCCTACCGCCACACCTACGTGAATGTTGACCACGAACAGAGCGCACTGCCGCCTTGCTCGAGCACTGCTGGGTAGCACCTTTGTGGCAGAGCTGTGGCAACAGCACTGCTGCTTGTTGCCGAGTACGAAATCACACCTTTAGTCTATACTTTACAAAAAAGTAATTTCAAAATTTTCTTAAGAATATATCCAAACAGCGTTGTTAGTACTTAATTTACTGTTTATAATTCTCTATAAGGTAACGACAGCCAACCGTTTGTTATGAACAACGTAACAAAGCCCTTTCTGTTTTCTTATACAAGGTTTGCTTAACTTAGTTTTCGCTTTGAGGAGATTTACCCTATGTAGGCTACTTCAAACTAATATTAGTGATCGATAAGGTGACCTCGTTTCTAAGATAACTATAACTTCTGGAAGTCTCAAGTTACTCTGGCTAAGTAAGCCGCAGTGGACACTGTTTTGGTTTGTAAGATTGTTACAGTGACTGGCTTAAGAGTTAAAGATAGATTCCTAGACCAAGTTTCCGTTTCAACCAGGAATTAGTGCCTGGAGCTTTTTGTTAAAGCTACTTTTGCGGACAGCAAAGTTTGCGTTTGAATATTTTAGTTAGCTCCCGTCCTATAAATAACCCGCTGATGCATTAAGGCGCTTTTCAGATTTTTTAAGAAAATCTAATGTCGCCGACGTATCATCATGATAATCATCTCAGCCCTTAAGTGACCCACTGTGGGGTAGAGTCTCCTCCAATTTCGTAGAGGGAGTGCAATCAACGTTGAGCAGGGCAGTGCCAAATATCTATCTATGGTTTCCTACAAAAGTCGGATAAAGAAAAACTTTTCTAGAACAGGTTTTTATAAGCGAACCCACACTATACTGAAGTTGTCGTAAAACGTGACTAAAGGATCGTAATAGGCAGATCACCAAGACGTCTGAGAAGGAAAAAGTGATACAAACCCTTTCCTAGCCCGGCTTGCTAGCGTGCCACAGTAGGCTAATTTCCCCCCATTGATGTGGAGGATACCCGACTCAGTAGTGAGTCATTTATGAGCCGAAACGACGGCGATGAAGCGAGGCTATCACGGAACACAAACGCATCGACCTATGTCGAACTCATAACTCGTAATAGAAATCACTCCACAATTGACGGAGAATAAATTAATAATAAATCAAATTTACCAATATAGTAAAATTAATAATAATTAAGTGGCAGTGGGCAGGGCACATAGCGCGCAGGACCGACGCCCGATGGGGCAGAAAAGACCTGGAATGGCGACCGCGTTCCGGAAAGCGCAGTGCTGGTAGGCCTCCCACACGGTGGACCGATGACCTGATTAAGGTCGCCGGAAAACGATGGATGCGGGCGGCCCAGGACCGGCCTTTGTGGAATTTTTTGGGGGAGGCCTATGTCCAGCAGTGGACGTCTTTTGGCTGAAATGATGATGATGATGAAATAAAATTTGTAAAATTAAAAATAGAAGGTTTTTAAAACTTTTTTTTGAACAGTTCTTAACTTGGTAACGATGTCGTTGTCCTTGTGAACAAAACACATTATCTATTAATATCTCAAGGCTTAGACATCGATAAACAATATGTTTTAATACTTATTGAAGATTCTTGGCACATAGCTACTTGGACATTGCAATATAAAAGTCGAGTTTTAGTTCAAGCGAAAATAGGCTATATTATCATATAGTTTAGCCAATAAAAAGAAAGTCTGCAAACTTTGAATATGACTCTTGACGAATAAAATATTGTTGAAGTTTCGAATGCTTTGACTGTTCTAGAATTCCTACTGAAACTTTTGTTTGAAATATGAAAATGGGGTTGTTAATCTACCAATGTTCTGTTAATAGCACCATACTAGTAAAGTCATACTTATACAATTAAAAAGATTTTTTAATACAGTTGCTCAAAAAGTGGCATATTGCAGGGACGTATAGCGTTCGGGAAGTGGGCTATTACACACGCGTGCTTTTTTTTACCATTCCCGCACTAGTGCGTTTTCTTTCCCAACTGTCAAAATAATGTCTATTATAAGGAAAAACAAACCATGAAGTTTTTACTAATAAAAATCATAGAAGTTTTTATGATTCATGCAAATACGTATATTTCTAAACAGAAACTACGTACTAATTTCAATATCAGATTTAATGATTTGATTGAATGAGTTTCATTTCATCTAATTAAATTTCATTTCATATCAATAAAAAAAATCTACTGAAGACTTGGCTGTATGGGCATTGTTCCTTTTGCCTACCAGAATGGGTGAAGAAGAAAAAATCTATGCTTATATTCTACGGTCGGCGCCATTTTTCAGAAATGATTAGTTAGTTGAGTTTATTGTGTTTTTATTATTTTATAAAATTGCTTCATTTTTTCGCAACTGTATTAAAAATAGTCGTTCAGTACACGTGCGGAACCGTCATTGCAACTTGTTCCGACTGTCAACCCTCGCCTTCGGCTGCGCCTCGGCTCGGGTAGACATTTATCGGAACTCGTTGTAATGACAGCCTTTCCGCACTTGTAATGAAATATACTATTTTTTAATTGGCACCAAGTTTGGATACTAGGTATGCTTTATAAAAATCGGTACAGCCTTTATATTTTTTTAATTTTGATAAAAGGTTATCATCATCATAATTTCAGCTCATAAATGACCCACTGCTGAGAAGGGCCTCCTCCCATCTCAGGGTAACAAGCTTACTGTCTCACGCTGGCAAGACGGATTGGCACCCGACTTGTAGGTACGTCTTGCTGCAAGGGTTTCGGCCTTGTAATTTCCTTTTATCGACTCTTACGACGAAATTATTTCCTTCCAGCCCGGTTACGCAAGCGTATTTAAATAAAAAAAACTGTTCTTACTAGACATCCTATATTATAATATAACTAGCGACCCGCCCCGGCTTCGCACGGGTACAATGATGAGCCTCAAAATTTATCAGTGTTTCTTTCTTTTTTGCGTAAAACAGTATTACAAACATACATCTATGAATTATTTATATATATTTTGTTTTTATTGTTCATTGTTAAATGAATTCTATAGAATATTGCTAATATAATTATTGTAATCACTGTGTATGAATCACTTTGTAATTGTATGTATTAAACTTAAAATGAATACAAGATGCGTGTTAGTTGTACAATTGCCGTCATATTATGTAATACAATCGACCGTTTATTTAGGTCCATAACACATTTCCACGTACCTAATCGTAGCGTTATAAAGAAGATTAACACGACATTTGATATATTTAGTGTCGCTCCTTTAAAATTCATGCAAAAAAGTTCGCTGCGAACGCGGGGCTATGCATCAAAAAGTCGTGACAAGGAAAAGTGGGAAGTGTGAAAATTGTGAACAACATTTGAGTTTCAGTTTGTACGATGTACGAAGTATTTTCGTAGTTAAGAAACTTGCTTTAACTTGTATCTAGCTATTTTATAGATGATGATGTCACCAACACATGCCACCCGGAGGGCGTCGTGAATATCAATATACACGGTGATCTTTTAAAGATTGTTCCGCCGAGGCGACTTTGCCGCTTAGTAGAATAATTGAGTTATAATCGATATTATGATTATAATCGAAAACTTCTGTGCTTTGAAAGGTTCGTCAGTCCCAAGTGCTAGTCTACCATCTATGGTAGTAACTGGTAGCTGGTCTAACCAAATAATTACCGGTTGTTTATCCAGATGGGTCGCAGAGCGCGCTGGTTAGCGAAATCAGGTTTGCCTGGAGGCGACCCCAACGATATTAGGGAAAATGTGAGGAAAGATATAAAAAATATAGTTAGATGAAAACAGAGTTCTTTGCAAAGTGAATAAAATACAAGTACGATAGTTTCCGTAGACTCATTGCAGAGTGGCGATAAAGGAAGTAAATGATAAATGAAAAATTCTCATTTTATAAAAAGCATTTTCTATTCAGTTGGACCTTTTTATACCGTTGGATAATTGAAGTGCAACTGTGATTTCTCAAGCTTTCTGTGTTAAAATATCAGTTTTCTTTAAGCTTACTTTTACTAGCGACACACCTCGGCTTCACCGCGTGTACCTTTGAAAAAATATGAAACTAAATTAAATGACACATCATTAAATCATCTTTCCTTCTTTTTCGTGGGAGAAACCTTTTATATGTACCCAGCCCGAGGGCTGAGGTATGTGGGAGTTGGCGGAAGCAAAAAAATGGTAAGGTACTGGTCGACTGACTAATATTTACCCATTATTTACCACGTTTTTGTCTTCGTTTGCCGTCTGCCGTTCGGGCAATCTGCGTAATCTGTCCATTTGGCAGTAGACGTTTGTGTCTACTCTCAGATATTCGATTCAATGATCTTTATTATCAATATGACACCAGTCACTTACATGAGAACATTAAAAATAATATAGAATATAATTAAAATTATCTGGAGTAGGTAGGTTTAAGTTACAATAAATCGGTGCGGGTAGATATTAAAAACTTACAATAACTCACTACTATTGCTGGATAAGATATGATATGTGGACGAAATGGAAGTCCAAGAAGCAATAAATAACTTAAAATTGGGAAAAAGCCCTGGATCGGACAACATAACAAATGAAGTATTAAGACTAGCATACAAAACATTAGCCGGACCACTAGCGGAACTATTTAACTTAATACTGCAAAAGACCGAAACGCCCATACAATGGTCTGAATCGGACATCATACTCATTTATAAAAAGGGTGATCCGAAAGATATTGGCAACTACAGACCAATAAGCTTACTCCCGAGCCTCTACAAACTCTTCTCAGCCATTATAAATAAAAGAATCAGTAGCACATTGGAATTAAAACAACCAATAGAGCAAGCAGGCTTCAGGAAAGGTTTCTCAACAGTGGACCATATCCACACACTTGAACAAATCATTGAAAAGTACCAAGAACAACAAAGACCGCTATACATAGCGTTTATTGACTATCAAAAAGCATTCGATACAGTAACGCATGTAAGTATATGGGAAAGCCTAAAACAGCAGGGAGTTGAAGATGTATACATACAAGTCATAAAGAGCGTATATAAAAACAACATGGGCAAAATTAAGCTAGAAACTCTAGGACCAAGTTTTGCTATAGAAAGAGGCGTACGGCAAGGCGACCCCTTATCTCCAATAATATTCATAGCCATTCTGGAGGCTATCTTCAGGAAGATAGATTGGAGTAAGTCAGGCCTATATATAAAGGACGAATACATAAGTCACTTAAGATTCGCAGATGACCTAGTGCTGTTATCAGAATCCAGCACCCAGTTACAACAAATGATGGAAACTTTACATTCAGCTAGTATCAAGGTGGGTCTGAAAATGAATCTCTCTAAGACTATGGCAATGACAAATTGGCGGAGAAGAATATTAACAATAGATAAAGTGCCACTCGAATATACAGATTCATACATCTATCTAGGTAAGCAAATTAGTTTTGATCCGAAAAATAACGAACTAGAAGTGAAAAGAAGAATACAACAAACGTGGAACAAATATTGGAGTTTAAAGGAAATCTTTAAAAGTGGCCTGCCTATTACCATAAAAACAAAAATTATGAATTCCAGCCTTCTTCCAAGTTTGACTTATGGCTGCCAGACCTGGAAATTCACTTCAAAAGTAAAAAATGTAATCACCACCTGTCAAAGAGGACTGGAGCGCAGCATGCTTAAACTAAAGAAATCAGACAAAATACGACACACAATAATAAGATCAAAAACCAAAGCAACAAATGCATTGAAATACGCACAAAAACTTAAATGGAGATGGGCTGGCCATGTCGCGAGGCTTAAAGACCGAAGATGGACCATAAAAGTGACTTTTTGGAATGGACCTCCAGGTAAAAGAAAGCGAGGAAGACCACAGAGTCGCTGGGACGACGAGATCAAAAAGTAGCCAGCCCAAACTGGAGACAGACTGCACAGGACAGAGACAAATGGGCATCTTTGGAGGAGGCCTTCACCCAATAATGGGGTTCCTACAAATTATATTATTTAGGTATCTAAAATCTAACCAAGCTAGCTAATAATAATAGTCCATATTATCTATTAGTAAATATTATATAGTATATTAATAATAGTAAATAAAATAGTTATAGGTAAATAATATAGAAAATAATTAAGAATAAGTAGGTATTAAGATCAATTAGTTAAGCGTTTAAATAGTATATAGTGTCAAACAAGTATAATAATACTAGTAAATAAAAACAGTAATTAGCTACATAATATAGGACTTAAACAAAAT
Organism: Clostera curtula; assembly: GCA_905475355.2. NCBI lineage: Eukaryota > Metazoa > Arthropoda > Insecta > Lepidoptera > Notodontidae > Clostera > Clostera curtula. The sequence continues at coordinate 15,069,628 of FR997808.1, read as the reverse complement.
AAGTAGGTATTAATTTTAATTAGTTAAAGTTAAGATAATGCAAAAATCATATGTAAAAATTAATTTGTAGGAAATAAAAGGCTTTTTATTTTTATTTTTATTTATTTATTTTATTTTATTGCTGGATATTGCTATTGACATTAGCTATCGCTTTGATTCCCGTGCTATGGTCTACCGGGTGCTGGGTAGTACAAGTGCAAGTCACAATTTAGTAAAACCGCTAGTAAAACCAAGATCTAGTCTCTACTAAGAAAGAAAGAAAGAAAGAAAGAAAGAAAGAAAATAATTTTACTGTAGCTCACAATTGACATGAAGTGGATAGTATCCCAAACTTCTGTACAACTAAAATAATTACTTATAGAGGGGGTCATTCTGAGTTCTAAACCCTTACAATATTGAATGCCTTATAAGTCTAAGGGCTAGATATGCCGCCTTTGAATCACGTATCCCTGGTTCAGTTCCAGGGTCAGGCAAGTGTCTTTGTGTAAACCAGGCACTTGCTCCGAGTCTAGGTGTCATTTGTGTTCGTGAATTTCATATTCATATAGAGCGGGTATTTGGTTTATGTTTATTATAAATACGGAAAAACCAAACTTGGTTTATGATACACTGTTAATATTTAAGTGAATGTAAGGCTCTCGTGTCATCATCATCATCATCATTTCAGCCAAAAGACGTCCACTGCTGGGCATAGGCCTCCCCCAAGGATTTCCACAAAGGCCGGTCCTGGGCCACCCGCATCCATCGTTTTCCGGCCACCTTAACCAGGTCATCGGTCCACCGTGTGGGAGGCCTTTTTTGCCCCATCGGGCGTCGGTCCTGCGAGCTATGTGCCCTGCACTGCCACTTAAGTTTGGCAATCCGGTGGGCTATGTCGGTGACCCTGGTTTTCCTGCGTATCTCGTCATTTCTGATTCGATCTCGCAGGGAAACTCCGAGCATAGCCCTCTCCATTGCCCTTTGGGTGACTTTGAAGGCTCCCGTGTATTGCTCAATAAATAAAAAAAAACATAACCATCTAACTGTTTTTAGACGCGTAGCGTAGGCGTAAATATGTCTGAGTTATATTTGGATACAATTTTACCTAAACAAAAACATAATCCGTCTTTTGTAGACAAAAACAGTAAAGCGAACGAAATGGGCCGTGGAAGCTCTTTACAATATTTTTAATTAAAAAAAGTAACTGTCAATATTACGGTGTCTTAGGTTTTCACATTTTGTACGTGTTTTCACTATTGTACATTTTCGTCGTTTCGTAGCCCATAAGTGGCCAACTACTGAGTCAGGCCTTCTTCAAATTCATGGAGATAATTTAGCCTACTGTGCCACGCTGGCAATAAGGTTGGCACAGTGCGTGCGTCTGGGTTATCTGCGTCTTGCGTTCTTTGAGTCACCTCTTACGACACCATCAAGATGATATGGGTTGGTGATATTGTGTACGTGGAGGGTAATACGCCTGCTGTGCCACGCTGGCCAGGCTTGCTGGCACATTATTTCGTATCAACTTTTCCTTCTCTCGTGGCTAGGATTTTATCAGTTGCTACAACACCCTCAGGATGGAATGAGAACAAAGCATGTAAAACAGACGCTTGACCAAGTCTGCAGTTTGTGAGCACACTTTCAGCAAGACCAATCACTACATTCATTTTGATAGACCTCAAATCCTTGCCAAGGAAAATCATTTATCATTAACTAGCGAACCTCCCCAGCTTCGCACGGATGCATGTTATATACATACAAACCTTCCCCTTGAATCACTCTATCTTTTAAAAAAACCGATTCAAAATCGGTTCATCATCATCATCATCATCAGCCCACATTAGTCCACTGCTGGACATAGGCCTCCCCTAAAGAGCGCCATAGCGCCCTGTCTTCAGCTTGACGCATCCAGCTGCTGCCCGCAACCTTTCGCACCGCCAGCGACTCCGCCATTAGGACTATGTCATCTGCAAATCTCAAGTGTGAGATGTACTGGCCATTTATGTTAATGCCCTTATCTTTCCAGTCCAGCGTCTTAAACACATCCTCCAAAGCGCTTGCGAACAGTTTCGGGGATATTACATCCCCCTGTCTCACTTCGCGGCTCAGTTGGATGGGTTTAGTACGCTGGTCCTGTACTTGGACACACATAGAGGCCTCATCGTACAGACATCTCAAGACTTGAATGTAACGATAGTCCACTTGGCATCGCTGAAGGGACAAAATCAGTTGCGTAGTTTTAAAGCTTTGAGCATTCATAGGGACGAACAGACGACATCGACTTTGTTTTTTAATAAGTAGTGATAGTGATTTAGTAATCACAATGTTACTAGTATTCCTAGAACATATACTTACAGATACGGTATTTGTATTAACCAATAAAATTATGCAACTAATACTAGATTGTGCCTTATTTGCCTCACATTAAGATTCAAAATGAATTATTATTCATTCAGTAATAACAATGTTACTAGTATCCTTAATACAGATACTTACAGATACGGTATTTGTATTAACAAATTAAATTAAACAAGGAATCCTAAGCTGTACCTTATTTACCTCAGCTTAAGATTCAAAATGATTTGTCTAAATTCATCCTAAATATAAATCTAGTTTATACCGTACCGTGCGTAGGATTATGTGTCCATACACACGAATCGCCTAGACGCCTACACAAACACTCCCATACATAAATCATTGGTTTGCGATTCCGATGTGAAATGTGCCATATTCTATGCGCCATGAATTTTAGTCTGAATTCACTGCGTTTATCTGATACTAGATAAACAGTCCCTATTCTAACAAGATTTTGTTTCAAAGAGCTATTTAGTAATTATGTATTTAAGGTTTATAAGTAGCTCAACGTGTACGATGGGAAGTTGAGTTAAATCATCATCATTTCTCATTTAATTATCAGCCCATTGATGTCCGTGTGGTGACGGATTAAGAATACATGGTGTCACCATCCCATTCCATCCAGAGGTGTCGTAAGAGTCTACAGAAGAAAATGACAAGGCCGAAAACCTAGCTGCAAGAGAAGGAAAACTTGTTACAAAACCCTTTTTTTTTTTTTTTTCCCTGGGTAAAATCCTTTATCGACTTCCTCGCCGGCCACGGGGATGGCTAGCGAGGGGAGTGTGGGACTCTCCCGCATGTATATATGGGGGCCTACCCACTAAACCTCCCCGGGGTGCTCCAACTTCTTCCCGTGTGGGGACGGGTCAGAATATAAAACTTCCCCACCGCACGCTGGGAAATAACGCGTGTTGTAAAAGTCAACAAAACCCAGCACGCTTGGTGGTAGGATCGAACGGTCCGCCCGGCTGGCTACCACCCTCACATTTAAGTCCGACGCCAAGCAGTTCCGTCGTGTGTATGTGAGAGCCGGTGCCCGACAGGGCAATTCCTTGAATTGCCTGCTCCATCTTAGACCCTGGCGTAGCTTTCCATCACGCAAGCCTAGGGTCAAAGGCATTCAAGTCACTGATATAAAAAAAAAAAAAAAAAAACTCGCGTCCTGTTGCGGCATTGTGGGATCTGATGCAGAACCACGCCAACCAGTCTCGCCAGCGTGGCACAATAGGCTAATTACCTGTATCATGCTCGCTTAAAGGTCATGCTGGTGGTGTCGTGTGTGTCGGGTCCTTCGGTTCCCTAAAATATGGGTGAGCTGGGGGATGGCTGGCACATGCGTCATGCTCGTGATCGGGTGCCGCCAGTTGGGGCCGGTCATCCCTTAACTGCTATTGACATACCTACATAGCTTTATATTGATCTCCTGGACACTTCTGTTGTGCAATATGTTACATTGTCCTCACATCTTAGCTTACTATAAATAAACACGAAATCAATGTAACCCAATCAGATGCTTGTAACAGAAAATATGATAAAAAGAGTGTCCATGGAGTTTCTTGCCTGTTCTTCTCCATAGGATCTACTTTTTGGAACATGCAACTAGATTCCTTTTGACTTTTCAAAAACACCAGTAAATAGGTTCAATTGAAATAAATGATTTGAGTTTTTGAGTTTGAGTTTGAGTTAGTCTAGCGGTTGTCCTGCCTGCCTTTGGATCAACGGGTCCCGGGTTCGATTCCGGGGTCGGGCAAGTGTCTTTGTCTAAAATGGTTATGGTTGAGGAGGGCGATGGCTGCCGCATGCGTCATGCTTGTGAACAGGTGCCGTTGCTGGGGGTCGGTTGGCTTAGGCATTACAAGGTTACTATTGTCAACTATATCTGGCTGATGTTTGGCCCTTTGGAACTGTTGCGTGAGTTTGCTCTCACAAATCTGTCTTATAACCAGTCTTGTACCCAAATGGCGATCTAAAAAGAGCAACTACAGAGTTTCTTGCCGGTTCTTCTCTGTAGAGGTGCATTCCGAACCGGTGGTAGATGGTAAATAATTAATTTTAAATGGTACATTTTTATTTTTATTTTTTGTTTGACCTGTCAAAAGAGCTCTAATGAGCCAACTTGCTTAAATGAGTTTTGATTTTGATTTAAACCAGAGGCACTTGCTCGGAGTCTGGGTGTCATTTGTGCTCATGAATTACATGTTTGTAAACTGCCCCCGCGATACGGTTATATGTAGTGCAGGGGTTTCGTTTGTTAAAAAAAAAGGAAAAGAAAAATGTAATTTGTGGGGGCCCGACTCAGCAGTGGGTCATGTATGGGCTGAATGTTAGTAGTAGTAGTAAAATAAATCCCCAAGTGATTATTCTAAATCCCGAAACTGCAAAAGTAATACTATCAACCGGTATTGGTTGATAGTTGTAGACTGGGAGGTTGATGAGTCCACGCCTGTATATAAATGAATATCTTTCACTAATGTAATGACAGAGAAAATAGGAAAAATACGTGTTATTTCCTTTCATTCCATGGAACACGAAATTGCCGTCCGTTTATTTAATTAGCTACATTAGTAGATATTACAAAGAATATTGGCCTAGTGTCTCGATTAATTAATTAAGAAATCGGTGTCTTTTGTCAAGCTCCGGGGCGAATATTAAAAGATACAAGGCTTCTGCCGCGGTTCCATCGGCTAGAATTACAAATTTCTATGAAAAATCGCAAAACATACATTGGGGTGATTCGGGTACCTCAAGGGGTGCTCTATCTCTGGACTTCCACTTGACACTATTTTTGGGATACTCTGTATAAATACTAGAGAACAGATTAACTCAAAATATTTATCTTCCATCACGTAATTTCCGAATATCCAAACAACTATCGCTAAACAGCGAGCGGTACACTAAAATACAACATTAATCCAAATAGGTTATCAGAAAGCTGTTTGATGTGCCACCAACCGTGTATTGTTATCTTATCACCCCATTGCCTCCATTATTTGTATTCGCTGCGTTCATTCACCAATTCCCTTGAGAACAGATAACTCAAAATAGACAAATTCACACACTATCTACATTTGTTAATGATAGACCAATATTCGCTGCGAATTTGAAATAACGTAATCGTGTTTATTTGGGGCGAGATAGTTTGTGTTTATGCAATGTTTATCGAGTTTATAATTCAGTCCCTGTGGTGACGGATTTAGAATACATGGTGTCACCACCCCATATCTTCCCGTGGGTGTCGTAGAAGGCGATTTAGGCTGTTTGTCCACCGCTCACCGTCACCGAGAACGAGATTATTTCGGGCCGAGTTTAAGATGACGTGACGGTCGTATGTTAACGGCACCGATATATCGGTGGTTCAGTTAAAACCAAAAACCGGGAGAACGGCGCGGTGCGACGGTAGTGTGTGGACAAGAACAAACGTGCTTTGTATTGCCGGCACATCGGCCCGTCATAAGACCGTGCCGAATTGTAGCGGTCACGCTGAACTGCTCGAAACATCGGCGGCCGGGATGACGGCTCTCGGGTGACGGGCGTGCGGTGGACACATGGCCCTAGTAAATGTATGTATCGCTAACTCGGCGCCGTCATCTCGTTCTCGGTGACGGTCCGATAACGGCGGTGGTGGACAAACGGCATAAGGGATAACAGACGTTGGGCAGCAGCAACGCTCGGATACAAAGCAATCTGATTACTGCGATCGCCAACCCACCTGATCAGCGCGGCGATTAGGACAAAAACCCCCCCTTGGACAACAAAGCCAAAAAATGTCCCCCAGTCTCCGGTAGCTCCAACGCCAGGGGGAGTGGTCGGAGAAGCGGTGGAGCAGAGGGTGCTAAGAATCCCCGGAAAAGAGAAGCGTGGGAAGACCCTCGACTAGGTGGACGGACGACCTTGTGAAGGTCGCTGGGAGTCGGTGGATGCGGTCTGCACGAGATCGTACATTTTGGAAATCAGGGGCCTATATTCAGCAGTGGACTTCTGTGGCTGATAGATAGATAGTGTCACCAGCCCATTCCATCCTGAGGGTGTCGGAAGAGCCGACATAATCGAAATGACAAGGCCAAAAACCTAGTTGCAAAACAAGGAGAACTTGATACGAAACCCTGTGCCAATCCGTCTGGCCAGCGTGGTACAGTAGGCTAAATACCCTCCATGTAATTGGAGGAGGCCCAAGTCAGCAGTGGGTAATTTATGGGCTGAATAGTAGTAGCCAGTTGTAGTATAGTATGTACTCGTTTGGGCTTGTCAGTCGGTTCAACAAAGGCCATCTTATGAGTGAAATGATGATTAATAAATCCGTTTAAGAAAACGGAAAACTTGAAACAATCCTCTGTGCCAACCCGTTTGGCGAGCATGGCACAGTATGCTAATTACTGGCGGCCTGACTCAGCAGCGGGTAATATATGGGTTAAGAAGTAGTAGTAGTGGAGAAGGGAGATAGCTAATTATAAAGAAGATATCTTTAGAATAAAAAGGATGATGATATAATTCTTTTTTTTTAACAGGTAAGTTTCGGAAGATTTGGTCTGGCAGTTCTCGTACGACTTCTAGGTAAGACAACCGTGGAAGAAACACCGTGGGGTTAAGTGAGTAGATCGGGGTGCAAATACCATCTTCTTGCGCCTTGGAAACGTAAATAAACCATATTATACGGTATCCGGTGCCTTTTGTAAACAAGGTCAATAATTTAAAAAAAAAAGAAACTTCTACAGAGTTTCTTGCCGGCTCTTCTCTGTAGAGCAGCATTCCGAACCGGTGGTAGTTTCAGCATGAATGTGGGTGGACGCAAGGGTTGTGGGAGATCAAAAGAGATGAAGGGATTGTAAGAATGAGGAATTGTGTTTGAATGGTGTGACTGTGATATGACGACTGATGCAGTAGCGACTGTAGTAGCGTCGGACAAGGGTCGTAAGATGATAATAATAATTTTAAATATGACGATTTATAAGAGTTTTGTGATAAAACCTACGTTACTAAAGTTCCTTTTGAGTTTGACTTCTAGAACATTCACCAAGCAAAAATAGGAAGGTCGGTCGGCGGAATGGTAAATTATATAACATAATAGGAATTCAAAAATCACTACATAGTATAAAAAAAAATGTCGCTGTGGTCTGTCCGTCCCTATGTATGCTTAAATCTTTAAAACTACGCAACGGATTTTGAAGCGGCTTTTTTTAATAGATAGAGTGATTCAAGAGAAAGGCTTATATGTATAATACATGCTTATACATAGATGTTGATCATTGTACCCGTGCGACGCCGGGGCGGGTCGCTAGTATAGTATAAAATAATGTTATCACTCACTTATATGAAGCACATATAAGAATTGTCTGATAGACTAAGGCCTCAAATAATAATTTGCTTTAATGAAAGGAAGAAAAACACATTTATTCCGCAAAGTACACAGAGAATAGAAAACCTTAATGGCCTTTTTTTTCACTGCGGAAATGTTTAATGCTTACTGCTGCCCCTCGGGGGTGGGGTCAGCGATGTACCCTCACACGTCTTGTTTGAGAAGCCACAGGTTCGCGAGGACGCATACTGTGGCACCCGGACGAACCTTAATGAGCTTTTTTTACGTCGGATATCCTCATGGATTCCCGGCCATTGGCACTGGCCGGGTGTGGCACTCTGGGGCACGTAGAGATAGAGAATTGCGCCCTGACCTACCCACCTAAACCGACGACGATCCTCGACTGTCCGCACCAAGTGTAAGAGAAACTCCGGTGTACAGTTTGTATCCTTTATTATGTCACTCCCTTGTGCACTAGTACACTGTATGTATATACCACTAACGGAACACTACTATTATTCATTATTATTTTCACGTCTTACTTCCAGCGCGTCTCGAGACAGAATGCCCCGCTCGATCGTCCGATCGCCTATTTATATCTTTAGTGTTGCCAATGCTGAAATTTATGTTTATAATCGATTTCGATTCGAAATAGTTGTTATATTAATTTTACTTTACACTTTTAAACTAAAATAATTATTGACCTAACTCAAGGCCACGGGATTCACTCCCCGATAGGCATGCTTCAGGGGCAACCTTAATAACTTAGATTTAGAATACACAATGTCACCGACCCATACCATCCAAAGGGTGAGTAAAAGAACGCAAAGGGCAGATCATCTAGGCACAACATAAGGAAAACTTGGTACAAACCTTGTGCCAATCTGTCTTGCCAGGAACGCACTGTAGGCAATTTTTTCTCCATGAATTCAGATGAGGCTAAAAATGACTCGCTATGTCTTCATACCGATCATCATCATCACTAGGCACAATAACTTTTTTTCCAATTACAAAAAACAATGGTGGCGATAGGCCAGTCGGTCTTATACCGGATTTCTTATAAGCCTTTCTGCTGGTGTCGCTAAGGTCTCTATCTAGGAGTTGTGTGTGAAAGGTGTGAATGTAGGTATGACGACTGATAGGTGTGTGTGGAGACTACCACCTAGTGTGGGACAGGGGCCGTAGGATGATAATGGTATTTATAAATATGACGATTTATAAGAGTTTTGTGATGAAACCTACGTAAATAAAGTTCCTGTTGAGTTTGGGTTTATCTAGGTTCTACCGATATCTCGTACCAAAATTTGTATGTGGAATGCCTTGGTAACACTATTTATACCAAATCCGTCACCACACAGTCAAACTCTCACCGCAAACTAAACTGAAAGCTGTTAATTAGTTTTAAAAGAGACCCGTACCATTAAAGGCTAGTTTAATCTGCAGTAGTCATTATTCAGAGTGAAAAGAGGTAAAGTGGCTCATTAGAGAGTAATCTGCTATTCAGACACGATTTATGTCTCGACTCCTTTTTGAAGAGCACTGCTATTGGTCGTTTAATTAATAAGGCCAAATTTATTGAGTTACGGTTCAATTTTATAAGATACTAGCGACCCGCCCCGTCTGCGCACGGGTGCAATGATGAACCTCTAAATTTATCAGTGTTTGTCTACAATATTATGAATTTATCATAAATATAAACCTTCCTCTTGAATTAAAAAAAACGCTTCAAAATCCGTTGCGTCGGTTAAATATTTAAGCATACATAGGGACGGACAGACGACAGCGACTTTGTTTTATACTATGTAGTATGTATGTTATAGTAAAGTGATTAATACGAAGTAATGGAAACAGTGAGAATATATTGAAGTACTTATGACAGATAAATAATATTGAATAACTAATACTACTCTGCCTATATGACCCACTGCTGCGTCTGGTCTCCTCCAATTACATGGAGGGTAATTAGCCTACTGTGTCACGCGGGAATAATAATAACAAGATTTACTGTTATTTTGGATAATGTTAAATAAAGTTAAGGTGGATGCTCCAGGGTAGCCCGCGAAATTAAAATTTTCTTACGTTTTTTGCAATTTGCAGGGCAGTGCTAGGTTGTATGATGATGAACATTTGATTAGCGGCTGTAAGACGTATGTAGTTACAGAGTTATAATCATCAAACTCATCAATACAACCCTCAAAGCTCATAAAGGTGCAAGAATGACTTTGACGTTGAAAAAGTTTTTACAAAAAATGTAAGAAAATTTGCTGTTCGCTGTTCGTTAGTCTCGCTAAAACTCGAGAACGGCTGGCTAATTTTGGTCTTGAAATATTCGTGTGAGTCCAGGGAAGGTTTAAGAGTTGAGAAAACATAGAAATATTGTAAGTAAAATAATAAATACAACAATTTTATTTTCCCATACAAACTGTTACCTGTCAAACATCTGACGTTCGTCCCGACGGTTCGGTAATCTTTATATCATAAACTAAGTAAATGCGCAACGTGTGTGTTTGTTTAATTTAGTTTGTTCAAAATTAAGATAGCTTACATCTCAATTTATTAATATTATATTATTGCAACTTATTTGTCTATTATTTGACAGTTATAATCATATGTTCGCTCCAAACAATGACACTGTATTGTCTGTAATGGAGTAAGTATTTAATAGATGGTGCTTTGTTAAAAGTACAAACGTTTCATAAATGTATATACAAATTAATTAAATAAATAGAAATAAAATAAAACAATTACACGGAAAATTAGGAAAATAAAGAAGACTTAAACACCATATAAAATTATTTCTAATCTAAAATTAAACCTTTTAAATGTAACCTCATTACCTTTGTCATGAAATTAATAGAATGCGTGCTGCAAATATTGTCAAAGAGGATGTAACAACTAAAAAGTATCGTTTAAATCCGATGCTTCAGTCGAAGTTACTTTATTTACAAAATACATATTATATGTACTTATATCTTTAAAAATAAAAATTAATTGCTGTTAAAGTCTTTCTAAAACTCGAGAACGGCTGGGCTGATTTGGCTAACCTTCATCATATATTTATTATATAAAAATGAATTGTTGTTCGTTAGTCTCGCTAAAACTCGAGAATGCCTGGAGCGATTTGGCTAATTTTGGTCTTGAAATATTCGTGTGAGTCCAGGGAAGGTTTAAAAGGTGAGAAAATATGAAAAATATTTGTATGACTTACAAGTATTTGTTCCGGGTCTGGGTGTTTTCTATCTATAAAATGTATGTATTTACAAAAAAAAATATGTATATAAGTAGTTTATCATCCATCTCGTTACCATAACACAAGCATTAAGTTGCTTAGCTTGGGGCTAGATGGCGTTGTGTGAAATGTCCAAGGGTATATATTATTATTTTTATTATAAAACAAACTCGCTGTCGTCTGTCCGTCCCTATGTATGCTTTTACCTTTAACACTACGCAACGGATTTTGAAGCGGTTTTTTTAATAGTTTAGCGATATGTTTATCGAAATGTTTTCTTTACATGTGTTGTAAAAAATATATAAAAGCCCATAGCTGACTGACGTTTTATATAGATTGCATATAGACGGTTTAATAACGCTTGTGTTAACGCACGTATCATGCTCACTTTAAGACTCATGGCAGTGGTGGCGTCGTGCGGCGGGTCGTTCTCTTCCCTGCAATATGGTTGAGGAGGGCGATGGCTGCCGCATGCGTCATGCTTGTGAACAGATGCCGTTGCTGGGGGTCGGTTGGTTGGACATTAAAAGGATACTATTGTTGACTAGATATGGCTGATGTTTGACCCTTTGCAACTATTGCGCGAGTTTTCTCTCACAAATCTGTCTTATATCCAGTATTGTACCAAAAAATGGCGATCTAAAAAGAGCAACTACAGAGTTTCATGCCAGCTCTTCTCTGTAGATGTGCATTCCGAACCGGTGGTAGATGGTAAATAATTATTTTTAAATGGTAGTTAAATTTTAATTTTATTTTTTGACTTGTCAAAAGAGCTTTAATAAGCCAACTTGATTAAATGAGTTTTGATTTTGATTTTGCACTAGGGCCTTGAATTTTTTGCACTACGGACTTGAAGTAAAAAGTACTGTTATCGACTACAGCGTTCCACAGTCTATAGCACCCAATCACCCTATACAAAACACCCGATCATTTACAGGTAATCAATACAGGTCTTTTAAAGCCACTCCTAACCATTTGGAGCTATAAATCTGTCAGCAAATGCCTTTCGTAAGGGTCGTAGAATGAGTCCTTTGAAGGGCTACAATGAGCCTTAATGATAGGGCGTGATGGCGCTCAAATCCTTGCGGGTTACTAACACGGTTCCACTCTCAATGTTATTATTGCCACGACCTTTGGCTAGATATGTCGTTATGTCATTCAGGGTATTAACATGTCATACGTAATGCTTGGTATAATGAGGGGCTTAAAATGTACGGTCTTCGGATTCTATCATCATACTCGTACAATCCGTGTGGTGTGGTGACGGATTTAGAATACACAATGTCACCAACCCACACTATCCTGAGAGTGTCCTAAGACTCGTAAGAGGCAAATCACCTAGCTGCATGAGAAGGAAAACTTGATACAAACCCTGTGCCAACCCGTCTTGCCAGCGTGGCACAGTAGGCTAATTTCCCTCCATGAATTTGGAGGAGGCTCGACTTAGTAGGTCATTTATAGGCGTTTATACCGTATATAGGTCATTTATACCCTATCGTCATACAATATTGAATGAAGTGAGAGGAGCATAAAGAAACGAGATAGCTAGATAATGTAACTACAAGATAAGGAATACTTGATGTTTTGAAATTATGTGCTAACCTGTCTGGCAGAAATGTGCTACCTAACCTGTCCCATTACATGGAGGGTCAATTACCCTCCATGTAATGGGCCTTATGAAACTCAAACTCAAAATGAACTTTAAGTTTTGTCACAAAACTCTTATAAATCATCATAGGTCTAGGTAGTCTCCATACACACCTTTGAGTCGTCATGTCTACAGTCACACCTTTCATACACAATTCCTCATTCTTACAATCCATCCATCTCGCTTGATCTCCCACTACCCTTACGTCCACACACATTCATGCTGAAACTACCACCGGTTCGGAATGCTGCTCTACAGAGAAGAGCCGGCAAGAAACTATGTAGTGCTTTATTTTTTCAAATCAATGGGTTTGTTTGTAAATGGAATAGTTATTTCTCCTCCGTGTAGGAGGAGGCCCACAACGCCATCTCGTCCCAAGCTAAGCAACTTAATGCTTGTGTTATGGTAACGAGATGGATGATAAACTACTTATATACATTTTTTTTTGTAAATACATACATATTATAGATAGGAAACACCCAGACCCGGAACAAATACTTGTAGGTCGTACAAATATTTCTTCCGAGCGGGAATCGAACCGCGACATGCTGCGCAGTAGTCGATCGTTCAACCACTGCGCCAACCGTGTCGCCAGAGTATGTAAGTGGTAGTATAAGTATCTATTTATCACAACAGGTACGTTTGTTTTTATATCAAAAAGCCTGTGCCTCGGATTTCGTTACGGCAATTAGGCGATGACTTTGCCCGATATAGCCGAGGCATTCTCAGAAAAATTGAGGCTCTAGTAAATTGGCCTCGTGGGTCGGCATCAGCTTACAAATTAGAGTATTGATTCGACGATGCCAATACACTTATTATAAGAAATAAATATATTTGATTCAATAGGATAGTCAAGGACAAGGAAGTATCGGATCATGCGAATGGTAGAGTGGGTAGTACTACTGAGCTCAAACATGAGTCACTGCTGAGTCGGGGAATTAGCCTACAGTGCCATGAGCGGCAGACGGGTTGGCACAGGGTTTCGTATCCCCGGGCGGGTCACAAAGGAGGGAGCTCCGGCTGACCCGCGCCACGGACGGAGGCAGGGGTGGAGGGGGGTTCGTAACGGTGCGGGCCCCTTCTGCCCTCGCCTAGGAGGCCGGTGGTGGTTCGGGGGAGCCACCACTGACGAAAGCCTCGATGACTGAGGGCGTACCAGTGTACCGGGACGCCCTCTCTGATAGTCGCTTGCCCGCGTTTCGGGCACCACGCCGGGGCGTCACAGTAGAATGCGTTTACGCGAACTTGTGGCGCCCCAAGCGCGTCGTGTGAGGGTGTATACGCTGGGGTTTTAGTGGGTAAACGACTCTTGGGTAGACGACCCTTGTCGGAGTCCCACATAATCACCGACCTCTCCCCCGGGGGGCGGTGGTATGCATAAAGCATTTCCCAAGCGAAAACACAAAAAAAAATGGTTTCGTATCCCCGGGCGGGTCACAAATGAGGGAGCTCCGGCTGACCCGCGCTGCGGACGGAGGCAGGGGTGGAGGGGGGCTCGTAACGGTGAGGGCCCCTTCTGCCCTCGCCTAAGAGGCTGGTGTTCGTTCGGGGGAACCGCCACCGACGAAAGCCTCAGGGACGCCCTCTCTGATAGTCCCTTCCCCGCGTAGCGGGCACCACGCCGGGGCGTCACAGTAGACTACGTTTACGCGAACCTGTGGCAAGCTGCAAGCGTGTCGTGTGAGGGTATACCGCTGGGATTTTAGTGGGTAGACGAGTAATTTCCGGAGCCTCACATATCCCTGACCCCACCCCCGAGGGACCGCGGTATGCACAAAGCATTTCCCCAGCGTCACCTAAAAAAGGTTGTCGTATTCCCAAGTGTCAGAGCAGCAGGCCCGGATCCGCCTGCCATTGCACACGACCCACGAGGGGGAAAGCCCCGTAAGACCTAGTGCCATATGTACAGAGTAAGACCACGAGGGTAGATTTCTGAACTCCCCTCGCCCAGCCACCGCTAATGTTGAGAAGTTTACGTAGATTCTTACATGTCTTACAGGTTTGGCTCGACACCACAACAATAGTGGTGGGTTTTAGTGGATAACCTGGGTACACATCGCCATCTTCTCGCGCGCCATACCCCAGCTTCGTCCCACGGCTGTACCTATAAATGGCATACCCCACTGTACCCCACATAAGAAAAGGGTGACTAGGTTTAAAAGATTTAGACAACAGAATTACGCACGCATTACGCACGAAGCGGTTTGCGTCTTCATACCTACATTATGCGAACAGCTAAGGAGTGGAACTCTCTGCCGAGGTCTGTTTTTCCGGATAGATATAATCTGGACCTCTTTAAGGCCAAAGTGAACAGACACCTTCAAGGCAAACGTGTACCATATTAGACCTCATCTTCGCCTTCCATCAAGCGAGATTGAGGTCAAATGTAAGCCTAGTTTTACATTAAAAAAAATCACATCTCCACCCCATGCTGGGGAAAAACGCGTGTTGTAAAAGTCAACAAAACCCTTGGTGGTAGGATCTAATGGTCCGCTAACTACAATACTCACCTCTAAGTCCGGCCAACCCAAGCAGTTCTACTGTTTTTCGTCGTGTGTATGTGAGAGCCGGTGCCCGACAGGGCATTTTTTGAATTGCCTGCCTCATCTTATACCCTGGCGTTCCTTTCCATCACGCAAGCCAGGGTCAAAGGCATTCAAGTCGTAGATAAAAAAAACTCAACAATGGATCATTGAAATCATCATAATCATTTTATGGCCTGGAGATGTTTGCGTTATGAAAATGATCATCACTACATAGTATAAAAAAAAGTCGCTGTCGTCTGTCCGTCCCTATGTATGCTTAAATCTTTAAAACTACGCAACGGATTTTGATGCGTTTTTTTAGTAGATAGAGTCATTTAAGAGGAAGGTTTATATGTATAATATATATCTTCGGAACCTTGCCTAAAGGGACTCCTTTAAATAATATATTTTAGTATTTAAGTTTTAGGTTAATTGGTATTTTTAGTCTTGTTTTATTACTTAAGTTAGTGTTTTGTAAGTACATACTACTTAAGTTAGTGTTTATGGAATAAATTGTTAAACCAAAAAAAAAAAAAAAAAAATATATCCTAATAATAATAATATCCTTGGACATTTCACACAACGCCATCTCGTCCCAACCTAAGCAACTTAATGCTTGTGATATGGTAACGAGATGGATGATAAACTACTTATATAAATTTTATTTTTGTAAATACATACATATTATAGATAGAAATGACACCCAGACTCCGAGCCAGTGCCACTGGTTTAGACAAAGACACTTGCCCGACCCCGGAATCGAACCCGGGACCCGTTGATCCAAAGGCGGGACATCTAACAACTAGACCCACGAGGCATAATATTGTATAAAAAATGAATTTAGATGTTCATCATTGCACCCGTGCAAAGCCGTAGTGGGTCGCTAGTTATTCAAATTCAAACTCAAAAGGAACTTTATTTACGTAGGTTTCATCACAAAACTCTTATAAATCGTCATATTTACAAACACCATTATCATCTTACAGCCCCTGTCCCACACTAGGTGGTAGTCTCCACACACACCTATCAGTCGTCATACCTACATTCACACCTTTCACACACAACTCCTCTATTATATTAATTACATAAATAAGAAGAGGCCTGACTCAGCAATGGGTAGTAGAGCTCAGTAGTAATAACAGTAGTATCTGCGATCCGACGGCTAATATTTTTTTTCTATCAGACAGCTACTTATAACAGAATTCTATGTAAAATTAAAATACAGAAAAACAGTAATCAGAATTATTGACAAGACAATATTTGTCCTAGATGGAAAAATGAAAATCGGAGGACATTAAAGCTAATTGGCTACACAGTGAACAATTTTTGTTCATTTCAGAGTCTTTTGATCCAATCAAGATTTTGATAAAAAATTCAAGAGCGTATTTTTCAAACATGTTTCATCCTTATCAAGATGCTGTCATTTGTATTTTGTTGACGGTCTTGGCTCATAAAATGGCCCACTAGTCAGAGTCGGAATTTGGATGTTTTTTATTTCAATAGCCTCACGGATAATTCTTGGAATTTAATGATTTTCGTTGGCAAGGATTTGAGGTCTATCAAAATGAATGGTGGTGTTGTTGGATGTGTGCTCACAAACTGCAGACTTGGTCGAGCGTCTCGAAATGTCACACTAGCTACAGCTACGCTACAGCGTCTCACTGGCATTCACAATGTTTGTGTCAACTTCACAGTGGAGCTCATTCTCCCGATCCTGTGACGTTATTACAGTGACGTATGAAGACCGCTGTAGTATTAGTGGGTAGACGGGTTGCGTATCCTGGAGTCCCATTTATCTGCCAGATTATTTATTGGTGGCGTCGTGCGACGGGTCGTTCTCTTCCCTGCAATATGGTTGAGGAGAGCGATGGCTGCCGCATGTGTCATGCTTGTGAACAGGTGCCGTTGCTTGGGGTCGGTTGGCTCGGGCGTTAGAAGGTTAGTATTGTTGATTAGATCTGGCTGATGTTTGGCCCTTTGCGACTATTGCGCGCGTTTGCTCTCACAAACTGTCTTATCACGGCCTTGTACCTAAAAATGGCAATCTAAAAAGAGCAACTACAGAGTTTCTTGCCGGCTCTTCTCTGTAGAACTGCATTCCGAACCGGTGGTAGATGGTAAATTTTAAATTTTAAATTAAATATTATTTTGTTGTTTGACTTGTCAAAAGAGCTCTAATGAGCCAACTTGATTAAATGAGATTTGAATTTTGAATTATCTTTAATAGTTTTCCGGGTGGTGATGGATTTCGAATACATAGACCACCACAAACCGCCCCGAGGGTGTCGTAAGAGCCGACAAGAGGAAATGACAAAAGAATGAAAACTTGATTCGAAATCCTTTTTTTTTTTGTATTTCCGGAGGAACGCTTAATGCATACCCTTGGAGGTGGGGTTAGCGGTTATGTGGGACACTCGACTATCCACTAAAACCCCAGCGGTATACCCTCACACCTCTTGTTTGAGACGCCACAGGTTCGTGAGGACGCATTCTACTGTGGCAATTGATACGAAACCCTTGTGCTAACTCGTCTGGCCACCGTAGGTTGATTAACCTCCATGTAACTGCAGAAGGCTGTCAGGAGAGGGTCATGTTTGAGCTGAGAAATACTTATTATCATCAGCCGGCTCCACGAGGAGCTGCAGTCAAGCATTTCCTCGTAGCCAAATAATACTATCCTTGGAAGTAAGATTGCCAGCTCTATCAGAGGAAACATGGCGTTAGTAAAGAACAACCCGCTTTTCCTTTGTGCTGCCATTTTTTCCTTTTATCATCTCCCCTCAAGTCTTCTTTTATTCGCCACTTACGACACTCCCAGGATGGAAAGGGTCGGTCGTCGTGTATGTTCCAAAAATCCCTTTTACATTTACTAGCCAGCCCACATTTTCATGGGCTTCTAAAATATTCATACGTTTTACACGGCGGCCAGACCCTAACAAAATGCCTAAATCACAGCACGCATAAAACGATCTAAAAAATCCTTTTAACACAGTGGTTAGATATCCAAGCTTACAGAAAAAGGATTTTGTTTTTATAAGCCTCCTACTGTAGGGATAGCAATTTAGGAAGAGAATATACTTGAATTATTTTTTGGCTTTCGAGAAACCAGGCTACTTTCAGGGGCGGTTTTCAGTCATGCTTTTATTTAAAAATTGCTTTTGGAATTTTATTCTGAAACATAAATTTGTTCCCTACTATGTTTGTTTATTACGCACAACGCCATCTATCAGAAACTGTGGTAATATTCAACATATTAGAGTGGTTTTCGATGTGTTCTCTCCCTTTACACTTATGTTACTGCCGCGAAAAGTAAATAAAAACAATTTTTGAATATAATTGTATATTTTATAAAAAAATCAGCTCAATCGATGCAGAACTTATTGAATTTTTATTTAAATAATTATTCAAGCGTCCACTAACCAACACGACATTGATATAATATACAGACAGAGACAGTTTTCTGTTAAGTAATTTTGAAGATATTATAGTATGCATAATATTTAAGGGATTTAACTAGATGGACCGGTAGATACAATTTAATGGAGATAGATGGGTTTATCCTTATGGGTATATCTATATCTTGCAGTAGCTGACAGATTCTTTGAAATCCATGCAAGTGTTACAAAAATGGTATCACATATCTAATTCCAAAATATAATTTTACTATTTAGATATATGTATATAATGTGAATGATTCAAATATAATAGAAATACCGCTTTAAGCATTTATCTCTCGGTATTTTTAATTTAAAGGGCTTAAGGGTTCTTGCCTACTGGAATGCGATCCAAGCATTAGTAATATCGAGCGACCTGACTACATCTGTAGAAATATTTTGAACTGAACATCTACAAACCTATAATAAGTCAAAGTAAAATGGAATCTTATCATCATCGTCCTTTCAGGCCATAAATGACCCACTACTGAGACAGGCCACCTCCAAATTCATGGAGGGAAATTAGCCTACTGTGCCACGCTGGCAAGACGGGTTGGCACAGGGTTTGTATCAAGTTTTTCTTCTCTTGCAGCTAGGTGACCTGCCTCTTGCGGTCGTTTAGTCGCCTCTTATGACCCTCAAGATAGTGTGGGTTGGTGACATTGTGTATTCTAATTCCGTCATAATTACAGGCTATAAATGAGCAACTACTGAGTCGGGTCTCCTTCGAATTTATGGATGGAAAGAAGACAATTGTATTATATAAAAAGTACTATATAAAAAGGATTTGTATTAAGTTTTCCTTCTCTTGGGGCTAGGTCTGCTTCTAGCGTTCCCTAAGTCTAAGTCTGTATGTTAAACAACGTTGGGCCGATTACAATGGAATGGCCTAAAACTATACCAAGTTGCTATAGCTTTTTAAACATTAGAAAACTCTTTTAAATACTACTACTCTTTTAAATTCAGCTCATGAATGTGCTACTGCTGGTTCGGAATTCGTCCAGTTACATGACCTACTGTGCCACGCTGCCCAGACGCTTGACACAAGGTTTCGCAAAGGTTTCGTATCAAGTTTTCCTTCTCTTGTGACTAGGTTAGTTATCGGCTTTGTTATGTCCTTTTGTCGGCTCTTAAGACTACCTTGGAAGGAATATAAATAAATATAAAATAATTTTTTTTTTAATAAATAAATATCCTTGGACATTTCACACAACGCCATCTCGTCCCAAGCTAAGCAACTTAATGCTTGTGTTATGGTAACGAGATGGATGATAAACTACTTATATACATATTTTTTTTCTAAATACATACATATTATAGATAGAAATGACACCCAGACTCCGAGCCAGTGCCTCTGGTTTAGACAAAGAGACTTGCCCGACCCCGGAATCGAACCCGGGACCCGTTGATCCAAAGGCGGCACATCTAACCACTAGACCAACGAGGCAGTCAAAATGAATGGGGTGGTGACACAATGTATTCTAAATCCGTTACCACACAGACAGAGATCGTATTTTATTTTGTTTTAACAATGATATTTAATGATAGTTCATGTTCAAAATCGGAAATCGATGGAACTTTCAAGAAAGTCCGTTGGGTGAGAATCATAATTTAAATGTAAAACTGCCCTATAAACCCCAAGGACCTTCCTCAGCTTCCTTTTTAGCATTTGAAGGGTAACCCATTAAGCCTAGCCCATGAATGCTGAAAAAAGGGTATTAACTCTGTACATAAATTTAAAAACATAACGAAGGGCGATACAATGAGAAAATACAAACAGAATTGTCAAGCATACAGAAATGTTTGGAGAGCAATTTTTTGTTTTGCAGGTTATATTTTGTTCTGTAAATATTAAACAATGGACTTTTGTATTCAATAAAGACTATATTATACTTTTGTTGAATAAGTGTGGTTTTTTTTGGCGATACACGTAAACAAAATACTCGTTTTTAAAAAAATACATAAATTCGTTGCGCCAAAGAAGGTGCTTTGTTTCCTTTGGATTACGATCCATCTTCGTGTTCAAGGTAGGGCAAGTGCTTTTGTGTAAACAGACATAATATGTAATTTACTGTGTTTTATTATCAGTTACTTGAATGCCATTGACCCTAGGCTTGCGTGATGGAAAGCATTGCCTGGGTCTAAGATGGAGCATGGCCGATTATCTAGCCGCAAGAGAAGGAAACATTTGACAGGAATCCCTGTGCTGACCCGCCAGGCCAGCTTGGCACAGTAGGCTTATTACCCTCCATGTAACTGGAGGAGGCCCGACACATCAGTAGGTCATCTATGCCCTTACGATGCAAGGCATACCGAGTGCACGGCTCTCATTATTTTATAGGTTTTTACTAAACATCATGGTTTAAACTTTTTGGTCTGTTTAACTTTTTAATTTATATTTCCGTCAGAAACTTTAATGAAGACACTTCCTTTCGCTATCCGTATGTTGTATAAATAAATATAAATATCCTTGGACATTTCACACAACGCCATCTCGTCCCATGCTAGGCAACTTAATGCTTGTGTTATGGTAACGAGATGGATGATAACCTACTTATATAATTTTTTTGAGAAATACATACATATTATAGATAGAAAACACCCAGACCCGGAACAAATACTTGTAGATCATACAAATATTTCTTCCGTGCTGGGATCGAACCCGCGACATGCTGCGCAGCAATCGATCGCTCAACCACTGCGCCAACCTTCATACTTTAATACTTTCTTCTAGACAGCCCATAGATGATCTACTGTTGAGTCGGGCTTCCTCCAGTAACATGGAAGGTAAATGACCCTACGGCTACTAATTCGGGTGGGCCTTAAATTCTTCATAATTAGACATAGATATAGACATAGACATAATATTTATTGTGGCAAAAAAATACAATTGTAATAAAACTAATCAATTAAAACTTATATTATCAATCAAATGAGAAAACAATCATTGTTCTATAGGACAAGACAATTATTCTCCATTAAGAATATCAATCATATTGTAACGTAACAGTAACTTTTATAAATTCATCGCAATTATAATTTCTCCAGAAATCTGTGCTAAAGAGCCATTGTTCTTGACGACTTGAATAACGAAGTTAAACAATGGAATGCAAACAAAGTATTTCAATAAGGAGATTAAGGTTACAAACTTATGTTTGATAATATATAGGGTGTAACAAAAACCATAAAAAAGGATCCATAGTATTACTGATAAAAATACCATGCGCAAAGTTGGAACAAAAAAAAGTTTTGATCTTATCTTTCTGTCATCGACGGGAATAATGTAACTAGAGAAATTAGTGCAGAAACCCGAATAATCCTTCTAGAATAATATTAGCCTCTAGATATTAAGTAAGGATTTTATTTTTATTTCTTTTCTTTGTAGAAACAAAGCTTGTAGGATAATATTAGCTTTAGCTACACGGCTATGCACGTGTGGCAACCGAGTTAGATTTATGACAATACATAAGATTTAAAACTAACCAAATCACGTTCTAAATAGACAATGACGACATTAACAATAGCTACAACAAGCTACCAACAATATAGAGACTTGTTGAAAAATAAATGTTGCTTCTAAATTTCTAATCTCACCATCATCATCAGCCACTGCTAGACATAGGCCTCCCCAAAAGAGCACCATAGCGCCTTGTCTTCTGCTTCACGCATCCAGCAACCTTTCGCAGATCGTCGCTCCATCTAGCAGAGGGCCATCCCACACTAATTTCTAACCAAATCTATTTTTATTAATTTACTCTTAATTCACAAACGCGGTACACATGGCGGACTTGCCATGCGGCATTTTCTACCACTCAACCTTTCTTTATCTTGTCTAACCTAAATTGGGAACGACTGCCATCTGGCCGTGTAGACGGATTTAGAATACGCAATGTCAACTCACACTATGCTGAGGGTGTCGCAAGAGGCGATTTATAGGCACAAAGAAAAAAGAAAGCAGGGGGTTCGATTTCCATCTGTCCGTGTGCTGACGGATTTAGAATACGCAATGTCAACTCACACTATGCTGAGGGTGTCGTAAGAGGCGAAAGCTGGAGGGTGACCGTCTAACCGCAAAAGAAGGAAAAAGAAGGAGCATGCCAACACGTCTGGCCAGCGTGGCACAGTAAGCTCATTACCCGCCAAGTAACAGAGACGCGACTCAATAGTAGGTAGAGTAGTAGTCTTTTAACTCTCTAAGGATCAAAAGATAATTTTTAGTTATTAATATAACGAGACGGTTAGCGCAGTGGTTGAGCGATCGACTGCTGCGCAGCATGTCGCGGGTTCGATCCCCACACGGAAGAAATATTTGTACGACCTACAAGTATTTGTTCCGGGTCTGGGTGTTTTCTATCTATAATATGTATGTATTTACAAAAAATAAGTGTATTTAAGTAGTTTATCATCCATCTCGTTACCATAACACCAGCATTAAGTTGCTTAGCTTGGGACGAGATGGCGTTGTGTGAAATGTCCAATGATATTTATTATTATTTATTTATTTAATATAAAAATACCTAAGAAAAAGATTCAAAAGAATATGATTTGCAATAGAAGACTTTTCATTACCAATTAAGTATTCTTTCTGTTGTTTCATTTCTTTTGTAGGTCAGTTCTTTACACAACGAAAGAAATTTTGCAGCTGCAATATTTCCCGCGAATTCTAAGAGTCACAAAAATAGGTCAGGGCCGCTATAGCTGCCATGAAGATTGATACGAATGCTATGTTTTGTGTAACTACTCTGTGGCGACGCCTTCTTCACGGAGTCTCGGTTTCGATTTCAGAGTAAGCTTATTTGCTTCATTTGAGTCAGTCCCATTATAATATTTGGCGGTGAAACTTTGATCCGTGGGTTCCTAATGCTTTGGGTCTCTATAGAAACATAAGTAATATATAAATAAGTTAAAATATATAAATAAATATATAAATAAAATATATAAATAAGTTAAAAGCTTAAAGACGGGGCGTCACAGTGAAATGTGTTACGTGAACCTGCGGCGCCCCAAGCGTGTCGTGTTGATTTGGTTTTAGTGGGTAGACAAGTAGATTCCAGAGTTCTACATAATCGCCGACGCCACTCCCGATGGGCGGCGGTATACATAAAGCATTGCCCCAGCGAAACAAAAAAAAAAGGATTCGTATTAATTTTCCTTCTTGTGGCTAGGTTATGTATTCCATATCCGTCACCACATGTTTAATATCTATAAAATATATACTAGCGCCCCGCCCCGGATTTGCACAGTGGCACATTAGGCCTTCCCTGGATTTGGAGGAGGTCCGTTCCAGAAGTGGGTCGTTTATGGGCTGTTACGACGATATTTACATATCTACACATCTTTACTGTTTATAATATTAGTATATTAAAAGTATATAAATAATATAATACAACACTTTGTACTGTACTGTGGGAGAACTATATTTCAACAAAAAAAACAGCTTGACTAGGGTCACGGCGGTAACGAAACCATAGTGCGATTCAGAAAATGGTAAGTGACCTCTAGTGACATACGGAAAGCAACTTATTAATTAAATGAATATTCAGTATAGATTAACATTTTTTTTACGCTGGGCAAATGCTTTATGCATGCCACCGCCCCTCGGGGGAGAGGTCGGTGATTATGTGGTATTCCGACATGGGTCGTATACCCAAGAGTCGTCTACCCACTAAGACCCCAGCGGTATACCCTCACACGGCGCGAAGTGTAGATTAGTACTTGGCCAAACCAGTGTAAACAATGACCGACCCCATGAAATTACACGAGAGGGAAAACGTTAAGACACACAAGGCAGACGCAAAAACGTCCTAAATAATAAATTAAAAAATAAAGTGTAAGTGTATGTATAATTTAATTAAAATCACATTTCATTCAACTTACTGACGACGCTAATGAAATCCAAACAAAACGAACATATTCATAATTCTTACTTCTAGTGTGTACTAAAAGCTTAAGAGCTTATAATAAAAAGCTTTAGCCGCTCCGTGATTCATTTCAGTGCGCACAACCCGTATTTTATGTGAGAAAATTATGAATTGCGTAATATGAGACGCTTATTTTAATTTTATGTTATTTCACAAAACTTGTTCAAACACACAGAACATGCAAACATTTTGTCTTTTAGTTGCTGTCAGATTTAGAATACACAATGTCACCCATACCATCCTGAGGGTGTCGTAAGAACCCTCTTGCTCTGAAGAAGCAGATCACCTAGCCGGAAGAGAAGTACATGTTGATACAAATCCTGTGTTCTCGCAGGGAAACTCCGAGCATAGCTCCTCTCCATTGCCCTTTAGGAACCTTCTAGTGGAGCCCATATTGAGCGACCACGACTTCAGGTTAGGTTGTCTACGGCTTCAGTTCCTCCAGCCTGCCAGGATTGGTGACATTGTGTATTTAGGTGAATGTTCCAGGGTAGCCCGCGAAATTCAAATATTCTTACGATTTTTGCAATTTGCAGGTCAGTGCTAAGTTGTATGTTGATTAAAATGTTATTCGCGGCTGTAAGACGTATGTAGTTATAGAATCATAATCATCAAACTCATCAATACAACTCTCCAAGCTCATAAAGGTGCAGGAATGACTTTGAGCTTGAAAAAGTTTTTCTTACGTAAAAACGTACGAAAATTTGAATTTCGCGGGCTATCCTGGAACATTCACCTTAAAAAAGGAATAATATTATTTGAAACCACTTTGAGGAGTTTGTATTTTAAATCGAAATGATTTTTAATCGAATAATTAAAAAACATGTCGATTTCAAATACAAATAGCGAACACGTATAGCTGGCATATGGGTGAACGTATGTTGAGTATCATGCCTCCCGTTTTGCTCATAGCTATTCTCGCTTTATAGAGTACATCAAGCGTTATGAGGTTTAGCATATACGTGACAGGATTACGGGGTTGAAACATTCGATCATTGTGTGAGGTCACTCAACATAAATTCAAAAAGGAGGGCTTGATTTATGCAGTTGATTTTTCTTGTGTTGTTACCGCATAACCGTATCGATAACATATACAAATTTTATCGAAATAGGTTTAGTAGTTGGGCAGAAAACTTGAAATATTTAATCAAAAAGATTCATAAGAAGGCAAAATTTGAATTATTTCGACGATTTAGTTGTTAGATTCCTTTACAAAGCATATTTTTAAAATAGACATTTTGATGACCCGCGTAAAAACTAATTTAATATCACAGAGCACAATGTATCATTACCGGCCTTATTGAAAAACAATTGAACAGATTTTTTTAACACAAACCGTCTTACGTATTTTCTATAAATAGCAAAAATAATACAACCATTTCAAGTCGATACAAATTAAAATTTACACCGACGCTAAATTAGGATATGCCTTACGATTCTCAGTGCCTAATTTCACAGCAACAACTTTCACACTGATTAACTTTCTTAATCGCCAGGTTTTTCTGGCCAATCGTTTTGCAACCGTCTTACCGTAAAGTTGTCTACTGAAGCCCTGCTTAGTGCAATATTGAAGACTAAAAATATTGGCTTACAGAAGAAAAGTGCTGCATTCACATAATTCACGAACACAATAACGCACAGACCCAGAGCAAGTTTATCCGGTGTACATAAAGACACTTTACCGACCCCGAAATCGAACCAGGGACCCGTGATCGAAAGGCAGCAACCGACACCAAAGCCGGCCAGAAGAAGTGTGTAATACCATATTTGCTACGGCAGAAAACATACCCGCTATATGAGGAAGACTGGAAACAAAACCCTGTGCACACTTGTCTGAGCAGCACAGTTAAGGCCTAATTTCTATCCATTTAATTGCTGGAGACTTGACGCAGAGACTTGAACAGTCCCTTACGGAACATAGCCTACAGCATGTACTTCTACTAGCGCTTTCCATAAAAAACGGTAGTATTGTTTTTAACCACTCCAATTTTTTATTACGTAACAATTTTCGTTCCGCGCGATACGTCAACCGTGAGGACGCTATCAACGTGACAGGAATACGAGGTTTACGAGGTAGCCGTTCGACCATTGCCTACAATCATTCAACATGTATAGGGCATAAAGGTGTTGATCACACTGCTACCATATCACACGGAATTATGCATGTTCCAAATAGAAACTCTGTCCGTGGAGTCACCACCCCATTCCATCTCGAGGGTGTCGTAAGAGCAGAAGAAAGGAAATAACAACGCCGACAACCCATCCACAAGGGAAGGAAAACTTGATACTAATCCCTTTTTTTTTGTTGTCACTGGGGAAATGCTTTATGCATACCACCGCCCCCCGGGGAAGAGGTCGGTGATTATGTGGGACTCCGACAAGGGTCGTCTACCCAAGAGTCGTTTACCCACTAAAACCCCAGCGGTATACCCTCACAAGGCGCTCTTGGGGCGCCACAAGTTCGGGTAAACGCATTCTACTGTGACGGGCAAGCGACTGTCAGAGAGGGCGTCCCGGTACACTGGGACGCCCTCAGTCATCGAGGCTTTCGTCGGTGGCGTTTCCCCCGACCCACCACCGGCCTCTTAGGCGAGGGCAGAAGGGGTTCGCATCGTCACGACCCCCCTCCACCCCTGCCTCCGTCCGCGGCGTGGGTCAGCCGGCCCTCCTTTGCAACCCGCCCCGCAGCCCCCTTCTGCGACATAACGGCATCGCAGAAGGAGGCCCGTCAGCCCTCGGATTAGCAACAACCCAAGAACGTTGGTGCACCGCAGCGGTCCAGTACTCGCAGGGCAACTCTGAGGACAGAGGAGTCCCTGGAGCCCCAGTCCACTGCGGCGCTGGGTGCCGCTCTTCGTCTCACCTCTCCCCGTGGGCCCGCCCGGCATGGGAGGCCCTGGCCGGTATGGCCCCACGGATCATTGAAGCACTCAAGCCCCCGCACCACGACAAGGTGGCAGCACAGTCGAGGGTGTTGTTACGAATCCCTGTGCCAACCCTGGGCCAGCGAAGCACAGTAGGCTAATTACACACTATGTAACAGGGAAGGCCCGACTCAGCAGTGGGTCATTTATGGGCTGAGTAGTGGTAACTATAAACTAGGATACAGCAAGATGCAGGTAAGATTCATCGTAGGAATCACTCTTTAATAAATATCCTTGGACATTTCACACAACGCCATCTCGTCCCAAGGTAAACAACTTAATGCTTGTGTTATGGTAACGAGATGGATGATAAACTACTTATATACTTTTTTTTTATATAAACATACTTAGTATAGATAAAAAAAAAACCCCAGACCCGGAACAAATACTTGTAGTTTGTACAAATATTTCTTCCGAAAGATGGGACTGGCGTGAAGCCCGACTTGCAGATTCAGTGAAATAGCAAACGAGACAATTCTCCATTTGCTTTGCGAATGTGATGCATTGGCAATACACTGAATTTGTCATCTGGGACTAGCTTACCCGACCCCCAGTGAGTACACAACCCCTCTCGTTGACAACAATCCTGAGATAGGCGCGAACTATTTTGAGAGAGTTACAATGAGAACAAGGACAACGGGGCCGATACAAAATATCCAGATAGCTCGTGGAGCCCATAACTCAAGATAAGATGGGATTACTATTACCTTGTTCTCTATCACCAGTGTCCGTAATAGTCCGTGTGGTGACGGATTTAGAATACATAGAATCACCCCATTCCATCCTGAGGGTGCCGAAAGAGTCGGCAAAAGTAAAAGACTAGGGCGAAAACCTAACTGCAAGAGAATGGTCGTTGGTCTTCCCACGCTTCGCTTTCCCATACGTGGACGCCACTCTAAGACTTTTATGCCCCAACGGCCATCCGTTCTTCATCTACGTGGCCTGCCCATTGCCACTTCAACTGTGCATTCTAGCTTTGTCGGTCGCTCTGGTTCTTCCACGGATTTCCTCAATTATGATTCTATCACGCAGACTCTCCCTATCGCACGTTGAGTGACTGTCAGCCGCCAAATAAGCCCCATTTTGAACGCTCTCGTCTCGGATCTATAAGTCAACAACACCCTGAATAATATGCAACTGAATGATAACCCATAAACAACCGTTTGAAGTCGGTGCCAACTTTAATTGACACAGACGTTAATTAAGATATAGGGCACAGACTTTAGCGCTGTCTTTGAAATTCGCATACACATATTGTTAAAAATCTTTCATTTATGTCAAGTGTTACCCGAAGCAAGGATGCCAAATTTCAATCACATACTATAAAGTATATGTACTTGAACCTTTATTTACAATGAAAAATTCCCACAATAGTACGTTTCGACGGCTCGGCATCCTATATGTCAGCGTTTAGAAAAGAATGTTGTATTTATTCGAAGCCGCCTTATTTTTCGGAATTGACAAAATGGTATAAGAAATTTGACGTGTTGACGTCATTCCACACAAACGGGGGTAAGGTATGAAGGAGACAGTGTTAGTGTATATCTAAACTAACTAGTTTTTCTGGTATTTCTAGTAAAAGACCCACCGCTGAATCGGGCCTCCTCCAATTATATGAGGGACATTAGTCCGAGCCACGCTGGCGTTCCACTAGCTGATCTTGCTGCTAGGTTTTCTGCCATGTAAGCACTCACGACACCCTCAAGATAGAATGGGGTTATGATATTATGTAATCTAAATCCGTCACCACACACACATAACAACTTAATATGTTTAACTTAATATACCTATGTTCGAAGCAAATTTCATTTATTTTTATTTATTTATTTATACATAGAGGATACAGGTTTTTTTAATTTAAAGATATCGCCAAACTGCTGTACAGTTTGTTGGCGACATAGCGCTCTCTTATAAAATATGTAATCTAATATGTATAGTATGGAAACCGTTTAACAGTATTATACAATTACAGTATTACAACCATATACCTAACAATGTTATATAAAACTATTGTTGCAAGAGTGTATCTAATAAATACTTTTTCAATTTAGTTTTAAAATCATTTCTACCAGTACATTGATCTTCCGAAAATATTTTATTAAAAATTTTTGGTATTAAATACTTTCTTGTTCGTTGTCCATAATAGTTGATTATTGTGTGTTCTTTGAATCTATTTCTTAAGTCTACCCTTAGTTTATCCATTATTATGTTCTTTATTTTAAACTTGTGACATTGAAATTGGTCTACTGCTAATAAATACTCGACTTTTTCGTGTACAGGTAACATATTACATTTGGCAAATAACAGAGCATAATTATTATCTTTAAAAGTTGATTTACTTTGTTTGTCTACAAGAATCTTTAGTAGCCTTATCTGTATTTTCCGAATTTTATCTAAATATGTCCGAAAGGTTCTGCCATAAGCACATAAACCATAACTGAGAATAGCATCCGCCAGCGCATGATATAACATAAGCAAAACTCCTCTACTCACTACGTGTTTAAGATTTTTAAATTTGTATAAGACGTATCTTAGCTTGTCACACACAATATTGACGTGTAATTTCCAGTCTAAACCACAATCTATGGTTAACCCAAGGTATTTATACTGTTTTACAAATTCCAATGCTTTACATTTACATGCAAATTTATTATTATGTAGACATTCATAAGTATGACCAACAATATTAATCCTTTCAGGATCTTTCATATAAGGTGACTTAATGACCATACATTTAGTTTTCGATACGTTAAGTATTATACCATTATCGTGTGACCACTTCAATACGTTTTCGAAGTCTTTTTGGATGGCTTGCTCGATCCTCTTAATGTCCCTATCCGAGTACATAAGGCATGTATCATCTGCGTACATATACATGGAACATTCTTTGATTATGTTGGACATACTATTCACATGCATTATGTACCCGATAGGGCCGAATACCGAGCCGGTTGGTACACCGTATTTCACGTGTACCTCCTGCCCCATAGTACTTTTAATCTTTGTAGTAAGCGAGCGATTGTACAAGTAATTTTGGAAAAATATATTTACTGGACCACGGATGCCGCACTCTTCCATAGCTTGAAGAAGGAGTCGATGGTCAAGCGTATCAAAAGCTTTTTTAAAGTCTATAAATAGGGTTACGACATAGTGTCTTTTGTTTAGGCTTTCGTTTAGATCATCCACAAATTGGTTAAGTGCCGTACTGGTACTTCTTGATTTTCTGAAACCGTGTTGAACTGAAGATATAATACTATTTTGCTCCAAGAAGGTACTTATTTTTCCTACTAATATTTTCTCTGTTATCTTATTTATTACAGGAAGGATTGCGATTGGCCGATAGTTTGAGAAATTGGTATGATCACCTTGCTTGTATATAGGCCTAATTATAGACTTTTTAAGGTCATCGGGGTATACACCTTTTTTTATACTCAGATTGACAAATTTCGCTAAAATTGGACTGATCTCGCGCTTGATATATTTTAAATCTTGGTTTCTAATACCATCAATGCCTGGTGATTTTTTACAGCTTAATGTATCTATAATTTTTTCCACTTCGCCTTTAGTCACGTTTTTGTATCTAAACGAAACATCAGATGGTTTTGTGTATTCCTCTCGGCTAAAAAATATTTTATTACATTTGTGTTTTATTTGATCAATTTCATCCGTAAATGTTTTAGAGAAATTTGTGCATAAGTCACTTAAGCTGTTAGTTTTTCCAAAGTACTTAATTATAACATCATCCAAACTACTTCTCTCATTCCCTGTCCATTTATTTATAATATGCCATATTTTCCTAATATCACCTTCACAATTTTCTAGTTGTTGTTTATTGTACTTATTTTTTGCTTTAATTATCAATTTATTTGTTATATTTCTGTGCTTGTTATAATTCAGTCTATAATTCTTATTATATGGCTTCGATTTCCATAATCTAAACAGTTCATCCCTATATTCAATCATTGCAAGTAGTTTTTTATCTATCCAAGGTTGTTTGTCTCTACTATGACTAATAATTTTATTACAGCTTGTTTGCTCATACACATTTTGAAATATGTTACATATTTTTTTGTATAATAATACAGGACAATCAATATTAAGCAACGAACACCAGTCTACATTTGATAACTTTTCACGCACCAATCTATTATTCACAACACATACCTGCTTAGGCGGAGAATCGCGCGAATGCGATATATCTGTTACTGGCAAGTTTACGCCTATCATGTAGTGATCCGACAGCTTGCAAGTAAGTTTGTGTGCAGCGGCCCGGGCGCGTGTACGCACCCAGACATGGTCAATACATGACGTCACCAGGCGACCCGCTATTATCTCTTCTCTCGTACACTCATTAACCAGACTTCGCAGGCCGTTGCTACACAAGGTGTTTTTATAATGGTCAACCACATTACCTGACTCTAGAATGTTAATGTTAACGTCCCCTATAAAATATATGTCTTGCCTATTGGGTATTTTTTTGAGAAGATTATTGATTTCTTCTATAAACTTGACGATGTTTGAGCTGGGAGGCCGGTAAATTGCAATGATATGTTCAATTTTATTACAGCTTATTATCCTTCCATACACCATTTGCAATTTATAAAGTAATTTTTAGTTCACCCCTTTTTTTCAGACCGAACTAGTGTCTCTCTTTACCTTTGTCTCCTTAGGCCATTTCTTACTTTGTCCTTCATCGCCACTCTACACCATATCATTATTCTAATTTTTGCTCGAAACAATTTTCATTCACATTGTTTTCTTTAAAACTCGGCATGTCGAACAAAATCATCTAGAAATTGTTGTATTTATTCTAATTAAACCGTCAGTTACGTCCAAATATTATTTATATCTGAGGAATAAAGATTCCTCCAGCACTTTACTCCAGGTGGTCCACCGAATCTAGCGACCTCTACGGCGGCGACGTGTTCAGTCCAACTATACAGAAGCCAGCGTGCCAAGAAATTAAATAAAAACATAATGTCACATTACAAAAACTAAATAACTTCCGGTATTTCTTCGATACCCAAAGTAAATGCGGCGTTTTAATATAATTTCGTTTTTTATAAACAAAATCTTATTTCCTCTCCACGGTATTGGCTTCCATACAACCGCGCATTCCTTCATCCTTTCATGAAATAGCTTCCCCAAATTAAAATGTTACTTTTAAATGAACAAAATGCTTCGCATATTGTTGTGCATATTTTGTCCGGTTAACGCGACAAGTGTGGTCAGCGCTAAATAAACTTTTGCCTTCATTTGCCAGACCGCATAGTACGCGTGAGGTTGTGATTTTATTGGAGAATGTAGCGTTATGTGGAGTACTTTAAATATTTGCCGTTGCATGGTATTTTCCTATTTATTAAATTTTTACTTTTACACCACTTTCCGACGGTGAACTGTAAAAATATACTCATTTACAATTTATTTAGGAAATAATGCACTTTACTTAACATAAATATTAAAGGAAATATGGCATCAAACA
Source organism: Clostera curtula (assembly GCA_905475355.2). Taxonomy (NCBI): domain Eukaryota; kingdom Metazoa; phylum Arthropoda; class Insecta; order Lepidoptera; family Notodontidae; genus Clostera; species Clostera curtula. The sequence continues at coordinate 15,036,838 of FR997808.1, read as the reverse complement.
AATATATACTAATATTATTTAGAGAAAAGATTTAAACTTGCTATATTTTTATGAATTTAAAGCTATTAAGAATAAATAATAAAATTAAACAAATATTCAATCCACATATATTTTATCGCACATAATGTCGATGATGGTGATGACAAATAAACGAATTGAATAGTAAAGTGAAATTCAACTGTTAAGTATATATCTGAAACGCAGCTATATAATTAAATAGTGCCCCGTTATATTTATATACAATAACAGTAAAACACTATACGAATATAACAATTAAAAACATTCGATACTTTTGGTACAACCCCAGTTCGATTCTGTAGCCGGATAATTAAGAAGAAAACAACGCTACAATCTTATATATAAAATTCTCATGTCACAATGTTCAGGTTGGGGGGGGGGGTTGCGGGGGGTTGGCTTAATTATTTGGCAAAACAACGTTTGCGAGATCAGCTAGTAAAACTGTAAATCTCAGATGATCATCTAAAGGTCTAACCACAAGTTTCTAACTACCATAATAAAAAAGTTACTTATTTATCAAAAAGTAAGGAATCTACAGACTATCAGGGAAGGTGATAGCATTTTAATTTAGTCCAATTAAGTTAACGAAGCGATTTAAAAAGAAATGGATGGATTGTAAGAATGAGGAATTGCGTATGAAATGAAAGGTGTGAATTTAGGTATGATAGATGTGTATGGAGACTACCACCTAGCGTGGGACAAGGGCCGCAAGATGGTAATGATAATTTTAATTACTACGATTTATAAGAATTTTATGATAAAACCTACGTCAATAAAGTTCCTTTTGAGTTAGGCGACATTTAATATTACTACTTGGTAAAAGTATAAATTTCAAAGAACGGTTTTCTTTCCTTACACACTCAGTATACGAGAGCGTATTTCTGGCTTCATATTTTTGTGACAATAAAATAATCATCATCATCATTGCCGCCAAAAGATGTCTACTGCTGGACTTAGGCCTCCCTCAATAAAATAATATTTATCTCTATATAACACTAATTCAGAGAGATATGACGAATTATCTTACGAAAACACTCCAATCTTATCTTAGCTTTTAACTTGCCATTTTCTTCAGAGTGTTTTCCTTGTCAACTTAAATTATCGGTACTAAAACGGACATATTAAAATGTGACAAAACATCGCTGGAACGGGCCTAATACTTTGATACCAATTATTTCTAAAATCTTTGAAATTGCTATGCACCATTGTATTACTGAATTTATTACCAAAAACTACATACTGTAATCTGAGCAATACCTAAGAAAAGTGAAAATTCACTTTACTAGTTTGCTTCAACTTAATACAAACAATAGTTGATATCCCATGCATGACAGCAAAATTATTCTTCATTACTTGATAAATTAAAAAGATATGGCTTCCGTGGTCCTCCATTTTTATGACTAAGAAGTTATGTTGTGGAAAGATTGCATGTCGCTGAAGCCAATAAAAAAAAAATATTACTGATCAGAGTTTAAGCAAAACTTCCACGGCGAGGCGTTCTATGGCCACTTCTCTTTTCATTATTTATAAATCCCCTGGCGTTACTCATAATCCTAGTTTCTTAGTTTCTTAAGATTTATTTTTAGTTATGGCATCTCAAAATAATGACATTAATGAATATACTAATAAAATAAATAAAGATAATATCTTAATAATAAATAAATACTTTTTTATGAACTTTATGTCAAAAATATATGAATAAAGAATATACAAACCGAAAATAAATAATTAACTTTTATAATAGTCTCAGTTAACATGATAAAAAACAAAATCTATCCAGTTAGATCCATGCTGTTGAATAAAAAGCTACATGTGGACATAAACTTGACAAAGTAGATACAACAACATTTCTGGGAATCATCCTTGACAGACATTGTAAAGGAAGGCGTCCTTTGTTATGTTGACAAGACGTATTGTAGAATTTATAAATGTTGTATGAGCTTACCAAAACATCTGCTCTTATAATGTATTTTGTAATGCTCATAAATATAATTGTAATGTCTGTTTAATACAGGTTTGTGGCTTTAGTGTTGTGTTACTCTCGTATTAAGTTATCTCATTCGATGGGCTTCATACTTTTGATTAGTATAGAATCGGTTTAATAAACAGTATTAATAGTTATTTATATTCTGGACTGGCATTTTTTGGGCAACCCATATGTAATATATTTATTGACAAAACATCTCTGTGAAAGTTCATCGAATAAACATCTCTGTGAAAGTCGTTGTCTATCGGGATCATAGACTATTTATGGAAGCCCATTTATCTTATGAGCTTATGACATTTAATTTGACAAGTGGTGATGTGTTGTGCTTGATTAAGGTCGATTGAATAGATTCATTATTTAGGGTTGCACACCTCTATAGGCGAGGGTAACGATAACGATCAACGGGTGGGCATATATTACAGTTATTTTAGGAAAAATAGTACAGGCTTCAAATACGGGCGTATCCACAGGTGAATGATAGTCAGGAGAAGATTTCGTAAAGATTCTATTTATTTGCTTATTTACCTCAAGTAACTCTCCGTGTAACTGATATTGTCCCAGCATTCAGGATTTGACCGCTCCGTCTCATCCCCGCTAATATAAACACGAGCGCTGAGGCTTACGTTCATGGGATATTTTCCCGTTAAAGTTACGGGTAAATTGAAATAGATGGAGCAGCTTTATTTTGTTAAAATTGCGTGGCGAATGTACCCTGGGCTTTGGCTATTCTTGGGATATTTTATGGGGTCCTCAAATTCTACCTACAGGACAGGTAAACTCTAAACAATTTTAGCCCTCAATGAAAAAAGAGTATATTATACTTATAATAACTCTATTTTTTTATACTTACATATAACTTTCACGTTTATAATATTAGTAGGATAAATTAAGGGGCTTCCTAGAACATAGTTTCATTCCACACCAAAATCGATCGCATAAAAACGAATTCAAATAAAGTGATTTTAATAGCTTCTAGGACGGGGCTGAGTATGACAGTTAGTAGGTAATTGGTAATTTCGAAGAGATATTACAGTACACTTGTAGACTTAAGTTGCTATGCTCCAAACAAATTGTTTTCCATTTCAATGCCTTCAAAACAATGGTATCTACTGTGTTCAAGATCATTTACCTTAGCAATTTCGCTTATTTGTCTTGGCTCACTGCCTTATATACTTAATTAGCCTGCTGACGTTTTGAAAGCTGAAAGAGAATTCATTATTTCCAGCGTTTTCGTGCATACGTGCTTTTGAGGATCATAATTTAGTTGCTTGTATACAGACTGTTATGAGTAAATGCTTTCAAGAGAATTGAAGAATACTGTAAGAACTGAGCGTAGCATAGCGCGTAATGTAATTGTTTAGCTGGTTAAGCAATATCTGGCTGAGATGGATATTGAATAGGTCATTTTACAATATCTGACTTCATCTTCTATCACCTTCCATGAGTGGGGGTCCACCTCGTTACTTGGTATCCCCTGATAGCACAGTGGCCCACCGTGTACCGTAATGCTCCACATATCAGTTGTTCCACATTTTCCGGAGCATGTTCCACATTAAGGAGCGCAGCACGAAGCCCTAATGCAGGCAGAAGAATGTCTTCTTTTTTAGTGGATAATTCGGAGTACTTAGTACTATCTTTTTACGCTCCGAAGTTTCATATACCCTGGCTGGCCCCCAGTATAGTTATTCACGAGGATTTTTAAGAAATACACGGCTACGTTGGTCTAGACACCTGAGGCAGTCAACAAACGAAGTTAATAACCGTAAAACTGCCAGTTGATGTAGCCAAATAGTCACCTGTAGTTCAGAGGAATCTTGGCGAGCTTCATGTAACTACTAGTATTTAGGCAAATATTGACCCCAATGAAATATAGAAGCTATATGCTAAAGTGCATAATGTAACCGGCAACATAATCAAGATCATTATAAATGTGTGGAACATCTATGAACTGAGATATACTTTCAACCTTGTTGGTCTTCAGGTTTGATGTGCCGTCCTTGGGATCACGGTTCCCCGGATTCATTTTAGGGTTGGGCAAGACCAAACTAGCTCTGAGTCAAGCAACATTTAGCTATACGAGATGTTGGATGGGTGCCTTTTTTAACTTCCTACGTCCTACATGCTACGAAAGGCACGTAAAGCTATTTACTATCTATGGTTACATGTAGTCAGCAACGTCAAACTGACAGCTGGTCTAACCAAATAATTGTCACTTGTCCCAGTAGACGCATCGTTGAGGGCAGATGGTAATTACTCCGTTTGAATACTGTCAGTCAAATCAGGTTAGACTGGTATTTACCTGAAAAGGGCCGACAGAAAGACAAAAGACTTGCTTTCAGACTATAATTTTCGAGGGAATTATTCTCATTCTTTTTTCTACTACATCTGCTTTGGCTGTGACCAATGTTGACAGTTTATTTTGGCCAATCACCGGTAATTTTAAGGAGCAACTTCCACGTACCAGTCCTCCGACGTGTTGCGACCACATTTAAGAAAACGTAGTGTGCGTCCACCCCCGATACGTTGGGCTGACGAACTTATAAAGGTCGCTGGGTATCAGTGTGGCCTCGTTCAGTGTAGACTATGCTAATTTATTTATTTATTTCTAAAGCCGTCACAACACGGTCATTCTACAAACAACTATTCATAAAACCAGGTCAATTTAACCTAGTTCGTCTCGTCGCTTGAATAGATTAAAAACATGTTTGTAACCATTTTATATATTTTGGCCACAGTTAACAACCCGGTCGCTGATTTGAAACGGAATGAAATGACAAGGCCGAAAACTTAGACACAAGAGAAGGAAAACTTGATACGAAACGCAATGTAACAGTCTTGTTTCTTATTTTAAATGTCAATCTGATTTGACATTTATGATAGACAAAGTTGTATTTTTATTTTAATACTAGCTTTTGGGAGCGGCTTCGCTCGCGTGGACTTCGAACCCGTGCTTATCTCTATGCATTTTTTTTATGAATATAAAAGTGGTTATTGTGACTAAACCATGATAGTTAGATATGTCCTCACGCGGACTTTTTTGTAGATTTTAATAAGACCTACAAACTCGTAGTACTTCATTTTGTTCTATTGTCAATAGTTTTTGCAGCGCACGCATAAATAGGTTTTCGCTTTTACACCTTGGGTTACAAAATCGCAATTTTCATACGGATCCCTAATTCCTTTGAAAATAAAATATAGCCTATAACCTTCCTCGATAAATGGACTATCTAACACTGAAAGAATTTTTGAAATCGGACAAGTAGTTCCTGAGGTTAGCGCGTTCAAACAAACAAACAAACAAACAAACAAACTCTGCAGCTTTATATATTAGTATAGAGTATATAGAGTATAGATAACCGTGATTCAGGATAGAGACTCGACTGTCTTTCTTTTTTTTTCTTACTTTTTTTACATTGCCGTGGTAAGGTGATTGTGTGCTTTCACCATACCGACCCGGCCGTCTGGCCAGCGTGGAACAGTGACTAATTACCCTCCATGTAATTGGCGGTAGCTAGTTGTAGTATACCGGCTCATGGATACCCATGCCGGGCGAGCCCAATAGTCGTCCTAAGCGAGGCGTGTCAGGGTATACCGCGGCGGTTTGGTGGGTACTCAAGTGGTCCGGATGTCCACATAACCGCTGATCCCACTTTTGAAGGGCAGCGGTATTCCGCAAATACCCAGATAAACAAAAATAAACGTTTTATTTTATTCCACCTTGCTTGGTATCCACGTCACACACGACGGTGAATGAATGACACATTATAATGAGATTAGAAAAATAATAGTTCCTCAACAATCTTTTTCCTTATACTCGGCATAGATTGAAAATATACTCAAATAATTCATCCACAAACGCTTAGTAAGACAAATTGATCTGGTCCTCAGTTACTCTTTCTGATTTATTTGTTTCTGCTCAAATTTATTCGAAACGTATTTTTCCAAGATTTGCTTTTCATTTGTTTTAAACACAAGCGAAAGTGTTAAACATTTGAACTAATCGTATTTCTTACAAATTTCTAAATGCGGATTGGCCTGCGTGGATTTTGAAAACGTACTCGTCAAAACAAATTAATTAGTTATATACCTAAACTTTAATCTTTTCTTTTTAAATTTATTGCGAATGTAATGTTTGGGTTTTATATATCCTTATATTGTTAGGTGCATGTTGAAGGACACTTGAGCGAGTGAAATCACAATAAAAAAATAGTCCAAGTTTGAAATGTATGTCACTGATGTAGCTTCATAGCGTCTGGTTGGATAAATCTTTTTTAAGAATATTACTGCTATGCCCATGAGTAACCTCTTACTCAGTCGGCCTCCTCCAAATACATGGAGTGCCATCAGCCTACTGTGCCACCCTGGCAATACCGGTTCAGCGTTTGTCTCAAGTCAAAATTTAGAGAAGCGTTTAGAAACTGTGGAGAAAAAGGGTATTAAAAAACCGGACGACTCTGGCTATCAAGCGACCATTGAAAATCTAAGGGCGGAACTTAATGATCGCGAGCAGACCTCGCTTCTGAATGATGTGGAGATCACGGGAATACCCGAGGTACAGGGTGAGAATGCGGGCCACCTTATAGGTATATTAACACAAATATTGGGTATTACTTGTGAAGAACGTGACATCGTATCGGTAGAGAGAGTAGGCGTGCGCCGCATTCCTACCGCAGGGGGTCTTTCAGACTCCATGCAACGGACAAGGCCGTTAGTGATGCGGCTGGTACGTAGGCGCCTACGTGATGAAATCTTAAAGGCAGCGCGCGTCCGCCGCCATCTAACTACGGAGGACATGGGTCTCTCTGCAACTCCTACTCGGGTGTACGTAAATGAGCGTCTTTCCAAGAAAAATAGACAGCTATTTTACAAGGCTCGTGAAGAGGCCCGCTCACGTGGTTGGAAGTACGTCTGGACGCGAGACGGACGCATTTTTGTACGCCGCGAGTCGGGCAAGCCCTTTTTTCGGGTGCGGTCAGATGCAGATATTGGGGTGATTTTTGGTGTTCCAGAACAGAACAACGAACCATGACTTGGTATCGAATGACAAGTGATAGACTTAGGATTTTTATTGTATTGTTTGTTAGGTTAAAGTTTTTACGGAAACCATTTATATGTGCGATTTTGGGTACAGTGATGATTGGTAATTATAGACAGTTTAATCGTTTAATTAACATTAATTTAAAACATTACAGTCCCTCTTATTATAGTTTACATTATACTTTTATAGCCTATGGTAACTTTTTTCCTGTCAGTTGTTCAGTTTGGCATAATATAATACTATTTAAAATAATATCTCAATGATGTCGAGGTATTTACGAGTTGGTGTCTACAATGCAGGTTCCTTAGGGACAAACCATTCCAACATTATAGCATCTGTTGTAAATATGGACGTGGATATTCTGGGTCTTAATGAGACTTGGATTCATACGGGAGAGGAAGGCCGGGCCCCTGTGATACCTGGTTACAAATTAAAGCATATCCCACGACGGCGCGGTATACGATCGCGCGGTGGTGGTGTAGGTTTCTACGTAAAGCGAAATTGTGCGGTAAGAGTTTGGGACCACCCGGTTGACCCAATATATAGCGATGTCGAACAGATGTGGCTTTCGGTGACACTTAACGGAAAAAAATTGATGATCGGTACGGCATATAGACCGAATTGGGTTAGCGTTGACTTGTTTTTTGGCGCGATCACTGATTCCATCACTTCAATCCCTTGCTATGACCACTTAGTTCTAGTTGGAGATTTTAATATTAATTATTTACATGACAATGACAATAATACTATTAAATTTAAATCATTTCTATCGACTTTCAATTTACAACAATTAGTAGCAGAACCTACTCATTTCACCGAAAGCAGCCAAACTCTGATTGACGTAGTGTGTACTGACTTACTCACACAGAAAGTAAGTTTGGATCATGTTGGAACTCTTTACGGGCATTGTCTCGTAGTTTGTGAATTTAATATAAAACGTTTCAAACCAATTCGACGTATTATCTCATATAGGCCCAAGAAGAATATATCTTTAGATGACTTTACTAACGACGTACAAGCAATAAGGTGGGAACTCATTAATAATTATATAGATATTCACGAAATGGTTAAAGCTTTCACGCACGGCATTCTAACACTCTTTAACATACACGCACCTCTTACATCTACAGTAATTAAAGAGCGCTCTTATCCGTGGATTACTAATACCATCAAACTTATGATGAAGTTACGCGATAAAGCTGCAGCGAGTTATCATAAAACCCGAACAGACTCAAAAAAACAATATTATAAATCCTTGAAATCCATAGTGAGTAAATCAATGTTTCAAGAAAAATCTGCATACTTTAAACAAAATATTAATAATAAAATCAAGAATCCGAAAGTGCTGTGGAAAAATTTAAAAGAAACTTTATTGCCCAAAAATGATAACCAGTTACCACCATTTTTTAATGATCCAAATACTATCAACTCTCACTTCCTAGATTTACCAACCCAATCACATATCTCTATCTCCACATTAACTTTTTTTGAACTCCATAGATATTCTGAAGCCCAGTTCTCTATCAAACCCATCAATACAGAGCAACTTATTAAAATTATTAGTAGTTTTAAATCGAATGCCGAAGGTTCGGATGGAATTAGTTTGGATATGTTAATGATGACCTTTCCCTACACAATAGATAGTATTCTTGGTCTCATAAATACCTCTATAGTGACGAGTACTTTTCCAGACAGTTGGAAACTTGCTATCATACGGCCGTTACCAAAACATTCCAATCCTATTCATCTTAAAGATCTGAGACCTATAAGTATTTTACCTTGTATGTCAAAATTCCTAGAAAAAGCGGTCTCATTGCAGTTAACAAAATTTCTTGAATGTAATAATATCTTACCGGACGTTCAGTCTGGATTTAGAAGTGGACATAGTACGAGTACTGCCTTGCTTGACGTTGTTGATAGTATTCTTAGCTCACAAGATAAAGGAATGTGCACACTTCTAGTACTACTAGATTTTTCCCGCGCTTTTGATTATTTGAATACTGATCTACTTTTGTCAAAACTTAATTACTACGGTTGTGATTCTGAATCGCTAAAGTGGTTTAGCAGCTATTTGAGTGGTCGGTATCAGTTTGTTAAATTGGATAACGAAAATGGCTCTTCTATAGAGTCAGAAAAAATACTGGTAAAAAGAGGGGTGCCTCAGGGCTCTATTTTAGGACCCATACTGTTTAATTTGTACTCTGCAGACATTGTTAGGTCCATTGAGAATTGCAAGTACCATATATATGCGGACGACGTGCAGATTTATATATCTTTTAGGCCTTGCGACATAGATGTAGCCATTTCTAAACTAAATGAGGACCTCTTAAGAATAGCTACGTGGTCTGACAATAATTGTCTAGTACTCAATCCAGCTAAAACAAAATACCTCATTTTTGGGAGTAATTTACAAATAACAATGATTCAGCCTTCTGTTACGGTAATGCTTCTAGGTGAACCAATTGAGCGAGTCTACGAGGCGCGAAATTTAGGTTTACTAATAGATTCGGACCTGAGATTCAAGAACCACATTAATGCATGCATAAAAAATTGTTTCTATAGATTGAAAGTACTTTACAAATTGAGACCATATCTAAAAGAAGAACTTCGAGTCCAATTAACTGAATCATTAATATTGTCAAGACTCAACTATATGGATATAGTGATAGGACCTAGGTTATTGGCTAAAACTCAAAATTTAATTCAAAGGGTACAGAATGCTTGCGCCCGTTTTTGCTTTGATATCCCACCGAGAGCTCATGTGACCCCGTTCTTAAATAAACACCTCTTACTTAAAATGCAGCATCGGCGTAAGCTTCACTTAGCCTGCCTCTTGTTTGGTGTAATAAAAAGTAAACAACCACGATATCTTTATGATAAGTTATCGTGGAGAAATGCTCGCAGATCTGTAGCCCGTCAATGCTCGGTGCAGCTAGCAGTTCAACGCCACAAATCCGTAGCTTTTAGGGGTAGTTTTCGCTATGCTGCATCGAAATGTTGGAATAATATTCCACCACCAATAAGGAGCCTGCAAAGTTTACCTGCTTTTAAACAACACGTTAGGAAATTTATTTTTGAACATCAAAGCAGTGAAGAATCCCTAAAGGTTGACACTAGTTTATTATAATGGTTAATCCCAAACCTGTATACAGCAAATTAATTTTCTGTAATAATTGTGTTTTCACTTTACCCAATATGTTTATTTCCTTCTACTTATCATTATTTTATGTTATAATTATTTAGATCACTATCATTTCTAAGATGGATTAAGTTATGCCGTATGTACTATTTTATTCTACTTTTAATATATTTTTTTAGTTATGAACAACCTATGAACAAGCATGTTTGGCTGCCGTAATTGTTTTAATTTTTTTGGCGCAATATGACCGTGCGTGACGTCACCTGCCGTCCCCGACGGAAGATCAGCGTTGGTTGGCAACAACCAGCATTATGCTGAGTCTGGGTCGGTTTGTGGCAAGACTTAAAAATACTATTGTTGTTTAATCTAATTTTAAAATCTTCTCATGTGTTTGTTTGTTTGTCATTGTATTTTTTTTGTCTTGTGCCACAATAAAGAATATGTCTATGTCTATGTCTATGTCTAAGTGTGAAAGACATGAAATGAAAGAAAATAAAAATGATCAATTTTAAATAGCATACTATATTTTTCAACTAAATTATCTATACATATACATACAAATAAATAAAATTGGAGTGTCTGTTTGTAATAATAAAATAACAACTTTTTACTAAATGCGTAAGTCTGTATACACAGCACATAGACCAAAATAATTTTTTTTTTAATTTTTGTCTGTCTGTCCGTCTGTCTGTTTGTTCCGGCTAATCTCTGGAACGGCTGGACCGATTTTGACGGGACTTTCACTGATAGGTAGCTGATGATATAAGGAGTAACTTAGGCTACTTTATTTAGTCTATACATCTATACATCTATACATCTATACAAATAAATAAAATTGGAGTGTCTGTTTGTAATAATAAAATAACAACTTTTTACTAAATGCGTAAGTCTGTATACACAGCACATAGACCAAAATAACATTTTTTTTAATTTTTGTCTGTCTGTCCGTCTGTCTGTCTGTCTGTCTGTCTGTTTGTTCCGGCTAATCTCTGGAACGGCTGGACCGATTTTGACGGGACTTTCACCGATAGGTAGCTGATGATATAAGGAGTAACTTAGGCTACTTTTATTTAGTCTATACATCTATACAAATAAATAAATGCGTAAGTCTGTATACACAGCACATCTATACATCTATACAAATAAATAAAATTGGAGTGTCTGTTTGTAATAATAAAATAACAACTTTTTACTAAATGCGTAAGTCTGTATACACAGCACATAGACCAAAATAACTTTTTTTGTCTGGCTGTCCGTCTGTCTGTTTGTTCCGGCTAATCTCTGGAACAGCTGGACCGATTTTGACGGGACTTTCACCGATAGGTAGCTGATGATATAAGGAGTAACTTAGGCTACTTTTATTTAGTCTATACATCTTCTATAGAAATAAATAAAATTGGAGTGTCTGATTGTAATAATAAAAAAACAACTTTTTACTAAATGCGTAAGTATGTTTAAACAGCAAATAGACCAAAATATATTTTTTTAATTTTTGTCTGTCTGTCTGTCTGTTTGTTCCGGCTAAAACGTTTAGTACTTTGGAGACATTGTTAAAAACTTAATTTAAAACAAAACATGAGAGCACATAATTCAGCTGATTCAGAATTTAGTAAAATTCTTCTTGATGTTGGAGAGGGAAAGTGTCTAGAAGTCAATAGTAATCATGATATAGAACTTCCTACCAGTCTTTGTTAGGTTGTGGTGGACACTGAAACTTTAATACATAGTATTTATGATGATATTCACAATCTCAATATCAAAGAAGATTCGATAAATAAGCCAACAAAAACTGAAAATAAATGATAATTAACTTTTTTTAAATTCCACGCGGACGAAGTCGCGGGTACAGCTAGTCTTAAGAATAAAATTGTTATCCTTAAAAATAGAATAAAAATACACTGCTTTTTTAATAGAAACTGTGCTTGTTTACTAAACAAGGTCAGGTAGGTCAGGTAAAAGGTTGGTTTTTAATACCACTCAACGATTGCAACGGTAAATAAGGAAAAAAAACACCAAAGTAATGTCGACTATTCCGAGATTTATGTATTTACGGCTTTCAAGAAACGTTCCCTTTTTACGCCTACGAAAACAAATTAAAGGGGTATCCAGTGTTCTACTTTTGGATACTCTTTTAGCGTTGAGTGCTATAAGGGTGCTTTTGCATTGAAGCTAGAAGCTTATAGTAAGTGATTCGTGTGATAACCGATGCATAATGACACTACCTTTTTAAAACCTGACTGGGCAGAAAAGAAATAACATAAGTAAATCTTGTACGAAAACAAGTTGCAACTCGTCTTGCCAGTGTGTTATAGAAGGCTAATTTCTTCTAGTTTTATGTCTGAGAAGAAGAAGAAAATATGTGTTATAAAATTCTGGTATTAGGATTGGGTACTAACCCAATATACTAATATATTTTGGTATACTAGCAGGGCTGTAGCTAACGCCGTATATACGATATTGTCCTATAAATAAAATATTGTCCACAATAATTTATACATCGCATTTTAGAGAATAACTGCAAGCCCCAACCATTTCATTTAAAAATCCCATTACATCAAATTGATAAATAATTACGATTTTTTATTTTAAAAAATGCTAAATTCATAATAGTAATTTTCCCATTGTGCCCTTTGGACCCCCAGCACTTTTTTATTCAGGTCTCGGCTAAGGCAAGCTACACCACTGTACATTGAAATATGTTCTGTATCAGAGTGTGTTAATACCCGTTAATTACCAGAGGTCCACGATAAAGCTTAAGCCATTTAAAAAAATATATGCTCGGTACTTGATGTTTTTTAAAGGAATTCTCCTAAACCACAAGCTAATCGATTAAGATTTTGAAATGTTATGCAGTTTTTAATAATACCAACATAGCATAACCAATTTAATGAAGAGATGATTCTTTTAAAATTTTCCCTAGTTCTAAATTATACTTCTAAAATACTCTCGTGTACGTCTCAATAACACTGAAGTAAACAATGTTTTATTGCATTTCAATAAAATACCAAGCCACCACATAAACGATTCTTATCTGGAGAGTGAAAGTAATTTGTCTATTGCAAAACCTAAATATTTTACGGCCAAAATTTTATATGCCTGCCATAAAAATATCCTTTTATCTTCTTATTGAGGTCGCACTTTTGTTCACATAAAAATAACAACATCTCTTTGATGTTTGGAAGATTTGTTTTTATTTTTACAACCTCCATCCACTTCTGTCTTCACCAAACCAAAGTTGGGATGAAATAATGGGTCTCGCGGGGTGAAACCACCGAGTTAAGGTGACGGCTCACTAATTATTTATGTTGCATAGGCACAAAGTAACATTTTAAAGTATAACAATGTCTCACAAAATTGCATAAGCAATATGCGTTAAATAAGTGTTAAATATATTTTTAACAATTGCGAGATCGCAATTGTTAAAAACATAGTTTTAATAACCAATTATAATATTTCATAATATTTCTAAATTAGAATTTGGTTCGTTCGTTTCATTTCAGCCCATGAATAACCCACTACTGAGTCGGGCTTCTCCAAATTCATGGAGGGAAATTGGCCTACTCTGCCACGCTGGCAAGACGGGTTCACAGGGTCTGTATCAAGTTTTCCTTCTCTTGCGGCTAGGTGATTTGCCTCTTGCGTTCCCTTAGTCGCCTCTTACGACACCCTCGGGATGATATGGGTTGGTGACAGTGCGTATTCTAAATCCGTCAGCACACGGAGAATTTTGTGCAGTAACATATTAAATAGGTACTTATTATATTCTACTAGCGACCCGCCCCGGCTTCGCACGGGTGCAATTATGCATGTATTAAATATTTAAACCTTCCCCTGGAATCACACTCTCCATTAAAAATAACAACTTCAAAATCCGTTGCCTAGTTTTAAATATTTAAGCATACATAGGTACGGACAGACGACAGCCACTTTGTTTTATAATAAGTAGTGAGTAGTGATGATTTGGTATGCGTTTTCGCAGAGTTCTATCTGCATATACATTGCTTATTCTTGGGACAACATAATTATAATAACATAACATAATTACGCATATAATTATATCGCTCATCGCATCATTTTTTAGTGCATACTCCACCAAGAGTATTGTGATTTCCGCCCAAATCTCATTACCTGCGAGAATATTTCCAATTAATTATTCATTCAATTCGTAGGTATTTACGACATCAATTGAACCGTGTGTTGAAAAATGCAAGTTCAGCAAAATAACAATACCAAGAATTTGTGCCAACTCCAAACTAAACTAAGAACAAAAACGTAAGTGCCAGGCTTATGAGATTAAATCTCGACAACTTACAAAGAACTTTCTAGATACACGTCAGGCGGCACCTTTATTTGTCTCCCGAGAATTCACCCAACTTAAACGTTAGTTTTTGTTCACTCTAGTGTACGGCTACCATAAATAATTCCTTTGTTTAGTTATACAAATTCTGCTTCATGTTACAAGTGGGCAAATTCTCAGATTCTCAGCGCTCCACAATGAACGCTGGTTATGAAATCTTTTTTTCTTCATCATCATCGTGTCTCGAGCCACTGTTGTGTACAGGCTATAACTTAAGTCCTATACCTATAATGATAAGGTCGATAATACTAACAAAAACTGTGTGCGAAATTTCAGGCGAAACCGGGACCAAACCCATGGAATGTCAATCACTATCACTACATATTATAGAACAAAGTCGATGTCGTCTGTTCGTCCCTATGTATTAAATCTTTAAAACTACGCAACGGATTTTGAGTGGTTTTTTTTTAATAGATAGAGTGAGTCAAGAGGAAGGTTTATATGTATAATACATCCATAACATAGTAGAGAAACACTGAGAAATTTAGAGGCTCATCATTACACCCGTGCAAAGCTGGGGCGGGTCGCTAGTTTTATAATAAAATATCTACTTTCCGTGGTGCCGAACTAACTAACATCTATAGAATTTGAGACACTAACCCAGTTTCGTGAAAAAAAAGATTGCCTGCACAAATCATTACCAGACATGTAAATGTCATTTATATACAAACATACTTCATTTTCACACATACATACGTCATTTACATCCACATGCATTTACACGGGTAATTGAAATACCGATTCGAAACATTCTATTCGATTGGTATTGGTTCCAGATTGTTCCCATGTAAATTTTATCGAAATCGATAGATATTGCTATTCGAGTCCTTTACAAACCAGACAACTATTTGCACTAAAAATCGAAAAACTAAAAGTATATAACATAAAATGTAATCCGACTTCAAATCAGACAGTACAAACAAAATATCTTTATCTTTATTATTACATAGTATAAAACAAAGTCGCTTATATCTTTAAAACTACGCAACGGATTTTGAAGCTGTTTTTTTAATAGACAGCGTGATTAAAGAGGAAGGTTTATATGTATAACCCACCCCCGCTTTGCACGGGCGAAGCCGGGGCGGGCCACTATTACACAATAATTTGAAGTCGGTGTCAACATTCACATCGACGTAAGTAAAAAGGATACTAGGGTGCTTTGTACAGTTGCAAGCACGATTTTATCATGCGTCCCTGGTTCGATTTCGGGGTTGGACGAGAATCATTGTGTAGGTCAAGAGTGCTTGCTCTTGGATTTGGTACTCATGTACGAGTATCTCTGAATTATATGAATAAACAGAGCAAAGAATTTTCTTAAAATAAACGAAAAAAAGAATATTCTTCTAAACTTCAAAGGGCTGAGTATAGTTCTTCAAAAGTTACTAAGAAATGGATTCAAAAGAGATGCGTAGAAGAGATTACGGTACGCACTAAAGACACCTATTGTACAGACATTTTGTGTAAAATATTAAGTTTGCAATAGTTTTATTCCATCATCATTTCAGCCAATAGACGTCCACTGCTGGACATAGGCCAAGGATCTCCACAAAGGCCGGTCCTTTTTTTTTTTTTTTTGTTCGCCCGGGGTAAAATCCTTTACGGACTTCCTCGCCGGCCACGGGGATGGCCAGCGAGGGGAGTGTGGGACTCTCCCCCATAGTGGGGGCCTACCCACTAAAACTCCCCGGGGTGCTCCAACTCGCGTCCTGTTGCGGCATTGTGGGATCTGATGCAGAACCACGCCGCCGCAGACGAGGAGGCCCTCCTCCTCTCCTCAGGCTCCTTACGAGCACTCGACGTCTTGCCGTGAGCACCCGGCAGGACGTCGCTTCCCCTCAGATCCCGTATGGGGCGAGGCATCCCCGTACCCCGCACCGGGATCTCCTATGTGTCGACGTGCGCGTGGACGGCGTCTCCTCGGGACCTGATCTTCATTGGGTGGGGGGAGATCCACTGTGCCCCCGCCCGGAGGCCCCGGTTAGGGAGGCAGAAGGCGCATGTGCGCCAGTCTGCGGCGCCCCGTGCGAGCGCGCCGCATCGGGTGCGCTACGGGCGCTCTCTCCCTATCCCTTTCCGCCTCTTCCTTCTTTCTCATGACTGTCTCTGCAAACGTCCGGACCGCGTCCCAGGCCGCCACAGATGCGGCCATTCTGCGCAGGACCGTTTGCAGAGACAGGTCTCCTCCGATTACAGCGACGAGAGTCGCGCGCTCCTCCTGCCACGCCGGGCAGGCCGCTAGTGTGTGCTCTGCACTATCCACCGAGGCGGCACAGTGATGGCAGTTCGTGTTGGGCTCTCGCCCCGCCCTCTCACACAGATACCTCCCGAAGCATCCGTGCCCCGAGAGGATCTGCGTGAGGTGATATGTTAGTTCACCATGCCGCTCCGCAACCCAGCTGTCCAGCATGGGTCCAATGGCGCCCACCAGCTGATGTCCGGCTCTGGGATCCCGCAGCATCTCCATCCAGTCGATCAGCAGTGTGCTTCTCTCCTCTACTCGCCAGCTTTGGACAACGTCCGCCGCGGGGGGTTCGCCGTTAGCCCGGGCCTCGGAGACTCTGACGAACAGAGCGGTGAGGACCCGGACTTCAAGCTCCCACGGCGGAGTGCCGGCGAGAGCACACGCCGCGTCGAACAAAGGCCGGTCCTGAACCGACCGCATCCATCGTTTTCCAGCGAATTTTCCCAGCACGTCGGTCCACCGTGTGGGAGGCCACGAATGACCTCTCTCTCAAAGTTGGACTTACCTTACTGGACAATGTGTCCCAGGTTGTAATAATAGTCAACAAATTCGAGGATAGAGCTTCCGATGTCGATAGGAGTGGCTTGAACATGGGTATTAGACATAATTTTAGTCTTCTCCATGTTCATCTTGAGGCCTACTCCTTCAGAGGCTTGGCAGAGACCATTGAGCATATACACACGACGAAACACAGTAAAACTGCTTGGCGCGACTTAGATGTGAGGGATATCCTACCACCAAGCATGCTGGGTTTTGTTGACTTTTAGAACACGCGTTATTTCCCAGCGTGCGGTGGGGAATTTTTATATTCTGCCCCGTCCCCGCACCGGGTAAAGTCCTTTAAATAAATAACTTTGAAGGCACAATACTTTTTTTAATCTCTTAGAACAAATCCGAAACACAAAAGTGTTATCTCGTACAATGTTAGTGCTAGGTACTGACAAAAACGGGCAAGACCATCAATTCTCACTATCGGGACTGCGATACGACTGGACGTCAACTTTTTACTGTAATTACTGACCCTGTGTTACGGTATAACAATTTCTTGTTATTCTGTAGAACGACAGATTAATTGTATACTTATCCGTGTGGTGACGAATTTAGAATACTTAGTGTCACCTCATGGCATCCTGGGGGTATCGTAAGAGCTAACAGAGCTGACAAAAGGAAAAGATAAAATTAGTATATAATCAAATCACAGCAAAAGGGAAAAAAAGTAAATAATGATATAAGGCGCCATCTATTTTGATTAGCAGAATTCAGGTCAATAACGACCTGGTTCGTACCTTGTATTGCGCGTGGGTGATCTATAATTTAATTATAAGCTGACCATTCGTGGTTAATGGTGCTCGGATAGCACTGAGCTGCTTCACCCACTAAACTGTTTTATACCACCATTTTGCATTATTATACTATCAAATATGTTCCCTCATTTAGTATTAATATTAGTTAGTAATAGTTATTCTGTG
Source organism: Clostera curtula (assembly GCA_905475355.2). Classification (NCBI taxonomy): domain Eukaryota; kingdom Metazoa; phylum Arthropoda; class Insecta; order Lepidoptera; family Notodontidae; genus Clostera; species Clostera curtula. The sequence continues at coordinate 15,018,588 of FR997808.1, read as the reverse complement.
TGGTGACGGATTTAGAATACATAGAGTCACCACCCCATTCCATCATGAGGATGTCGTAAGAGCCGACAAAAGGAAATGGCTGGGCTGATAACCTAGGCGGAAGAGAAGAAAAACTTGATACAACCCTGTGCAAACTCGTCTGGCCAGCGTGGCACAGTAGGCTAATTACCCTCCCTGTGATGAGAGGAGGCCCGACTCAGCAGTGGGTCCCGGTCCTGAGCTACAGGCATTAATCGGATTCCAGTGACATTTACCAGGTCATCGGGCCAAGGTGTGGCAAGCTTACCAGTACTGCGCTTTCTGGCACCTTTTTTTTTTACTTTTACTTGAATGCCTTTGACCCTAGGCTCTCGTGATGGAAAGCAACGCCAGGGTCTAAGATGGAGCAGGCAATTCAAGGAAATACCCTGTCGGGCACCGGCTCTCACATATACACGACGGAACACAGTAAAACTGCTTGGCGCCGGACTATGATGTGAGGGTGGTAGCTAGCCGGGCGGACCATTAGATCCTACCGCCAAGCGTGCTGGGTTTTGTTGGCTTTTACAACACGCGTTTTTTCCCAGCGTGCGATGGGGAAGTTTTATATTCTGACCCGTCCCCACACGGTTGCCACTAAAGGACCTTTGAGCGACATCGGCAATCAGTCCTGGGAGCTCTGTGCCTGACCCTGTCATTTAAGTTTGGCAATCCTGTGAGGTATGCTGTAACTATAGCCTGCGTATCTCCGATTCAATTCTGCATAGCCTATTAATAATAATAAATAAATTAATAAATATCCTTGGACATTTCACACAACGCCATCTCGTCCCAAGCTAAGCAACTTAATGCTTGTGTTATGGTAACGAGATGGATGATAAACTACTTATATACATTTTTTTTTTGTAAATACATACATATTATAGATAGAAATGACACCCATATTACTTCTTGAACAATTACGAACCTATTCGATCGTGCAGGGAAACTCCGAGCATTGCTTACTACTTCTTGAACGATTACGAACTTTTTTATTAATACCATTGTCAGTGTCTACATCTGTGTTCTACTCGTCGTCACTAGAAACGCCATTGTACGTTTATTTATTATTTTTTATAGAATTTTGTCTTCAAGCACTAGTGTATTCGCAACGAGAAGATATTTTGCAGCTTGCCGTTTAATTTCTATATCTATCTTAATTAAATTTAAACACCCTTAATCTATTACCTGAATCCTGCTCTGAATATTTCATTTTTAACTGTATTAGTGTCATCATTTTGAAACCTAATTCAGTTACCGCACGGGCATTCGTTCCGAAATCGATACGTGATCTTATTTTATTATCACGATAAAATAATATCGCTTTTTATTTTTACTCGTTTCACTTGTATTATATTGTCAATAATATCACTATAATACTTATCCATAAATTAATACACCAGAATTTTCGTATTATTGTGACATATCTTTATTAACACACGATTATTGAGACGTAATTTTATCGTGTTTTGGAGAACACGCATGCAAAATTGGAAATGAATATATCTGAATTTATGTGCTGTATTAACCTGCAATAATAAATAACCAAAAGTGACTAACGTGATTTTAAAATTTGTCGTATATTATGGCAGTCGGTTCATTTATGATCATTATATTTGCATTGCAAACTCGTTAATCACTTGTAAATAGCGCCATCTATTTTCCTTAGCAGGAATCAGGTCACTAATGGCATGCTTAAAGTAATTTTCTTAAGTAATATTTTCTTTATGTGACCTAATCATCTTTTCAATAAGTGACCTGATGATAGTTTGATTTTGTTTTGCCAAGGTTTATCTGGCAAGGCCAATCTGGCTGGGTTACGCTTGATTTCTTTTACTGCCATCCTAAAGTAGATATTTCATATTTTAGATGTTCATTCCAGCGTTCCACATCGCTTTTCACCACCATCGTTGTCATTCGGCTTAAATGAAATAAAGAACACATATTTTATTAAAATCCATAACTTTACTCACCGCGGTGAGTAAAGTTATGGACCGCAAGGAAAACAAAATTATAAAATCGTAATATATTGCAAACCTAACTAAAAATAATATAACATACCCTTTTTGGTTTCTTAACCGCTCTCATCTGGCAAACTTTCTCTCAGTATGCTGTTTAGTGCCTTTTGGAAACGACCGATAATTTGAAAAATAATCCATCTATGGAGTTTCTTGCCAGCTCTTCCCTGCAGAGCAGCATTCCGAACCGGTGGTAGTGTCAATATGAATGTGGGTAGACGCAATGGTTGTGGGAGATCAAAGAAGATTCATAGATTGGGAGAATGAGGAAATGTTTTTAAGAAATTTGTGATTAAAATTTAAACCTACGTAAATAAAGTTCCTTTTGAGTTGAGTTTCAGAAAATGCTCAGTATAATATTGTATATAAAAATGAACACACTACTTATTCTCAGACCATAAATGACCCACTGCTGGGTCAGGCCTCCTCCCATTACAGGGAGGGCCACTAGCCTATTGTGCCACGCTGGCCAGACGGGTTGGCACAGGGTTTCCTATCAAAATTTCCTTCTCTTACGGCTAGGTTATCGGCCTTGACATTTCCTTATGTCGACTCTTACGACACCCTCAGGATGGAATGGGGTGGTGACACCGTGTATTCTAAATCCGTCACCACACGGACAACACACAATTAAGACTAAATCAAAATATGTTCCTCCGTCTTGTAGCTAAGACACTACACTTCATATAACCCCTCTTTTTCATTGAAGCCAAAAGCAAATTAGAACATTCTAAAACCTACGAACAAAGTCGCTTAAAATAAGGCTTTGTCTGTATAGTTTATGTAACTAAATTGTGTTAAAGTTGTGTAACATGTTACACGAGTAAACTTCCCAAATGTAGATTTAGTAACTTAATTAAAATGGGCAAGGTTAACATTGTTATTGCTGACGTCGACTTGGCCTAAAAATGACCCGTGGATTCAGCCGCTCTCTGTCCTGCGAACCTAGATCGTGTGTGACAGAAAGTGACAGAAAACCTAGGAGAGTAGCAACTAGCAATTCGTGGGATGGCGGATTGATAATACATAGTGTAGAATAGAATAAATAATAATAAATAAATATCCTTGGACATTTCACACAACGCCATCTCGTCCCAAGTTAAGCAACTTAATGCTTGTGTTATGGTAACGAGATGGATGATAAACTACTTTTAGACATTAACATTTTTTTTTTGTAAATACATACTTATTATAGATAGAAATGACACCCAGACTCCGAGCCAGTGCCTCTGGTTTAGACAAAGACACTTGCCCGACCCCGGAATCGAACCCGGGACCCGTTGACCCAAAGGCGTCACATCTAACCACTAGACCAATGAGGCAGTCTAAGAATAAAATATAAAAATGCTTTATTGTTAAAAAAATATTAAGTAGTTTATCATCCATCTCGTTACCATAACACAAGCAATATGTTGCTTAACTTGGGACGAGATGACGTTGTGTGAAATGTCCAAGGATATATTTATTTATTTATTGTATAAATCAATTATGGCGTTCACAATCGTCATCGGATTCATGTCACCGCCCTATTTTATTCTTAAGCCGAACGTCCGACGCCAGCTAAAATAAGTTAGTTCAGTTTAGCTTGCATAGTTGAGCCAGTTTTTCATCTATCTACGGTGAAATAACATGTATGAAAAACTGGCTCAACTATGCAAAGTAAACTAAATTATCTTATTATAGCTGGTGGTGGTTCCGATAAAAGGAAATGCCAAGCCGGTAACATAGCCGCAAGGGAAAGAAACCTTGCCACCCTATGCCACTCCGTCTGGCAAGCGTGGCGCAGTAGCCTCTATGTAATTGGAGGAGGTTCGATTCAGCAGTCGGTCATTTATGGGCTGAGAAGTCGATTCAGCCCATGAATGACCCACTGCTGAATCGAACCTCCTCCCATTACATTACGGGTAATTACTGTGCCACGGTGGCTATATGATTTTCTAACAAGTTTTCCTTCTCGTACATCTAGGTTTTCGGCCTTATAATTTTTGTCGGCTTTTACGAGATTCTCAGGATGCAAATCTTTGTTCAAATTATCCATTCTTAATCTGTCATTATACATATCTTCCCCTGGTTATTACCCAGGGAATATTCGTCTCCATAAAAGAGCATTTAATCACTGAGATTTGTTAATGAAGTATTTTGTCATTTAACAGCCACTTTGTTGTGGTTGTTTCGTTTCAGACACTTGATAAAGAGATACTTAAGTTAATGGGCTCGTTTTGTTTACGATTCCGGAACGAGTCGTTTCGCAGGTAGTTCCGAGTAAATGATACAAATATGAAGATGCTTTTGCATGTAATTATTTTCGTGTTGCCATTTAGTTAGAGATTTAAAATAAAAAACGTTTTATAGCACATTTTATCAGCTTTCTATGTATATAGCAAAACCTACAAACTTTTTTCGGGTCCATTTTATTTCGAAAGTATATCTTGTGTACCTACTTAAAAAGTTATTGCAATTTTAAAAGCGTGATACTTAGTTTTGCAGCGCAGTGTAGCATGCTAATTTAGTTCCGTCAATGTGGTGATGGATTTAGGATAAAAAGTCGTCGTTTCAGCCCATAAACCCACTACTGAGTCGGGCCTCCTCCAAATTCATGGAGGGAACTTAGTCTACTGTGCCACGCTGGCAAGACGGGTTGGAACAGGGTTTGTAGTAAGTTTTCCTTCTCTTTCTGCTCGGTGATCTGCCTCTTGCGTTATTTTAGTCGCCTCTTACGACACCCTCAAGACGGTATTCCATCCTTTGGGTCGTAAGAGCCGACAAAAGGAAATAACAGGGCTGGTAACCTAGCAACACGAGAAGGAAAACTTGATAGGCCAGCGTGGCACAGTAGGCTAATTTCCCTCCATGAATTTGGAGGTGGCCCGACTCAGCAGCAGGTCATGTATGGGCTAAATAGTAGGAGTAGTAATTTCTTTCCACAAGACACTGTGTGCCGCTCTTCGTCTGGCCTCTCCCCGTGGCATGGATGACCTTGAGCCGGTATCACCCCAACAAATGTTGAAGGCACACAAGCCCCCTCACCACAAGAAGGTCTAGAGGGGCTTCACAACATCACTATCACTACATAGTATAAAACAAAGTCGCATTCTTCTGTCCGTCCCTATGTATGCATAAATCTTTAAAACTACGCAACGGATTTTGAAGCGGTTTTTTTTAATAGATAGCGTGATTCAAGGGAAAGGTTTTTAAGTATAACCCACCCCCGCTTTGCACGGGCGAATCCGGGGTGGGCCACTAGTAATATAATAAATAATAAATAAATAAATCAATATCCTTGGACATTTCACACAACGCCAACTCGTCCCAAGCTAAGCAACTTAATGCTTGTGTTATGGTAACGAGATGGATGATAAACTACTTATATATTTTTTTTGTAAATACATACATAATTGTAGATAGAAAACACCCAAACCCGAAACAAATACTGGTAGGTCGTACAAATATTTCTTCCGTGCGGGAATCGAACCCGCAACATGCTGCGCAGCAGTCGATCGCTCAACCACTGCGCCACCGTGTCGTTATATGCACTATGACATTACATACATACATAAAGTCACGCCTTTTTCCCGCAGGGGTAGGAAGAGATCACATCCTTACGCTTGATCGTCGGGTTAGGTTTAAGACATCACCTATTTGGTCATGAAATGTCCTTCTTGGCCTAGCACTTCCAACGTTTCCATTCACACTCCCACTAATTCTTTTGTAAGTCTACTTTCACTCATCCTCTCAATATGACCAAACCATCTAAGCATACCTTTCTCAATTCTAGTCACTACATCTTCATTCAAACCACAAAGCTCTCTTATCGTTTCATTCCTAATCCTATCACTCAACTTTACTCCTAGTATACTTCTGAGTGCTCGCATCTCCACTGTGTTTATCCTACTTTCATGCTTCTTCTGCCACAACCCAACTTTCACTTCCATACTACGAATAATAAAACTATTCGTAGCTTCCATACATTAGTGTCGGGACCAGCACTCCCCTGTGAACCACCAGACGTGCCTTTTAGGACACCTTCTGACTATTCAGAAAAGTGTTCAGTGCACCATTCACCATATTACCAGCATTCACTCTCCTTTCACTATGACATAATGCTTGTAATATTTCAGGTTGCGCACAAAGCAGTTAAATTTGCTATCAGCTTTAACCATAAATCCATCATTCCACCTGAGTTGGCCTTACGGTGCGACAGTACGGCAAATTGGCTGAATCCACACATCACAGTGAACTATAAAGTTTGCCATAGGCGGTTAATTAACAAAGTTACTGCCTTTTAATGTTGGCACGTGTAGTTAAGTTACTGCGTAATTATGATTGCGGGGAATTAAGATGGGTTGACGTAAATTTAATGGATTCTGGGCCATTTTTGTGTGGTATGGAAATGGCAGGTGGGCTTCTGCGCCCCCAAGGTCATGGAGCATGTTTGATTTTTTTTTTTTATTTTTTTTTTTATTTATTAAATCTTAATGCACATAAATTGTACAAAGGCGGACTTAATGCCATAGGCATTCTCTCCCAGTCAACCTATAAGTGGTGCAGAGAAACAAAATGTAGGTGCACGGTAAACATAAACTTTAGAAACAAGTTTAATTATATTTTATATTAAAATTATTATAATTATATAATCACTACATAGTATAAAACAAAGTCGCATTCTTCTGTCCGTCCCTATGTATGCATAAATCTTTAAAACTACGCAACGGATTCTGAAGCGGTTTTTTTTAATAGATAGAGTGATTCAAGGGGAAGGTTTTTAAGTATAACCCACCCCCGCTTTGCACGGGCGAAGCCGGGGCGGGCCACTAGTATATAATAATACAATATTATATATGTGTAAGTGTTATGTTATATTATATATGTGTATTATTATATAAGTGTTATGTATTTTCTTTTTAAACTGTACCCCTGCACTGGATATAGCATGTGTCGCAGGGGCAGTTTACAAACATGTAATTCACGAACACAAATGATGCCCAGACTCAGAGCAAGTGCCTCTAGTTTAGACAAAGACACTTGCCCGTCCTCCCCGGGACCCTTTGATCCAAAGTTGATCCAAACTAGGCTTAGTCAGGTGACAACTGTCTAAAACTTTTAATATAAACTGCCTGCCTTGATGGTCTAGTGGTTAGATATGCCGCCTTTGCATCAACGGATTCCGGGGTCGGGCAATTGCCTTTGTCTTAACCAGAATCACTTGCTTCTGGTTTAGAGAAAGCCACTTGTCTGCTCTAGGTACAACCTGTATCGCGGCAGCAGGTTACAAACATTTAATTCACGAACACAAATGACACCCAGACTCAGAGCAAGTGCCTCTGGTTTAGATACAGACAAGTACCCGACCCCGGAATCGAACCCGGGATCCAAAGGCGGCACATTCAACCTCTAGACCAACGAGGTAGTCATACAGAGAGTGCCGCAAGAGGCAACACTGAAGCCTATAATAATCTAACCCACTGCTTAGTCGGGTCACGTCTAATTTCATGTCCATTATATGGCCATAAAGGTATTTTATGATAAGATGTTCAATCTAAACTACTTTCACTAATCAAGATTTCCTTGTGTTTAGTCCCCTTTTACTACACCCTTACGATAGTGTGGGTTGGTGACACTATTTATTCTAAATCCGTCTTGACACGGAGACCGAGTTAAAAGTAATAAATAATAGTTAAAAAAAAATACTAAAAATAAGAAACGAATTTTAATAAATTTGAATTAAAAATAGTGTCAGAAAAAATGATTTTATTGTAATACAAAGCGTGGACGTATTTTTTTAGTTTTTTTAAACTATTATTTATTATTCCTTTTTTAGTAATCGAGAAATAGGTGATCTGCGCGCCTAGATGCGCGCGTAGATTCCTTTATTGGTCTCGACGCAGACACTCCACGTCTCAGGAAAACAAAAATCGCTGATCCTGATTATTATTATCCTGGTAAGGATAACAGGTCAAAATTGAAATATTGAATTGTCATAGGTCAAGCTAATAAAAGCGTATTAATAAGAAAAACTGAGATATAAACGTAAATTTTGGGTTACGCTATTTATTTTTTGCTATGCGAAATTTAATGGGCCATTGTTGTGGCAAATTTTACTTTAAATCTCTGCTATTAAGATTTTCCACATTTCATTACTTTAAAGTAGTACTTGTATCAGTAGGCATCCTAACATTTTATGTTAATGCACCTGACTTGCTGGCAGCCATCCAAAAACAGATATGCTGACCGTCTTTTCTTACTACAGATTAAACTGCATACAGCTAAACATGATATAGTTTTACTCATGTGTGATACCCCTCACACATGAGTAAAACTTCTACTACTATCTACTATTCAGCCCATAAATGACCCACTGCTGAGTCGGGCCTCCTCCAATTACATGGAGGGCAATTAGCCTACTGTGCCACGCTGGCCAAACGGGTTGTTATAGGATTTCGTATCTTACGGCTAGGTTATCGCCTTGCCATTTCCTTTTCACCGTTGTCATTTAATTGACCTCTACTCAGTGAAAAGAATAATCCTACCAAATTTCATTCACACTTATGGTTCCAGAGATATCGTTATGAGTCAATCTATCTATAGAACAGCTCGTATATCTATACTAATATATAAAGCTGCAGAGTTTGTTTGTTTGTTTGTTTGTTTGTTTGTTTGTTTGAACGCGCTAATCTCAGGAACTACTTCCGATTCAAAAATTCTTTCAGTGTTAGATAGTCCATTTATCGAGGAAGGTTATAGGCTATATTTTATTTTCAAAGGAATTAGGGATCCGTATGAAAATTGCGATTTTGTAACCCAAGGTGTAAAATCGAAAACCTATTTATGCGTGCGCTGCAAAAACTATTGACAATAGAACAAATTGAAGTACTACGAGTTTGTAGGTCTTATTAAAATCTACAAAAAAGTCCGGGAGAGCACATATCTAACTATCATAGTTTAGTCACAATAACCACTTTTATATTCATAAAAAAAAATGCATAGAGATAAGCACGGGTTCGAAGTCCACGCGAGCGAAGCCGCGCCCAAAAGCTAGTATATAGATAGACTGATACCTGTATCGCGGATAACCGAGCCACAAGATAAGGAAAACTTGATATGAAGCCCTGTGCTAACACGTCTGGCCAGCTTGGCACAGTAGGCTACTTATCCTGCACGTAACTGGAGGAGGTCCGACTCAGCAGTGGGTCATATAGGATGAGTAGTAGTATCTCTAGAGATCTCTCATCTTGCGAACTTGCTCTCACTATGCTGTTTAGTGCTTTATGTAAACAAGACCGATAATTTAAAAAAGCAACTACAGAGTTTCTTGCCGGCTCTTCTCTGTAGAGCAGCCTTCCGAACCAGTGGTAGTTTCGGCATGAATGTGAGTGAACGCAGGGATTGTGAGCGATCAGGGGAGATGGAGGTATTTTAGGAGTGAGGAGTTGTGTGTGAATGTAGGTATGACGACTGATAGGTGTGAGACTACCACCTAGTGTGGGACAGGGGCCGTAAGATGATAATGGTATTTATAAATATGACGATTTATAAGAGTTTTGTGATGAAACCTACGTAAATAAAGTTCCTTTTGAGTTTGAGTTTGATGTAGCTGAAATCTTGTGCTTTAATAAAGCATTTATTCATGTCTTCAACAATTTGAAGTGTCGAAATACAAGTCAACTTTCAGAGTGACTATCTAAACGACTAAGTGTATATATAATATTTAGAAGTCAGACTAAAACAATTGCGTTGAGTTTGATTATGACGAGTCTAAAACTAAATAGATTAGGGAAATTACTTCGCAAGTAAATTATTAGCAATCATGAAAACCTAGATAAACTTTTCCATTATCCATCTAGAATTGTTACCACTAATGGAAATATACGCTTGAGCAGAAATACAATTCAGTATTCTTTAAAGAAATGTTTACGAGTTCACTGGCAGACGTATGTCATTATATAAAGTAAAAGTTTTTTTCCGTTGGAAATTTTCATGGTCTCATTCAACATTTTAAAGGATCCCCTGCACCATTAGTAACTTGTATTCACGAACACAAATGACAACCAGGCTCGGAGCAAGTGCATCTGGTTTAGACAAAGGCACTTGCCCGACAACCGAATCGAACCCGGGACCCGCTGATCTAAAGGCTACAGATCCAGCGCTAGACTAACGAGGCAGTCAGGCTTTGGGAAATAGCTGGGATATATGGGACTCCAAAACGCGGAATAGTGGTAATATGCGACCCGACCTATTCACTAAAACCAATGACCTCCTTGACTCCTTGACTGCCCTTGCGCTCCATAAAGGAGCTCCGAGCTCCGAGGGGGCCCCTCTGGTAACGGATTAATTTTAACTACCTACGGAGATAAAACAAGTAGCACAGTAGGTTTATTACCCTCCATGTAACTGGAGGAGGCCTGAATCAACAGTGGGTCATCTATGGGCTGAGTAGTAGTAGTTTCCATCTCTTGCGAATTGGTTTTAAGCCTTAATTTCCTTTTGTCGGATATTACAACACCCTCGAGATGAAATGAGGTGCCGACACGTGTATGTATCCTTAATCTGTTACCAAACGGGTTACTGTGTTTTTTTTGCTGGAGAATATCATTTCATAAATTGAAGGTATGATTCCGAACTACGCTGCACGCAGCAGTGCTGTCGCGGCACTACTGGTCCCCATACAATATCTATAAGCGTATATGAGATTACGTTCCGATCTAGGCAGCGATGTCGCGGTAGCAATGTAGCGGCGGCATGTCGCCCTACCGCCGCGACAGACCAACAGTGAGGCGTCAGCCGCCGCAGCAAGAGAGCCTACGTGAATGTTTACCACGAACAGAGCGACACTATCGCGTTGCTCGAGCACTGCTAGCAAGCACTGCGGCAACAGCACTGCTGCTTGTTTCCGAGTTCGTAATCACACCTTAAATCGATTACTGTGTAATTTAATCAAAAAGATGTACAAAGTAAATATAAAGGTTACTTTATCAAACAATAAGTTTGATGGCACTGCACTGCGCTACATTACAGGGCGCCAATTAATTAATTTTGGTATACAACACTAAAATATCATATACTGGACTCTTTATCTTATTATGGAAATCTTTATTTGCGATTTATGTCTACAGACCGAAGAGACCAAATTATCTGAGCCACATTTGACAGATAATCTAAACAAACCTCGCTCTTTTACCTGCTCAGTCGCTTGTGATATTTCTTTCTTACTCGACTCGTAACGTGTTTATCGTACCATTTGTGGTACTTTGTTTTTATCGCAGCCCAGATATTAGCTACATCATTATGGTTTATTAGGTGTTATAATGTGTTATGTTTATTGTACACATTTTTCGCAGACATTTTGACACACACTCGCAGAAATGACTCAGTTGTTGGTGCCTTAATGATACATCTACATGTGCATCTATTTGTGGGACTCGGGAATTTAAAATTATTTCATTAATTTTCAACATGGCGTATCAACGTTGCTTGACGATCGAATCTTAAATGTTCTAATAATTTACATAGAACATCAGTGCAATTTTTCGTTTTTACCACAGTCGTCTAATAAGCTGGATGAATAGATTTAGTATAAGGCACAGTCAACTAATTGTCCAATCTAATATTTAAGGGTGCCTGGCTCTGCAGTGGATCTGTTATGAGCTGAGTAAAATATGATGACATAATTGATTAATAATGTTATTTTATTGTTCCAGGTAGGAGGTATGCGGGCTCCTAAGGTACCCGCTACCTTGCTACTGTTGCTCTTCGCAATAGAAGCTCTTCACGCCAACAGACGAAAACAAAAAGAGAAAGTCGTTCAGACAGCCATCAACATATGTGACATTAGTGACAGAGACTCAAAAGTCCATTGCTACTGCGAGTTCAGTCAAGAAGTCAACGAAGCAGTCAAAACTGAATGCTGGGTATTCAATGGAGGAATAGAAAAAACAGACCCACTCTGGTCCAGTTTTACATCTCAGACCAATATAGAAACTTTAGCTTTTAACGTAAGAGCAGATGGTGGACTAGACTTTGTACCATCAAAAGTCTTTAGATATTTAAGGAAAGTCAAACAGTTCAGTATAAAATACAGTTCAATACATCGAATAGAGAGTTACGCGTTTGTTAACATCAGTTCCGTCCAAGAAATGACACTGACGAAGAATCAGATTGGCTACCTTGGGAGACACTCTTTTTTTAACTTACCAAATTTAACTGTAATAACATTAGATGAAAACAGAATAGTTGATCTAGAGACTGAAACGTTCTATGAACTTCCAGCGCTACAAAAATTATATCTCACAAGTAATAATATAAGTGTGATCCATGACGGAGCCTTCAGACATCTAGTCAACTTAGCAGAATTGGAACTGGACAGGAACAATATAAGTGATTTGAAGAAAGAATGTTTTGACGGACTGGCCAATTTGAAACGATTAGATTTAAGGAGGAACAAATTAACAAAACTTAATTCCTTCACATTCACTGAACTTTGGAATCTCCAGTCATTGTTATTAGATTATAATGAAATTTATATTTTGGCCCAGAGGACGTTTGATGGATTATCGCAATTAAGGAAGTTGAGCTTAAGCCATAACAAACTTGTAACTTTGGCAAGCAGTCTGTTTGAAGGGGTCAGGGGCCTGACTGCCTTAGATTTAAGGCATAATAAGTTGAAGAGATTCACGTTCGAGAACCTTCATCCCATTTATGATAATTTGAAGAATTCAAATAGCTACATTTACTTAGAAGGTACGGTATTTTATAGTAAAATTCTCATTCCCCTCATTAGCAATCTGACTGTCAATTTAATCCAAACATATTTGCAAATTATTCACAAAGGCTCGATCTTAACTCGAGTTATTAAATTTAATTATAGAATAATGAAGTCTCGCGAAGCGTTTGTGTCAAAAGTCATCATTAGTCCAATTAGGAAATTAATTAATGCTTCAATTGTTACAGGAAACGAATTCTCGTGCGACTGCCATCTCGCATGGATGCATAAGCTTCGTCACGAGGCCAAAAGCGTTAAAGTGCGAACGTCTCTCGAAAATTTCATTTGCAAATTCAACGCGGAGCCTTCATTAAATTCACACTTTACTTATTTCGAAAGGACCGCGATTGGATCAAATAATTTGGATGATAACGATGATAAAAGTCAAATAAGAGATTACGGGGATAAGCCCGACGATTTCTTTCAAGATGAAAGTGACGACGCTTATGTCGATGAACCGAAGTCGGCTAAGGGAGAAAATGAGAGGACACTACTTCAGATACCTGTTGAGACACTTCCATGTCCACAAGACGTTAAAAGTGTAACAGACAGGACTTACACTTATCCATCTCAGAACGAAGCTAAAGATTACAGAAACCTTATTCAAAATTCAAAGGCTACACCAACTTCTTCTATTTTTTTATTAACATTTTCTATTATTTGCTTATTAACTTTGACTTTTTGACAGTAAAGATTTGAAATGGTATCTTGTTTACCATATTTCATATTTATTGTACAAACAATCATGTATTTACTATGAAATGTAAATACTTACATTTGGATCAAAATAAACAAGTAACACTTATTTATTTAAATTTCGGATAGGGAACTTATGAATTTGTAAATATTAAATTAGTTCATTGTAAAAATGTGATATAAACTATAAGTACACTTAGACAAAAAATCGTCTTTAAAACTAAATTTTATCGTAGGTTACTTTTCTAAAAAGAAATTAAACTTTTCTCACTGTAAAATACTTTATATTGTTGCAAAATTTTAAAACTTTATGTAAATAATAATAAATGAGTCAATAAACTTAAATGTAAATACGATTTAAAATATTGAAACTGCTGGTCCTGATTTCAGTAAAGTACGAGTATATTTGTAAAGTTTTGACTGACGATATTTAATATTTATGCGCTGTTTACAAGCAAAATAATCTATAAAAACTTATGTTATCGCACTGTTATTAAACGAGTAGTTCAGTCATAACAAAATTTCGTTGTCATCACATCCTAGTTTGACTGTATTTATACTACAGGTTTCTGAATGCGGCGCTTAATATATTTTACATCAAAAACTTTACTGGCATGCTTGACACGTCATGTTGCTTTTAGTTACGTTTGGAATATTTTTATACGTGTATCAAATAATTTGTTAAAGCCATGTAAAATACGTAAATTATTACGCATTAAATTTGTATTTACTCCAGAAGACCAGGGTTCTGGAGAATTGTTGGCTATCTTCGATTTTAAGTTTATCCAATCCGAAACCACAAGGGCTCTTTAAAGATTCACAGACATAAGTGATATCGAGACATCAGAAAAACTTACACGAAACAAAAAATACGATAATCAGTCCCGTCCTTGTAGACCATTGATCTGGTTCAGGAATCATACACCCCGCCATGGTAAGCGGGGGAAGTCCATGTGTAAATTCTATGACCAGCAGCGACCATCTTTGGCTGTATTGTTGACGATGATGATTAACTCTGCATAACGATCTCAAGCATATCGTAAAATACTTAAAGCAAAGTAGCAGCGTCTAGCACTGCTATTACTTGGATGGCGGCCAATCGGATAAGAAGCGTATATGAACTAAGTGAAAAATGACCTCACTCAAGAAAACTAGCGTAACTTTTTAAAATAAAATGTGCGCGCTTGACATATTGTATAAGTGAGAAATTGGGTAATTGAAACAGTCTTTTAATACACTACATGTAATGTAGAGTATTTGCTAAGTGCGGCATTTGTAGTGTTTGATTTATACGTGAAGAAAAAAGACTCGGCGTTATTTATACAGTAAGCAGCATAATTGTATTAATTTATAATACATAGAACAGAATGTGTTGCTTGTATCTTTTATTCTGAACTTTTTACTGTTACTAATGCCTATAATTTGAGTAAAACTTTTGTCGAGTCCCTTTGTCAATATAATGTTTAGTCCCTACACGCATTGTTTCTTCTCTCTTGTTCATCTTACACATATTCAAGTGTTTTAGTCCAAGGACTGAAGAAGTTTCATCTAACTTTTCATAAACTAATTAATAGAGAAACATTCAAGGCATGTCATAAAACGTTTAATGAATATACAAATTGCTATGGCCAGTTTTATTCCAGTCTTTTCTTACGAAATAAATGGTACTATAGAAAGTTTTAAAAATTGGTGATTTTATATGTTCTTTCTGATTTTTTACTTTGCCTATTCGTGTCTGTGACGGTTGTAGTCCCATATAGAAATAATGGCGCCGCGTAACAATTGTTCGACAATATTTTCTATTTAGATCATTGTTTGGAAAAAACAGGTAGTAGGTAATTAAATAAGATGACTGGCAATGTACAATGTTTTAACAACTTATTTGTAAAAACAGCAGTTGTGACTAAATTCTAATTTCAACGACAGCTTCCTTTATTTATAAGTTAAAAATTTTGTTGAGACTCCGTTACTTGGTCGGAATTATTCAATACGACGCCCCGAGCGGCGTAGAATGATATGGAAAAGTTTAAAATAAGAAATAACGTATCAAAATCCGTGAACACCCCATTCGATCTTAAAGATGTCGTAAGAGTTGACAGAAGGCCGAAAAGCTAGCTGTAAGAGAAGAAAAACTTGATAGGAAATATTTGAGCCAAACCGTTTTGGCAGCGTAACACAGTTGGGTAATTACTCTCCATAAAATGGAGGAGGCCCGACACAACAGTGGGTCACAGTACTAAGGGCTGAGTAGTAGTAAGTAGTTTAACAAAATCTATAAAATCTCCAATTTTAATAAGTAAAAAATCAGAAAGAACATATAAAATCACCAATTTTTAAAACTTTCTATAGTACCATTTATTTCGTAAGAAAAGACTGGAATAAAACTGGCCATAGCAATTTGTATATTCATTAAACGTTTTATGACATGCCTTGAATGTTTCTCTATTAATTAGTTTATGAAAAGTTAGATGAAACTTCTTCAGTCCTTGGACTAAAACACTTGAATATGTGTAAGATGAACAAGAGAGAAGAAACAATGCGTGTAGGGACTAAACATTATATTGACTTTTTTTTTGGGGGTAGATATTAAAAAGTGAAACACATGTGCTCTGGTAATAATCACAAATTTATCTATAAATCTTAAATAATTAATTGAATAATTGACTTACACAAGTACAGATACATAGCCAGCAGCATATACTGTGTGGACAACATAGTCCATATGTTCTAAGCAAAGTTATTTCTAACCACTTGCCGGCAAACTGTAACTGAGTGTTATCACAAACTTTACAACACTAGAACCTAACCACAGCAAGTAACACATTTGTGAACCATGGCCACCTTTGATGATGTTGCCAATATGCACCACAGCGCTGTGCTGTCCCTCAACCAGCGGATGTCTGAGTTTGAGGCACAAATTAAGACACTGACTCCGGGCACCGATGTGAATGCTCTTTATAAAGACTTCTCTTCCTTCAAGCAGCAAGTCTGGGGTGTATTCAGTGCCTTGCAACAGAAGATCCAAGAGGTAACCAAGTGCATTGACAGCCTGGAAATGCACCATAGGAAGAAATTCCTTCTGCTTGGTGGTGTGAGTGAAGTGCCCAATGAGAAGATTCCTGAAGCTGTTACATTAGTGATCCAAAACAAGTTTGGACTCTCCGACTTCAAACCTTCCTCACTAACAGTCTGTCATCGGCTGGGCACCATCAACGAAAACCGCCCCAGACCAATCTTGCTGCGTTTTGCTGACCCCACAGTGCGGGCATTGCTCTGGAAGACTAAGACGAAGTTAAAAGGTACTCCTTTGGTGCTGTCTGAGTTTCTGACCAGACAGCGCCAGACTGCATTTGGTATGGCCCGTAAACTTTTTGGTGTTAAGAATGCGTGGACGTTGGATGGGAACATTTTTGTCAAGGCTCCTGATGGTAAGCGCCACCGTGTTTTCGACCACGATCAGGTAGTGGCCCTAGGCGCCGAGCACGGCAAGTCAGTTGAAGCTTCCTCAAGTAATAGTACCCAAGCGCCCATCGTAAAAGGTAAAACAGCGGCTTCGCAGATGTCGACAAGACCGAAGAGGACTATCGTGAAGACCAAATGATAATTTGTCCTGCCGAGGTGATTTTGGTTGTCATTTGTGCAGGTAGACGTTATTCCTGGTTTTGTTTTCGTTGACTTTTTCACACACATCTGTTGACATTATGTCACTAACTGTCAGGTGTCACAAACCTGCCTGCATGACATTGACAGCCAAGTTCACGTTCGGTAATACGACTTGTTTTATGTTTTGTTTCTCCAGTCGGCCGGCAGGTTATATTGTTGAATTTATAATCAGTCTTATCTTTTATTATTTTTGTAGTCGAAGTTGCTATATTCTATATTTATATTTATTATAATATTTTATAATTATACTTATTTATTGTTATTTTTGTTGTTATGTCTGACGAAGATTCTTTTTATTCGGCATGTGATGATTCTTTTGCGAGTACTGAAAACTCTTTTACTGCTAATAGTTTCCTAACATATGAGTTTCAACGTTTCCCACATCATTTTAGTGTTTGCCACGTGAACGCTCAAAGCATACCTCAGCATCATTCCGAGATGTTGGATTTGTTTAACAATGTACCAGTTCACGCTATTCTTGTGTCTGAGAGTTGGCTCAAACCCGAACTTCCTTCTACGTCTTTTAGTCTACCAGGCTTTATCCTTATTCGCAACGACCGCACAGGGAAAAGAGCCGGGGGTGTTGCTATCTACCTTCGGAGCAACATTCCCCACAAAATTTTATTTTCTTCGCCGTCCTCTTATAGTGGAAATCCTGAATACTTATTCCTTGAAATAAATGTCAAGGGGGTTAATGCCGTTCTCGGAGTCATCTATTGTCCACCCACTATCGACTATTTCTCCAACCTGGACACCCTCTTCGAGTCTGTTTCTACTGACTACAAACATCTCATAATTATGGGCGACTTCAACACGGACCTGGCAAGGAATACCCCTAGATCACGTCGGTTAGGATCAACCCTCGAGTCGGCTAGCTTGTTATCGCTTGCATTAAATCCCACTCATCATAACACGGAAGCTGATGACTCGTGGCTTGATCTTATTCTGGTGTCTTCTGTTGACTTTGTTGACAACCATGGTCAGATGGCGGTCCCAGGTCTTTCTCGACACGACTTGGTTTATTTAACTTATAAAATTAAGCCACCTAAACAGCAGCCTGCCGTTGTCCCTCTACGTTGCTTTGCAAGATTGGACAATGGGAAATTAACCTCAGACGCACTAAAATTAGACTGGACTAATCTACTACAGGCACCCACGGTTGACGAGAAAGTGACTATCTTTAATGAAAACATATTAAAATTATATGATACACACGCCCCTCTAAGAGCTGTTCGATTAAAACGCCCGCCAGCACCTTGGATAACCTTGGGTGTACGAATGGCTATGCGGCGTAGGGACAGAGCGTTTCGTAAATTTAGGCGAGACCGCTGCGAGGAGCACTGGTGCATGTACAAATTAGCCCGAAATCGCTGTAATCAGATGGTAAGAGTTGCAAAACGCCGATATATCTATGAAAATGTTTCCGATTCTTCTACGGCCGATATATGGAAGTTTCTCAAAACTCTTGGAGTTTGCAAATCTCCCGTTAATATAATTCCCACTAATTTTACTTTGAACGACCTTAACGTTCATTTTGCTTCATCAACACCTCTGCCTCTGTCAGTAAAAGCAGAGACAATACATAAGATAACTTCCGGGCCAATATTGCCTCCCGATTCTTTTGCTTTTTCTCCTGTGAGTAATGACGAGGTCCTCAATGCGTTTAAATCCATTAAGTCAAAAGCTGTTGGTTGTGACGGCATTAGCAGGATAATGATATCCCTCATTCTGGATGCTATACTTCCTATATTTACTCATATAATCAATTTTTCTCTGCAGACTGGAGCGTTCCCTTTTTTCTGGCGTAAGGCTTTTATCATCCCACTTCCAAAAATCGCTAATCCCAGTCTTGTCAATCACTACAGACCAATTTCTATCCTTCCATTTCAGTCCAAAGTTCTGGAATCAATAGCTTTCAAGCAAATTTCTGCATTTGTGCACAGCAATACGCTTCTCTCTCCCTATCAGTCCGGCTTTCGGCCAGGGCATAGTACTTGTACAGCTCTGCTAAAAATTATAGAAGACGTCAGGGCCGGCATGGAGGACTCCAAGTTGACAGTGCTGGTATTAATCGACTTCTCCAACGCTTTCAACGCTGTTGACCACGATGTCCTCCTTGCCCTTCTGTCACAAATTGGGATCTCGTCATATTCGCAAGATTGGTTTTCCTCATACCTTCGTGGTCGCCAGCAAGCGATACGTGTTGGCTTGACATTCTCGGACTGCTGCAGCTTAGCATCTGGTGTTCCACAAGGCGGTATACTCTCTCCAATTTTGTTTTCGCTATTTATAAACTCCATTACCAAATCACTCAAAGGCTCTTACCATCTGTACGCTGATGATCTGCAATTATACTGTCAAGCTGATATTAGTGGAATAAATGACTGCATAAATAAAATAAACGCGGATCTTACTGCCATCTCGGAGTGGTCTCAAAAATTCGGTATTAGTGTTAATGTTTCTAAATGTCACGCTATCCTTATCGGTAGTGTTTTCCAACTTCGTAACATAGACTCCAGTCAACTTCCACATATAGTGTTTAATAATGCACAAATTAATCTAACATCCAATGTTAAAGATCTGGGTCTATACATAGATGACAGTTTAAGTTGGAACAAATACGTATCTAATGTTAGTCAAAATGTCACGTCAATATTACGTTCTCTCTATAGATTTAAGAATTTCCTCCCATCCAAAATTAAATCCCTGCTTGTTCATGCTCTCGTTCTCCCCATTATTGATTATGCAGATGTTTGTAGCTCAGACCTATCACAAGAACTTCTAAACAAATTGGATCGACTTCTCAACAACTCTATACGTTTCATTTTTGGTCTGCGTAAGTATGATCATATTTCCTCTTTTCGTGTTCAGCTTAAATGGCTTCCTATCCGACAGAGACGATCCCTCAGATATCTCTGTATGCTTTATTCTGTCATGAACGATCCTTGTACTCCGGAGTATCTCAAAAGTTATTTTCTAGTCTTGGGTGGCTCTCATTGCCTAAATCTTCGTTCTGCTGACAATTTACTCCTTGAGATTCCTTTGCATCGTACCAATTTCATTTCTAATTCTTTCGCTGTTACGGCGATCAAGCTCTGGAACGCGCTCCCTCTTGACATTAGAAAAGCTCAGACCAAACTTACATTTAAGCGCAAAGTTAAGCAACACTATTTTCTAACACTGCCTCAGACTTGATTAATCTTCGTCTCGTTGAAATTGTATTTTTTATATATATTACGTATATTGTAAATTTTATATATTAATATTTTAGTATGTATTCATTATATTTGTATGTGTTTATATATATTTATGTGTATATATATATATATATCTGGTATTCCTTTTGTACCCCATATGCTCTTTCCTTTTAACCCGAAGGTTGACTGGCAGAGAATGCCGCATGGCATTAAGTCCGCCTTGTGTACCGTGTTTGTAGTACATAAAGAGTAAATAAATAAAATAAATAAATTTTCCAAACTCTTGGAAAACGTTCCAATTAAAACTACCAAATTGAATCGGATTATTTATGGTTATGTTTTTATTAAGCAAGCAACAAATTGATGAAGGCTCGTTGCTATTGTATTATAAGAAACTAAAATGTTATTTTGAAAATACTAGATAATTTTCTTTTTATTGTAAGAATTTTGGGACATATTTAGTTTACATATTTTATGTCGAATCGAATAAAATAATTACATCTTAGGTTTTCGTAATTATTTGATACTGAAAGCAAACGCTTTTTAACGTACTTATCGCGTGTATATATGCGTGTATATTACATTATTTTTTAATTCCCGGCGTTTCAATGCTTTGCAGCAGTCGCGCCTAGATCATAGTTTTCTTAAAAAATACAATGACACAGTTAAACCTATCGCATTTAATTTTGTTTTATTGATATAGTTGAATGATCCGCGAAACTATTGAGATTAAAAACGTCCAAATTTCATTAGGGAGGATACACGCAATAAATCCATTAAAAAGTGTTTAGTTTCAAAATATTTCATATCATATTCCGTATAACAGCTAAAAATAATAACTAGTAAATATTGAGTAGGTTTGTATTCAGAGTAAAGATTAACTTTAATTTGTGTTATGTTACAGGGTTAATTCCATTCGGTATGACTGCGGTGATTCCCATTTTAATGTTATTAATAAGCACTCCATTTTAAACATAATTAAATGTATGTAATTTGTGTTAAACTTGTGTCAAAAATAGGCAGTAAATGTAAATAAATATTTGTAAAGTTATTTATTAATTTAAAATACTTTCATTAAAGGTTGATGTTGAAAACGTGTCCTTTATTTTGGCGCATTGTCCTCCAGTAATTAGAGTTTCATTTTTAGAATACACAAAGTCGATTTCGTTGGGGTGTCGCAAGAGACATGTAAAGGACACCTTCATACTACCCTGTGCCTACCCACCTGGACAGCGGGGGACAGTATTCACCTCCATAAACATGGAGGAACCTTGGCTCAGAAGCGGGTTATTATGCGTCGAGATGATGATGGTGACGATGAACTAGTTTTCAGAGTAAATCCGATCGTAAGGTCCTTGTACGTTGTAATAATACGAGTCCTTGTTTTGTTTTGCTGATAAAAATGTTTCAATATCATACCAATTCATACACAGAACACCTCTTTGGTAATGTATACTTTTAGTAATGATCTTGATATATACACCATTTTTCTTATACCTTTTATCGACAAAAGACTTAAATCATTCAGTAAAAGACTTAGTATGAACTATGAACAACGAGTTCTGAAAATATTATGCGGACAAGCAAAGACTTGGTATTGTGCTCTGATCTTTTGAGTGCCATGATGTCAGAGGATTTAGTTGGAGCCTACAGAATTAGGTTCCTTTGTGATCGTAAGTATACTGTAAAATGTTTTGGACTACATCTTACTCAGTCTATAAAAGATTTGAAGATTGAAGGCCATTAATAGCGATAGCGAAAGTTGATTTATAAAAGTATAGCAACTACCTCCTAGCTCTTCTCTAAACGAGCCAACTTTTAATAACATTTTTTTACATTATCATTAATTTTCACATAATTAATTTTACCATTTCATGTTACGCGAAAAAACTTCATGCGTAAAAGACAATAGATTATAAAAAAAAACATAGTCAATGTTGGTACTTAAAAACTTGTTTTCAAAACTCATTACGTAACTTCATGCTTAAAATACACGAGTACAGGATGTTACATAACGTAAGGCGTCAAGCCGTCAACTGTTACGTTTAATAAAATGATGTATACCGTTGTCAGCGTGTTGGAGCAATTTCGGTAGCATAAGCTTGTTGAGACAATTTTATAGGACTAGTCGTTTGCTGTGACTTTGTTTGCGTAATTAAACACCTCGTAGTAGGTAGTATATATATTTATTTATTTTAATTATTTATTATAACATAATGCACAAAGAGTGCCCTCTATGTTAAATAGTCCATCTAAATTTAACCTTCTCAGAACTTGCCGTTTGCTAGACGTAAATAAAAAATAACAGTTCGGAGCAGAAACCACCAGTGTGAATGTTGCAATTTAATAAATAAATTTCCAACGTATTTAATTAATGCAAAAGAAACCATGTAAGGTCTCCCAACGCATACGGTGCGTTGATGGCATGATGCCGTTATCTCGATCAACGCAAATGGTGCGTTAGTGGCAATGAATGGGTTAAGGTGAATGTTCCAGGGTAGCCCGCGAAATTCAAATTTTCTTGCATTTTCCTAGCACTGATCTGCAAATTGCAAAAAACGTAAGTAAATTTGAATTTCACGGTCTACCCTGGAACATTCACCTTAAGCTAGATAGTCACAAACCCATTCTATCTTCAATGTGTAAAAAGAGGCGATTCATGAAACTGAAACGCAAACAAACTGATGACTGATAAGTATTCACAACGAAATTGGAGGAGCATCTACTCTGTTGTGTATCTATATTGGCTGAGATAACGTTGACAGTGGGGTTTATTCATCATTTCAAACCATTAATATGCTATTCTAACTAAGCCAAAGGGCAATGGAGAGGGCTATGCTCGGAGTTTCCCTGCGAGATCGAATCAGAAATGAGGAGATACGCAGGAAAACCAGGGTCATCGACATAGGCCACAGGATTACCAAACTTAAGTGGCAGTAGGCAGGGCACATAGCGCGCAGGACCGACGCCCGATGGGGCAGAAAAGTCCTCGAATGGCGACCGCGTTCCGGAAGGCGCAGTGCTGGTAGGCCTCCCACACGGGCGGCCCAGGACCGGCCTTTGTGGAGATCCTTGGGGGAGGCCTATGTCCAGCAGTGGACGTCTTTTGGCTGAAATGATGACTACTATTGAATCAGGCCTCTTTCAAATTCATAGAGGCCGCCTACTGCGTCACGCTGGCAACATGGATCGGCACAGGGTATTAACTATCCCTTCTCTTGTGGCTAGTTGATCTGCTCCTTGCATTCCTTTAATCACCTCGTACGACAAGTCCAGGGTGGTATGGTGTTGACATTTTGTATTCCGAATCGATCACGACACGGAATTAAAAAATATATTCTCATCAGAATTGCTTTCATATTCTGTATGGTGGATTTAGAATACATAGTGTGGCAACCCCATTTCATCCCAAGGGTGAGGGAGCCAACAAACGCAAATGATAGGTCCTAAAACGTAGCCGCAAGAGAAGGAAAACTTGACACAAAAACCAACCAGACCAGCGTGGCATAGTATACTAAATACCCTCCATGTAACTGGAGGAGTAGAGGAACTCAGTAGTGGGTCACTTCAAATCAAATCAGTAACAATTTAAATTCAACCTAAACGCTTCAGAATACAACTGTATTTTGTACAACGAAATACAATGAGCGCGGCGAGCGTATTCGAGCGTATTCTAAATACAGTTGTATTATGAAGCATTTTAGGTTTAATTTAAATTGTTACTGAATTAGTCTCTTCGTTTGTCGGCGCTGACCCATATGGGCTGAGTAGTAAATGTAGTAGATTGAAAAAAAACACGGACAGACACTACAATTTTATTTGTACATGCAAACAGCGTGCTACTCATAATATATTAAATGTACCACTCGGGGCATGACAAGGCGTGAAGTTTACTTGCAATTTGGCGAACATGTTTTTAGTGCTCCACTGTCTGACAAAGTTACAATGAATAAGGTGCCGAGATAATAATTTTACAACACTGTAAAGTAATCGTAAGAGTGTTCCAGTGATAAATGACCCACTACTGTATCGGGCCTCCTCCAAATTCACGGAGGGAAATTAGCCTACTGTGCCACACTGGCAAGACGGGTTGGCACAGGGTTTGTATCAAGATTTTCTTTCGGCTAGGTGATCTGCCAATTGCGTTCTTTTAGCGGCCTCTTACGGCACTCTCAAGACGGCATGGGTTGGTGACATTGTGTATTCTAAATCCTTCACCACACGGATACTCTTACTATTATAGTAGAATACAAAATGTCACCAACCCATGCTGTTTATGCTTCAGGTAAAACTCAGGTCTAATTAAAGTCTGTTTAATAATATTGTCTGTTACAATCAGTTGCAATGATAGTGTATTCATTGATAAACACAACATAGGTAAATGAGATGATGATGATATTTGAAACAATGTAAATCCTAAGGTCGATGTATTGTTTGGTTAAAATCTAGATAAATTATCAAGAACAAAACAGAATCCATTTCACCCACTGAGAGTAGAGTTCAGTTGATTCCATCCATCTGCTTGATTTGAGATTTTAATCGACAATCACTTGAGTGCGTAGTTATTATTGTGGTAGCACTTAAAGTTGTTACAGCCCATAAGTGACCCACTACTGGATTTGGCCTCCTCCAAATTCATGGAGGGAAATTAGCCTACTGTGCCACGCTGGCAAGACGGGTTGGCACAAGGTTTGTATCAAGATTTCCTTCCCTTTCGGCTAAGTGATCTGCCTCTTGCGTTCTTTTAGTCGCCTCTTACAACACCCTCAAGACGGTATGCGTTGGTGACATTGTGTTTTCTAAATCCGTCACCACACGGAAATCACTTAAAGTAGTAGTAGTGAAAAAATCAAGCACTGTCAAAATTAAGTGACAAAGGTCATTACGCAGTAACAAGACTCAGGTGATTCTAGTTTGACATTTGTCTATTTAAGCATCGTTTTAAAATTAATACTCCAACTAAAAATAGTCTTAGGAACTACTAGAGTCTTGAGTAGTGTTCTGTAATACGACTCTAAGTCAGGCCAACAAATTTTACATCAAGTTTTCTTTGAATTAACGCTAAGTTGTCTACATTACGACACCAGCGTGGTGAAATGATTATTCATTGTGTAATGAATATGTGTCACATCGTTTCAACCCATGAATGACCCACTACTGAGTCGGGCCTCCTCCGAATTCATGGAGGGAAGTTAGCCTACTGTGCCACGCTGGCAAGACGGGTTGGCACAGGGTTTGTATCAAGTGTTCCTTGATACAAACCCTCTTGCGGCTAGGTGATTTGCCTCTTGCGTTCCGTTAGTCGCCTTTTACGACAGCCTCGGGATGGTATGAGTTGGTGACACTGCGTATTATAAATCCGTCGCCACACGAAGAATGTGTATAACGTAAACGCATCAAATTATGGCATTAAGCGAACCTATTTGAGTTTAATGAGCATAAGATGAATTGCGTATTAGTTATCTGAAGCAGGAATCCATAAAAATCTTCCGTTCATAAGATAATCTATTTCCATTAAACGCCTCATCTTACAGTTATTAATTTATACCAAAACTCATTCCATCTTGGGCCTTTCAACCTATTTACTCAAGAGGGCTGATCATTCTATCTGTATTTTCTATAAATAGCATTTGGCAACCCCATTTGCTTCAAACATCAGTTCAGCATTCGAAAATAATCAATCACTTTTTTAGAAAACGAAGTTAGCCCGATTGAAAAAAATATTTTAACCTTATTAAGAAATATATAAAGGCTTTAGAATACTTATTGTCACCACCATACTGAGGGTGTCGTGTGAGCCGAAAAAAGGGAAATCATAAAGCCAGCTAGGTTTTAGGCTTTATGATTTATGATAGGCAAGAGAAGGAAAACTTGATACGAAATATGCTAACCCGTCATTAAGGGATATTATGTGTCATTTGACATTAAGGGACATTTGACAATATGTGAATTGAACTTATATCAAAAAAGTCATCTATGAACACACATGGCTATGTGAGGCGAGCGTGCCACAGTGTCTTTCAGTGCAGCGCACGAACTTCGTTCTTAACGCTTCTGGCAGTAGCCCTAGAAAGAGAAGACAACATATGCCATACTTACTGCCACTAAAGTTTGGCAGTCCTGTAGGCTATGTCGGTAACTCTGGTCGCCTGCGTATCTCCATATTTCTGATTAGATGTCGCAAGGAAACTAACACACATGGCTATGTGAGGCCAGTGTGCCACAGTAGGTCAATTACCCTCCATGTAGTTGGAAGAGGCCTGACTCAGCATTGGCTCATTTTTGGGCTGAGCAGTAAGTAAGTTTGATATAGTACAGAAAAACAACGATCATGCTGCATGTTTATTGAGACATACTGCTAAACTGCTAAAATATTTGGACTCTTAAACTCTGGACAGTCGACTGACTACTTATAACTCCACAAAATCCACGGAGCTCAACCCAAAGTTAACAAGCACTGACTCAATCAAATTCAAATCAAGTTGGCTCATTAGACTCGGTTGGCGCAGTGGTTGAGCGATCGACTGCTGCGCAGCATGTCGCGGGTTCGATCCCCGCACGGAAGAAATATTTGTACGACCTACAAGTATTTTTTCCGGGTCTGGGTGTTTTCTATCTATAATATGTATGTATTTACAAAAAAAAATGTATATAAGTAGTTTATCATCCATCTCCTTACCATAACACAAGCATTAAGTTGCTTAGCTTGGGACGAGATGGCGTTGTGTGAAATGTTCAAGGATATTTATATATTTGATAAGTCAAACAATAAAATAAAATTTACCATCTACCACCGGTTCGGAAGGTACCTAGTACCTAGGTAGAAGAGCCGGCAAGAAACACTGTAGTTGCTATTTTTAGATCTCAATTTTTGGTTACAAGACTGGATATAACCCTCATACGTTTGCTCACGTGGATATCGGGATATTTGCACTGTCAAACCAAAGAAAAAAAACATAGGCATGAAGTCTTTTTTTTTTAACCCCCGACGCAAAACGTGGGGTGTTATAAGTTTGACGTGTCTGTCTGTCTGTGGCACCGTAGCTCTCGAACGGATGAAGCGATTTCAATACAGTTTTTCTTTGTATGACAGGTGAGTTACGGGCGTGTGAGTGTTCTTAGACATGTTTGATGAAAATTGGTTGAGTTGTTTAAAAGTTATGGGGTGTGAAAGTGGGGAAGAATAACCGAAAGTCTGCAAATATAATCGAGTGGGGTCTCAAATGAAAGCGCATCACGTGCACATTACAAACATCATAATAAGCGTGTACCTATAAAAAGCAGAAAATAAAAATTAAATTAAAAATTTAAATAAACCCCCGACACCATGACCTAGTTAACCAATAAAAAGTAAAAAAAAAAAAATACATCGCGTTGGGGGACCAGGGGTCAGGTAATAAATAAATAGGAGCGGTCCCCCAACGCGATGTATTTTTTATTTTTTACTTTTTATTGGTTACTTAGGTCATTGTGTTGGGGGTTTATTTAATTTTAATGTTTTAGCAATGGTCTCTAAAAAATGATTCCCCATACAATTCAGTCGTGCTAGCGTTATTGAGTCAATCGATTTTCGCAGAAGTAAATTGTGAGCTTGTTCGTAGTTTCCGTGTTCCATCTGAATACTCAATATGATTATGTAAGAGTATCTCAAACGCCAGTTCTAATCAAATGACATGCTGTGTCGTCGCTTCCTCAGTCGTACCTCTAGGTAAGATAGTTGATTGCATTACTAGATAGGTCTGAGACACATTTATGCTATTACTTCTACTACCTCTAACGTTAAAAATGGGTTATATGGGTAAAAATGTACAAAGGTTATCAAATTATGGTCACCTAAATTTCACCACAACACTGATACGAAATTACACAACTGCCTTGTTGGTCTAGAGGTCGCAGTTGGATCACGGGGTCCCGGTTCGATTTCGAGGTCAGGCATTTTTTTTTGTGTAAAGCAGACGAGAATTACATGTATGTAATCAGCCTCCGTTGCTCCGTGTGTTTAGAACTGGATTTAGAATTCATAGTGTCACCAGCCTATTTATTCAGCCTTTTCATTTCCTTTTGTCTGCTCTTACGACACCCCCAGGATGAAATGGGGTGGTGAAAGTGTGTAATCTAAATCCGTCACCACACTGCTGGTATATCTATAATAAATGAATGAGATGTACTTTATCCCAATTACGGGAAACCAGTTGACTCACAACTTCTTAACTCGGGTGGTTCCGAAACTATAGTCGGACTAATCCGATTTTCTCGCTTGAGTAGGTACAACCGGGTTCTATAATAATGTGTAACTCACGAAATGTACAGTATAAAAATGTACTTTCGCTATTTTTCATTTTCTATATTAGCCACGCTGATTCAGTAGAATTTCTACTGAATCAGCGTGGCTACTTTATTTATAAAGGAAAATGTTCACAATTGCCTATTATACGCGAACAAACCTGTTTTTTTATCAAAATGATCATAAATCTTTATTTTTCCTCCTGTCATATATGCATTGGGTTCTTTTTTGCTTGTACGAACTTTATTTATTAACATCATGATTCTATCCTATTTAAAAACTATACAGTGCTAGATGCAGAGAGAAAGTAGCATAAATAATAATAAATTAGTGTCCCATTGGCCAGATTTCTTGCTCCAGGTTCTACGAGTATTTCATGTGTTCTGCCTAACTTGCTCTCGATCAATTTCAGTCCATTCCAACCTGTGGATGTCGCTTAACACTTAAATTATGCAGTTAAAATAAAAAACGTGACAAAGCATTTGAAAAATACGAGGAAATAATTTTAAAATAATTTTAAACAACAAAATTGATTCTTGTTCCAGCCCATCCAACGGTTGTCTGGAAGAAATTGCTTTTAGCAATAAGACCGCCATTTGTACTGTAATGTTGTATTTAGGTTCATGTTTATGTTTTTTTTGTTTAACCTGACATAGAGCTACAATAAAGAATATCTATCTAAAAATGAAATAGGTAAAAATATTTTTAACAAGGTTGAAAAGTAGGTTGAGTGAAAATCGTTCCTACTACAGAATATCCATATTTCTGCAACGATCTAACCATTTCGCCCGTTTCTAGAGCTCTTGAGTTAAGTGTTGCAAAGAGTTAGTACTGGAAATGATGGCGAAATATCGAGCAATATCGAGAAATTCGCAACGCGAATGCGAACTGGATAGTTATTTTCAGAAAAAAAAATTTTGAATTAAAATGAGAGTAGGTACAATGTTGGGTTTTTTTATATATGTATGTATTTAAATAGTTTATGACTTTTCTTTAAAGAGGTTCTACATGGGCCGATGTCCTGGTTAAGGTCACTGGAAAACGATGGATGCGGGCGGCCCAGGACCGGCCTCTGTGGAAATCCTTGGGGAGGCCTTTGTCCAGCAGTGGACGTATTTAGACTGAAATTATGATGATGATGACATGGTACCACATGGTCGTAAACACTATAGACATTGACAATTATTATGCATATCAGCATTTGGCCCAAAAATAGTTACGAATTTGGAGGAGGCCCGACTCAGTAGTAGGTAATTTATGAGATGAAAGGAAGACGACGAAGAAAAAAGTTCTCAAGCTTACGGCGAGCTTGATGGTAAGTGGACACCGACGCCACATTTTCTCAATTTCATTGCGGTTGGCTACAGTCTTACCTGAGTTCCTTAACTACCAGTATTTACACTAAGCGATTGCCATCTGCCCTCCGCAACCTATCTAGCGGGACTACCGGTAATTATAGTCTTAGACCAGCTGTCAATTTTCACGCTGCGACTGCCATAGAATGGGACCAGCGGCTAGTAGTGTCCTCCGAAGCACGAATGAAGTCAGATATTATACACAAATGATATTAAATTTTACTGCGAGATTGAATCAGAAATGAGGAGATACGCAGAAGAACCAGAGCTACTGACATAGCTCACAGGATTGCCAAACTAAATTGGCAATAGTGAGGACGCATTGCTCGCAGGACTGACGCCCGATGGGGCAAAAAAGTCCTCGAGTGGCGACCGCGTTCCGGAAAGCGCAGTGCTGGTGAGCGTCCCACGTGGTGGAAAGCCCACCTGGTCAAGGTCACCGATGTTTTTATTTTCTTTTGCCATGTAATTCACGAGGACAAATGACACCCAGACTCTGAGCAAGTACCTCTGGTTTAGACAAAGACACTTGCCCGACCCCGGAATCGAACCCGGGACCCGTTGATCCAAAGGTGGCAGTTCTAACCCCTAGACCAACGAGGCAGTCAAAAGTAGTGGATGCGGGCAGCTCAGAACCGGCCTTCGTGGAATTCTTAAGGGGGCGCCTATGTCCTGCAGTGGACGTCTTTTGACTGAAATGACGATTACGATGATGATCAACGTGATGGTGCCCCATCTAACATTCAGCAGAGCGTAGACGTTGTTTAACATGTACCCAGACTTCAGCTTCCTTCGCAACTATCATTCAGGGTTTAAAAAACTAAATCTAAATTACTTCGTTCGATTAGGAGACATATTGCCACAAACACGTATTGTCGGTGGTTGTAAAATAAACTATTCGGCCCATAGCTGACCTACTGCTGAGTCGGGCCTCCTCCAATTTCATGGAGGGTACTTGGCCTACCGTGCCACGCTGGTCAGACGGGTTGGCACAGAGTTTCTTATCAAGCTTCCCTTCTCTTATGACTAGGTTTTCGGCCTTGTCATTTCGCCTTGTCACTCTTACGACACCCTCAGGATAGAATGGGATGGTGACACAATGTATTCTAAATCCGTCACCACACGGATGTTAAATAAAACTGAGTGTTTATTGCAGGACTACCAACATAAAAACCAACTGTAGTGTTAACTGCGACACGTACCTCCCATTCTCTGAATTACCTAACTAATTAAAACTGTGTTAAAGTGCGCCCTTTGAGTGTATTTAAAACTTTTATACATGGACCTGTAAGGGAATATTTAGAGAAGCTCAGTGCTAGGTCAAATTGAAGTATATTCAGCCCATACATATACGAGTATATACATAACTCACAACCGTGTCAGGAGTGGTACGGTAGGAGAATTTCCTTCTCTTACGGGTCGGTTATCCGCCTTTTCATTTCTTCCCACGGCTCTTATGACACCCTCAGGATGGGCTGGGGTGGTGACACTATGTATTCTAAATTAAAGTATATGTTTATTTAAATACTTTAAAAACATCTAATAATTAACTTCTTCAAATTCTCTTCTTGAAGTTTTTTATCTAAATATTTTCTTTGTTGGATACTTAAAGATACAGAGAGAGAAGAAACCTAAAACAAAGTCAATACAAGTTAAATATACATTAGGCGGTTTTATCGAATCCGCAATAACTGTTTGAACATTATCTCCAACTTGACAAAAACAACGTTGATCGTTATAATATTCGACAGAAATTGGTTTCAGTCGTTTAGGATTCAACAAAGTCTAACCGAGATCATAAAATAATAATAAAAAGGTGAAAACTTAATTAATAAATATTTATCAGGTTTTTAGGTTATTTTGATGTTCACATTTTTGTCGTATTTCTCAGTATTCCGGTTAAACCATGTCTATCTAACTGTACCATTGTAATCCAAAGATTATAAGGAATAGATCAATATATGTTTCGATACTATACACCGAAATTTGGGGGGCCTATTCATCGAACAACCAAATTTGTCTCCTTTCTATTTCAACACACAACCCACAGACGAAAATGTGTCAAACTTATAAAACTGCTCATTTCCATGGGAGGTTAAAACTATTCATAATATTGTTCTATTTTACTAATTGCACCACACGAACATAAACGTGAACGAAGCAATTAAAGTTTGTAGTCACATGTCAACTGCAACGCATTAAGTTTGATAGCACAAAACTTTGTAACATTAAGACCTAGATTCCGCCTGGGACCTTGGATCGCTTGAGACCTGGTCCATAGAAACTTCTACGTACTAATTTTCATATATTCGTTTCTGCCTATAAAGTCTGAGCTCTTTTGACACGTCAATATGCAATTTACATCTACTATTTACTCAACAGCTACTGCTTTACGGAGAAGAACTGCAAGAAGCTCGGTAGATGCTTTATTACGTTCTTTAACTTTTTATTGATAAATAAGACAATTTTTGTTAGGCCCACTGGATATGGTGACGTTTTTGCCAAGTCGCAGCGATTGGGCACAATTAAACTTTTTATAAATTATATATATTTTTTTTTATAATATATCATTTTAAATGACATCTGAAGTTTACAAACATGGATAATATTCGTAACAATACCAGTATCGTATTAATTACAAGTGTTCCATACCGTGTTAATAACTCGCGTGTAGTTAACTGGGAATATTTTTTTTTTCGTTGCCAGTAATTGGCTCCGAATGTATCGTGTGTTTTGGGATGCAGTATATTTTTACACAAACAAAAATCACCTGCTGGGATAAAATTGTACAACAGGTTAATGATGTAGAAAAAGGTATAGCGCGGGAGCACCTGGTCTTAATATTAGTCTAAGTTGCTTGTTGATCAGTTGTGATACATACTTTTTGTAATTTTAAGCAGCAGTAATAACTAAAATCTTACTGCATATTTAGTACTAGCTTTTGGGCGCGGCTTCGCCCGCGTGGGCTTCGAACCCGTGCATATTTTTTATGAACATAAAATCGGTTATTGTGACTAAACTATGATAGTTAGATATGTGCTCTCGCAGACTTTTTTGTAGATCTTTATAAGACCTACAAACTTGTAGTACATCATTTTGTTCTATTGTCAATAGTTTTTGCGGCGCACGCATAAATAGGTTTTCGATTTTACACCTTGGTTTATAAAATCGCAATTTTCATACGGATCCCTAATTCTTTTGAAAATAAAATATAGCCTATAACCTTCCTCGATAAATGGACTATCTAATACTGAAAGATTTTTTTAAATCGGACCAGTAGTTCCTGAGATTAGCGCGTTCAAACAATCAAACAAACAAACTAACAAACAAACTCTGCAGCTTTATATATTAGTATAGAGTATAGATTATATATTAGTATAGATTACTAGCTTGTCCACAGATGACCCATTGTTGAGTTGGACCTTCTCCAGTTACATGGAAGGTAATTATACTACTGACCTACTACTGGGTTGGCACAGAGTTTTGGATCAACGTTTCCTTTTCTTTCGGCTACGTAATCAGCCTTTCCTTTCTTTTCGTCGGTTCTTACTACACCCTCAGGATAGACTGCAGTGATGACACTAAGTATTCTAAATGCGTCACCACACGAATACGAAAAAAAAACAATAACGCTTAAGATGTTTTAAGCTGTAGCATGGTCGATTTCAATATGGGTTTTTTGTTCCATGACCACTTTTTTTGTATTTCTTACATATTTCTTACATTTAACATATTGCAGATGCCTATTACAAGCAGGTCATTAAAAATTCATGTAATTAATCTCGTATAGAGTACCTACTAATTCTCGTTTACACAAATAATTCCCTGATCCTGTCACCTACAGACAGCGCCTCGATTTCTGGGTCAGCAACTGACGTCTGTCTGCAAAATATATTTTGCAAATTCTAGTAAGTTACATTGCTGGTCTATTGTTCAGTATTCAAAAGATATTGAGTAACAATAAGCAATATGATATAAAATTGGAGCTCAAGCTTCCGCACTATTAAAATGTGTTAAAGGAAAATGCAAGGACAAAGTAAAACCTTATCCCATTTCATCGCTAACTTTAAAGATGCAGAACAGATTAATTTGGTACTTTGTTACATTTTGCTTTTTTTTTTTGCTATTTCGCTACAAAGAATTTATGATCATAAAATGTTATTTTAGCTTTAGTTACTAACACAGTAGGATAAAAACGGTTACCTTGTAACGGATTTTCCCTTGTGATATTGTTTTTGTAGTATAGTAGTATTGACCACCATGATGACGATGTCGATGATCATAATGTTGACAGTACTATCATTTAATAAGTCACTAAGGATCACTTTTTGTGTGAAGATGGATTTAGAATACATAGTGTCACGTGGGTTACGACGACGCACGACTATCGGCGGGCCTCTGTTTCACCCACGTTCATTTCTAGCCCACACGCATTTAAGAGTACTAGACATTTATGTTCAGTGATACCCTCCTTTAGACAATAGGATGATGATATGATAGATCCAATGGCTTTCTCCATATGCGAGCTAATAATGTAAAATTTTGATTGAACCAGTGTACTACTGGTCATCCTGTTAGGGCAAACAAACCTGACACTTACAGCATATTAATTATAGATTGCTTGTAAAATGTATCCACCATTAAGACTCGTTTCACAAAACAATCTCACACAAAGTGGTGCTCAAAGTTTCTGACACACATCAATACGCTACATTAAACCCCGAGTCCAACGTTTGAGTCAACGCTCGAGCAAAAAAGGATTAAGCCCAGGCCTTTTGTCTAATGGCACTTGGCAAACGCGTTCCGGCGTCGCAGACGCTCGGTCTGGGTATATTTATGTATGAGGGTTTACGATTCTAGTACGAAGTAACAGTTGTTGGATTTGAATGTGTATTCCATCTCAGTAATTTCTCCCGTGTGTTTTTTTGTCACGAGGGATTTCCAATAACACTGAAGGTAATGCTGGCAAAAAATATTATGCTGCAAGAGAAAGTAACCTTCATATTCAGTAGTTTCCCTCCGTGTGATTGGAGGACACCTCAGCAGTGGGTCTTCTGTGATCTGAAATGAGTTTTTGTCTTAAATCTTAGAATATGCCTTGCATTTTGGGTTATTATGTGTGGTGACGGACTTAGAATACACAATGTCTCCAACCCATACCATCTTTAGGGTGTCGTAAAAGGCGACTAAAAGAACGCAAGAGGTGTGCCCCTGACCCTGTGCCAACCCGTCTTGCCATCGTGACCCAGTAGTGGGTCATGTATGGGCTGAAACGATGGCAAATCCATTAGTGCAGTTGTTACATTGATTCGTTTGTATTTCTCATGAAAGTTAGTAGTGGCTGCATATTTGATCCCTAGGTTGAAGCTGAACTTCGAAGTGGATGCAAATGTCTGATAAATAAATATCTCTTACTTTCTCCATAAAACAGAAAGAAACAAGAATGTAAAACAAGTCTCGATGTAAAATTTTAACAAAAACATGATCAAAGCAAACTCACTGAAAACTAAAGCCTACACTAAAACAATCAAGAAAGTCCGGAGCCGAACAAAAACACAACACTCGATAACCGCGCTAACTTAATCAGCGTTAAATTTACATAAAACAATCGTACGAAATCTAAATTAACAACTGTGTTACGAAACTAAACATACAGTGCATATGCAAAGACAGTACCTATTATCTTGCATCTATTATAGGCGCGCGAGTTCATGTCCATCGGGGCCTAAATAAAAAATCACTTATCACATTTATTTTATTACATAATTTGCAAAATGACCTTAGGTTACAATAAACCAAATTGACAGCTGTTGACTAAATCGCTAGTTATTATCGACATTACCCTAATTAGATAACAGCATTACAGCATTCCTCAGGATGGACATGAACTCGCGCGCCTATAATACGCTGCTTTTATACACTGATTTTAGCCATTTGTGCTACTAGCGCAACCGATTATGCAAAGATTTATGTGTCTACTTTTCTTTTACCGCATTACTTCCAATTTTACCTGTGGTGACGGATATAAAAAATCCCCCAACGCGAAGTATTTATTTTTATTTTTTACTTTTTAAAGGTTATTGTATCGGGGGTTTATTAAAATTTTTAATTTAATTTTTATTTTATCCTTTTTATAGGTACATACTTATTATAATGTAGATTTTGT
This sequence comes from Clostera curtula, assembly GCA_905475355.2. Classification (NCBI taxonomy): domain Eukaryota; kingdom Metazoa; phylum Arthropoda; class Insecta; order Lepidoptera; family Notodontidae; genus Clostera; species Clostera curtula. Next base: position 14,982,435 of record FR997808.1, on the reverse strand, counting down.
TAAATTGTACGTGATGCGCTTTCATTTGAGACCCCACTCGATTATATTTGCAGACATTCGGTTATTCTTCCCCACTTTCACCCCTCATAACTTTTAAACGGCTCACCCGATTTTCATCAAACATGTCTAAGAACACTCGCCCGTAACTCACCTTTCATACAAAAAAAAACTTTATTGAAATCGCTTCATCCGTTCGCGAGCTACGGTGCCACAGACAGACAGACAGACAGACAGACCGACAGACAGACAGACAGACAGACACGTGAAACTTATAACACCCCTCTTTTTGCGTCGGGGGTTAAAAATACGTTGTGTCACCACCCCATTTCATTCCGAGGGTGTCGCAAGAACTGACAAAAGAAAATGACAAAGCCAATAGCCACAAGAGAGGGAAAACTTGATACGAAACCCTGTGCCAACCCGTCTGGCTAGCGTGGCACAGTATAGCCTACTGTCCCTCCATGTAACTTTTCAGCTTGACTCAGTAGTGGGTCATTTATGGGCTGAAACGACGAGACGATCATCATCATAATTATCTATCCACTCTAGTCTAGATAAAGGCTAGATAAAGGCCTTTCCTAAAGAGCGTCATAGGGCCTTGTCATTTCCTTTTGTCGGCTCTTAGGATACCCTCAGGGTGGAATGGGGTGGTGACCCTATGTATTCTAAATCTGTCACCACACTTAACCGTCAAGTCTAATCTGATTGCTGGTATATTTTAGTTTACCGATAAAATGGAAAAAGGACAATAAACTGTTTTCCTAATACTCATATTAGGAAAACAGTTTATTTAGGTAAGGTAAGTATTAGGTTTAACTTAACGCAACACATTTAAAGATTCACAAACTTATACTTATCTGTCTGTGCACAGTTGAGTAGTGCATATGTATGTGTGTGTTATCTTGAAAGTTCGTACAAAGTGTTCCTACTGCTTAATTATTTACAATCACAAAGAGCTTGGATTCGGCCTGTAGAGTCAAACAATTCCAATAACTTCAGTTTGACTAATCCCACTCTTCAACCTTCAACCAACCCTTAATTTCCGTCCCTGAAGTAAATTCCGAACTATCCAAGGCAACTTGAGCTCTCAACCAAGCCGAGATAAATCCTATTGCTTCGAATCCATTTATTGTCACAATAGGCTTGACAGGTCAGTGTAAGTTGGTCAATCTGTATTTTCACTATTAGAAACACCTGCTCCATGTCTTTACGATACACGTTTGTATTGTGATGAACTAATATAAACTATTGTGAGTTAATACGTTTGTGAAGTTTTAGGACGGCGGATAGATTAACTACAATTGAAATACTGTTTCTAAATAAATTCACTTTATTGGTTCAAATTCGAAGCAAATTTATTGCCATTTTTTTTCTGGTTGAATATGAAATTCTCACAAGTTTGGGATCTTTTTCTTCTATGAAGAGTATTTCTCGCTTTGGGTGCAATTGATTTAGGTCATACTCGTTAGTCTTTGGGAAACTCGATAAATATAACAAACAACAGTTTACAAGGCCGTTCTCACATTTGTCTATTGAGTCCACACACACTATTCCCCTCTATTAATTTGCTGGACGCCTGGAGTAGTGGTTGATGGAACTACTAAGTCAGGTTTTAGAGCTGAGATGACATGATGACCCATGCTGAATACGCGCTTAAGCACTGAAATATGCAAACAATAATTTAAAGCATCGAGTAATAGAGATCCGTGCAAACAGATAAGCTAGCAATCGCGAAATGTCGAGAGAGCCATGCTATTTCGAATTCATACTACATTAACTACTCGTTTTTAGCAAAAAATGGAAAAAAGGCAGATTGCCATAGAAAAAAATACTTGCCTGATAGGCGATGCTATTAACTAGTTCAAAGTGTCCTACTATGAAACATGTTGGACGACCAGACACATAAATCAATTCAAACAATCAAATTATGTGTGCTTTATTATGGCTATTGTTTGATAGATTTCGACTCGAAATACACACAAGCAAAATCCTAGGCAGTAGCTAGTTTATAATAAATGTATCATCATCATAATTTCAGTCAAAAGACGTTAACTGCGGTACATAAGCCTCCTCCAAGGATTTCCACGAAAGCCAGTCATGAGAAATCCGCATCCGTCGTTTTCGCCAGGAACTCCGGTTCGCATGCGTATCTCCTCATTTTTGATATCGCAGGGAGCATAGCCCACTCCAGTGCCCGTTGGGTGACTTTGTAACTTCTGATGGAGCCCATAGTGAGCAACCACAACTCAGTTCCGTGAGTCATCACTGGCAACACATATTGATCGAAGAATTTTGTCTTCAAACACTGCGGTATTGTGGACGGGAAGAACTTTCGCAGATTTCCGAAAGCTATCCAGCCAAGTTGGAAATAAATGCATGCCTAAGTACAACCTTCATGCCGTCATAACTGATATTAAATATTTCATAGCAACAAGTGAATTTCGCCTTCCAAGAATTTACTGTTGATATTACTGCTTCTACAACATCGTTGAGAATTTAAAATTTACAAAGAGGTCCATAAATATACGTTAAGATATGGCGTAAAATATCACAACAGTATCTCGTATGAAATTACTGAGCTCTTAAGCTACGGAATAGGCACGAGCCCTTTTAGACACAAAAGTTACTCAAGGGATGTACTGGACAACATTCACACCGGAACGTAGAGGAATAAAAAAAACTTAAGTAGTATTATAAATACAATCAATGTCTATTTTGTTCTCTCACTACTGCAAAATATATATTTTTAGTATAAATTTAATTTCAACAAGGTTCTTGAAGTTATAACTATAATTTATTAGGGAAAATAAAACCTTTTGGGTACCAAATATTCAATTATAGTACTTCCACACAAACTTTCAATTTTGTTTAAAAATAAAACATTTTCTTTATCATATACTAGCCTTTACCCACGGCTTTCTTCACATTGAAGAACTTATTTTTTTAAAAAAAAACATGTATATGGCTTCTTCTAATACCCCCAAGAATATGTGTAAGTATTACAAAGTTTCATGATTATCAGTTAAGTGGGTTTCGCGTTAAAGCGTAGCAAACAAACTAACATTCAGATTTATGATATTAGTAGGTATATAAACACAAATGATATAAGGAAAGCTGAAATAAATGGCATTCTTCTAGTTTTGTTCATGCGACTATTTTTAACAGATAACCCAAATTACAAAATATCACATTGTCATGATGACTATAATATTTTTATTATATAATTAAAATATAATTGTTATATAATTTAAAAAACCACTCAAATATCACACATGTCATATAATATTTTTTAGGCAAAATGGTAAATACAGATTATGGTTTTTTTTATGAAAAAAAAACAATAAACGGTGAACGGTGTGATAGTCCTCCATGTTTACATAGAGTGGTTACTCTTGTTATTGTGAATTTGTGACCATTAACTGTGTCAAGGTAACAAAAGGTCTGTAAAGTTATTTATTTTAGTGGCCTTTTAAGTATGTCTATAGCATGTTAAACTGACTTGCGGACGCCCATCTTTCAAAGTTCGGCATTTAAATTAATTAAATTTAAATAGTTCTATGAATATACATTATCATTTTAGTTGTATTCTAAATTCGACCATAGACAAAAGAGTATAGATGAGCGTGTCCAATAACCGTGTATAGTGTGTGTAATGTTTTTTTATTTATTTAATGTATTATTTATTCATAATTAAAAAAAATATTACCATTCTGCTCTCCTCTTATTTAATAAACTAGCTGTACCCGCGACTTCGTCCGCGTGGAATTTAAAAAAAGTTAATTAGTTCATTAATATTTTTTTTTGGTTTTTGCATTTATTTTAATTATCATTTATTTTCAGTTTTTGTTGGCTTATTTATCGAATCTTCTTTGATATTGAGATTGTGAATATCATCATAAATACTATGTATTAAAGTTTCAGTGTCCACCACAACCTAACAAAGACTGGTAGGAAGTTCTATATCATGATTACTATTGACTTCTAGACACTTTCCCTCTCCAACATCAAGAAGAATTTAACTAAATTCTGAATCAGCTGAATGATGTGCTCTCATGTTTTGTTTTAAATTAAGTTTTTAACAATGTCTCCAAAGTACTAAACGTTTTAGCCGGAACAAACAGACAGACAGACAAAAATAAAAAAAAATATTTTGGTCTATTTGCTGTTTAAACATACTTACGCATTTAGTATAAAGTTGTTATTTTATTATTACAATCAGACACTCCAATTTTATTTATTTGTATAGAAGATGTATAGACTAAATAAAAGTAGCCTAAGTTACTCCTTATATCATCAGCTACCTATCGGTGAAAGTCCCGTCAAAATCGGTCCAGCTGTTCCAGAGATTAGCCGGAACAAACAGACAGACAGACAGACAGACAGACAGACAGACGGACAGACAGACAAAAATTTAAAAATATTTTATTTTGGTCTATGTGCTGTGTATACAGACTTACGCATTTAGTAAAAAGTTGTTATTTTATTATTACAAACAGACACTCCAATTTTATTAATTTGTGTGTATAGAAGATGTATAGACTAAATAAAGTAGCCTAAGTTACTCCTTATATCATCAGCTACCTATCAGTGAAAGTCCCGTCAAAATCGGTCCAGCCGTTCCAGAGATTAGCCGGAACAAACAGACAGACAGACAGACAGACAGACGGACAGACAGACGGACAGACAGACAAAAATTAAAAAAAATGTTATTTTGGTCTATGTGCTGTGTATACAGACTTACGCATTTAGTAAAAAGTTGTTATTTTATTATTACAAACAGACACTCCAATTTTATTTATTTGTATAGATGTATAGATGTGCTGTGTACACAGACTTACGCATTTATTTATTTGTATAGATGTATAGACTAAATAAAAGTAGCTTATGTTACTCCTTATATCATCAGCTACCTATCGGTGAAAGTCCCGTCAAAATCGGTCCAGCCGTTCCAGAGATTAGCCGGAACAAACAGACAGACAGACAGACAGACAGACGGACAGACAGACAAAAATTAAAAAAAATGTTATTTTAGTCTATGTGCTGTGTATACAGACTTACGCATTTAGTAAAAAGTTGTTATTTTATTATTACAAACAGACACTCCAATTTTATTTATTTGTATAGATGTATAGATGTGCTGTGTACACAGACTTACGCATTTATTTATTTGTATAGATGTATAGACTTAATAAAAGTAGCCTAAGTTACTCCTTATATCATCAGCTACCTATCGGTGAAAGTCCCGTCAAAATCGGTCCAGCCGTTCCAGAGATTAGCCGGAACAAACAGACAGACAGACAGACAGACGGACAGACAGACAAAAATTAAAAAAAATGTTATTTTGGTCTATGTGCTGTGTATACAGACTTAAGCATTTAGTAAAAAGTTGTTATTTTATTATTACAAACAGACACTCCAATTTTATTAATTTGTATGTATAGAAGATGTATAGACTAAATAAAGTAGCCTAAGTTACTCCTTATATCATCAGCTACCTATCAGTGAAAGTCCCGTCAAAATCGGTCCAGCCGTTCCAGAGATTAGCCGGAACAAACAGACAGACAGACAGACGGACAGACAGACAAAAATTAAAAAAAATTTTATTTTGGTCTATGTGCTGTGTATACAGACTTACGCATTTAGTAAAAAGTTGTTATTTTATTATTACAAACAGACACTCCAATTTTATTTATTTGTATGTATAGAAGATGTTTAGTCTAAATAAAGTAGCCTAAGTTACTCCTTATATCATCAGCTACCGATCAGTGAAAGTCCCGTCAAAATCGGTCCAGCCGTTCCAGAGATTAGCCGGAACAAACAGACAGACAGACAGACAGACAGACGGACAGACAGACAAAAATTAAAAAAAATGTTATTTTAGTCTTTGTGCTGTGTATACAGACTTACGCATTTAGTAAAAAGTTGTTATTTTATTATTACAAACAGACACTCCAATTTTATTTATTTGTATAGATGTATAGATGTATAGATGTATAGAAGATGTGCTGTGTATACAGACTTACGCATTTATTTATTTGTATAGATGTATAGACTAAATAAAAGTAGCCTAAGTTACTCCTTATATCATCAGCTACCTATCGGTGAAAGTCCCGTCAAAATCGGTCCAGCTGTTCCAGAGATTAGCCAGAACAAACAGAAAGACAGACAGACAGACGGACAGACAGACAAAAATTAAAAAAAATGTTATTTTGGTCTATGTGCTGTGTATACAGACTTACGCATTTAGTAAAAAGTTGTTATTTTATTATTACAAACAGACACTCCAATTTTATTTATTTGTATAGATGTGCTGTGTACACAGACTTACGCATTTATTTATTTGTATAGATGTATAGACTAAATAAAAGTAGCCTAAGTTACTCCTTATATCATCAGCTACCTATCGGTGAAAGTCCCGTCAAAATCGGTCCAGCCGTTCCAGAGATTAGCCGGAACAAACAGAAAGACAGACAGACAGACGGACAGACAGACAAAAATTAAAAAAAATGTTATTTTAGTCTATGTGCTGTGTATACAGACTTACGCATTTAGTAAAAAGTTGTTATTTTATTATTACAAACAGACACTCCAATTTTATTTATTTGTATAGATGTATAGATAATAGATGTGCTGTGTACACAGACTTACGCATTTATTTATTTGTATAGATGTATAGACTAAATAAAAGTAGGCTAAGTTACTCCTTATATCATCAGCTACCTATCGGTGAAAGTCCCGTCAAAATCGGTCCAGCTGTTCCAGAGATTAGCCAGAACAAACAGAAAGACAGACAGACAGACGGACAGACAGACAAAAATTAAAAAAAATGTTATTTTAGTCTATGTGCTGTGTATACAGACTTACGCATTTAGTAAAAAGTTGTTATTTTATTATTACAAACAGACACTCCAATTTTATTTATTTGTATAGATGTATAGATAATAGATGTGCTGTGTACACAGACTTACGCATTTATTTATTTGTATAGATGTATAGACTAAATAAAAGTAGCCTAAGTTACTCCTTATATCATCAGCTACCTATCGGTGAAAGTCCCGTCAAAATCGGTCCAGCTGTTCCAGAGATTAGCAAGAACAAACAGAAAGACAGACAGACAGACGGACAGACAGACAAAAATTAAAAAAAATGTTATTTTGGTCTATGTGCTGTGTATACAGACTTACGCATTAAGTAAAAAGTTGTTATTTTATTATTACAAACAGACACTCCAATTTTATTTATTTGTATAGATGTATAGATGTGCTGTGTACACAGACTTACGCATTTATTTATTTGTATAGATGTATAGACTAAATAAAAGTAGCCTAAGTTACTCCTTATATCATCAGCTACCTATCGGTGAAAGTCCCGTCAAAATCGGTCCAGCCGTTCCAGAGATTAGCCGGAACAAACAGACAGACAGACAGACAGACAGACGGACAGACAGACAAAAATTAAAAAAAATTTTATTTTGGTCTATGTGCTGTGTATACAGACTTACGCATTTAGTAAAAAGTTGTTATTTTATTATTACAAACAGACACTCCAATTTTATTTATTTGTATAGATGTGCTGTGTACACAGACTTACGCATTTATTTATTTGTATAGATGTATAGACTTAATAAAAGTAGCCTAAGTTACTCCTTATATCATCAGCTACCTATCGGTGAAAGTCCCGTCAAAATCGGTCCAGCCGTTCCAGAGATTAGCCGGAACAAACAGACAGACAGACAGACAGACGGACAGACAGACAAAAATTAAAAAAAATGTTATTTTGGTCTATGTGCTGTGTATACAGACTTAAGCATTTAGTAAAAAGTTGTTATTTTATTATTACAAACAGACACTCCAATTTTATTAATTTGTATGTATAGAAGATGTATAGACTAAATAAAGTAGCCTAAGTTACTCCTTATATCATCAGCTACCTATCAGTGAAAGTCCCGTCAAAATCGGTCCAGCCGTTCCAGAGATTAGCCGGAACAAACAGACAGACAGACAGACGGACAGACGGACAAAAATTAAAAAAAATGTTATTTTGGTCTATGTGCTGTGTATACAGACTTACGCATTTAGTAAAAAGTTGTTATTTTATTATTACAAACAGACACTCCAATTTTATTTATTTGTATGTATAGAAGATGTTTAGTCTAAATAAAGTAGCCTAAGTTACTCCTTATATCATCAGCTACCGATCAGTGAAAGTCCCGTCAAAATCGGTCCAGCCGTTCCAGAGATTAGCCGGAACAAACAGACAGACAGACAGACAGACAGACGGACAGACAGACAAAAATTAAAAAAAATGTTATTTTAGTCTTTGTGCTGTGTATACAGACTTACGCATTTAGTAAAAAGTTGTTATTTTATTATTACAAACAGACACTCCAATTTTATTTATTTGTATAGATGTATAGATGTATAGAAGATGTGCTGTGTATACAGACTTACGCATTTATTTATTTGTATAGATGTATAGACTAAATAAAAGTAGCCTAAGTTACTCCTTATATCATCAGCTACCTATCGGTGAAAGTCCCGTCAAAATCGGTCCAGCTGTTCCAGAGATTAGCCAGAACAAACAGAAAGACAGACAGACAGACGGACAGACAGACAAAAATTAAAAAAAATGTTATTTTGGTCTATGTGCTGTGTATACAGACTTACGCATTTAGTAAAAAGTTGTTATTTTATTATTACAAACAGACACTCCAATTTTATTTATTTGTATAGATGTGCTGTGTACACAGACTTACGCATTTATTTATTTGTATAGATGTATAGACTAAATAAAAGTAGCCTAAGTTACTCCTTATATCATCAGCTACCTATCGGTGAAAGTCCCGTCAAAATCGGTCCAGCCGTTCCAGAGATTAGCCGGAACAAACAGACAGACAGACAGACAGACGGACAGACAGACAAAAATTAAAAAAAATGTTATTTTGGTCTATGTGCTGTGTATACAGACTTAAGCATTTAGTAAAAAGTTGTTATTTTATTATTACAAACAGACACTCCAATTTTATTAATTTGTATGTATAGAAGATGTATAGACTAAATAAAGTAGCCTAAGTTACTCCTTATATCATCAGCTACCTATCAGTGAAAGTCCCGTCAAAATCGGTCCAGCCGTTCCAGAGATTAGCCGGAACAAACAGACAGACAGACAGACGGACAGACAGACAAAAATTAAAAAAAATGTTATTTTGGTCTATGTGCTGTGTATACAGACTTACGCATTTAGTAAAAAGTTGTTATTTTATTATTACAAACAGACACTCCAATTTTATTTATTTGTATGTATAGAAGATGTTTAGTCTAAATAAAGTAGCCTAAGTTACTCCTTATATCATCAGCTACCGATCAGTGAAAGTCCCGTCAAAATCGGTCCAGCCGTTCCAGAGATTAGCCGGAACAAACAGACAGACAGACAGACAGACAGACGGACAGACAGACAAAAATTAAAAAAAATGTTATTTTAGTCTTTGTGCTGTGTATACAGACTTACGCATTTAGTAAAAAGTTGTTATTTTATTATTACAAACAGACACTCCAATTTTATTTATTTGTATAGATGTATAGAAGATGTGCTGTGTATACAGACTTACGCATTTATTTATTTGTATAGATGTATAGACTAAATAAAAGTAGCCTAAGTTACTCCTTATATCATCAGCTACCTATCGGTGAAAGTCCCGTCAAAATCGGTCCAGCTGTTCCAGAGATTAGCCAGAACAAACAGAAAGACAGACAGACAGACGGACAGACAGACAAAAATTAAAAAAAATGTTATTTTGGTCTATGTGCTGTGTATACAGACTTAAGCATTTAGTAAAAAGTTGTTATTTTATTATTACAAACAGACACTCCAATTTTATTAATTTGTATGTATAGAAGATGTATAGACTAAATAAAGTAGCCTAAGTTACTCCTTATATCATCAGCTACCTATCAGTGAAAGTCCCGTCAAAATCGGTCCAGCCGTTCCAGAGATTAGCCGGAACAAACAGACAGACAGACAGACGGACAGACAGACAAAAATTAAAAAAAATGTTATTTTGGTCTATGTGCTGTGTATACAGACTTACGCATTTAGTAAAAAGTTGTTATTTTATTATTACAAACAGACACTCCAATTTTATTTATTTGTATGTATAGAAGATGTTTAGTCTAAATAAAGTAGCCTAAGTTACTCCTTATATCATCAGCTACCGATCAGTGAAAGTCCCGTCAAAATCGGTCCAGCCGTTCCAGAGATTAGCCGGAACAAACAGACAGACAGACAGACAGACAGACGGACAGACAGACAAAAATTAAAAAAAATGTTATTTTAGTCTTTGTGCTGTGTATACAGACTTACGCATTTAGTAAAAAGTTGTTATTTTATTATTACAAACAGACACTCCAATTTTATTTATTTGTATAGATGTATAGAAGATGTGCTGTGTACACAGACTTACGCATTTATTTATTTGTATAGATGTATAGACTAAATAAAAGTAGCCTAAGTTACTCCTTATATCATCAGCTACCTATCGGTGAAAGTCCCGTCAAAATCGGTCCAGCCGTTCCAGAGATTAGCCGGAACAAACAGAAAGACAGACAGACAGACGGACAGACAGACAAAAATTAAAAAAAATGTTATTTTAGTCTATGTGCTGTGTATACAGACTTACGCATTTAGTAAAAAGTTGTTATTTTATTATTACAAACAGACACTCCAATTTTATTTATTTGTATAGATGTATAGATAATAGATGTGCTGTGTACACAGACTTACGCATTTATTTATTTGTATAGATGTATAGACTAAATAAAAGTAGGCTAAGTTACTCCTTATATCATCAGCTACCTATCGGTGAAAGTCCCGTCAAAATCGGTCCAGCTGTTCCAGAGATTAGCCAGAACAAACAGAAAGACAGACAGACAGACGGACAGACAGACAAAAATTAAAAAAAATGTTATTTTAGTCTATGTGCTGTGTATACAGACTTACGCATTTAGTAAAAAGTTGTTATTTTATTATTACAAACAGACACTCCAATTTTATTTATTTGTATAGATGTATAGATAATAGATGTGCTGTGTACACAGACTTACGCATTTATTTATTTGTATAGATGTATAGACTAAATAAAAGTAGCCTAAGTTACTCCTTATATCATCAGCTACCTATCGGTGAAAGTCCCGTCAAAATCGGTCCAGCTGTTCCAGAGATTAGCAAGAACAAACAGAAAGACAGACAGACAGACGGACAGACAGACAAAAATTAAAAAAAATGTTATTTTGGTCTATGTGCTGTGTATACAGACTTACGCATTTAGTAAAAAGTTGTTATTTTATTATTACAAACAGACACTCCAATTTTATTTATTTGTATAGATGTATAGATGTGCTGTGTACACAGACTTACGCATTTATTTATTTGTATAGATGTATAGACTAAATAAAAGTAGCCTAAGTTACTCCTTATATCATCAGCTACCTATCGGTGAAAGTCCCGTCAAAATCGGTCCAGCCGTTCCAGAGATTAGCCGGAACAAACAGACAGACAGACAGACAGACAGACGGACAGACAGACAAAAATTAAAAAAAATGTTATTTTGGTCTATGTGCTGTGTATACAGACTTACGCATTTAGTAAAAAGTTGTTATTTTATTATTACAAACAGACACTCCAATTTTATTTATTTGTATAGATGTATAGATGTATAGAAGATGTGCTGTGTATACAGACTTACGCATTTATTTATTTGTATAGATGTATAGACTAAATAAAATTAGCCTAAGTTACTCCTTATATCATCAGCTACCTATCGTTGAAAGTCCCGTCAAAATCGGTCCAGCCGTTCCAGAGATTAGCCGGAACAAACAGACAGACAGACAGACAGACAGACAAAAATTAAAAAAAATGTTATTTTAGTCTATGTGATGTGTATACAGACTTACGCATTTAGTAAAAAGTTGTTATTTTATTATTACAAACAGACACTCCAATTTTATTTATTTGTATAGATGTATAGATGTGCTGTGTACACAGACTTACGCATTTATTTATTTGTATAGATGTATAGACTAAATAAAAGTAGCTTATGTTACTCCTTATATCATCAGCTACCTATCGGTGAAAGTCCCGTCAAAATCGGTCCAGCCGTTCCAGAGATTAGCCGGAACAAACAGACAGACAGACAGACAGACAGACGGACAAAAATTAAAAAAAATGTTATTTTAGTCTATGTGCTGTGTATACAGACTTACGCATTTAGTAAAAAGTTGTTATTTTATTATTACAAACAGACACTCCAATTTTATTTATTTGTATAGATGTATAGATAATAGATGTGCTGTGTACACAGACTTACGCATTTATTTATTTGTATAGATGTATAGACTAAATAAAAGTAGGCTAAGTTACTCCTTATATCATCAGCTACCTATCGGTGAAAGTCCCGTCAAAATCGGTCCAGCTGTTCCAGAGATTAGCCAGAACAAACAGAAAGACAGACAGACAGACGGACAGACAGACAAAAATTAAAAAAAATGTTATTTTAGTCTATGTGCTGTGTATACAGACTTACGCATTTAGTAAAAAGTTGTTATTTTATTATTACAAACAGACACTCCAATTTTATTTATTTGTATAGATGTATAGATAATAGATGTGCTGTGTACACAGACTTACGCATTTATTTATTTGTATAGATGTATAGACTAAATAAAAGTAGCCTAAGTTACTCCTTATATCATCAGCTACCTATCGGTGAAAGTCCCGTCAAAATCGGTCCAGCTGTTCCAGAGATTAGCAAGAACAAACAGAAAGACAGACAGACAGACGGACAGACAGACAAAAATTAAAAAAAATGTTATTTTGGTCTATGTGCTGTGTATACAGACTTACGCATTTAGTAAAAAGTTGTTATTTTATTATTACAAACAGACACTCCAATTTTATTTATTTGTATAGATGTATAGATGTGCTGTGTACACAGACTTACGCATTTATTTATTTGTATAGATGTATAGACTAAATAAAAGTAGCCTAAGTTACTCCTTATATCATCAGCTACCTATCGGTGAAAGTCCCGTCAAAATCGGTCCAGCCGTTCCAGAGATTAGCCGGAACAAACAGACAGACAGACAGACAGACAGACGGACAGACAGACAAAAATTAAAAAAAATGTTATTTTGGTCTATGTGCTGTGTATACAGACTTACGCATTTAGTAAAAAGTTGTTATTTTATTATTACAAACAGACACTCCAATTTTATTTATTTGTATAGATGTATAGATGTATAGAAGATGTGCTGTGTATACAGACTTACGCATTTATTTATTTGTATAGATGTATAGACTAAATAAAATTAGCCTAAGTTACTCCTTATATCATCAGCTACCTATCGTTGAAAGTCCCGTCAAAATCGGTCCAGCCGTTCCAGAGATTAGCCGGAACAAACAGACAGACAGACAGACAGACAGACAAAAATTAAAAAAAATGTTATTTTAGTCTATGTGATGTGTATACAGACTTACGCATTTAGTAAAAAGTTGTTATTTTATTATTACAAACAGACACTCCAATTTTATTTATTTGTATAGATGTATAGATGTGCTGTGTACACAGACTTACGCATTTATTTATTTGTATAGATGTATAGACTAAATAAAAGTAGCTTATGTTACTCCTTATATCATCAGCTACCTATCGGTGAAAGTCCCGTCAAAATCGGTCCAGCCGTTCCAGAGATTAGCCGGAACAAACAGACAGACAGACAGACAGACAGACGGACAGACAGACAAAAATTAAAAAAAATGTTATTTTAGTCTATGTGCTGTGTATACAGACTTACGCATTTAGTAAAAAGTTGTTATTTTATTATTACAAACAGACACTCCAATTTTATTTATTTGTATAGATATAGATGTATAGATGTGCTGTGTACACAGACTTACGCATTTATTTATTTGTATAGATGTATAGACTTAATAAAAGTAGCCTAAGTTACTCCTTATATCATCAGCTACCTATCGGTGAAAGTCCCGTCAAAATCGGTCCAGCCGTTCCAGAGATTAGCCGGAACAAACAGACAGACAGACAGACAGACGGACAGACAGACAAAAATTAAAAAAAATGTTATTTTGGTCTATGTGCTGTGTATACAGACTTACGCATTTAGTAAAAAGTTGTTATTTTATTATTACAAACAGACACTCCAATTTTATTTATTTGTATAGATGTGCTGTGTACACAGACTTACGCATTTATTTATTTGTATAGATGTATAGACTTAATAAAAGTAGCCTAAGTTACTCCTTATATCATCAGCTACCTATCGGTGAAAGTCCCGTCAAAATCGGTCCAGCCGTTCCAGAGATTAGCCGGAACAAACAGACAGACAGACAGACAGACGGACAGACAGACAAAAATTAAAAAAAATGTTATTTTGGTCTATGTGCTGTGTATACAGACTTAAGCATTTAGTAAAAAGTTGTTATTTTATTATTACAAACAGACACTCCAATTTTATTAATTTGTATGTATAGAAGATGTATAGACTAAATAAAGTAGCCTAAGTTACTCCTTATATCATCAGCTACCTATCAGTGAAAGTCCCGTCAAAATCGGTCCAGCCGTTCCAGAGATTAGCCGGAACAAACAGACAGACAGACAGACGGACAGACAGACAAAAATTAAAAAAAATGTTATTTTGGTCTATGTGCTGTGTATACAGACTTACGCATTTAGTAAAAAGTTGTTATTTTATTATTACAAACAGACACTCCAATTTTATTTATTTGTATGTATAGAAGATGTTTAGTCTAAATAAAGTAGCCTAAGTTACTCCTTATATCATCAGCTACCGATCAGTGAAAGTCCCGTCAAAATCGGTCCAGCCGTTCCAGAGATTAGCCGGAACAAACAGACAGACAGACAGACAGACAGACGGACAGACAGACAAAAATTAAAAAAAATGTTATTTTAGTCTTTGTGCTGTGTATACAGACTTACGCATTTAGTAAAAAGTTGTTATTTTATTATTACAAACAGACACTCCAATTTTATTTATTTGTATAGATGTATAGAAGATGTGCTGTGTATACAGACTTACGCATTTATTTATTTGTATAGATGTATAGACTAAATAAAAGTAGCCTAAGTTACTCCTTATATCATCAGCTACCTATCGGTGAAAGTCCCGTCAAAATCGGTCCAGCTGTTCCAGAGATTAGCCAGAACAAACAGAAAGACAGACAGACAGACGGACAGACAGACAAAAATTAAAAAAAATGTTATTTTGGTCTATGTGCTGTGTATACAGACTTACGCATTTAGTAAAAAGTTGTTATTTTATTATTACAAACAGACACTCCAATTTTATTTATTTGTATAGACTATACGTGTGGGAAATTATATACTCCTCATTCTGCGTATTTTTTTAAATATTTAATACTAATCTATATATCTATTAAAATAATAATATAGATATATTGATTACTAGCGACCCGCCCCTGCTTCGCATGGGTGCAAAGATGAACATCTAAATTTATCAGTGTTTCTCTACACTAGTATGCAAGTATAATACATATAAACCTTCCTCTTCAATCACTATCTATTAAGAAAACCGCTTCAAAATCCTTTGCGTAGTTTTAAAGATTTAAGCATACTTAGGGAGGGACGGACAGAGGACAGTGACTTTGTTTTATACTATTTAGTGATTAGTGATAGTGATATGGTGCCGATAATAATTACAAAATATGCTAATTTTTTTAACAATTGTTCTGTGTTAATAATAATAAATAAATAAAATAAATAAATAAATATCCTTGGACATTTCTTCATTTTTTGTGTTATGGTAACGAGATGGATGATAAACTACATATATACATTTTTTTTTGTAAATACATACATATTATAGATAGAAATGACACCCAGACTCCGAGCCAGTGCCTCTGGTTTAGACAAAGACACTGGCCCGACCGCGGAATCGAACCCGGGACCCGTTGATCCAAAGGCGGCACATCTGACCACTAGACCAACGAGGCATGCCGTCTTTTGTATTCTGTTTTATCAGTTTCTTATTATTATTTTTATAATTCTACCGTTTTTTTATAGTATTTTTAACATTTACCCATGTTACCACAGCTAGTCCATGTGGTGACGGATTTAAAATACCCAATGTCACCAATCTTCTATACCCTAAGGATAACTTAAGAGAAGAAAAAACAGTATGCTAGTTTCGCTCTATTAATTTGGAGGAGGTCTAGAGTGGTACTGAGTCAGGCGTTATGGGTTGAGATGAAATGATACCTAGCTAGAGTCGGTAGAACAAGTACGGGTTCTGTGGGACTACGCTAAAGTGACAACTCACTAAAAATCCTTAGTCCAGGGCACAGGGATTTACGTAGAATCAATTCCAGTTGGCTTTTATTTCCCATTCTTGGTAATATTATTACTAGTAAAGGCTGTCAACATAAACATCAGTACCGTTAATAAAAGATAGTTGCAGAATAAACAAAACTGTAGCCCTGTCATCCAATTCCGCGCGTTCACACGAAACAAACAACAATAAACATTGTTATTCTATGTTACCGCCATCACTGTGTATTGACATTCACTGGAACAGTTCGCAAACAAACGACGCAGCCCTCAAATGTAGCAAATACACAAACAGTAAACTCATTGCCAATGTATGTGTGTGTGAGGGAGACAGATATTGTTATCCATTTCAGGGGCTGGGGAGCATTGCAAAGCTCCTCATCGAAGCGTGGGCCCGTCAGGGTTCCAGAGCATGTTCAGGAACACCGTTGGTTTTAGTGGGTAGTTCGGAGCGCAAATTACTATTTATTTCGCGGTGGTTTCCCACATAATCTGGCTAGCCCACGAAAGGATATCCATGAGTATTTCCTAAGTAAAAAGAAATCATCGTGCGTGAACACCTGCAACATATTTGATGTAAACATATGTTAATACGAAGTTATACAGCTACATTGTCTACTCACTTGTTTCCATCCACTAAGGAACACCCTCCGACATATTCTAATTTGGCAATGGTCCATACATTAAATCAATTATTTAATAATTTATGTACACATACAAAACATAGGTAGAACACTTGGAAATATAGGAAACATTTCTACAAAGGCACAGCTTATTTCTAATGAAATCTCTTCCAGCAGGCCCGGGAGTGGAAACATTGAAATAAAACATGTAAGGGTGTAGTGTATATATTCATACATACATATTATTTACATGCTACTAACTACTAAACAAAATATTACAGTGAAGTGAAAGTTGGGTGTGGCAGAAGAAGCATGAAAGAAGGATAAACGCAGGGGAAATGCGAGCACTGAGAAGTATGCTAGGAGTGAAGTTGAGTGATAGGATTAGGAATGAAACTATAAGAGAGCTTTGTGGTTTGAATGAAGATGTAGTGACTTGAATTGAGAAAGGTATGCTTCGATGGTTTGGTCATATCGAGAGGATGAGTGAAAGTAGACTTACAAAAGAAATATATAGCGGGAGTGTGAATGGGAACGTTGGAAGGGGCAGGCCAAGAAGGACATTCCATGGCTAAATAGGTGATGTCCTAAAGAAAGGTCAGGTCAGAAGTACCCTATACCGACGAGCATGCATGAAGAGGTTGATGAAAGTGGAAGAAGCGAAAGTTGTGACCCAGGATCGTAGCAAGTGGAAGGATATGATCTCTGCCTACCCCTGCGGGAAAAAGGCGTAACTTCATAAGTAAAGTGCCCTAGTGAAGATACTGGTGTATATTTATATCTACTATACTCATACTGCGTGTGCTTATAACAACATAAACTAGCTCACAGGATGGAGTTTGAAACTTTTTTTAAAGTTTTGGGAACTGTTATATGATAAATATTATTTGATATAGACAGATAGAGGGACATAAGGAATCGTTTAAGATATAAACGATCGTTACTGTCATTCCCAAAATATGAAACTGTAATCTTGAGCATATGAGTCAAACATAAATAAATAACATTAAATTACCTAATAAATTAAAAAAAAACAATTACACAATCAAAAGATTAGTAATTAAAATTATATTCTTTGAAATTGATTGGAAGATATTATTTTTGAAGAACAATGTCAGTAGGAGTACCGATTCGTATGAATGGCGAAGCATTATGGACAAACATAAGATATCAAATATCAAAATGATACAACATCGTGAGAGACATCTCGAGATACGCTTCCTTGAACAAGAGAGAAAATGTGTCGCAAATTGTAAAAATAAATCGAATGAAAATCACGATATCGTACGCTTTTCAACTGGAGCTATGCCTTACAAGTCACGTTCTAAAAGATTTTCTGCGACTTCCAACGACGTTACCACTCAAAACGAAATGCCGGTTTCCAGAAGCTTTTAATCTTCTATTTAACTGTTACTTATATTTTTATTTAACGCTTGTATTGCTTAGTTAACAGTTTGTAGAAATTGAAGTGAATTAATATTTATTGATTTATTTTCCATTTGACAGGTAGGTACGAATCTATACGATAGTGTAACCGTTTTTTAAATAATATACCTAATCCAGAAATTGCCCATATGTTCACTATTATATATTTAGGCATAATATTGAGTGTATATAATATATATGCATTTATTTATATAATTAGATGTATAATTAATATTTATTCTTGTGGTTATCTTTTTTTTAATTACAGTCCCTTTTTTCTTTTGCGCCTGCCATGCCGTTCTCTGCATCGCCCAAAGGTTGAGTACAAAGAATCAAAGAATTAATTGCCTAAGGCAAAATTAGAGGCCACCTATTTTAAACTTACTGTTACTGTTGCATATACAACAACAGTTGAAATAACTGTCGTTCCAATTAAAATTACTGCAGACAAGGGGAAACAAATACTAGATACAATTCCATTTGCTTGAACAACACTGAAATGTAGCCGTTACTTAACACGTGGTTTAACAGGCGAAATCTAACCAGCTGTAAGTAACGTAGCGGAATGTTTATCCTGAAACCTCGATAAGTTTGTTTTTCTTATCTTGCGTTGATACATTACGTAGTTTCTGGCTTCTCACGAACTTGGGCGCTGTTTATTTTAGCCTTTGTTGTGGTTAGATAACAGTGTCCTCAAAGGTTCTGTTATAGGCCCAGTAAATGGGAGACATGAAATGTCACTTGTGTTCCATTACGTGTTTCAAATTTTCGTAGTTGTAGAAGCGTTTACAAATGCCTCGTGTATTAGTTGCTTTGGTAACTTCACTCTCGTGGGTTAATTACTTCGTTATGATTCGACTTCGAACTTTGATATCTCACGTTATTACATAATTAGGAAAGTGTATCGGAAGCTTAAAAATTTTTTAAACGTGCCTCAATAAATATTATTTTATAAATATACGTTTTTGATAAACACTACTAGATTTACAAAAAAATGCCTTTTTATTAATTTGTTTAAATTAAAATAAAAAAATAAATAAAAAAGGTATAAAAGAAAGGTTATTAATTTTCAAACAGCGGGCATCCCTTCCATCAGCACAATTAACCTCAAGTAGAAAAAAACCGTGTCGTGACGCATTTACAATACACAATGTCACCAACCCTTACAATCTTGAGGGTGTCTTATGAGGCGACTAAAAGAACTCAGGAGGTCACCTAGACGCAAGAGAAGGGAAACTTGATACAAACCCTGTGCCAACCCGTCTTACCAGCGTGGCACAGTAGGCTAATTTCCCTCTATGAATTTGGAGGAAGCCTGACTCAGCAGTGGGTCATATATGGGCTGAAACGCCGATTACAACAAAACAAGACTAAATCAGAACAAACTTGTCCATTCAGAAGCTATGATACACGGACAGACATGTTGAACTGATAACAAAACTCCTTTTGTTGATGGATAATTCAATGTAACTTTAATGAGAAACCCATATAGGTGTGTAGTCAATCTAACAGCCAATACACGGAATAATCATCTTAGAACATCGGCTTTCTAAAGACATCTTAAGCTCTTAATGCTATTAGAAATAACAAACCTACTTCCTACGGTGCTTCATTCTAGTAGAATGAAAATACAAGGGACTTAATAAGCTTATCATATTGAGTGCTACAAACGCCTTCACTGTATTTGAAGAATCGTTTTGTAGACCGATTTTCGAAGCGAAATCGGTAACAAAAACCTTTAACTAAAAAAAGAAAAAAAATGTTTTTTTTTCTTAATATTTTACTCTCTACAGAGAAACGACATCCAGACTTCGAGCAAGTGCCTCTGATAGACATAGGTACCCGGGTGAATCAAAAAGTTCTTAGAAGTGCATATATATGAAACCTTTTTGGATCAAGTTCGATATTCAAATTAAAGAGTGTCTATCACACTATATTTATGCAGACTGTCACTTGTTTTTGTCAGTTCGTTCGCATGTAATAAATTTTTTTGTGCAACGAGTTGCTAAAAAGTCAAAATTATGGATAAAAGTGAGTTACGTGCGGTGATAAAATATCTCAGTTTGAAAAAAATGTCTACGAAGGAAATTTTTTTGGACATTCAGCAGACATTAGGGGGTGATGCTGTACCCTATTCTACGGTTGCGTACTGGGTGGCTGAATTTAAAAGAGGTAGATCAAGCTGTAAAGATGACCCGCGTTCTGGGCGGCCTTCAACCTCCGTTACAGAAGAAAATGTCAAAAAGGTTGAGAATCTGGTTTTGGAAGACAGAAGAATGACTATAAAACATATAGCTGAGATCCTAAAGATATCTTTTGGTAGCGTTCAATCCATTTTAATTGATTCACTGGGGTTCAAAAAAGTGTCTGCAAGATGGGTGCCACGAATGTTAACCGACGAAAACAAAAAGCGACGTTTGGAAATTTCCAAGCGTAATCTCGAAATGTTCCAGCGTGATTCGGATAATTTTTGCCGTCGTCTTGTCACCATGGATGAAACGTGGGTCCACCATTTTGATCCTGAAACTAAAAGACAAAGCATGTCTTGGAAACGACCATCCTCTCCATCCATTAAGAAATTTCGAGTTGCTCCTTCCGCTGGCAAAGTTATGGCCTCTGTGTTCTGGGATAGTGAAGGAATCCTTTTTATTGATTACATGCCAAAAGGCCAGACGATAACTGGACCCTATTATGCAAATTTAATCCCGAAAGTGCGTGAAGCGATTAAAGAAAAACGTCGTGAAAAACTGTCGTTGGGCGTGTTGTTCCTTCAAGATAACGCTCCTGCCTATCGATCGGAAGTTGCGCTCAACGCAATCCGCTGTGCTGGCTTCAATCTCCTTGACCACCCACCATATTCTCCGGACTTAGCCCCAAGTGATTTTCACTTATTTCCAAAATTAAAAGAGGAAATTCGTGGAACAAAATTTCACGATAATGACGCGGTTATAGCTGCCGTAGAAGACTTTTTCGAGAGTCAAGAAAATAATTTTTTTTCACAAGGAATAAGGAAGTTAGAAACGCGTTATTCTAAATGCATTGCATTGGAGGGAGATTATGTAGAAAAATAAAATATTATTATTTAAATCTTTGCATTTTTTAATATTGATTCCAAGAATTTTTTGATTCACCCTCGTACACTTGCCAGATCCCGTAATCGACCCGGAGGCTCGAGATCCAAAGGCCGCACATCCAACCAAACCGACCACGATACTGACTGACGACGTGATACTACTTGACTGCCCCGGTGGTCTAGGTTTTACATTTGTCGCCTTTGGATCAACGGGTCTCGGGTTCGATTCCGGGGTTGGCGATACAGGTTATGTATACAAAGTACAGGGGTTTCGTTTAAAAAAAAATACCAAAAACCTGATGTGTATCGTAGTGCCTATACGAATCCTACTTTTTCATTTAGATTTGGCTTTTACCTTGTCATTTAGTCGCCTTTTACTACACCATCAGGATGGTTGGTGACATGAACTAGGAACTCTACTCTCCTAAGGCTTAGCATGTCTTGCCGTGCATAAGCGGGCTTAGCTTTGAGCTTTCTCGGCACACTTCCAGAATGTTCGTGGGATTTTAGAAACATATCTACGTTGAAACAATTTCCTTTAGCTAACGAATATTGAGAGGAACAACAAAGATATTTAGCTTATAAATATATAATAGGGTTATCATACCTCGTCGATTTACAGGAAATAACAAGATATTGCGTTCCTCTCGTTCTCATGTCTTAGAGAGGCGACTGCCAGCAATTGCCAGCGAGGCATCTTGGCTAATTTCCCTCCAAGAACGTAGAAGAGTGGGTCATTTATGGGTTGAAATGATGATTATGAATATATACTCTTAACGGCTTCATTTTTATATATATTGGATAGGTCTGAAAATAGGTCGTCGATCGTCGTTTCAGCCCATAAATAACCCACTACTGAGTCGGGCCTCCTCCAAATTCATGGACGGAAATTAGCCTACTGTGCCACGCTGGCAAGACGGGTTGGCACAGGGTTTGTATCAAGGTGTCCTTCCCTTTCTGCTAGGTGCACTGCCTCTTGCGTTCTTTTAGTCGCCTCTTACGACACCCTCAAGATGGTCTGGGTTGGTGACATTGTGTATTCTAAATCTGTCACCACACTGACATTATACGTATATGACCTAGCAAACGTTCCATTCCGCATAGGCATCATGGATAATAGTTTCCGGTTCGATTCCTGGATCGGCTAAGTGTCTTTGTGTTAACACTTTAAACTATAGATATTTGGTCTGGCTGGGGTTTTATTTGTGGTTTATAATTTTGTAAAAAGTCCCCGGGGTGCATCCTTCTTAAAAAAAACTATAAAAAACATTGGCTGAGGCTCGGATCATAACCGACTCATAATTAGGGTTAGGTGATGATTTTGAATAGGACATAGTAGATTAAAGCAGGCTAGGATAAGCACAAGCCAACTGAAAAATCTAGTGAGAGATGTGTAATTAGGTGAAATGCACAATTGAAGGCTGTAAGTGAATATCCATTTTACGTGGTCATGGTATATAATAAGAGAGGGGCAAAGAAAAATCAAAATCATAATTAATTTAATCAAGTTGGTTTATAGCTCTTTTGACAGGTCAGAAATAATTGAACATTTAAAATTTATCAGTCACTACCATTTTGTTTACAATTGAAAATCGCTTGAAGTGAAGATCTATTTTAATTGGTCATGGTACCTCGCTAAGAAGGGGCAAAGAAAAATCTAAGTAAATCATTTGATCAAGGTGGTTTCTTAGAGCTCTTTAGAAAGGTCAAAAATAATTAAACATTTAAAAGAACAATGGCGAATTTCTATTTAGCTTTAATTTGAGCGGATATATGATATTAGTGTATCGCATGACGTTCTATCGATACCCCAAACATCAATAGGTATCTGTTGGTAACACCAACATTTTAATTTTAAGAAATTATATTTTTTTGGGCTGGCCGCCCTCTCTCTGTGTGCCTGCCACGAGCCACGTTGTCAAGTGTTCTCATTATTACTAAAATAAATTCAGTTTTCTGCTGCAAGGGTTGTTTTCCGTTCACTGCTCATCCCTACGACCTGCATCTCCAGCCTGAACAGTCCACGCTCGAAACATTGGTCCCATCGCCGGTCCGCATTTGGGATTTGCGTGACGAGAATACGGAATCCAGTCTTTGCTACATCGGCCTGTCAGCGCGCGCAATTTCGAATTTGGAGGTTGCTTCGTTCTCAAGCATCTTCGTCTTCGTGCTCTCTCGCTCGCACTAGTCAGCGGGAGGCGGCTCCGCGACGCGACGGCAGTAGCAGTCAACCAAACCAACACGACGCGTGAGCGAGCCAAGCGGAACGCTGCGACGCCATTTTATTGCTGTGCGTGACGCGTGTTGTTTTCAGTGCGTTTGCGCGCCTTGTTTAGCAATATATCGCAGAAAATATTGTTTGCATTTGTGTCAGGATCTTGCTTGTGCGCCGTATTGCGTTCACGAAGAAACAAGAACAAGAAATTCAATTAGATAACTAACATAAAGTTACAATGGCTACAGCTACAACCCAAAAAGGTAACGATCTCCACTTATTTACTCTGAAAAACAAAAGATCTCCGATTAAGGGTGCTATTACCAAGTTGGCAAATGAAATAAGAGATGTTTCGTCGTCCGATTGCTGCAAGGAATACCTTCAAGTGAAGGAAGAGCGTTTGCGTCACTTGTATAGCAAATATGAAGAAGTCATGTTTGAAATTCTAGCACTAGACCCCGATGCAGAAGAAGATGACTCGATGGACCTAAAATACACCGAAACATTAGTTAAGATAAAAAGACTATTAAGTGAGCTGCCCTCTAACCCTGTTGTATGTGAAAACAAACAAGTTATACACACAAAATTACCTCAGATTAATGTACCACCATTTAATGGGAAATATTCCGAATATAAACCTTTTATTGGTATGTTTAATTCTTTAATCGACAGAAATGTAACATTAGATGGCATTCAAAAGTTATACTATTTAAGAAATTTTGTGCAAGGGGAACCTTTAGACTTAATAAAAAATTTGCCTTTAACGAATGAGAGTTATGATGAAGCCTTGAACATATTAGATTTAAGATATAATAATGAGTATAAGATTAAAACTGAGCACATAAACATTTTGTTAGACATTCCAACAATGACGAAATCTAATGCATTTATTATTAGACAGTTTGTTTCTACTATTAGGCAGCAAATAGCTGCACTCAAAAACTTAGGTTGCAAAGTCGAACAGTGTGATGTTTGTCAAGATGTGTTTTTGTGTGTTTTGACTAGGAAACTTGACATCTTGTGTAATAGAGAATTTCAGCTCAATACAAAAAATCCTACATTGGATAATCTAATTGAATTTCTAGAGACACGAGCCTTGGCTCTTGAGAATTCAGAGAGGCCTCCTGCTATTAGTGAGGTGAAGGCCTCACTCAGGAGGGAACAGTTGGCTTTGCCTGCGACTCAGGCTGTGAAGGAAAACCTGCCTCCAGCCGCAACAAGCAACCAATCTTGTACATTGTGTAAGTTGCAACACAAATTATTTGCATGTCCTAGTTTCAATCTAATGCCTGTTTCTGAGCGATTAAACTTTGTATCAGAACAAAAACTATGCAACATTTGTTTAACTAAGCATGCCAAGCCATGCAGGTATCACTTTAAATGTGCCACCTGTAAGCAAAAGCATAACACATTACTACATGCAGAACAGGCCCCAAATCCAGTTGCATGTGCCTCCAATGGAGTCAGCACACAAGTACTCTTGCCAACAGCTAAGGTAAAAGTTGTAGAACCAAATGGTACAGAGGTATATGTCAAAATACTGCTAGATAGTGGGTCTCAAATGTCTTTCATAACTAAGGAACTTGTGCAATTTCTCAATTTAACCCCACAAGCAACAAGATCAAAGGTCATTGGCATAGGTAGCAAATCCACTGATTTAAATCAGTATGTTCAATTAAAACTACATTCTCTTGTCAACAACTTCCAAATACAGATAACATGCTACATTTTGGACAGTTTATTTTCAATGTTACCACAAAATGAGGTAGATCTCAAGGATTTCTCCCTTCCCCCAAATATTCGGCTTGCTGACAGCGAGTATTGCAAGCCAAGCCGGGTACATATCCTAATTGGGGCCGACATATTCTTCCAGATCCTGCTGGCGAGTAACCCGGAGCTGCAAGGCTATGCACCACACCCATCTGCACCGCATCTACTAAATACCCAATTTGGATATGTCATAGCTGGCAGACTCCCCGCTACCCCGGTTCATCAACAAGTAACTTCTTTTTGTAATGAATGTGATAATGAGATTAACCATAACACTGAGCTGATTCAATCTCCACAAAAGGTATCCCTTTATTGCAAAATATGTGATAATGAGCTTAACAATAATATCTCTCGCCTTTGGCAAACTGAAGCTGTCACTGAAATTTTTCCTGAAGCCCTGTCAGAGCATGATAACTGCGAACAAATTTTTAAGAATTCTGTAAAACTTGAGAATAACAAATTTGAAGTAGATTTACCTTTAAAATTGCCACTTGACGCCATTAATGATACATTGGGGAATTCCTTTCATCTTGCTTTAAAACGATTTTACAATTTGGAAAACAGATTACACAAGGATCCCCAGCTACTCACATTATATAAAAAAAATATTTATGACTATATTAAAATGGGTCATGGAGCCATTATTGATATTTCTCAATATGATCTAAGTAGGGACCCTGTATATTTTTCACCACACCATCCAGTTATTAGAATGGACAAAAGAACAACAAAGTGTAGAACAGTGTTTGATGCATCAATGAAAACAAACAAAAAGGTTGCATTGAATGATTTATTGTTGAATGGCCCGCCAACACAAAACGAATTGCTTGATATTTTAATTCTTACTAGAACAGATAAATATATTTTTGTCACAGATATAAGACACATGTTCAGAGCTGTTTCCTTAAGAAAGGAGTTTAGATCATTACAGAACATACTCTGGAGAGATTCTCCCGATAGTAATGTGGAGTGTGTTCAGTTGAATACTGTTACATATGGTCTTAAATGTTCCTCCTATTTAGCTACACGTTGTTTAGCAGAATTAGCTGAACGATTCAAAGATAAATACCCTAAAGCTGCCTTTATTTTAAATAATCAAACATATGTTGATGATGTCATAGCCACAGATAACACCATTGAATCACTGTTAGAATCAAAGGAACAGCTTTGCAAGCTTTTAGATGCAGGAGGGTTTCAGCTTCACAAGTGGTCCTCCAACGCAATTGAGATTCTCCACGATATCCCAAGGGACAACCAGTACTTTGATAATATTGATTTACAAAAGGATGATCTCTTTATGAAAACCTTAGGCATAACTTACAATGTAAACTCAGACTCGTTGTGTATACTCCCTCCAAAGCCTAATACCCACCTTCCAATAACCAAGCGAGATGTGTTAAGTTTCATTAGCAAATTCTATGATCCTCTTGGGGTTGCGGGTCCCATTGTTGTCTCGGCAAAGGTAATAATGCAAAGATTATGGCAAGCATGTATTGATTGGGACTCTACTCTTAATGAGGAGCTTCATAAGGCTTGGTGTGAATTTTACAATAGCCTATTAGCCATGAAACCAATTTTCATTGATCGCTACATCCATATGCACAATGCCCAATGCACGCAAATTGTGGGTTTCGCTGACGCTTCCAGCACTACTGCTTATGGCTGCTGCATATACCTGAGGGTCGTCGACTCTACAGGTAATGTCAAGGTTTCTCTAATTTGCTCAAAATCCAGAATCAACCCCCTCAACAAGGATCTGACAGTTCCTAGGCTGGAGTTGAATGCTGCATTACTGCTTGCAATCACGGCAGCCAGAGTGCATAATACTCTGTGTAAAAAGCTTAACATCGACAAGGTTATTTTGTATTCAGATTCACAAATAGTGTTGGCATGGATCGCTACAGATATTGTAAGGCTTAATACTTATGTGGCAAATAGGGTAAGTAAAATATTGCAACTCACAAATGATTACTTGTGGCTTTACATAAATACAGATGAAAATCCTGCAGACTGTCTGAGCAGAGGGGTTCCGCCACATGAACTGGAACATCATTCCTTGTGGTGGAAGGCTCCAGGTTTCCTTCACAGCCATGAGTATGTATTCGCTCAGACTGGCGCCCTTCTAATCCCTCAGGACTTACCTGAGCTGAAAAGGGAGCCTTTTCATTCGATGGTTTGTACTGACTCAGGGCCACAGCTTTGTCTAGACTTTCTAGAAAAATTCTCTAATATACACAAGATGCAAAGAGTTCTGTCATATGTTTTAAGGTTCTGTTATAATGTACGTACAAAATTAAATAAGATTAAGCATAATTATGTTACCACAAGTGAATTAAATGAATCTTTATGGTTAATTCTAAAGTATGAACAACAAAAATATATGAATGATGATATTCATTATTTAAAATGTAAATATTCTGTAAAAACCATCAGTCTAAAGGCTTTACATCCCTTCATGGATAACAAAGGTTTAATCAGAGTAGGTGGTAGATTGCAAAATGCTAACATACCATATTCTCAAAGGCATCCAATAATACTACCTAAGGATTCAAGAATAACACAGTTAATTATTAAGGCCGAGCATGAGAAAACCCTACACGCCGGTCCTAAGTTAGTTTTAGCGTCTCTAAATCAAAATTACTGGATAGTGAATGCCATTCGAGAAATTAAAAAAGTCACTCACAAATGTATCACTTGTTGGAAACTAAAGAAAAAAGTATCTGAACAATTAATGGGTTCCCTACCACAGGACAGGGTAATTGCATGTCGTCCCCTGCAAAAAATAGGAATTGATTTTGCTGGACCGATTACAGTAAAACAATCTACATTGCGTCGTTCCGTAGTAGGGTCAGGGTACATATGTGTTTTTGTATGTTTTGTTACCAAAGCTATACACCTAGAATTAGCTTCAGATTTAAAAACGCAAACCTTGCTTGCTTCAAAAGGTTCATTTCACGTAGAGGGTTACCTACAGATGTATATTGTGACAACGCTTCCACATTTAAGTGTGCTAGAAACGAATTACACAATTTGTATAAAATGCAGTCTTCTAAAGATCACCAAGCACAAGTTTTGTCATTTGCCAGTGAAAAGGGAATACAATTTCATTTTATTCCGTGCTATTCCCCAGTGTTTGGTGGCCTTTGGGAGGCAGCCGTTAAGAGTACCAAATTTCATCTGAAAAGGGTTGTAAAAAAATGTATTCTTACTTATGAACAGCTTGTAACTGTACTTTGTGAAATTGAAGCAGTTTTGAATAGCAGGCCGTTGATGCCATTGTCAAATGACGTTAATGATTTCTCCTATTTATCTCCTGGACACTTTTTAATCGGTACGGCTTTAAATTCCCTTCCCGTGAAAAATGTAATTGATATTCCAACAAATAGGTTAAGACTCTGGCAGTTATGTAATAATTTAAAACAAACATTTTGGAAAACTTGGAGTAAGCAATATTTAAATATTTTACAGTCACGTCCGAAATGGAAAAATGTTACTACTAATATTAAGACAGGTTCCCTAGTTATTTTAAAAGAAGATAACACTGCGCCTATGTATTGGCCGATGGCAAGAGTAACTAATGTTTACCCAGGGACAGACAATCTTGTTCTGCATCGGGGTCTAGTGCTAGAATTTCAAACATGACTTCTTCATATTTGCTATACAAGTGACGCAAACGCTCTTCCTTCACTTGAAGGTATTCCTTGCAGCAATCGGACGACGAAACATCTCTTATTTCATTTGCCAACTTGTTCGTACCGTCGAAGTTAGAACTGCCAACGGCAGGGTGCGTAGGCGTTCTGTTACAAAGGTGTGTTTATTACCTATTCACAACGAATAAGTTTATATCGGTTTAATTAATTTGTCAACATAACATTGGTTATTGTGGTGACAATGCTTGTAACCCACTTGTAAGGTGTATTGTGTATACAGCATAAATAGTTTTATATTCCAAAGGCTACAAAACATAAGAAATAATTATTGTATGTAGATACTTGTTTTGGTGGCCGGCAATATGTTGGTAACACCAACATTTTAATTTTAAGAAATTATATTTTTTTGGGCTGGCCGCCCTCTCTCTGTGTGCCTGCCACGAGCCACGTTGTCAAGTGTTCTCATTATTACTAAAATAAATTCAGTTTTCTGCTGCAAGGGTTGTTTTCCGTTCACTGCTCATCCCTACGACCTGCATCTCCAGCCTGAACAGTCCACGCTCGAAACAGTATCGGACATCTCTACAAACGATCCATTATCTGTGGATACAGTAAATGCGTGACTAATTAGGGCTCAATATCCATAACTATCGGCCTTCTCTGAAAAAAAATATTGCAGAAACTAGCTCAGAAGATGACCCCTAGTTAGATAAGATATTTTTCATTGAAAGACGTACGTATTTTATCTCAAATAAAACAATGTATGGGAAGCTGCCATTGTCCTTTATCATTCACCACTACCTTGTATCGGTCCGCAAGTTTGCCTTAATCATAATCCTTGAATTAAATCGAGGATTACAAGTAATTTGCATGAATGAGCCAGAAAAAGCTTGACCGTAATCCAAATCTATTCAACTCTCTGGAAATAAGCAATAGCCACTTTCACAAACCATTTTTAGACCCGCCCCAAGAATCGTGTCAGTTATGAGCTGAATACTGAAAGGGAGCCTTCAACAGCGTATAAAAATAAACCGTACTGTTCCTAAATGAACGCTCGCTCAAGTGGGTTACACTAGGCTGGAGAAGCGGCCCTCTATGAGAATAGCCCGAGGGCTTTGCAAACATGGACTCCGGCATGAAACAATTTGCTGGGTCAGCCAGTCCACCGAACTAAAGCCAGGCTCATACGTAAATATTATTTATTGACAAAATAAACTAAGGACGTTTCAATGTGAACTTGACCTTACGTTTTAAGACTGGTAACGTTTTGTTAACATCGTCGGTAGGTCCTTGTTGTGAGAGGCTTAGAATTGATCCTTGATCCTGAGGAGATTTGCGAGGTAATTAAAATAGGTAACTGGTCTGGGCTTTGCAAAGACGTCTTCGACAAGAGACAATTAATTTTAAATGAACCCGGGAAGTCCTCAACCATCATTATTGCCTATCTTTTTATTTTATGTGGGTAATCCTTGTTGGAGAGTAGTCCTAGACTGCCCAGCTCCAAGGTCACTGGTTGGTCACGATCATGATAACCTATTTGATAATTTTCGTTTTAGTCTTCAAAGATAGCAACGGGCTATTTAATGTTATAGACCACGTGGTTTGTACACATTAGTGGTATATGTTGAATTACCACAGGATCAAAAAAACAAAATAACAAAATAGGGTCCCGGGTTCGATTCCGGGGTCGGCAAGTGTCTTTGTCTAAACCAGAGGCACTTGCTCGGAGTTTGGGTGTCATTTGTGTTCGTGAATTACATGTTTGTAAACTGCCCCGCGATACAGGTTATATAACTAGTGAAGGAAGTTGGTTTTTCTTTAAAAAAAATTAAAAAAAAGACCCGACCCTCACGATGACGACAGTGTACTTCTACGGTGATATATTTCCATCGGTCCACTTGTAACCAGGGCTGGAGCTCTTTTCGCCGAAACATCAGGAAAATACAGTTACGTAATTATTTCAGCCAATAAATGACCCGTCCAGTGGAACCCCTTCCAAATTCATAGAGGGAAATAATACTGTGCAATTTTGGCAAGACGGTTTATAGGGTTTGTATCAAGATATTTTGTATTCTAAATTCGTTAAAATATTATTTATAAAACGACCTTGAATAAGTTATCGCTGTTTCTTTTACAAAATAAAAGTTTATTCCATTCAAAGTGTTGCCCATCAATAGCGGCCACTTATCCTTTATTATCTCTAGCGACCCGACCCGGCTTCGCACGGGTACAATTATGCATGTATTATAAATATAAACCTTCCTCTTGAATCACTCTATGTATTAAAAAAAACCGCGTCAAAATCCGTTGCGTAGTTACAAAGATTTAAGTATACATAGGGACGGACAGACGACAGCGACTTTGTTTTATACTATGTAGTGATATATAAACGGGTTATACATATTCTCAGCCCATAGATCCCACTTCTGAGTCGGGCATCGTCCAGTTACATGGAGGGTAATAAACCTATTGTGCCACGCTGCTGGCCAGACGGCTTGGGTTCTGTATGTTGTTTTCCTTCTCCTATGGCTAGGATAACGGCCTTTTCATTTCATTTTGTTGGCTTTTACAGCACCCTCAGCATGCAATAGGTGATACAATGTATTCTAAATCCGTCACCACAGGGACAAGTATACATATGTATGTCGGAGGAAGTAGTCAGAATGGAGTTGATTGCTTGTTACATACAGGCGATATCAATTAGCCTAGAAAATACTTTGTTAAATCTTAATTTTAATTAGTTTAATTTGTTAGATTTTTCTATTCAATTTAGTTTGTCATCTTTTTAAAAGAAGACGTTATATTATTTTACATTGTCAGAGCGGAGGGTAGTCCTCGAGCGGGGTCGAGGCGCCATCTTGACGTTCGGCAAAAACTTATAAAAGGAGCGCGATCGAGGTGGATCGGGCATTATTATAGAAACAGTGGTTGCGGTGCAGTGTGTTAACGCTGGAGTGTAGTTAAGATCGGTACCTTGAACCCGCTGCTCAAATTAAAAGGTTTCATTAAACAGTTAATTCTCCGACATGTATATAAAGTAAAAAGGCCCAAACTGGTAAATAAATAAAAATGTATTTGTAAAGAAAAATAGAACTTTATTCTGTAAATTTATCAATAACATGCTATGTTATTGACAAATTTGCTACCAAATATGTCAATAAATTTTTATTAATTTTATTAATTAATAAGCATAATTTTTGTCACGAGCGAATTAAATTTTTTTATTTCAATGATGTAATTCAATTTTTTTTTTCATATTATTGCACGACTCACGAGCAGGTTGTCCACCTGATGGAAAGTGGTCAATATCGCCCAGGACATCTGCAACTTAACGGGAGAAGATGCGTTGCCGGCCATTAAGATGCCTTTATACACCTCTTTTGAAGAGCCCCATGTTGTAGCACAGAGGAAACACTTATAATTTTAATAAATTTAACAGTTTATTTATAAGTCTTCGTAAAAGTGGGAATAATGACATTAAATGTTGTTTTTTATATTTTCAGGTACCTAATATTTTTATTGGTTGTGTTTTAAATCAGTTACTACTCGGACAATATAAATCGCTTCTTTTCAAGAACAACGTCATATCTAAACCTTCACTTTCCTGCAATAAATCACTTTTCTAACATAAATAGAAGGTTCAAAATAAAATGAATCATTGTTTAAGAGACGTCACGTTGTTTTGGGAAAGAAGCGAAATGTTATATAGCAGATTATCGGTTTACCTTTCCTTCGAGCTAAGTTTTGCGCATCCAGTACCTTTAACCATCACACAAGGATATCTTGTTAAAACCACACTAAAGGGTGTGAACATATTGTGTTTTGTTCATTCGCTACGAGTTTTTGTCGAAAATATAAAGGAAAGTGCCGGAGACTCCCCAAACGAAAGGGTCGACACTAAAGGAAGTCCGTGGTACTCCAATGTCAACAAACACTTGTGAGAATGGAAAAATACGAGTGTACAAATTAAATAGGGGTCAGAAAGAAAACTAAATAAACATGAGAAAATAATTGTGTTAAGAATATCGTAGGCTAGTCGTCGTCATTTCAGCCCGTAAATGACCCACTACTGAGTCGGGCCTCCTCCAAATTCATGCAGGGCATTAGCATACTGTGTCACGCTGGCAAGACAGGTTGGCACCCATGACCATGACCATAAAGTTTTTTTTTATTATTATTATTCTAAGATGGAGCAGGAAATTCAAGGAAATGCCCTGTCGAGCACTGGCTCCCGCATACATAATAACGGAACACAGTAAAATTGCTTGACTTAGATGCAAGGATGGTAGCTAGCCGGGCGGACCTTTACATCCTACCACCAACCGTGCTGGGTTTTGTTGACTTTTACAACACGCGTATTTGCCCAGTGCGATGGGGAAGTGTTATATTCTCAAATCCATCCATTCCGTGTGGCGAGGGTTTTAGAATATAGCATAGTGTCACCAACCCATTCCATTCTGAGGGTGTCATAAGAGCCGACAAAAGGAGATTATAAGGCCGATAACCTAGCCGTAAGTGAAGGAAAACTTGATACGTATCCCTGTGCCAACCCGTCTAGCCAGTGTGGCCCAGTAGGCTAATTTCCCTTTATGCTACTGGAGAAGGCCTATCTTAGCAGTAGATCATATATGAGATAAGTCCATCCAAAATATACTGATGGCTCTTCTCCGTAGATTAGCAAACCAAACCGGTGGTAGTTTCATACTTGAATGACGTTATTTATATTTAAATGACAAGGGACATTTGCAATTCCCATGTTAGAAAATAAGCTAAGGTAAAGAAGACGACGAGAAAAAAAAAGCGGAAGTTCACTGGATGCGATTGGCCCGGAAGCACGCGAGTGACGTGAAAAGAGCTCGACTGTGTAGCGAGGTAAATAAATATACGGGGTAATACCACAGAGCAAGTATATCTTGCAGTAGCACAGCTCGGAACGAAATAATGATGTCGTAGCTTTAGGTCCTACATAGGGAACTTTATCAATAAAACAAAATTTTAGGCGGTATATTTTAACTGTATATTTGTACTTTTGAAGACAATTGTCATCTAGTGTCTCCCGCAACCACGACTGCTGCAAAGAAACGTCGAGAAGCCGTTGAAAAGTATTTAATTTCATTCGAAATTAATTTCAGAGGAAAAATGACTGCTCCGTGCTCTATATTGTCCAGGTAACAGCTACCAGATGTTACAACATGCCTAGGCCTGTAACTTGCTAATTTATCACTTCATGTATCCCTCCCCCACAAACCCCCTTCTGCGACATAACGGCCTTGCCACGGAAGCCACATCTAGTCTCGGGTTAGTGAGCAATTAGGTTGACCGCCAACCCGAAGACTCTGGTGCACCGCAGTGGTTTAAGGCCCGCAGGGCAACTATGAGGACACAGAAGTCCCCGGAGCCCAAGCCCGCTACGACACCGTGTGCTACATTTCGTCTGGCCTCTCCCCGTGGGCCCGCCCGTCATGGGTGACTCTGAGCCGGTATGGCCCCAACGGATCATGAAGGTACACAAGCCTCCTCACCACGGCAAGGTAGTAGCTCAGGCGAGGGGGAATTACCCTCCATTTAACCGGAGGACGCCCTACTCATGTGGGTTATCTATGTGTTGAGAAGTAGAACAAGAAATAGTGAACCTACTGATTACGATGATTATACTGTGTACACAGTATATAGCTACACTATTGCACAGTAAGAATTTTCCAGAAAATATCTACCATTGCTGCTTAACTATGTTTTATGTATATTTAAAGTAAAATGGCCCAATTTGAGCAAAAATATATATTGTTATGAGAGTTTTGCGCGTTGTAGTGATGCTGAGTGCAAATCGCCGAGCTTTTAAGAGTACGAAATGCACTCACATTTTAACCGACAACGAAAAATGTGTTGTTATAAGTTTTATGACGTATTTCTATGACATGGTAGCTCCGAATTTAATTAACCATTTAGATTTTGTTTTATAGGATAATATCTTAACTAAGGAAAGGATTTATTAGGTACTAGATGAGCCCCGCGGTTTCACCAGCATGGTTAAGGGAAAATTGTGCTAATGATGACAGAAAGTATTTGATGTTTTTGTCAGATTCTTTTCTACTTACTTGACACTCGTAGTTATATTATAGCCTTTGTGTTATTCTGATATGTAAACTATATTATTGTAAAGTTTCATCACAAATAATTCAGTAATTTTTGCGTGTAAGAGTAACAAATATCATTTTTGCCAACTTTCGCGTTTACAATATTAGTAGGATTTAAAACATATTCATTGTTTTGTACCACCAAATTTTAATTACAGTTAATATTTGAGCTGGCAAGTCACAATTCGTGGCCGGTGGCACGTCGCGAGCACGCTACGTCCGTGAACGGTTGTTTTACCTGTGTGGGACGAAACAGAATATCACACTTCCCAACGTACGCTGGGAAATAACGCGTGTTGTAAAAGTCGACAAAACCCAGCACGCTTGGTGGTATCTAATGGTCCACCCGGCTAGCTACCACCCTCACATCCAAGTCCGGCAAGCAGTTTTACTGTGTTACGTCGTGTGTTTGTTAGAGCCAGTGCCCGACAGGGCATTTCCCTGAATTGCCTTGTCCGTCTTAGACCCTAGTATTGCTTTCCATTACGCAAACCTAGGGTCAAAGGTATTCAAGTAACTGGTAAAAAAGACGGCTTAGCACAGGGTATCAAATTTTCCTTCTCTTGCGACATGATCTGCCTTTTGCATTTCCTTAATCGCCTCTTACGACACCTTCGGAATGGTATGGGTTGGTGACATTGTGTATTCTAAATACCTCACGACAAGAAATACCGCATTGTGCGTGTATTTTGTCAAATATTAAACAGTTTTTATGGATGAAGTGAGTCAAGTGGATGAAGTCGCAAATAAAGAGATAGCTCATAATAAAAATAGGTAACTACCATAACATATATTGATTTAACTGTTCACTTTTAACCACCCAATATACTCAGCAATATTATACTTAATTAAACTTTAGTACCCGCAGTGCACTTAACGTGTGCCAACTTTTGGATAGTTGCCAATGCCTTAACCACTTAATAAGTCCAGTGGTTATAAAGCTTAAGGATACAAAAAAGATTTAAAGTTATATTTGTTTCGTATAGAAAAGAGACTTAGTCCAAAAAGTAGAATAATCAATTTAGATTCCTGATTTCTCTTTCAAGGAACATGCATCAACTACTACACCATATACATATATAAATGTTATATGTATATTTATTAGTTTATACATTATATATCTATTTCCGAGCGATGTGGGTGCTTTATTTTCTTTCCTTTGGTTTTAATATAATTTAATTATTTTTCTCTTATAGCAGCCATGGGGTGTACAAGCTATGTGCAACAAATGTGTAAATTTAAGTTAAGCCGGCTTAAATTCTGAGTAAGAAAACTATTACTGGTGCTACACAATATTGACTTTTAACACAGCCTCAATCTTCAACAAATTTCAGAACTTTACACTACTAGCAATACAGTCTATAGTCAAAAACCAATCACAAGTGGCTTAAGCGTGTTTGGCTAAAATCAGCACACATATATTAATAACACTGCCGATTCCGTGCACGCGCCGTGTTCCAGCGAAACCTATCAATTTGACGTTTACAAGGGATGAAGAGTGAATTGAGCTATCAATATCTATCGTACACTGAGTCCATTGAATTATCGTTAAGTCCAAAATTGCTTGGTGTGTTCCTCCAAATGGGGTGTTTTGTATAAGGTTTTATGCTGGCAAAACACGCAAGAGGTTATTTGAATTTTGAATCTATGGATGTATCGCGTGTCACGTGGTGATGTTATTGAAAAGATACAGTAGTATTATATAGTTAATATAGATTATTCTGGGCGGAGTACTATAGTTTCCTCCACCTGATTGTGGGATGCTTAACTCATCAGTAATTAATCTTTAAGCTAAGGTGATAATAATGGGGATAGAGACATATCTAACGAACGCCAGATGATTGCAGATCTTGCAGACCCATGGGCGGATCGTGAATTGTGGGGCCCTAGGCTGAAACAATTTAGGGGCCCACCGAATTACAATTTGAAAATCTTGTGTCAAAAAAACTGGTTTCGGTAGTGATGTAGATATGTAATATGTAAATACGACACTATAATTTGATGTTATTGGTTATTGGCTAAGTTAAAAAATCTTTAAGATGGTTTAGCAATTTCGGAAGACATCAACAAGGGGCTGATCCACGGGGCCTTGGGCTACAATCCAAAAATCCACCCCTGGATGCACCAAATCAAGCTCGGGCTCGAGAGAAAAGAGAATTCATATTTTTTCGGCACTAATTTACTTAAAATTACTTCCGGTGTTCGTTTCATTTCTTTTTTTTTTTACACTGTCTTTTTATTTGTATTGATGATGTCGTCTATTATTTAATATTTTATTTTTATTCTAGCTGTAAGTTACCTAATAAATAAACAGCATTTAGTAATAAATAAATATCCTTGGACATTTCACACAACGCCATCTCGTCCCAAGCTAAGCAACTTAATGCTTGTGTTATAGTAACGAGATGGATGATAAACTACTTATACATATTATATAAAACATATACATATTATATAAAAAAAAAATGTAAATACATTCATAATATAGATAGAAAACACCCAGACCCGGAACAAATACTTGTAGGTCGTACAAATATTTCTTCCGTGCGGGGATCGAACCCGCGACATGCTGCGCACCAGTCAATCGCTCAACCACTGTTATAAGTCCATTTAGACCTTTTCAATTACTTCTAAGTATCACCATTATTTTAAATTTGTTGAAAGCGCAACTTAATTTTGTTTTCCGTGTAATCATAGAATCAACAGCACAACAGTTCATATTAAAATCTTATTTACTATTACTGATACTACTCAGTCCATACATGACCCACTGCTGAGTCGAACCTCCTTCAATTACATTGAGGGAAATTAGCCTACCGTGTCACACTGGCCAGCCGCATTAGCACAGGATACCGTATCAACTATCCCTTCTCTTGCTACGGTATCGACCTAGTCATTTAGTATTGTTGGCTTTTACGATACCTTATAGATGGATTATGCTGGTGGCACAATGTACGAGTACAAACTAGACTATAGACTATAGACTTGAAACAAATGATGTCTTAGGTTGCCACGATATATGCACATTGCAGGAAATGATTTCTTGACGGTTCTCATCGTGTTCTTTACTTTAAATCCTAACGTTTCAGACATGTTAAGCGTAACGCAACCCACCACGTTACCGGCAACGTGGCTACGTGACCAACTAATGGCTCACGTGCGTCATAATGCGCCCACCGTAGAATGACAGCTCATTAATGTGTGCTATTTTTTGGAACAACCTGTATATACCGACGATTGTTTCGTCGGTATATACAAGGTGTCCCAAAAATAGGACACCACAGAGACGCTGGAAGTCGGCTAGCCCTGGTCTATTACACAAAAAAAGTCAGAAATAAAAAAAAATACAATAAAGTATAAAATAGTTATAATCATTAAATCATTAACATTAATTGATGATTTTTTGTTAAGTACATAGAACGAAAATTCGGGAAAAAAAAATTGGAAAATTCCAATATCACAATTTTTTTTTGTGGAATAGATCTAGGGCTCGCCTACTTCCAGTGTCACTGCGCCGTGCTATTTTTGGGACATTCTGTAGGTATATGCTCACATCGACAACCACCATCCAGTTGTCCCGCGACCACGGACACTGCAGTCTGAAACGTTGGGATTTAAATAAAAGAACATTATCAGAACGGTCAATTAATTTCCTGCAATGACATATAACCCCTAAACATCTAAAAACTGCGATAAATCAAGCAAACGTCACATTGAAATCCGTCAACATTTTTCGCTAATAAAAAATGGAGCACACTTTTATTTTGACTGACATTTGAAGGCAATAAAAATCAGCCTCTGACCCGCTATGTCTACAGTGGGACGTTTTAATAACTGCAAAACGGTCAGGATAAACAAGGGTTAAGAGCGAAATGATGACTTTATACACAAACGCTGCTGTTGTTCGTCGGATCTGTCGCGTAAGCGGCCAATATTGACTTTTCATGGCCCCACTGTAATAATACTTGACATGCATTGATGCGTGATTAATACAGAGATTTTTTTTTCATTTTATTAAAAATTTTAATCTTTTCCAATCTTCTACTATTCAGCCCATAAATGACCCTTGCCCACTACTTGCCCTACACTTGCCCGGCCCCGGAATCGATCCCGGGACCACATGGTCCAAAGGCTGCGCATCCAACCCCTAGACCAACAAGCCATCATTCTGCCACCGTAAAACTTACTGCTGTCACTTGGTGTATTACCGGTAACCACAGGCAACCGAAGGGGAGAATCATTATCTGTAAATTCTGGTAGCAAGTCAAATCCAGTTAACTGCTGACGAACTCAATCAAATTTGAAAAAAGGTGAACAAGAAGACGAAAGTAATCCGTCGCAATTAACTCAATGCTAGCAATTTTTAAACGCAATTACATCAAATATAACGTCGTAAAGGTCACGTGATCACAAAATTTTTTTATCATCATCATCGACGTTTCCGGCCATACATGACCCATTGCTGAGTCGGGTAATTAGCCTTACAGGCCACACTGACCGTTGCCACAGAGTTTGGAATCAAGTCTTCCTTCTAATGTGGTTAAGTTTCATTTTGTTTCGTTGGCTCTTACAAAACCCTCAGAAAGGAATGGAATGGTGACACCATATATTTAGCATATATCCGCCACCACATACAGTATACAGAGTGTACATAATTTTCTTTTAATGCTTCTCAGTCAACGATATATTTCCCTAGCTCCATCATCATCGTCATACAGAATGATTATAAACCAAAATCAAAACATCACTCTTATTTTTTTATTTACCTTTTTAGTTGAAACCGCATAAATATCTCGCACCCTATAAGACCCACTGCTAAGACCGGCCTCCTCCAATTACATGGAAGGAAATTAGCCTAATGTGACACGATAAAGACCCTGTACCCACTAGGTTTCGTATCAAGTTTTTCTTCTCGTGCCGCTGTGTTATGACCGTTGATATTTCCTTACGACACCCGCAGGATGTAATGGGGTGGTGACACAATGTGTTCTTAATTCGTCACCACACGGTTGTATGTATCTACTTATTAATAAATCAACGAAAAAAAATAAACGCGGTTACGGCAGAATTGTAGGGCACTTAAAAAGAGTTCACGCTTTTATTCGAGCATTTGAGGTACCGGGAAACATTTTAGTAATACTTTGCTCAGCGACAAAGTTTATTGAAGCAAATATTTGCCATCAATTAAAAGTTTACAATTTCATCCGGCGAAAATTGTGTAAGTAACGTTTAAGTGATTAATAATTCTCGTTAAATTTAAGATAAGTTGAACGGATTCGGTTACAAGATCGAAAATAATCGTTTGAGTTGCAAAATTAATAACCTTTTTGGATGTTTTATTGTACCTGGAATCGGCTCGCTACTAATACCCGTTGTTTGTCTGCAATGGATTCCTAAACTTCTTAACAGATTTTAAACAAATTTTCATACCGTGTGCAGGTTGATCCAACTTGAAAGATGGTGTAGAGGACGGTTGACAATAAAGTTGGCAACCTCTTTTGTAAGCAGTGAAATATACCGTTGCGCTAGCATATGGCTCTATTTTGACATTGATTGTTAATGTCGTCTATGAAAACGAACGGTGCGCTACGGACGTGTTTTTCGCTGCTCCCAATGAATGCTCCCATATTTGATTGAAAAACAAGGAATTTTCATTGTGTCCTCAACAAAGTTGTTGGTGAACTTCAGCCGGATCATGTATAGGACACCGCCGAAAAGCTTCATAATGACGAGAAGCGCAAAAAAACGGGAAGAAGCTCAAGCTAAAAAGAATTTACAGCAGAAAGTATAGAAGAAACAAAAGTGGGCTTTGAAGGGAAATCTGAACCTTCAAAAACAAGATCGGGACGACGATCCACATCTTCATCTGCTGCAGCAAGAAGGAAAAAGCTGGAGCTGGAGGCGGCAGAAACAAAAGCGCGCATACAGATTTTATTTTATTTTATTTTATTTATTTATTTATAATTACGTAAATAACACCTTTACAGCTATAGCGCCAATGCGATGTTAATACTAGAATACAAAAAAATAATACAATACAAATTAAAAAACACCATTAAAAATGAGTAGATTTGAATTACTTAAAATTAAAAAGACCTATGTACAATTAAAAATAAAAGATTCATCCCAGTCTTTCAATGCACTTCA
This sequence comes from Clostera curtula, assembly GCA_905475355.2. Lineage (NCBI taxonomy): Eukaryota > Metazoa > Arthropoda > Insecta > Lepidoptera > Notodontidae > Clostera > Clostera curtula. The sequence goes on along the minus strand of FR997808.1, from coordinate 14,941,023 downwards.
GTGCTACTCCTGTGAACTTTATCAGGCTACAGTGAAATATATCAACCTCCTCTGAAATAATATTTAGCAGTCTTATGGCACGTGACAAGGGGGCAAACTTGTTGAGGTTGGTCCTAGAGTATGGCTCCAGTAGCGTGGGCGTGGGGCGACGCGCGCCTCCGCAACCGGGCGGCGCGCGCACCCCCAGCTCCGCTAACAGATGCGGGTGGTGTAGCCAGCCGCGCAGCACACGAAACATGTAGCTACACAGAGCGACGTCCCTGCGCACCGCCAGCCTACTGTACCCTACCATGCCCAATACGAAAAGACTCGGGTACATGAGCGGGAAGAAGGGATAGACGCCGTACTGCTTAAAAAACAAAAAACGAGTGAATTTGTTTTGGATTCTTTCCACCATGACACTGTATTTAGCCTCATGGGGGTTCCAAACCATCGCACTCGTTTCAAGATGACTACGTACCAGCGCATTGTACATGATTCGAACCACTGCCGTATTATGAAAGTCTTTGCACTGTCTGAGTATAAATCCAAGATTTCGGAAGGACTTGTTGCATATGTCTATAATGTGATCCCGGAACATTAATTCTGGGACCATCTCCACCCCCAGGTCCCGTACATGCGTGACTCGTGACATGACTGCGGCTTCCATCTCATACTGATGCAGCAGTGGTTCCCGCGCGCGAGTGTAGCTCATTATACTGCATTTAGAAACATTAAAACCTAACTTATTATCTAAACTCCATTGCACTACCCTATCAATATCCTGTTGAAGCCTCTCACAGTCCGAAGTATCTGCCACCGATAGGAACAACTTGAGGTCGTCCGCGAATAGCAAACACTTCGCTTCCTTCACAACTTCAGGAAGATCATTGACCATCAGAATGAAGCCTAATGGACCGATATTGCTACCCTGACTCACCCCCGAGAACGTGAAATAAGGCCTGGAGACGTATCCACCGTATTCGACGTACTGCTGGCGATTGCCAAGGTAGTTCGCGAAGAATTGCAGAAGGTGCGGTGTGAAACCAAATGCCGCAAACTTAGCCAACAGCACGTCGTTGTCGACGGTGTCGAACGCCTTCCGAAAGTCGAAGTACGCAGTGTCCACCTGCCCCCCAGCGTCAACAGCCGGCGCCAGGTATGTCATGAAAGACAGCAAGTTACTCCCCGTACCTCGACCAGTCCGGAAACCGTGTTGAGCGTCGTTCAGGCGAGAAGTTACTTGATCTAAAATACATTTGTGCAACGCAGACTCAAACACCTTAGCAAAAGCCGATAGCACTGCTACCGGTCGGTAGCCACTAACATCAGTTCCCGACCCTCCCTTCGGGACTGGTATCACTCTGGTGATTTTCCATTGGTTCGGATATAGACCTACCTTTAAAAACAAATTTAAAATGTGCAGTAACGGCTTTTCAAACACCGCGCTACAGTCTTTAACGATATAAGGTGGTATCCCGTCTGGTCCCGCCGAATACTTTGGCTTGAGGCGGTTGAGCGAGGCGCGAAGCTCGCGCAGCTTGAGCTGGCCAACGTGCACGCGCGTCGCACCTGCGTTCGCGCCCATCGCGCGTTCCGCCTCCGTGGGGTCCAGCGCCGGGCGCACCTCGTTATACACCGAATGAAAGTATGAAGCCAAACATTCCGCACACTCTTCGTCACTCAACTCCTTTCCATCTTTTGTGACTCGAGTCTTGTTGCGTCTAGCACGCTTGCTTCTAACAAAATCCCAAAAAGATTTAGGATCGTTTTTAATATTTGCCTGTAGCCTACGCTGGTAATTCTCATACGTTGACTTTAATTTATATTTTACTTGGGTTCGATAGTACGAAAAGCATTCATATTCGTAAATGGAACCAGTTATCTTAAATAATTTATGATACCTCCACTTTGTTTTGATATCGCGTATCAAATCAGAAGTGTACCAGGTTGGATACATAAATTTGCATTTGTTCAAACTTTTTTTTTTTTCGTAGGTGTGCATTCACTAATTACATCATTAACTACGCTATAAAAAAACGTCAATGCCTTGTCAGGGTCCAAAATCTCATACAATGCCTCCCAATCTATTGATAGTAAAATACGATATAGTCTAGAAAAGTCACATTTGGTAAAATTCCATTCCGGTGCGATAGAGAGGGATTCTTTCTCGCAAGCCGAATTCGGTTTGGTTTCCGCCAATGGGTCATTGAAATGACCTCCTAACTTCGCTACTGCTATCAGCGGAGGATGCTGAACGTCAATATCCACCAACGGTTCATCCGACAGTTGTACCTCCACCTCACTTGCCAAAAACGTAGTCAATACTAAGTCCAAAGTACGATTATTTATATTACAAACATTGTTTACCTGATGAAATCCACAGAAAGCGTTTACATATTCCAAGTTACTATGCACTTCCACGGATGCAGATGGCATATTAAAATCACCCAACACTAATACATTCTCATAATTAACACATATAGTTTCAAAAATATTAATCAATCGCATGTATTCATTACTGTCACATTTCGGTGGAATATAAACTACACAACATAAAAACAAACAATTATTACTCAGGTGCACGGTAGCACATACTATTTCAAATAAGGCTGAGTCCACATTAGCAATTGAAACGCGCTTTAAATCGAACCGCGGCGATGTTGCTAAAAACACTCCTCCTTGTTTGCGCCCATCTGCTCGATCACACCGTACTATTTTATAATCCGGTGGAATAAGTTCACCATCATGAATTGAATCATTAAGGCCGGACTCTGTGATGGCAAAAAGGTCGTAAGAGGATGCCAAAAGATTTGCAAAGAAAGTCTTAGTTTTTGTTCGCAAACCTCGAACGTTCTGGTAATATACTCGAATGCATTTATTCCTGGCTCTGGTTGCCTTGTGTTGATTTACGGGAGTTCCGAAACCACACCCATTGGTTGAATTGGGCGTTAAGTGGCCAGCTATCAACATTGTTCACCTTTTCAAAAAGTGATTCTGGGACTCCAATCATAAATGAAGCATAGTCCCTTTTGCTTTTCGGGATTATTTTCTGGACTTTAATATCGTCAGTACCACAGATTCCTGCCACGTGTTCACATATCGCCTTCTCAGTTGTGTCTGGATGTAGTGACCATACATGTAAAAACCTCTTGCTCTGAACGGCTCGAATTGCAGCAATTTGCGCATTTCCTCCCTTTTTTATGGCATTATCAACAACTCTCTTCGCCTTCTTTTTGTTATTGACTACTTTCCATTCTTCAGACGAGAGATCTTTCTCCAAAGCAATTTCAGGAGTTTCCACCAAACACTCGCTGTTTTTCTGTGGTATGGACGCAGCCTTATTCTTAGCTCGCTCAGTCGCACGGCGCGCACGTTCCGTCTCCTTTCTTTGCGGTTCTTTGGCATCAGTCGCGACACTTATCTCGCTCACCCGCTGCGTAGTTGGTGTGACGCTAAGTTTATCCATCTCACTCTTCGATGTATTTGTAGACATTAAAACTTCAAGCTTTTCAATTTTGGTGGATAAAGTTGCGATTACCCTCGACTGTTCGGCAATGGTGTCGAAATATTTTGTTATCTTCTGCTGTTGATCATCTATTTTCTGGTTTTGCGACTCAATCACAGCTGTTTGAGTCGTGATTTGTACCGTCAACGCTGCCACTTTCTTTAATAAATCGTTGAAAGCCGTTTCCACGTTAAATTTGGACATTTTTACCGGTGAACGGAATAAAAAACACGGACTAAATTTAAACGTGTATAGCTTTAAAAGGGGCAGGCCTAGATGGAACTCATAGACAAAAGGCTCGAGGCAGATCTCGCTGAGATCGATGACGAGGAAAAATACAGTCCAACTGAAGGAACTAGAACTGAAGTGAGTACTGGTGTCCATCATGAAGTAGAACAGTGGTTTGATGGAAGTCGGTTGGAGAATAATGTGCAGGTGGACACGCGGAACAATATGGAGAAGCTGTGCACTCAGCAATCCGCGAGCTCACACTGTTTGGACCCAACTGTACTGCCAGCGTTCGTAGCATCCCCACCACAGCCGGGCCAGCCCGCTGAAGGTACTGACTGAACAATGAAAATGCTAGCGAAAATGCTAGCGCACTTAAGGATTTAGCCGCTGTTACCAATGCAAACGTGAGGACCCAACTTGAGGATGCTCAGCCGCTTATGTACGCCGAAGGACTTTCCTTCATTTTCGGGCGACCCAATGGAATGGCTTCATTTTAAAAGGGCCTATGAAGAGTCCTCCCAACTCTGTCACTTCAACGAGAGAGAAAACCTGTGGAGGCTAAGGACTTGTCTACATGGACCAGCTAAGGAAGCAGTATCAGCGCTGCTGATCAGCGCTACATCTCTCGATATTGTAATGTCTACGCTTGAATTACAATTTGGAAACCCAGACGTTATAATCGCCAGGATACTTCGGGATATCAATAGACTGCAGCCCATGTCACAAGAATACCACCGAGACATAATCGCATTTTCCATCAAAGTACGCAACTACGTCGCAGCTGTCAAATCAATTGGCCATCATGAGTACCTACGAGGAATGAATATGGTGTCGGCAGTACTGTCTAAGTTACCTACAGTATTGATATCCAAATGGGCTGACTATAGCTACAATCTCATGAACACGGGCAGCAGCAAATCTAAACTTGTTTGATCTAAATCTAACCTTATTGAGCGAGTTTCTAAAGGACGAAGCGAATAAAATTTCAAAAACAACGGTAAATCTAGGACATTTATTGAACGTGACGTCAAAACCTAGAAACGAAGCGAATCCTATCATCATCAGCATCATCGTCAGCAAACTGTTTTGGTACAAAATGAACGTACGAACCAACCTAAAACAGCGAATCGAAGTGTGGATTTTGTCGAAAAGATTCCCACCCACTAACCTCTGTTGCATTATAGAGTAGAAGATCAAAGTGTCAACGTATCTGCTGCGAACTCTGAATGTGTCGAGACCGTTGCGAACATTAATATGACTAGCTGTCGTAAAGTTCTACTGAAGACCGTATCCATTACTTTGCACGGACCTAACAAAACGGAAACATGCACTGAACTCCTTGACGATGCATCTACTGTGACTATCATCAGCAGTGAATTGGCAGCAGGAGTAGGATTAACCGGCCAGCGACAGAAAATGCATGTTGGCGGTGCATCGACCAATAGCAAGTTAGTGTGTGAAGCTACGTTAGTCGACGTGAAATTGACAAACAAATATGTTGTGTGTAAATATGGTACTTCCTTTTCGTTCGTGGCCAACTTAAACTTACCTGAGCAAGCCGTACGAAATATTGACCTTGCAAACTATGACCTGTCGGAGCGAGTAAAAGCTGACCTGTGTGATGGGATAGCGAAAAAACCAGAATTGTTGATTGGTCAAGATAATTACCATTTACTTATGCCATTAGACATAATCAAAGGGAACTCTGAGCAACCCTACCTTACACGTACGCCACTTGGTTGGTGCATTCATGGATGTATAAAGTCGCCACTGCATAACGTATAGAAGCAGTCCATCATGTGCTTGAGTACCACTGACATTGAACAAGAGAGACATGTCATTTAAAGGGCTTTGAGAACGAGAGGTTGACCACATTTTTTGTATGAACAAACGGTTAACTGGCCCACGGAGGCGCAGAATCAGCTAAGTAGTACGGACGTGGAGCTAGAGTGTATAAATATCCTTCACGTACCCCCCTTGGACCTACTAGCTGTTCCTGCCCCTGGAATATTTTCTTCGTGGCTACCACAAATTAGATCTACATGCGTTGTTTCAACATTCATCTCTCTCTCTAGTCGGTCCCTCATGACTGAGGATCGTGGTCATCAGTGGATGGGTTACATTTGGAGTAGATGATGTGCCTCCATCGAGTCTTGTTCTCAAAGCTTTGTTGTATTCCCTTGCAATACAACAAAGCTTTGAGGAGTGCGTGTCTTTCATTTGATCGGTCCACCTTGTTGGGGATCGACCTCGAGCTCGTTTGCCATCAGTGTTCCCGTTCAACATTTATACAGAGATATAAATAACATTTGATTATGGCGCTACGGCGAAACTCTGCTAGACGTGGTTGGCTAAAGCATCTTAATTCAGGCAATGGGACGATTTTGAGAAGCGCTGACAGGGAACTTAAGAAATCTGTTGAAGAGCTTGACGAAGATTTTCTCAAACAAGAGTCTTTGAGCTACGAAACCACGTGGACATTCATCCCCCCGTTGAGTCTACACTGGGGAGGGGCATGGAATAGATTGATTCGTAGTATCAAGACCACACTGAGGACTACACGAAGAGAGAGGGCACCACGCAACGAAGTACTTGGTACGCTAACGTGTCGCGTCGATCGGTTGCACATGTTGCTTTGTTACCTGTGGTAGAATAGTGCTGTGCCAGCACTGGGGAGGGGAATGTGTAGAGGACGCTTGGCAATAAAGTTGGCAACCTCTTTTGTAAGCAGTGAAATATACCGTGGCGCTAGCATAGGGCTCTATTTTGACATTGATTGTTAATGTCGTCTATGAAAACGAACGGTGCGCTACGGACGTGTTTCTCGCTGCTCCCAATGGAGGACGCCATATTTGATTGAAAAACAAGGAATTTTCATTGTGTCCTTCACAGATGGGATAGATAGCATAATTCTGAATTTATAGTCGCAATATTTTTTATTGCAAATCATAGATCATGGATGGGTAGGCTGCCGAGATGTCAAGCATCGGGTCTTCATCATGATCTGACATAGTTCAAGATGGATGTGGGCACTGACTTGGGTACTTGAACGAAAGATAATTTAAATCAAAGTAACTTTATTTTTCTTTTACTAAAGAATTTCTACATTATGGAAACAATGGAGCAAGAGCTGCGTGTCACGGAGATGGGTGGATGTGTGGAGTGACGCGGAAAGATCGCGTTAGGAACTCCCGCATTCGCGGCAGTCTTCATGTCCGTGACATTGCGGATAAATTGCAGGAGTGTCGGCTCCGTTGGTACGGCCACGTTTTGCGGCAACCGGCGGCCTACGTGGGAAACAAATGTCTGGCCATGCCGCCTCCGCCGGGCCCCGGCAGGAGTGGTAGACCCAAAAAGTGCTGGCTTGACGTCGTAAAGGGTGATATGCGTGCCAATGGGCTCACTACCAGGGATGCTGGAGACCGTGCGAAGTGGAGAAGAAAAAGCCGGAAAGCTGACCCCGGGCGCCGAAGCGAGAGTTTGGGCTGCAACCGGGATACAATGCTAAGATGATGATGATGATGATTCTACATTATGGAAACAAACACGTGCGTCGGCACCGAGCGTGAGCCAAGACCTTCGACGCAGACTGTCCTGACAATAAAGACGGGACTAATTTTCTGTGACAACGTTCCACGTCCAAACACCGGGCAGTACGGACCGTATCGAGAGACCGCAACGCATCCAATGGTAATGCGTCCCGCCCGAGACCACGGAACGGCGCCTCTTATACTCGCTCTACCGACGATCGCGTCCAAGCGGAACAGCGCGGCGCCGCGCACCTTGCGTTTCCGGTAACAATTTATTAGTTCACTAAAATAATCCGTAGATGGCGCTGTCTGTCGCGCCATAACTTCATCAATCCACGACATATTTATATATACGACCCGCCCCGGCTTCGCCCGGATGCAATCATGTATGTATTATACATATGAACCTTGCTCTTGAATAACTCTAAAACTATAAAAAACAGCTTCAAAATCCGTTGCGTAGTTTTAAAGATTTAAGCATACATAGGGACGGACAGACGACAGCGACTTGTTTTATAATATGTAGTGATAGTGATAGTGATTTGATAGTCACAATTATATGTTAGCTCCAAAAGATTGTAACAGATGGTGATATCTGTTGTCTGGATTGAGTAAGTTTGCAATAGATGGCGCTATGTTGTAACTAATTATTTTAGTTGTACAGAAGTCTGAGATACTATTCACTTCATGTCAATTGTGAGCTACAATAAATTTATTTTCTTTCTTTCTTTCTATGTTAAAATTACAAACTATTTCATATGAGCTACAATTTAATAGCATACCACAGCAACGCGTGGCCGGGTCTCCTAGAATTTAGTATATTATTCACATTGTTTCCGAGAGTAGCGTGTATTGAATTAACGTGTATCGTGTAGTGAATCAGTGAGGTGACGGATTTAGAATACACAGTGTCGCCACCACTTGTGGGTCACCACCACTTGTGGGTCACCTTGTGGGTGTCGTAAGAGCCAATAAAAGGAAATGACTATGCCCATAACCTAGCCGCTAGAGAAAAAAAAATACTTGAAATCCTGTGCCAACCTGGCCAGCGTGGCACATTTGACTTATTGCCCTCCCATTAATTGGAGGAGAGCCGACTTAGCAATGGGACATTTATGGGCTAAGAGGTAGAAGTAGTGTAGTGAAGTAACAAACTGTATCATCATCAGTTTAGCCCATAAATTACCCACTGCTGATTCTGGCCTCCTCCAATTACATGGAGGGTGGACCGGTTTGGCATAGGGTTTCGTTTCAAGTTTTCCTTCTCTTGCGGCTAGATTTCCGGCTTTGTCATTTCCTTTTGTCGGCTCTCACGGCATCCTCAGGATAGAACAAACTATATAATTGTATAATTAAGAACAGATTTATTTTTGTTTGAAAATACTATCTGCACTAACCGACACTTGACACAATGGAAACGTTATTAATGGATACAATTTACACTTCGACCCACAACAAGTGTATAGGACACTTGTAACAAAAGACTTGACTTATCCCGGAATCGACACACAAAATATTTCATTAACAGTAGGCTCTTATACACACTATCCTGAAAAGTGTCGTAAGAGGCGGCCATAGCTTGATACAAACCCTGTGCCAACCCGTCTTGGCAGCATGGTACAATAGGCAAATTTCCCTACATGAATTTGGCGAAAATCTGACTCAGTAATGGGTCATTTATTTGCTAAAAGGACGATACGACGTATGCGAATCTTTAAAATAAGTAAAAATTTAAGAGGGGACCGACTTAGATACATAGTATCACCATCCCATTCCATCCTGATGTCGTCGTATGAGCCGACAAAGGAAAAGGCCGAAAACCTAGTCATAAGAGAAGGAAAAGTTGTAACGAATCCCTGTGCCAACCCGTCTTGCGAGCGTGACCCAGTAGGCTTATTACCCTATACACCTTTCATACCCAATACCTCATTCTTACAATCCATCCATCTCTTTTGATCTCCCACAACCCTTGCGTCCACATTCATGCTGAAACTGCCACTGGTTCAGAATGCTGCTCTACAGAGATATATCTCTATACTCGTATATAAAAATGAATAGCTGTTCGTTAGTCTCGCTAAAACTCGAAAACGGCTGGAGCGATTTGGCTAATTTTGGTCTTGAAATATTCGTGTGAGTCCAGGGAAGGTTTAAGAGTAACATTGATATTGTAAGTAAAATAATAAAAACAACAATTTTATTTTCCCATACAAACTGTTACCTGTCAAACATTTGACGTTCGTCCCGACGGTTCGCTATTTTTGGCATAATTACTTTTTTAATTACATTAAATAAGGGATTAGAATCGATAAGAAAAGGCGGTATATTAATTTATTATTAATTATTCCAATTCGAATTCAATATTCATAGTTCAGACAGGACAACGTCTGTCGGGTCAGCTAGTTTTTAATAAAAATATTATATTATATTTGAAATATATTATATTATAATGATAGGTCCGCAAAGTAATAAAAAAGAAAAAATATGACAAGCCCTCTGAGTTTCTTGCCAGTTCTTCTCAGCAGTGGTCGCATTCCGAACTGGTGGTAAACTGTATTACTTTGCACTGTATGAATTTTATTAATAGCTCTGTATACATTTGTAAGTGTCCATTGTGTCCTATCCAAAATAAATGATTTGACTTTGACAGAGAAGAGCCGGCAATACTCTGTAGCTGCTTTTATCAAATGATTGGTCTTGGTTACAAAAAGCACTCAACAGCGGCAGTGAGAGCAAGTTTGCCAGATGACGGAAACACGCTAAACGATAGCGCGAGGAATGACGAGTGGCCTACTCGTTCTTTCCAGGGCCAATCAAATACAAATACGCGAATATCTCTCTCCGCGAAGGTCTCCATTGCGTCACATATACAGTGTACAATATATGGCATTTTCTAAATGATAAGTACAAGTTATTGAAGAGGCCGAAGGAACAGAGCACAGGCACAAAATTTCAGTTACTAGGAGTAAGTGTTATATTCAGACATATAGCTTGTGAAAACACCTGGCCCCGACAGTGTGGAAGAAACGTTAAAGTGACTGACCTCGTATTTTCTAAAGCCTCTAAGTCATGGGGTTCCGAGTGATGTCTCCTTTTCTTTTTTTGTGTTTCACGCCATCAATTTCGCGGTCCTTAGCTTCTGACTGTGAAAAACATGTTTTCGGTGAAAATACATTTGTACATTTCCTTTGTTGCAACGCCTTTATGATGAGCATCTAAAGGAGACGAGGACTGTCAGACTTGATAGATTAAAAAAAAAAGACTCAGGTTTTTGGCACATACCCACTTCTCCGGTAAATGATGTTAAAAAAATAAATGAGAATAGGCAGATTCTGAAGGACGGCACGGTTGACATTTGTCGGGCCACCGTCCTGTTGAATTTATCAGACATATCGTCTCTAGTTGTTTTCGTCTTGCGAACTGGGAGTACTTGCATAGACACAACCAAGCAGCCAGGATTATCCATCAACAACTTGCCTTTAAATATAACCTTGTGAATGCTGAAGTCCCATATTATCAGTATCAGCCTCAACCTGTTCTCGAAAATGATCATGTCACACTCTACTGGGACCGATCTATTATAACTGAAAGGTATATTGCTGCCAATAAACCTGACATTGTTATAATAGATCGGCCTACACGCCGCGCAAAGCTGATTGGCATCACCATTCCATATGATGAGAACTTCGTGAAGGCGGAAAAAGAAAAAATGTTTCAATCTTTTTAGATCTGGCCCATGAGGTGAGCGCTATGTGGAGTGTTGAGTCAACCAGTATTATTCAGATCGTTGTATCAGTGCATGGCTAGATATCGAAAAGTTTTGATAAACATCTAAATCAACTTTCGACATCCGGTTGGTTGCCTCTGATACAAAACGCACTTTTGCTTGAGGCGGTTGCTCTCTTTGCAGCACTGACCGCTAGGTGGCTTGAGAGCTTGCCGCCCCTAGGGAAGTAATGATTTTTTATCTAATGTTTAAAAAATCGTTTCCGTTTTTGGAATATTATGTAAGAATATACGAACTAAAAAACATTTTCTGTAAACACCTACAGTGCTCATACATCGTATTGCCTACTTTTAATTAGAACATTTTAATTATTTTAAATTTCGTTTTTCTTTTCTCATAGATATGATTTTTACTAGTTTTAGACAGTTAATTTATAGTATTTAATACTAATATGTAATTTAACCAATTTCAGTAATTAAAAAATGCAATTTTAAAACTAAATTGAACATTTAGAGAAAGCCCTGGTTCGTCTAAATAGCTTTCAAGTATAAATTATGTTTTACTTGCTTTTTACAAGTATGAGACACAGTTATTGTGTAAATAATACAATGTAGGTTATAGTCAAGATACAGTACGGCTTTGCTTCTGAGTGTATGCTACTTGTAATCTAATGATATTTTCCAGGGATCTGCGTAAAGTATTCAATATTATTTAGTCTTTGTAACAATAATAAAAATAATTATTGGATTTGGCTCACGAGGTTACCGCGATGTGGCATGTAGATTCAACAGTAATTGTGCCGATAGTCGTTTCAGTAAATGGTCTTATCGCGAAGAGTTTCGACCAACATCTCAAGAAACTCTCGCTGAGTTGCTGGATTAAGGGCCTGATACAAAAGGCTGTCATCCTGGATTCGGCAAGGATCGTGAGGAGGTTACTCTCTCTGGAGACCTGAACCGTCGGTAGCTAATAAAAATAAATCCAACTAGAAAATTTAAAGAAGGAGAAACCCTCGATTAATCTAAACAGCGTTTTAAGCTTTAAACGGCTGAGCAGATTTTAAGGCAATTTTAAGCAGGACTGCTCTCGATTATCAAACTGAAGCCATTAGCAAAACAACCAACCGTTGGGAATATTCAGTAGCGGCTCGATGGAACAAAAATCTACGAATAGAAGCTGGATGCGTCCAGTTTGGTGCTATGGCACTTACTTGATGAGGCTTATGTCCAGCTGTGGCCCACTAGCCCACTGCTGGACCAGTAGGCTCGTGGGGCTGATGATGATGTTGACCCTCAATTGACACGTCTTTCAAAGAGAATAAAACTGCACGTACAAATACAAAATTGATTTTATTTCATATATACGCCAAACTTAAGTGGCAGTGGGCAGGGCACATAGCTCGCAGGACCGACGCCCGATGGGGCAGAAAAGTCCTCGAGTGGCGACCGCGTTCCGGCAGGCGCAGTGCTGGTAGGCCTCCCACACGGTGGACCGACGACCTGGTTAAGGTCGCCGGAAAGCAGTGGATGCGGGCGGCCCAGGACCGGCCTTTGTGGAGATCCTTGGGGGAGGCCTATGTCCAGCAGTGGACGTCTTTTGGCTGAAATGATTATGATGATGATACGCCAGCCCTGCAAAGAAGTCTTAATATTCTAAGCATAACGGAGCGTAAATTATCATGCTTAAAACTTCAGAATAGATTACAAAGTTCTCCAAAAAAGATTAGAACCGTTTTGAACTTTTGAATGAAATTGTTATTTGGGTGGTATACAGGATGTAACAAAAATCCTATACTCATAATGAAAGGATTGATTGATTGATAATTAATTGATTGGTTTCGTATCAAGTTTCCCTTCTCTTGCAGCATTTTATGCTCAGGATACCCTCAGGATAAAATGGTGACACCATGTCTTCTTAATCCGTCACCATGCGGACAACATAAACAAACAACTACTTTTAAATTTAGCTAGAGACATCAAATCATTCGCAGTGTTTACAACCTCTATACCAAGATACGTTAGAAGCAATGTCAAATTTTGAGAGCTTCACTCCAAAAAGAAGATTACACGCTCCTCTCATCACCAAGTATACAGCCTTAACGTGCTGATAATGTTTAAGCCGAAACTCAATACCTTATGTACGCGTTGTCATAGCAACACCATTTTCGTTCAACACACATACCATTAATAACAATTAGTTGTGTTCCAACTCTCTGATACATACAACTATTAATTGTTTGATCAATTAAATTGTGTATACTTTGAACAGTATTGGTATACGTTAATTGACCATAATACGATCTACATACAGCTCAAAGTAAATATATCAAAATATCATATCTAATTAATACTGTCTTATTTTAAGGCGCTTAAAGCTGTGAAATTACTTACTATTTGGTCACAGATTTTAGAATACAAAGTGTCACCAACAAATCAAATCATTTATTTCAATTGAATCTATTTGGTATAGGTGTTTTTGAAAGTTCGAAAGTGAAGTAAGAAAGCTAGTCACTTGTTCCAAAGCGTAGATCCTAGGGAGAAGAACAGGCAAGAAACTCCATAGACACTCTTTTTTATATTATCAACCCATTCCACCCTGAGGGTGTCGTAAGATCCGACGAAAAGCCATGACAAGACTCACTGCCGAGTCGGACCTCTTCCCATGGAGGAATCCTACACTGTCATGCGGTGGACACAGGGTTTTTATATCAAGTTTTCCTTTTCCTGCGGATATGTTATCGGCCATTTTTCGGCTCTTACGACACCCTCACGATGGAATAGGGTGGTGATACTATATATTCTTTTTTAGAAAATTGATAAGGTAAGATTTCATATATCATTAATTAATCAATCACGTCTAAGGCTTATTGTCAAGCGGACTTCAGGCCATCAAAATAGCTCATCAATGTCTTAAACATTATTTCTGACAACACTATAGGTAATAAATATACTAATTGGCTTAAGTTATTTACAATTTTCAGTATAATTAGACGTCAAATTTAATATTATAAAAGGAATATCGAATACGTTTTTCTCCATATTCATTTCAATAACGAGTTTCAAGTATACTAGTAACGACCTAAATAACCTACACAGATACATGCCAAAGTTAATTTGAAGCTTTTGATTTCAATGCCAATAGAGTTTATTTATCAATATAGAAAACGTATGAATGTTAAGCCACAATCTCATTACAACTGTCTGGGTCTGAAAGAGAAATGGCAAGTAATGCAAATCTAACTAGTAAATACAAAGCACCTTTCACTTCGAATTAGGGTTGTGAAATAGAATAATAAGTCACAGTTTTGTATAATAACTAGCGACCCATCCCGTCTACGCATGGGTGCAATGATGAACATCTAAATTTATCAGTGTTTCTCTACAATATTATGCATGTAATAGTTATACATAAAAATATTCATCGTGAATCACTACATCTAAAAAAAAATTCTTTAAAATCCGTTGCGTAATTTTAAAGATTTAATCAAACATAGGGACGGACAGACGACAGCGACTTTGTTTTATACTATGTAACTAGTGATTTGAAAGCAAAGGATTTGATGTAAATATTGTTGTTCAATGTTCAAATATTAGTAGACTGTTTAAACAAATAAACACAAAATCGATGTAAATAGGTGCATAAAATTGGAGTCGTCGTTTCAGCCCATAAATGACCAACTGCTGAGTCGGTCCTCCTCCAAATTCATGGAGGGAAATTATTCTACTGTGCCACGCTGGCAAGACGGATTGGCACACAGTTTGTTCAAGTTTTCCTTCTCTTTCGGATAGGTGATCTGCCTCTTGCGTTCGGAAACCCTCGGAGCGGTATGGGTTGGTGACACTGTGTATTCTAAATCCGTCACCACGAGTGCACTCTACTACTCACTGGTGAACGAAGTGACGAGAAAGAGTGACGTTTCTTTTACAACCCTTTGACAACCCTGGTTAGCATTGAGTTCGCGATCAGACAGAGACAAATGCGTAAGTGCTAATATGTTACTTATGTGAACAAAGACCTAGCTTATTTATTTGATACATTATTAATGGGGTTATCTTTTAAAAGTTCAATGAAAATATATTATTTTCCAATTCATCATTTCAGCCTATAAACGGGCCTTTTCAACGTTCATGGAGGGAACTTAGCCTACTGTGCCACGCTGGCAAGACGGGTTGGCACAGGGTTTGTTTCATTTTTTTTTCTTTTGGGTTGGTTACTTTTTGTATTCTAAATCCGTAAACCGTTAGTATTGCAATGTAGTTAAAACTTTCAATTTAAGCATTACACAGATTTAAGATGGCGTACCTAATATCAAAACGGACGACGTAAAAATAATAAGAGCACATCAATCAAACTCACAACCAAACATAGACGAAATCTGTTTAATTAAAAAAATACATATTTCATGATGAACAATAAATAACATGCAATAACTATTGCCCTTGTTTCTTTTGTGCGTGTAATTGCTTTATTTAATCTGTCAGACTTGTCCATCTGAGCTCTTTTGACACATCAATACATATTTAGGAAAGACGGCAAGGAACTCTGTAGTTGTTTTTATAAGATGATCTGATGACAGTATCGTGAGAGCAATTTTGATATAATACCTATACATATACATACAATACCTACACATGACACGTATCATATTTTTTTCAGAAAAAAGCTGCTTTACATAGGCCCTCCCTTAAGGATCTCCACAAAATACGATCTTGGGCCGCCCGCATCCATTGCTTTCCGGCGACCTTAACCTGGTCGTCGATCCACCGTGTGGGAGGCCTACCAGCACTGCGCCTTCCGGCACGCGGTCGCCACTCGAGGACTTTTCTTGCCCACTGCCACTTAAGTTTGTCAATCCGGTGGGCTATGTCAGTGACTCTGGTTTTCCTGCGCATCTCCTCATTTCTGATTCGATCTCACAGCGAAACTCCGAGCATCCCTCTCCATTGCCCTTTGGGTGACTTTGAGCTTTCTGTTGGAGCCCATAGTTAGCGACCACGTCTCAGTTCCATATGACATCACTGGCAACACACATTGGCCGAAGACTTTTGTCTTCAGACACTGCGGTATTGTGGACGAGAAGATCTTTCACAGATTCCCGAACGCTGCCCAGCCGTATACGTTTTAGAAAATAAGTCAACATAACAGGTCTAGTTTAATTAATGACGGAGATTCCACACACCACCTCCATTAAGAGTCACAATAACACACAAAACATACCGGTACAAAAATAGTCGATAATCGTTCAAATCCCGGTTCTTACCCGATAATCTCGTCGACGCCGCTAATGGGCCCAAACTCGGCTCCATCTAAGCACTCGGCATTCGTGAATGATGAATCGGCACTTCCAACACAAACGAGGTGAAAATGTACTGCGCGTTGATTTATTGTGCGATCAACTTGTTTAGAGAGGTCACAATTAACGTCAAAACGTTGTATTTACCTTATTGTGTGTCCGATACACATTTTATACTAAGCGGTTGGATACTATATGGCTGTTATCATCATCAGTCCACTCTAGTCCGACACTGGACTTTGATATTCATTATAGAGATACATAAAGCTGTTTTCAGCTTGCCGCATACGCGTGCTGAGTCGCGGACTCTACTCTAGAACTGAACAGTATAAGCTAATTGACCATAAACATAATACGTTATAAATACGGCTCAAAGTAAATAATATAAACTTATCAAAATATCGAATAAATAAATATCCTTGGACATTTCACACAACGTCATCTCGTTCCAAGCTAAGCAACTTAATGCTTGTGTTATGGTAACAAGATGGATGATGATGAAAAAAGTATTTAGTATTATGTAGTTTACTTATATACGTTTTTTTGTTTTCTTTTTTGTAAATACGATTATAATATAATATTTTGTAAAGATAGAAAACACCCAGACCCGGAACAAATACTTGTAGGTCGTACAAATATTTCTTTATCATAATTGAACCTCTTTATCTTTATTGAAAACTAGCTGACCCGGCGAACTTTGTTTCGCCCTAATTAAAGGCAATAAATGAGCAGATTTTTTATTTTATTAACTTCAATTTTTTATCAGGATAAATATAAATAAAAAATCTATAATTTTAATTATACTTTATTGGCCATCTATTTTAGTAACTACAGTTTTCAGTGAATCACCTTGTGACAGACGACATTTTTCGGTTTATTATCAGGTGCATGAACTAATAACGCAGATGGTCTTCTGACCCGGAACATGCCACATATAATTGATCTTGGGAAATACATGAATTTTCTAGATTTAGGCCACAAACTTTCCAGGATTGGCCATGTGATTTATTGATGGTCTCGGCGAATGCACGACGGATCGGAAATCATTGAAACTAAAACGGTATATCAGTTGATATCGTCGGGATCCTCGGATGAGAACTTCCTCACCTTCCAACTTTACTTTGAGTATATTCCATTGTTCATCAATTCACTTACCACCAAACGTGTTCCGTTGCACAGGTTTGGTGGTTTTGGTTTATATTTGGAAGCAAACTTAGTACGTAGCCAACCTTTAGTCGTAAATTGTGCGGTGGTAAGCCAGGCACATCCAAGGAGTCTTTTTTTTACACAGTCAATATATTTGAATTATTGCAAGTGTACCAATAATTTCATTCTGAATTATGTTAGTTACTTTATATCATCTAAATATTTATTCTTAGCCGCCAAAATTGCTCGCTCAGTCAACCATTCATTATTTTTGTGTTTGTGACTTCGTCCTTCGATGAACAGAAATTCTGAGAAAATAAAATCAATCAATTTCGATGATTTGAGGCAAGCGCTTTTTTCGGCGGCAGCAGTCGATCTTGGAATTAGTGCCAGTGTTTGGCAAAAATAGCCAGACAGTAAAATCATTGCGCCTCCAAAACATCTCGAGTCATTGCGTAGGTGTTTGGTCGGATCGGATAAGTGCTTCCAATGCACGTATATGCGCTATTGTACGTTCGTCCCAGATGACGATTTTCCATTATGATAAAACTTTAGCCGCTGAGGAGTATTTTGTAATATTACATGACATCTATTGGTCCAATGCCTGCCATCGTATCGAAACGTTGCTAGATCCAAATTATGTAGTACCTACTTTATAAATTTATTCTTGTGCCTCGAAAATTATCTAGTTGTTGATCTCTTAAATTTGCTCGACGATTTTGCATTCCCAACCGATCAGTTTCACGGGCTGCCTCGATTTGCTCTTGTGATTGAGAAGCACGGATTCAAGCCATAGTAATGAGGCGATCTTCACGTGCATTATTTAGTTCTTCTTCATTGTTCGGCACAATAAGCTAATATTTACTCGAAATAAATACATCAATCGGTCAACTTCAAAATTTCTAATTGTCAAATTTGTCAAACTATAGACAACATAACGTTTAGCTGTCAGTGACGTTTTGTTATTCCAGCAATTGCATTTTGTTATACGATGTTTTATATCACGGAACGGGATTACACACATTTACACTTTCACGTTTATAATATTAAGTATGATTTTATGAATTGTCCAACGTCTTTATATATAAAAGAAAGTCGGACATAGGATACCTGAGATTTTTATCCCGTTCCCGTAGAATGTGATATATTACGTGGTATAACAAAACGTCACTGACAGCGAAACCTTATGTTGTCTATATTTAAATATGGCTGAAAATTTGACAATAAGAAATTTGAATTTAACTTAATATCTCTATAAATTTACACACAATATCTTTATAAATTGTAGCCTATGTGTTATTCTGATGTATAAGCTATATTATTATAAAGTTTCATTAAAATCCATTCAGTCGTTTTTACGTGAAAGAGTAACAAACATCCATCCATCCATCCATCCATCTATCCATCCATCCATCCATCCATACTTACAAACTTTCACGTTTATAATATTAGTAGGATTCCTTACTGTGTTTTTAACGATTTTAGTCTACTCTAGCTGTTATTTATTTATTTAAACTTAATGTACAGTAGTGGTACATAAGGCGGACTTAATGCCTTGCGGCATTCTCTACCAGTCTACCTTTGGGTTAGAGGGAGAGAATATAAGGGGTGTGGTACACAAAATAATAATATACAGTACAATCTACTTAAATATAATACTAATATATACATATATTATATAAATATTAATATATACATACATACATATATATATATATGTCGTGGATAACGATATCGTTTTATTAAGTTTCTCAATTGATTGTTAACACAGTAGTGCGGCAAACGCGGTGACGTCAGTTGTTTTGCAATGGCGGCACGTGGACAGAGTCGTAATGGAAAGTGAGGTTGGCTCGATCAGTCAGTCGACGTTGGGACACGGACCGAGACACTTCTCCGTTGCGAACCTGTCGGTTTGTCTATCTAAGTGTGTTAACTGAACATTGTTATTTATACTGTGGTAAAACGGCAAAACTACTGTGGTAAAAAGTGGTTAATATTGTGAATTATAAAGTCACAAGTAATAAACCTCGTACCAAGTCAAGATGATGACGACTCTATCGCTCAACCGTCGCTATCTCCGACATCAGAAGTGGTATGTAACTCAGTCAGCCCACGTGGAGAAAACAGTGTAGTGATAATGTGTGTGCTTCTGTACGCGATGGAAATAACCGATAATGGCGATTCATTGTCACTATAAAGAAGACATTAGCTACATGAAGATTGTTGGCAGTCATAGTGCGGCGATTAACCAAGTGGGGATCACTTGCTTTCATTGTGATGGACAAGGACACTACGCGTCTAACTGCCCTGAGTGGAGCAGAGCAGCAGGAAGGCGAGCAACAGTACTGCGGTCAGCCAGGTCAAAGAATAGTGAGTGGATCTGTAGTAAGCGCACCAGCTGCAATTTTACGTCACTCCGGTGAGCAGTTTCCATTTTATTACTCGGGTATATTGTATGGTATACGAATTTACGATAGTGTGATTTTGACCGGTGTAAGAAAATATTATTTGAGGTTCTTTTGCGTGTTTACCTGTTAATTACTTGCGATACGAAGTTTAGATTGCTGTGCTTGTTTAGCTTGACGGTTCATCGGTCTGGCGTCGTATTTTCGCCAGTTTATAGAAAAGTTTTCCAAGATTATGGAGCCATTGTATGCCTTGATTTGCATCGGTAAGGTAGCCTAAACGTGAGGCGATAGGACAGCAGATCCAGATTTCAAGCGATCGGGTTTTCGGTCGGCAACTGTGGAATGTCACAGCTGCGGTGGAATGGGTCACCGAGCATCAAATTGGCGGTGAAAGGCAAGGCAGCTAGTGCTGCCACTGCACACTTCAGCGTCAGGCTCTGCGGGGCCGCGGCCGCGGTCGGACTTAGTCTGTTTCAGGTGCGGCAGCGCCGGACATTTGGCAGCGAGATGTCCACGTGGCAACAACGTGGCAACAGCGGAGGAGCTGGCGCGGCGGTAGGCGCAGGCGGTTCGGAGCGGCGCCTGCGGCGGCGGCGAGTAACGAGAGGCATGTGGAAGCTTGCAATGTTAGCAATCCCAGCGGTGCGCTGATGAACGCTTGTGAGTCGTATCCATTTTATTCTGATTCTGGTGCAGAGTGCTCTCTCATCAAACATTGTGTTGCGCCGAAGCCAAGTGGAAAGAGTTATGAGCACCCTCAAAAATATGTTGACTGTTGTAGAAGTTAGTCCAAATAGGTCATGGCAAGATGCGTTAGATGATGTCCAACTTGCTATAAATAGCACGATTCATAGGGTAACTAAGGCAAGTCCATTAGAATTGTTAATAGGTAGAGTAGCTAGGCCACTAAATTTATTAACTATTGACGATCATGAGGTTGAGATAAATTTGAGAGATTAGGGAACAAGCTGACAAATTAATGGAAAATAATGCACAGCTTGATAAATTAAGATTCGATAAAAATAAGGCAAATGTGACTAGATTTTCGGTGGGAGATTATGTTTTAGTCGAAAATCATGAACGGAATCAAACCAAATTGGATCCTAAATATAACGGACCTTATGAAGTCATTGAGGTACTTGACGGTGACAGATATCATAAGAGTTTGAACGCACTTACAAATACTCGAGAGAACGCCAACGTCCACTCCCCCAATCATATGTCCCTACTGGGCTGGATCCATGCTTATTAGATAATAATGACGGTAAGATATTGAGACTAGTTTAATAGTTTCTTTAATTAAAACATCATATGGCTATGTGCTTATGTAACTTCACGCCTTTAATACCTGAGGGTGTGGTCAGCAGCAATTATGCCTCGACACGCTGGATTAATTTTCGAGTCCCAATTGTAATAGGTGGCTCTATGAACTATAAAGGGCGAGGTGGCCAAATATACAGTCAAGGGCGAGGTGGCCAAATATACAGTCAAGGGCGAGGTGGCTCTATGAACTATAAAGGGCGAGGTGGCCAAATATACAGTCAAGGGCGAGGTGGCCAAATATACAGGGTTGATCACTATTGGTTCGAGCACATGGCTAAGTGCGTTCGTAAGTTTGTCTATGGTTGTATTACTTGTAAACTATCTCAATTGCAATCAGGTCGCCCACAAGCGGGACTTCATCCAATTCCTAAGATTAGTATCCCGTGGCATACTGTGCACGTTGACTTAACTGGCAAATTAAGTGGAAAAGCGATTGCAAGGAGTACGTCATAGTTTTAATTGATGCGGTCACAAAATTTGTTCCCTTGTATCATACCCTGAGAATAGATTTGGCTAGAACAATTAAATCCCTTAAATCAAGCGTCTTTAGTTGGAGCTCCAGTAAGTAATTGCAGATCTGGGACGATGCTTTGCCAACAAAGAATTCAAAGTTTTTTTGTCAGTTTCATTACGTTTGATAGCTACGGGTTCAAGTCGCGCTAATTGCCAAGTAGAAAGAACAATGAGCGCGTTAAAAAGTATGCTGACTGCCATAGAAGCGTCTGATAGGTCCCGGCATGAAGCGTTAGAAGACGTGCAATTAGTTTTGAATTCCTCTGTCCACCGTGTAATACAAGCGAGTCCACTCGAGTTTCTGATAGGACCTTTAGCTAGACCATTTAACCTATTAACTTTGAATGATTCCGGACCGGCAGTAGACATTAGTAAGAGAACAAGCGGCCACATACATAGAAAATAGTGCCAGTTACGAAAAAGTAAAATTTGATAAAACTACAAGTTAAAGTGGTAAAGTTTGATGTTGGTAATTTAGTTTAAATTCAGAACGAAGAGAAACCAAACTAAATTAGACGCGAAATACAAGGGACCGTTAAAAATTGTGGAGTTACTTGATGGTGATCGTTATTTGCTGAAATCTTTGACCGGTAATAGAACATAAAAATACGCTCACGACTGTATAAGGAGATTCCACTAAGCAGTGTGCCCGTTGAGTTAAATTTGTCTGATGAAGATGGTGAGGAGGTTGCCTCCAACAGTAAATAAGAACACATACCTTGGCTAGGTCGCACTACACGCACTAGTCTGTAGTCGTAACTGCAACTCTGGGAGTTGTACAGAGCGCGATGGGCAGCTAGTGGTGTGGCGGGGACCCGGGTCTCGAGAGAGACTATTTGTATGGTCCTGTGTACTGGGAGTCGTGAACTCTAGTTAAAGTGTTGGTCGTATCGCTTGGAGCGATGACGATATGGGTGACATGTGAATTGTCACTAGCTGCTGGGACAGCTGGGCCATGTGTTGTGTAATTATTACTTTAAACCTACTGTTTTAAAGTATCAGTATTGAGATTTAAAGATTATGGGCTTAGAGGAATCTTTCGTGTTAAAGTTGTTAAAATTATTTGTATGCTAACGTGATCTCTGTTAACTTGATTCTTAAGATACGATTACGGAACATTACCGTCAGGTTGGCCGAACGTGAAAATGTGCCTCAGTTGGTTATTTTGTTACAAGTACACACGAGGACGTGTGCTTCGTCAGGCTGGCCGTGTCGTGGATAACGATATCGTTTTATTAAGTTTCTCAATTGATTGTTAACACAGTAGTGCGGCAAACGCGGTGACGTCAGTTGTTTTGCAATGGCGGCACGTGGACAGAGTCGTAATGGAAAGTGAGGTTGGCTCGATCAGTCAGTCGACGTTGGGACACGGACCGAGACACTTCTCCGTTGCGAACCTGTCGGTTTGTCTATCTAAGTGTGTTAACTGAACATTGTTATTTATACTGTGGTAAAACGGCAAAACTACTGTGGTAAAAAGTGGTTAATATTGTGAATTATAAAGTCACAAGTAATAAACCTCGTACCAAGTCAAGATGATGACGACTCTATCGCTCAACCGTCGCTATCTCCGACATATATATATACATATTATACATGAGCATAAAATAAATACAATAATATATAATGATGATGACTTGAACATGTATAGAAATTTAGAAAAGAGTTTATATTTATCGGTTGTTGTAAAGAACAACCAGCTCATTGGGATTTAGATTAATGAAAAAGAGAAATTTAAATAAAGTTACTAATGATTTCTGAGGTTCTCGCGATTATAACACATTGAAATTAAACTTTTTAACGGATTATAACTATTTCTTTTTACTTTTGAAGACAACTGTCATCTATGTAGTCTGACCCGCGACCACGACTGCTGCAAAGCATTTGAAATGTCGGGAATTTAATATTGTAATATATACGCGATAAATCGGTTAAAATCTGTTTAATTTCAATACCCAATAACTTTGCAAAGGATACCGCACAATCTCCCTGAACTCCGCCCTGATACTGGCAGGGATACTCCCTCTGGACCTCCGCATACGCGAAGCCGCGTCACTGTACGAGGCCAAGAGGGGGGTGTCACTGCCAGTGTTAGGTGACAGGGAGATAGAGGGTAAGACCTCGGCCATAGACCTCCCCCACCCTGCCGCACATATCGACGTAGAGCTGGGAAGCCTGTCTACGCAGGAACAGTACGACGCCAGTGCGAAACCGCCTGTGGAAATATTCACAGACGGTAGCAAGATTGGGGGACGTGTTGGGGCCGCATTGTCCATTTGGCACAATCGGACCGAAACACGTACCCTCAAGCTGGCGTTGTCGGATCACTGTACTGTGTACCAGGCGGAGCTCTTGGCGGTGTGTGTGGCGGTGGAGCACGTTACGAAGGTGACGGCAGAGCGCTGCACTATCTATAGTGATTCGCTAGCGGCACTCCAGACAGTTAAGGATCAAGTCTCCCTCCATCCCCTAGCAACACTATGTAGAGACCACATCAAAACAGCATCTCACCAGGGCAAATTGGTCTGTTTGTCCTGGATAAAATCGCACGTGGGGATGGAAGGGAACGAACGCGCAGATCAACTGGCGAAGGAGGCCGCTACCATAACCGAAAGACGACCGGACTACGACAAGTGCCCCATCTCATTCGTCAAGGGCTGCCTTCGTAGGGCCACCCTTGACGAGTGGAATGAGCGGTACAAGTCAGGGTCCACTGCAGCCGTCACCAAGCTGTTCCTCCCAGACGCGGTGGAGGCGTACAAAATAATCGGAAAAATGAAAAAAGAGGCACTCACGACGCAGATCCTGACGGGACACGGCGGGTTCTCCGAATACCTGAATCGTTTCAAGTGTAAGGAGAGCCCGTCGTGCATTTGCGACGAGGGAAGGGTGGAGTCGATCCCGCACATACTGGTAGACTGCCCTATGTACGGGATCGACCGACTCAACTTTGAGGCGGAAACGGGTATGGAGATAAATGAAGAAAATATAAAAAATATAATGGCAGGAAAATACAGAGTAAAATTTATAGACTTTTGTAAAGTAATAGCTGAAAAAGTAATTAGGAGAAATAAAACTAGGGACTAATGGCAAAAGTTATGTACAACTAAATTTTTTTTTAAATATAGCGTGTATATAGATAGTGAAATAAGTTAGAGGTAATAATAATTAGTCATAAGTTTTCTTGTAATCGTAAATAGTATAAGTATAGTTTAAAGAAAAAACTGTTATTTAATAAAAAAAGGAGATATACAGTTATTCCCCCTCCCCTCCTGGCAAAGTAAAGAGGCGAAAAGTGGTAACGATAAGACCAAAAGATAAGGCTAAGGCTATTGAAGGCACACCACAAAGAAGGAAAATAATTAGAATACATAGAAAGTAAATAGGAAATAAAAAGTAGGGACCGGAAATCCAAACCGAAAGTGTGAATGGAGATGGATGGATGTGTAGTATGCGGAATGAAAGTACGAGAGGCATGAAATGCGAGAACTGGAATGGAAGAGTAGAACAAAGCATGTAAAAGCTCTGTGTATACGACAGAGATAGGGTAGATATTCAAAAAAATAAAAAAAACTACCCAATAACTGCCACAGGATGGTAGATGGCAGCAGGGACTGTATTTACGTGTCTTCCAGAGGTCAGATATAATACATACACACACACACATGAACGCCCATTTTAATCCAGCTAAGTTAGACGTTGACGTTGGTTAAAGCTTTGGTGTCGGAAATCGATTACGCTACTCACAGCCACAATCAGATCTCCAGATCAGATTTGCTTAAACTGCCCTATTTTTCATACTGACCGCTCGCCGTCTATACACAGTGTAAGAAAATCCCTATAGCATCATGAAAGGTTCATAAGTAGCACTGATAAAAATACTACTACTACTCAGCTCATAGATGACCCACTGTTGAGTCGGGTCTCCTCCAGTTACTGAAGGGTCATTAGTATACTCGTCCTGGCCGACCCGCGCCGCAGACGGAGGCCGGGGAGGAGGAGGCGACTGTACGCCCACCTCCTTCCCCCGCCATAGAGGCCGGTGGTGGGTCGGGGGACCCGCCACCGATGAAAGCCTCGATGACTGAGGGCGTCCCAGTGTACCGGGCCGCCCTCTCTGATAGTCGCTTGCCCGGGCACCTCGTCGGGGCGTCAACGTTGACTGCGCTCGCGCAAACCGTTGGCGCCCCAAGCGTGCCGTGTGAGGGTATACCGCTGGGGTTTTAGTGGGTATACGGGTTCTGTCCCGGGAGTCCCACATAATCACCGACCTCTCCCCCGGGGGGCGGTGGTATGCGTAAAGCATTTCCCCAGCGAAACCAAAAAAAAAAAGGCTCATTAGTATACTGTGCCACGCTGGCCAGACAGGTTGGCACAGGGTTTCGTATCAAGATTTCCTTCTCTTGCGACTAGGTTATCCGCTTTCCTTTTTCCTTACCTTTTGTCGGCACCCACACAACGAAATAGGGTGCTGACACTATGCATTCTAAATCATACGGATATCGGACGACTGATCAAAATACCGAGTTCTGATGCTTTTGTTAATCAGGTATATTTATTGTAAGTAAACTCAATAATAGGACAACAGGACATGGACAATTATCTTATGAAACTTGATCGTGTACACCCTAGTGTTAGATAGTTTAGAGAACCTCAAAAGGTGTACCACCTATCACTATCTAACACCTATCATTAAGCCCAAAAGTCACACGAATACTTAATGATTTATGATTTAAAACTGTTTTCTTTTTTTTTCTTTAGATATATACACATATAAATCAATGTAGAACACACATTACAAAGCGTGTAGGTTAATATTTACAATTGCTCAATAGCTTATTTTCGAGACAACAAGTATTAAGTGCTTAAAAACTGGATCACAAAACAACTGTTTCTCCCTCATACCTAAATACTTTGAGCAATGGTAGCGACGTGTGGCAGGTCGACTACTTTCCTTTGACATGGTTGAGGAGATAGATGGCATCGTTATGTCTGTGAACAGGTGCCGCTTGCTGGGGTTGGTCGGTTCACTGGATTCAAGTTCAATTCTATTATTATATGTAATTTCGAAAGGCGCTCAACTGAAATATGAATGTTTCAGTTGAGCGCCTAAAGAAAACAAGTTAGTTATATGTACACGATTATCGTAATATGGCGTTACCATAACACAAGCATTAAGTTGCTTAGCTTGGGACGAGATGGCGTTGTGTGAAATGTCCAAGGATATTTATTTATTATTTATTTATTTATTCTACTACTACTCAGCTTATAAACGACCTATTACTAAGTCGAGCCTCCTCTAATTACATGGAAGGTTACTAGCCTGCTGGCTGTGTCACGCTGGCCAGCGGGTTGGCAACTTGGCAATTGGCATAGGGTTCGGTCGGTATAAAATGAAATGTTCCTTCTATAACGGCTAGAAGGTTAACAAGATTGGTCCAAAGGTCATCACTCACTCCTCAATGATATCACTCGGTGCGGTAAATACTAAAATAAAAACTCATTTATTGAGGGAGGAGTGCAGCACTCCGAGTGCTTGTTGGGGTCGTTCCATCCCTGAAGTACACGAAATCTTATGTTATAGGTAATAGTTGCTATTTTCATTACTATTCAATTAATTTAAACTACTTTTCTTTATACTTAATTAGATGGAAGTAACCATCACCGGCTCTATTCTAGCGACATCTATTGGACGAATTACTGTATTACGTCTTAACTCTAGGTTTCGGCTTTGTCATATCATTTTGCCGGCTTTTACGACACCCTCAGGACAGAATGGGGTGGTAACATTATGTATTCTAAATTCGTCACCCCACGGATTGTATTCTATTCTACTTCAAGTATTACCGCGGTTTTGTTATACCCTGTATAATGTTTATATCGACCAAAGTCGACTGGCCAATATCTTAAGCAGGAATTATCTATATTCTATGAGTTCCCAAACCGTTCTACTCCAGAAGAATTAGCATCACAAGAGGCACCCGGGAACAATAAGTGGTATTGGCGCACCGCCATGTGGAGAGTTAAGCCGGACGTCCAGCGCCAGCTAAAAGGTCTAGTGGTTAGATGTGCCGCCTTTGGATCAACGGGTCCCGGGTTCGATTCCGGGGTCGGGCAAGTGTCTTTGTCTAGACCAGAGGCACTGGCTCGGATTCTGGGTGTCATTTCTATCTATAATATGTATGTATTTACAAATGTATATAAAAAATGTATATAAGTAGTTTATCATCCATCTCGTTACCATAACACAAGCATTAAGTTGCTTAGCTTGGGACGAGATGGCGATGTGTGAAATGTCCAAGGATATTTATTTATTTATTATTTATTTAGTTAGTTTAGTTTAGCTTGCATAGTTGAGCCAGTTTTTCACTAACATGTATGAAACTTAGTTTAATTGCAGGAAATGATTTCTTCACGGTTTTCTGATCGTTTAATTTTATTTAATTCCCAACGTTTCAGACACTTTGCAGTGTCGCAATGTGTAAAGATCGTGAAAAATCAATTCAATGTCAATGTCAAATCAATGTCAAGGCTATCCAGCTCCTCGACAACACAAACATTATAAGACGGTTAAAAAGGACTAAACCTTTCGAACTAGCTGCGAGACCTGCAATATTTGGAAGATCACGTCATGAACAAAGTGGTTTAATAATTCTAGTGAAAATAAGACAAGTGTTAGTGGACACTGCCTTAGTTTATTTATTTCCGTAGTCATTAAGGACAGATATAAATTACTTATTAGCCTAAGCTATATTTAATAGGAATGGTGCAGACTTAAAACGAGTGCACTATTAAAAAATAAACTAAAATTAAACTAACAAACTTATTTTAGCTGGCGGTGGACGTTCGGCTTTAGTGTGCGTGATCCGATTATCCGTGACCAAGTATTTTGCCTGAACGGCTACTTATTTTTTGGGATCATTTAATAAGTTACCCCTAGTTGATGGGTAACTATCCATCTAACGATATGTACTCAGATCTCTAACGATATACGAGTTGGACCAATACAAATCTATCTATCGGCTACTTCATATCTCTCTTATTCCTACACCTCTCCTCTTCTCTTCTCCACAAACTACATTAAAAATTACCCTGTTAAATCGGGTCTCGATATCGAAGCTCACTGTGCAGAAACTTTGTATAAATTTTTCCTTCTCTACAGGCTAGACTGTCTACCCCTTGAGTCTCTTTTAGTCACTCCTACGACTCGCTCAGGATGGAATGGGCTGGTGACACTATGTATTCTAAATCCGTTACAAACTTTATTGAATATAACAACCAAGTTACATCATTATCATCATTGAGTAAGGTTAAAAAAGTTAGAAGCGTGGCGTTCACATTCCCTCTGATGGTGACGATGATGGTCGCGTCACCAGCCCTGACTTTTAGAGGGTTAGTGTATTAAGTTAGTGGTACCTCCTGTGGTACAAGCTTTTTTTTATTATCAGTGACTTGAATGATGGAAAGCCCTAACGCCTTAAACCCTGGCGTTGCTTTCGATGAATGATGATGAATGAATGCCACGATGAAGCAGGCAATTCAAGAAAATGTCGGGCACCGGCTCTCACATACACACGACGGAACACAGTAAAACTACTTGGTCTTACATGTAAAGATGGTAGCTAGCCGGGCAGACCATTTGATCCTACCACCAAGCGTGCTGGGTTTTGTTGACTTTTACAACATGCGTTATTACCCAGCGTGCGGTGGGGATGTATTATATTCTGACCCGTCCCCACATGGGGCAAGCGTCCATTGACGACGGACATCAATAATAAAATAATTAAAACTATTAGACACCAATACCATAAAACACATAAAAAAATAACAGACGAATTAAGAACCTGGTCCTTTTTTTGAAGTTACCGTTACTTTGTAACGGTAACTGTCTTTGACAGTCCTGCAATACCTCGCCCAACATCGGAATCGATTCTGGAAAAGCCCATTCGATTCTAAATCACGAAAGATTGACCAACTTTACAGTTACAAAAGAAAATCTTAAGTCAGGTGAAAATCCTCCATTAGGGAATAAAAAAATCAAAGCGGCCTCTTAACGTTGTTATAAAAGAACTTTAACTTGGAACTTTCACTGAGTGATGTGAAAACGATAAGAACTTGGATTCGTTAAATTAAAATCCGCGCTTTAATCTTTTAGCAGGGCGAGATGGATGAAAAATGATAGGAGAAAATTTATTCTATATAACATAACTAGTGGTCGCCCAGCGAAATTGGAACATACGAGTTCATTTAAAAGTATATTTCTGTAAATATATTTAGTTCTATTCTAAATTTGACCAGAGGCTTCATCACTATCATCATCACTACATAGTATAAAACAAAGTCGCATTCTTCTGTCCGTCCCTATGTATGCATAAATCTTTAAAACTACGCAACAGATTTTGAAGCGGTTTTTTTAATAGATAGAGTGATTCAAGGGGCAGGTTTATATGTATAACCCACCCCCACTTTGCACGGGCGAAGCCGGGGCGGGCCACTAGTTAACAATAAACAAGAGTTTAATATGTGTCAAATCAATGGGATGTTTTTTTATTGACTTATTAAAGATTTGTCCATAATAAAAAAAATGCATTCCGCAATCCTTCTCTAGATAAACTATTAATGTGGGAAATTTCATACACCTCTGCTCGCACAATTTTCTTAAAATGTGGTACAAAACTTGCTTCACGTATCTATACTTATAGAAGTTATAGTTTTTTTTTCGTTCGAACCCACTGAATGGAATATCTTGGTGCCACTTTCTAAAGTACCACACTTATAATATTTGTCAAAACACCCATGTTCAAATTTAGTCGTAATGTCAAACATTTCCGCTTCAATCACAGACGCCAGGCCACATTTTGCCAGAGTAACAATTGGCTGTAATAAAGAAAATTACAAGCACTTCCGTCTGTAATACCACCAATCTTGAAGGCTCCTACTATATCTCGCTCTGGCTTTTGATTAAATGTTTCATAATTAATGCCTCGTCTCTATTTCAGACGGCAATGAAGCTCCTAACTCGGGAAGTCTTGTGAATCAAGATGAATTTGTTAGTCAAATATTTTTTGTCCAATTAGAGCGTTATTACGCGAGTAGGGTGCTAAATCATTCGCTCGCCTCATGATAAGCAGCATTACCTACAAAAGTTTGAAATACCAGAGGCAGCTCTCTACTACTACTACTAAGCCCATAGATGACCCACTGCTGAGTCGGGCAGGGTAATTAGCCTACGCTGGCCATACCGGTCCTCACAGAGTTTCGTATCAAGTTTTCCTTCTCTTGCGGCTAGGTTTTAAGACTTGTCATTTCTGTCGGCTCTAATGACACCCCACCCTTTGGGGTGGTGACACTGTGTATTCTAAATATGTCACTATACGGACGAAGGCAGCTATCATGCATCACTTACTTCCTTTCCCAATTATATTAAGGTCGGCATCAGTCTAACCTGATTTGCCTAACTACCATATTTACACCAATTGAAACAAGTAACTACATTGTTTCTTGCCGGCCTGGCAGTGTTACGTGCTTGCCAAAGTACAGATGATCCTCTATTCCCTAAGCGACAACTTCCTCTCATACCTCATAACAAGATATTTTCTAGTTAATTTTTCAAGAGAACGATGTACCATGAAAAAGAGCATAGGTAAATTCTCGTATCCTTTATTTAATCTATTATTAATCTTTATTGTTTAATTTAGGTTAATCCTGTATCCTTAATTTGTTTAAGCGCATTTTCTTAACTGTGTGGCGACGGACGCATAGTGTCACCAACCAATTACATCTTGAGCGTGTCGTAAGAGCCGACAAAAGGAATGTCCAGGTCGATAATGTAATTTGAAAATTTGATACAAAACCATGTGCCGACCCGTCCGGCCGGCGTGGCACAGTTACTAATTACTAGAGGAGGGCCGACTCAGCAGTTTGTCAAATATGGGATGTTTGTCATATATTACGCCGCTGTACCAAGACTTTGTAGGCAATATAATATGTTAGCTAAAACTACGAACTTGATGTCCAAGTTGTGTGAGTCTCTGTCCAAATATAAAAAGTGTTTATCTGATTTAACGTAATTTAATTTAATTTAAGTACCTATATCTAAATGTTATATTCTCCCATTTTTTCTATTTTCCATATTTTACTTAATATTAATGATATAACTTTTGGCTTAGTTTTTAAATTTAAAATTATTGTGCATGCTGTGGTCTCCTATAAGTGAAGGAGTACACTATTTAACACCTGATGTTGCCATATAACAATGAATCATGTATTGTGTATATCTTTTGTTGGAGATACTTATTAATATAAATAAATAAAAATGAATAAATGAGTAGTATTTTACGATTCAAACATTAGAATATTACTATGTAATTATACATAACTAGCTGTACCCGCGACTTCGTCCGCGTGGAATTTAAAAAAAGTTAATTAGTTCATTAATATTTTTTTTTGGTTTTTGCATTTATTTTAATTATCATTTATTTTCAGTTTTTGTTGGCTTATTTATCGAATCTTCTTTGATATTGAGATTGTGAATATCATCATAAATACTATGTATTAAAGTTTCAGTGTCCACCACAACCTAACAAAGACTGGTAGGAAGTTCTATATCATGATTACTATTGACTTCTAGACACTTTCCCTCTCCAACATCAAGAAGAATTTTACTAAATTCTGAATCAGCTGAATGATGTGCTCTCATGTTTTGTTTTAAATTAAGTTTTTAACAATGTCTCCAAAGTACTAAACGTTTTAGCCGGAACAAACAGACAGACAGACAAAATTAAAAAAAAATATTTTGGTCTATTTGCTGTTTAAACATACTTACGCATTTAGTAAAAAGTTGTTTTTTTATTATTACAATCAGACACTCCAATTTTATTTATTTCTATAGAAGATGTATAGACTAAATAAAAGTAGCCTAAGTTACTCCTTATATCATCAGCTACCTATAGGTGAAAGTCCCGTCAAAATCAGTCCAGCTGTTCCAGAGATTAGCCGGAACAAACAGACAGACAGACAGACAGACGGACAGACAGACAAAAATTTAAAAATATTTTATTTTGGTCTATGTGCTGTGTATACAGACTTACGCATTTAGTAAAAAGTTGTTATTTTATTATTACAAACAGACACTCCAATTTTATTAATTTGTATGTATAGAAGATGTATAGACTAAATAAAGTAGCCTAAGTTACTCCTTATATCATCAGCTACCTATCAGTGAAAGTCCCGTCAAAATCGGTCCAGCCGTTCCAGAGATTAGCCGGAACAAACAGACAGACAGACAGACAGACAGACGGACAGACAGACAAAAATTAAAAAAAATGTTATTTTGGTCTATGTGCTGTGTATACAGACTTACGCATTTAGTAAAAAGTTGTTATTTTATTATTACAAACAGACACTCCAATTTTATTTATTTGTATAGATATAGATGTATAGATGTGCTGTGTATACAGACTTACGCATTTATTTATTTGTATAGACTAAATAAAAGTAGCCCAAGTTACTCCTTATATCATCAGCTACCTATCGGTGAAAGTCCCGTCAAAATCGGTCCAGCCGTTCCAGAGATTAGCCGGAACAAACAGACAGACAGACAAAAATTAAAAAAAATTTTATTTTGGTCTATGTGCTGTGTATACAGACTTACGCATTTAGTAAAAAGTTGTTATTTTATTATTACAAACAGACACTCCAATTTTATTTATTTGTATAGATGTGCTGTGTACACAGACTTACGCATTTATTTATTTGTATAGATGTATAGACTAAATAAAAGTAGCCTAAGTTACTCCTTATATCATCAGCTACCTATCGGTGAAAGTCCCGTCAAAATCGGTCCAGCCGTTCCAGAGATTAGCCGGAACAAACAGACAGACAGACAGACAGACAGACGGACAGACAGACAAAAATTAAAAAAAATGTTATTTTGGTCTATGTGCTGTGTATACAGACTTACGCATTTAGTAAAAAGTTGTTATTTTATTATTACAAACAGACACTCCAATTTTATTTATTTGTATAGATGTATAGATATTGTCTTTTGTCAACGAAAATAAAGTAAGAATAGTCAAATTAATACCATTGTTAACAGCTTTAAGATACAATTTCTAAACTTATAAATGCAAGCATTTCCATTACGGAACTTTTGACATAGTGTAAGGCCAGCAGTATGAAAAGTAAATTTAATTTGTTGAAGTGATAGATTATTGTGACTCATTACCGTTTTACCGTTTATTTTATTTTATACTAGTGGCCCGCCCCGGGCCCGTGCAAAGCGGGGTGTGTTATACATATAAACCTTCCTCGTGAACCACTCTATCTAATAAAAAAAACCGCTTCAAAATCCGTTGCGTAGTTTTAAAGATTTAAGCATACATAGGGACGGACAGAAAACATCGACTTTGTTTTATACTATGTAGTGATAGTGATAGTGATAGTGAAATCCAGCTACGAAAGACACAAATCATTTTAAAAATGAACATTGCCATATCTGTTGGGGCTGTGGAGTGTCAACATGTACATATTTGAATATAATTATTTTTATGGACAGAATGACATGACAGTTTCGTTGTACATATACTGCCATAGAGTTCGCGCACGCGACTCCTTTACAGATTCCGTGCGCCGGTTCTATGGGAACTAAAATTATTATCTGTCACTTAGGTATTTTCTCTGTACTATTGTAATTTTTTATCGCATTACTTTTCCGCTTTTCATCTATCATTTGGGTCATCTTGGGTTCCTTTATTGTGCCCACAACGTCTAATGACAACAAGAATAATCAGAGCGGGCCGCAGCGCCTCGTTGGAGGTAGCGTGCGTACTCGCTGGTACCCCGCCACGGAAGCTGGAAGACAAGGCCCGCGGAGACAAATAGTGGTAGTGGTGGTGGTAGTTTTAGTGGGTAAGCCGGTCGCAATCACTATCTCATCGCGACCGGGACTCCCACATACCCCATTCCGTCCCCTAACTGCAGACCTATAAAAGGTTTACCCCACTATAAAAAGGGTCCCTTTACTCACGCCTTACGACAACCTCCGATTGGAACAAAATAAATGGTGAAATATTGACGTTTATTTTCATCGATGTTTACTGGGTATACACGTGGTGACGGATTTAGAACATATAGTGTCACCACGCCATTCCATCCTGAAGGTGTCGTAACATCCGATAAAAGAAATTTAAATTCAAATCATTTATTTTTTATAGGTCACGATGGACACTTACAAATAGTCAACACATTATTCATAATCATATTATACAAAAAGAAATAATCGACCGTCTACCACCAATTCAGAACGCGACCACTGCTGAGAAGAACTGGAAAGAAACTCAGAGGGCTTGTCATTTTTTTTTGTCATTGCGGTCCTATTGCATATGACAAACCTAACCTATCGGAATCGAAGCATGGATCCGTGGTAAAAAGGTGTCACATCCAACCCCTAGACCAGGAAAGGAAGGCAGTCGATATGTAACTACAATTTTGATAATAATATAACTATAATTCAGAAGAAACCATCCATGTTACATTGGGTCTTTTGAACTCTCAATCATCATTAGAAGTTATCGCTTAATTTATTTGGCAGTGTAGAGCAAAGCTATTCTGAAGTTAACCTACTGTCATATTTCACTATGGCTCGATTTGCAAATAATAAAATCTCCCGCGAATAGCTCCTCGCAAATCCCCATTCAATTCTGAAATTACTCGCAATAGAAATTTGAATGGAAGCATTCAGTACATTTTGGACGTCGTAATCACATCATCCAGGATCCAATTTACCCAATTTTACCCTGGATACGATTGTGCTGATTTCACACTATTTAGGGCGCCTATAAGACCTTAATGGGGGTTTTACAGACGTTTTAATATTCTGTCAAAGAACAGTGTTGGCGACCCGCAACCTCTATAGTCCAACCTTTATAGTCTTTGTATACTTTTTATAATTTGAAATAGTGTTCTTTTTATATGCGAGTTGCTTTGTTTTTCTGTTCTTGCAGTCTCTTGTAAAATATCGTAAGATGTGCACGGTCAATAAATGGTGTTAAAGTTCCATCTCAACATGTTTAATTATCAAACCCGCCGACTTTAGTTCTCGTCCTTTACAAACAGTTTCCATTGACAATATTGATAAACGATCACAGTTCACTTTTTTATCATCATCGTAATTTTATTGCATAAATGACATAAATACGCCTTGTATGCCATACTGGCTATTCAAGGTTTCATTGTTAAACTTTCCACCGGCTTTTGTATCTCTTGCATGTAAAGGAAATACATAGCCTTTAGTTGCCTAGTACGATACTGTCAGGTTCGAGGCTCTATGTATTGTAAATCTGTATTAACTATTCTATGGTGGATAAAAGTGGGTATCCACTTTTATCCACCATAGAATAGTACACCGATAGTAAAAAAAAATACAATGGAATAATCTGGGACTCTGATTACTATTAAATTACAATTAAATTATGATTAATTTGTTTCTTCCGAAGATTTTCCTAATATAATCTATTATTACATATTTGAAAAACGCTTACATTTTTTTTTAAAGTAACTAAATCCTAGCTATAACCTGTATCGCAGGGCAGTTTACAAACACAAATGATACCCAGACTCCGAGCAAGTGCCCTAGACCAAAGAGGCTATTTGATACTGTCAGACTGTCTGTATTTCCTTTTCTCACTATTTGAAATACGTACTTACCTACGGCTCAGAGACCTGGGTGCTCAGCAAAAAAGACGAGAACCGTTTACTTGTGTTCGAGCGTAAGATCCTTAGGCGAATTTTCGGTGCTGTGCAGGAAAACAGCATATGGAGGACGCGCTATAACCATGAGTTATACCAACTTTATAGAGAGCCCAATATTATAAAACCATAAAAATTGGCCGCCTAAGATGGGCAGGACATATTGTTAGGATGGGCGAGACTAGAATGCCGAAACAATACGGCAAACTGGATGGCCGCAGAAGTCGTGGCAGGCCCAAGCTCAGATGGTTAAATGGCGTCGAACAGGACCTCAAAGTGATTGGTGTCAGAAGCTGGAAGGAGAAAGCCATGGACAGATCTGTCTGGAAGAACATACTGGACCAGGCTAAGGCCCACCTTGGGCTGTAGGGCCTAAGATGATGATGACTATTTGAAATTCGAATAATGTTCTAACCATAATTTAATTTGCCCTAAAAGCAAATGAAATTTCGACCAATCAACAATCACCGATCTGTTTATCGGGATCGCCACAATTTGAAATGGGGGCTTGTCAGTAAAAAATATGTCTAATTCCCATTTTCTATCGCCGGTCACGTACCCGGCGTTAATTCTGTTGGACCCGGGACTGATAAGGGGGAATTGTTAAATTCCTTTTCCTCAACCGCCTAAGCGTTTTTCTGGCTAAAAATGTTTATTTTCAAACTTAGGTGAGTTCGCATTTATTACGTTGTTGAGAGAGACTGTTGAAACTTGGTGTAGGTATCCTGAGGAATCATCATCATCATCATTTCAGCCAAAAGACGTCCACTGCTGGACATAGGCCTCCCCCAAGGATCATTAAGATATATAATATAATATCGTTACCTAATTAGATATGGTAATGTCGATAATAACTACCGGTATAGTCAACAGCTGTCAATTTGGTTTATTGTATTCTAAGGTAATTTTGCAGATTATGAAATAAAATCAATGTGATAAGTAATTATTTATTTAGGCCCCGATGGACATGAACTCGCGCGCGAGGTATATACTCTATATTGTATACCTCCACGTAGAACAACAAATGTATACAAATTACTAAAAAATCAAACACTAATTCTTTATTATCCCGTTATTTTTTTATTTTAACCGAGTTTTAATTTTATATAGCCCCGTTACAGTGACATCTATTGTTAAAGAAGATTGTTTAATACTTTGCTGCTTCAATTCGTAATGAATTTTAAGGCGGTATAGTGTATATCTTTTATATTATCAAGGTCACCCTGGTCTGATCCAAACCGAACAAAGCGGTGGGGAACAGTACAATTTACGGTCTTATTTCTAGACACAATTTCTTCCAGACAAGGTAAGCATTAGAGGATTTGGATTTGGATTGGCACTGGATTTCGTATCAAGTTATCTTTCCCTAGCGGGTAGGTTTTCTGCTAATTTATTTATTTATTTATATACTTTATTGCACAGACAAACAAAATTATCACATATATGGGTATTTGTACAATGGGGGCCTTATTGGAAACTGCAATCTCTTCCAGGCAACCTTAGGATGGAAAATTCAGAAATTTAGTAGTTGGCTATTACGATACCGTCATAAGGGTAGACATAAGTAGCTGCTACAAAAACTGTATTCAAGAATAAATAAAAATGTTTTCTTATAACATTTTGGCAACCACACGAAAGACGAAAAAATAATTAAGCTTACTTAGCATAGTTTTTAATATAAGCAAAGACAACCAAAAGGAACATGGGACAGATAACTTAGTTTGCATGATAACTACTACTACTAAGCCAATATATGGCCCACTGCTGAGTTAGGCTTCCTCCAGTTACATTGGTGGGTAAGTAGCCTACTGTGCCATGCTGACCAGACGGGTTGGCACTTTTTCTGGTTCGGACATTCGAGGATCGCCGTCGGTTTTAGTGGGTAGGTCGGGGCGCAATTTACCATCTCTACGCGCCCCGGAGTCCTACATATCCCGGCTAGTCCCAACGGCCGGGAATCCATGAGGATCTCCGACGTAAAAAAAAAAAAAAAAAAAAAAGGGTCCTTCTTTTGCGGCTAGGTTAACAGCCTTGTCATTTCACTTTGATGGATCGTAGGACACCCTCTGGATGGAATGGGGTGGTGACTTTATTTATTCTTAATCAGTCACCACGAGGAAATGCATGATAACAATCAGGGCTAAGCCGTTCATTCCGCCGTAACACAAGTCGTAGTTAAAAATTGATTCTGAAATATGACAGTCTACGGAATATTTGTTCCTTTGAGTAAGTGTAATTTAGTATGCCTTGTTGATCTAGGGGCTGGGTTAGATCCCACAATGCCGCAACAGGACGCGAGTTGGAGCACCCCGGGGAGGTTTAGTGGGTCCCCACTATGGGGGAGAGTCCCACACTCCCCTCGCTGGCCATCCCCGGCGAGGAAGTCTATAAAGGATTTTAAGCCGGGTGAACAAAAAAAAAATAGGGGGCTGGGTGTGCCGCCTTAAGATCAAGGGTCCCCGGTTCGATTCCGGGTCACGTGTATTTTTGTAGTGTCAATTGTGTTTAGGAATTTCAAGTTCGTAAGATGTCCCCGCAAATCACCCTATATATTTAAAAAATATCTACTACAATTTTAATTGCAAGCTTTTTATTGAATTTATCGCGCTAATAATGTTGGCCTATGCTAATAATGTTCACCTTAATTAAATATTCATCTATGCATACAATAATATTAAATTGGAGTGTTGGTTTGTAATATAAAAATAACCGCTTTAAACTCCTTTTACAATTTTTGTTTGGCTGTCTGTTTGGGCTAATTTTTGAAAAGGCGGGCAGATAGCTGATGTACCAAGGATTAACTTAAGGTGAATGTTCCAGGGTAGCCCACGAAATTCAAATTTTCGTACGTTTCTTGCAATTAGGTCAGTGCTAGGTTGTATGTTGATTAAAATGTTATTCGCGGCTGTAAGACGTATGTAGTTATAGAATTATAATCATACCCTGGAACATTCACCTTAAGGTACTTTTATTGACACACCCCCTCCTCTCCTTTTTGGGAAATATCAGGCGGACAAAATCGCGGGATAGCTCGTCCTAAATACGAAAAAAAACATCAACTTAATTTCTACTCAAGGTAATCGCTGACTTACAAAATAAAACGGCTGTCGAAGCTAAAATCTGGGAGCAACCTTGCAACTGACGAAGCGAGGAAAGGTCCGATTGCTCATTAACCGTAAAACTGCGCCTGTTTTCCTTGGGTTGAGCCCATGTTCCGTCTTCACGCTCATTCAGCCTTTGAATACGAGGCATTAGGTCTTTTTGCTCATCTGTTAGAGTTGTTTGAGGTTTTGACTTGATTTTTTGGCTACATTTTTATTTCCAGTTTCTTGAATGCCTTTAACCCTAGGCTTAAATGATGGAAAGCAACGCTAGGGTCTAAGATGGAGCAGGCAATTCAATACCCTGTCAGTAAAACTTGGCCGGACTTGGATGTGAGGGTGGTGTGATGTGAGATGTGAGCATGCTGGGTTTTGTCGATTTTTACAACACGCGTTTTGTTCCCAGCGTGCGGTGGGGAAGTGTAATATTAATAAGTAAACGCGTGCGTCTATAGCTAATATTCACACATTTACTACTACTCAACCACGGAGTGTAATTAGCCTACTGTGCCACGCTGACCAGACGGGTTGGCACATGGATTCGTGTCAAGTTTTCCTTCTCTTACGGCTAGCTTTTCAGCCTATTCATTTCTTATTGTGAGCTCTGTTTTTAATTTTTTATAAAAACGTTACCCCTGTTCTAGGTGTAACCTGTACCGCGGGGGCAGTTTACAAACATAAAATTCACGAGCACAAATGACACCCAGAGTCCAAGCAAGTGCCTCTGGTTTAGACAAATACACATGCCCGACCCCAGAATTGAACCCGGGACCCGTTGATCCAAAGGCAAGGCAATGCAAGGACAATCAAGCATTTACACTGGCCTGCAACACTATGTACTACACTTTTAATATATTTTTTTTTTCTAAACTATAGAAGTTAGAGATAATATATAATAAAAAACGTTTTATAGCAAATGTTATCAGCTTTGTAAGTAACTATAGAAAACTCCACATTAGGATACATCTTCCTTTTTATTCAAAAACAATATCTTGTGCACTTAAAAACTTATGGCAATTTTAAAAGTGTGATAATTAGTTTTGCAGCCCAGTGTATTTTCAATAATTTCACAAAAGTCGCTTGGGCATGACCCACTACTTGTCTCGTCATTTATAGGTTGAAAATATTATTGCGTGAATACTTCAAATTATAACTGTTAATAGTCTTAAGTAATACACATATGTAAATACGTCAATGAGATTTCAAAATGAAACTAATATTATTTATTGAAATTAAACACTTATTGCGTGTATATTACATTATTTAATTCGCGACGTTTCAAATGATTTTCAGCAAAACCTATCGTAAACCTATTAGACCTTTTCGTTTAAATATTTATAAAACCAATATGTCTTAATATAATCCTGTGGAAAGAACGTGTCGCCTATAATTATAATCTATGTTATATTCACATAAATTTAAATATCTTCTCGCTTTATCAAAATTATTTCCATGATAAGGTTCGTAAGGTGCTTTTCAGTTATGATTATAATTCTATATAAATTTTAATAATAGTTGCTTTGTACTATAATATTATAAGTATATGACATGTTGTGTCAACATATTTTAGGGTTCCAACCTAGGTTACACCCGTTTATTAGAATTGATGTTTAGTTGTTAGTTGTATACATAAATAGATAAATTATTGGTCACAGGAGAGACTAGATGATAGTTGTCTTTAAAAGTACAAATAACTTTGTAACTTTGGGAATTAATTAACAATACACACGATAAACCCGTTAAAAATTAATTAATTTCAATGTGTTATAATCGCGAAAACCAAAGATATCATTAAACTTAGTTATAATTAGTAATGTTGAGGAAGAAGAAGAAATAAAAACTCACAGCCCTAAGGTATTGTAGGCTCATTAATGCATCCCTACGCTCATATATGATAACATGAGGGTGATCCATTTAAGCATATTCATAATCGCTATTTCCCTCCAAATTCAAATTCCTTTCTGGAAGCAAAGCTTTGTTGAACCGCGGATCCTTTTTTAACGTTTCTAATACGAATATTTGCGAAGACTACACAGTTAAGGGTTGTCACTCATTTACAAACTTTCAATATTTTTCGAAATTTGAATTAGGTGTAATTTATAGTAATACAAGAAAAGTCCTCGAGTGGCAACCGCGATCCGGAAGCTTTGGAAAACATATTTCGACGACGATGACGACAACGCCATAAAAAAGGCGTATGGTATAAAACAATTCAATGTCAACCTCCTCGCATTACTTGGGTGATAAATCGTAAACTTACTAATATTATTTTGGCTCATAGAATTCGTTTCAGACATATTCCATCAAGCAAAATTGCCTTTTTAATAAAAAAAAGCCATCAGCGAATTGCGATATTTGCGGTACAATAGGAGATATTCACCATTTGTTGATGGAGTGTGTACGGCACAAAGATTGCAAACCCTTGGTTTAAATATTTCAAAATTAGGTATCTATCAATATATATTGTCCAATCCCAGCAATAGTGCAGCATATTAAATAAACAAAATGTTCTGTAATGTGTAGCTGTAAAGCATAGCATTAGTTACAATAGGACTGGCATATACGTATGTATAAAAGTCCTTTAAACAATAAGGAAATAAAAAATAATATTTCATCCAATTGAATGTTGAACGTTACGATACCTAGCTAGTGAGTCCCCAGCCTATACACCGATACAGAGTGTGCGAGTATCTCGCTTCAAAAGGCACCATCTGCTTCACCCTCTCAATTATTCAAGAAATCTTTCTCTTACATTTTGGATAATGAAATTTTAATCATTTCGCTCTCTTAAGTCGGCACTTATAAGCCTCTGCGGATGATTACATTTTTATTCTGTTCTAAATTCGAAATAGCATGACATAGTGGGCGTCAATTAATTTTGTCCGACATTTAAGCTACTCAAATATCCGAGTCATAGAGTAAGTGGTAGTGGTTTCAAAGTTCAGTTAATTTAAAAGTTGTTGATTTTTTTTTTAAACGAAACCCCTGCCCTATCTATACCCTGTATCGCGGGGGCAGTTTACCGACATGAAAAATTCACGAAAACAAATGACATTCAGACTCAGAGCAATTGCCTCTGGTTTACAGAAAGACACGACCCTGGAATCGAAAAGGGGGCCCCTGACCCAAAGGCATCTAACCCCTAGACCAACAAACTTTTGTCACGGCATTTTTTATATGGTGATGGATTTTGCAGACAATGCGTTGCATAGCTATCCCGAGGGTACAGGGTGAGTCGAAGGAGAGAGGAGATATGGTAAGAAACCAAGTGATAATCTGTCTGGCTAGAGAAGAGAGAGAGAGAGAGAGAGAGAGAGAAGAGACATAGAACGCTCATTTAAGCCCCCACCCTCCCCGTGGAGACACGGTCAGGACCCACGAGGCCGTTGGGACGGGATAATGCCAAAAGGATGATTAGTGGGTATGGGGACGCCGTTCATACTACTGATGCGCGGGCCAGAATCCCACACACCCCACACTGGCGTTCTTAGCTTCCAATACGCTAAAAAAATCCGTGGACCTCAGCCACTTACCCTGATTTGAACTGAATTTAACATCTCTAATAAAAAAAAATATTAAAACATATGTAACCCTTTTTCTCTTTCTTCAGTTTCTTGCCAGTTCTTCACAGCAGTGGTCGCGTTTCGAACTGGTAGTCAACGGTCGAACAATATTATAAAAATGTTATCAATACAATGTTGACAATTTGTAGTGTCCGTCGTAACCTAAGCAAAATAAATTATTTTAATGTTGAATAAGTATGTAGTAGTAGTAATTAAAAATACCTTTGTACATTTATAACTCTGCAACGCGTACATATATATTCCTTGTAATTAATTATAATACTAAGATAACAGGACATTGTTATTTCGGCATAAAATCTAAATAATATTTATTCCATAAACACTAACTTAAGTAATAAAACAAGACTAAAAATACCAAATAACCTAAAACTTAAATACTAAAATATATTATTTAAAGGAGTCCCTTTAGGCACGGTTTCGAAGATACTGGCAGCGTTCCCCCTTTGAATTGCTAGACTGATTCTTTGTCCGAGGTAGCTACCAGCTCTTCGGT
This sequence comes from Clostera curtula, assembly GCA_905475355.2. Lineage (NCBI taxonomy): Eukaryota > Metazoa > Arthropoda > Insecta > Lepidoptera > Notodontidae > Clostera > Clostera curtula. The sequence continues at coordinate 14,897,442 of FR997808.1, read as the reverse complement.
CTCCTGTGATGTCGACTAACCTTTTTGCTATTTCCTTAAAAAGGCTTATAGCGCTAGGACCCCACGGACCAAGGGTCTCGACTCCGAATGGGACAAATTCATATTCGGAGCCTAGACCCCTGTATTTGTATGCTTTAGCTTTTTCAGCCGCTTCACAAGCCGCACCAGCTCTGTTGTTGGTTCCATGTAGATGGGAAGGGGCCAGTGTGTCTGAACAGGTTGCATCCCACACCAGCACCCGACCCATCTTCCAATAAAGAATAAGGCTTAAAATAATATTTCTTGTTAATCCACAAATACATTGTATGTTTTACCAAAAACATTTCAAACCCCAACAAAAGAATTACATCGTCAAGTTAAAGTAAAAGGTAAATTTCTCTAAGTAGCAGTGTGCTTCTTTGGGTACTTAAAAAGCGCCCTTAAAAAGTCAATTTACAGTCACTCAATAAAGATTACAAAAGAGCTTCTAAAACTTAAGTGTCGTGTGATGATCACGGTGTCTCGCTCGCTCATGAGAACCGTCAGTTGCTTGGCCAATTGTGGAATAAGGATAAATGGATGCGGCAAATATTTGGTCTAAAAACTTTAGTTTTTTTTTTTTTTTTTTTGTAATAATAGTGCACTCTTAATAAAACTGCACCATTCTTATTACAATCTAGCTTAGGCTAATAAGTAATTTGTATCTGTCCTAAATTACTACGGAAATGAATAAACTAAGGCAGTGTCCACTAACACTTGTCTTATTGTCTCTAGAATTATAAATCACTTTGTTCATGTGATCTTCATAATATTGCACTTATTGTACTATATATATCACTATTATTCACTAATTCACTACACTAGTTCAAAAGGTTTAGTCCTTTTTAACCGTCTTATAATGTCAGTGGTGTCGAGGAGCTGGATAGCCTCGACATTCACATGGCGATGAAGCCTATGGTCATGCGCTTTAGCAGTTTCTTTATGACGTTATCAACAAAGTCCACTTTAAGGTCCCGGTGAATGTCATTAGTTCTGATGTACCACGGTGCGTTAACTATACCCCTGAGTACTTTGTTTTGGAATCTTTGTATGATTTGCATATTACTTTTTTTGGTACAACCCCACAGTTGTATACCATAGGTCCATATGGGTGCTAGGACTTGTCTATAAAGGAGTAATTTATTCTGTACTGATAAAGCAGAATGTTTACCAAGTAACCAGTACAGTTTTTTGTAGCGTAGGTCTAGCTCATCGCGTTTCTTTTTGACATGTGACTTCCAACGGAGCTTTGTGTCGAGGGTCATCCCAAGATATTTTGCAGTATTTGCATATGGTACCCTATGGTTATTTATGTACACCGGGTGATAAGTTGTTTTTTTATTAGTGAAATCAATGTGTACTGACTTCGCGTCATTAAGTTGGATGCGCCATTTTTTTGTCCACTCATAGATGGTGTTTACGGCCTTTTGGACCTTTTTCACAGCTTCTTCGTGAGTGACTCCAGTAGCTAAAATAGCTGTGTCATCTGCAAAAGTAGCTATGGCTCCATTTTCTATTTCCGGGATATCACACGTGTATAATAGGTACAGGACTGGACCTAGAACACTTCCTTGCGGTACTCCGGCTTTTATAGTTTTCAAGTCAGAGTAAGCATCATCTTGCCTTACTCTGAACATCCGTCCTATCAAGTAAGACTCCAGTATCTGTGATAAGTATTTTGGAAACATGTGTCTTAATTTGTATATGAGCCCCTGGTGCCACACTTTATCGAATGCTTGTGCTACATCCAGGAAAACAGTAGAGCAAACTTTCTTTCCTTCTAATGAGTTCTCTATCATGTTAGTGATTCTATGTACCTGATCGATCGTAGAATGTTTTTCTCTGAAGCCAAACTGATAGTCAGGTATTAAATTTCTTTTTTCTATAATGGGTTTTATTCGCCGAAGCAATGTCTTTTCAAATATTTTGGAAATTATTGGTAACAAAGAGATAGGCCTGTATGATGCCACGTCATACGTTGGTTTACCAGGTTTGGGTATCATTATCACTTCAGCTACTTTCCATACATCCGGTACGTGTTTTAATCTGAATGTAGCATTAATTAGGTTTGTAATTTTGATCACTGCTTTCCGAGGCAGATTTCTAAGAATTTCTCCAGTTATTAAATCATATCCGGGTGACTTCTTTTTGTGGAGGTTTTTAATTTCACATTGTATTTCTTTTGGTGTTGCAAGTTTGATACAAAAATCATCACCTTCCTGATTGAGTTCCTCGAGTTGGGTTTCCTCATTGTCGTCGTGGTTTAAGTGAAAAACGTTTTCGAGATGTTGCGCAAACCGTATGGCTTTTTGCTCGTTACTATTTGCCCAGCGACCGTTGTCTTCTTTGATTGGAGGTATTTGCGTTATCGGTTTTTTTACATTCTTAAGGATTTTCCATAAGGAGTAATCAGTTCTACGATCACTTGTAAGTTCACTGAGGCGTTTATTCATACTGCTGTCATTAAATTGTTGTATTTCTTTGGTAAGACGTTTGGTCAGCTTATTTAGCAATGTCTTGTCGGCAGGAAATCTTGTCCGCTGCCATTTTTGCCTTTGCCTTCTCTTTTCTGCGATGAGACTCACTATTTCTATCGGGTAGATGTTTTTATGCGGTATTGGTTTTAGTTCAGGCGTATTTTGCCAAGCACATCTTTGGACATCAGTGATGAATTTTAATGCTTCTAAATCTAGTTCTTGGAAGGTTTTCAAGGGAACCTTAAGGTCAATAATAGAATCCAAGTCATCTTTGAAGCTTTCCCAATCTGTATACTTGTTTGTTAGTGTAGGAGGTTTTTTTGTATTAACTACTTGTTCACTTATTGTAAGTGTTATTGATGAGTGGTCAGAACTCATATCAAAACCCTCTTTAATGTAAAGATGGCTTAATGGTAAATTTTTAATAATAAAAAAGTCGATAAGGTCTGGAATTTTCTGCGGATCTGTTGGCCAGTATGTGGGCTTTCCTGTGGATAAGGCTTCACATTTCATTTCTCTTATTGCATTTAGAAGTTCCTTACCTTTAGTAGTGGTAAGTCTTGAACCCCAGTGCGTATTTTTAGCATTAAAGTCACCGCCTAGGATGAATCTGTTTCCAAGTTGTGTCAAAAAATTCTTGTAATGCTGCTCCTTTAGTTGATATCTCGGTGGACAGTATATAGATGATATAGTTATTGGGTATCGTTTAGTTGTGATACAAACGGCCACTGCTTGTATTTCAGGCTGTTCATATTAGAATTTCACAAACTGTTGTATATTATCTCTAACTAATACGGCACTACCGCCTCTAGCTTTGTTGTCTGGGTGCAGTGCACAGTACGTTTTGTAGCCTTTGAATTTTATGTGTGATTCTTTTGTAAAATGTGTTTCTGAAATGAGACACACGACAATTTTTTCTATATTTAAAATTATTTGTAACTCGTTTTGGTGCCGAAGAAGTCCATTAGCATTCCAGGCCATAATTGTGATCGATTGGTTCATCATTTTTGCTTTGTTGGAGCTATATTGGCACTACATTCCAATTTTTTTAAACGTTCATCGAATGACGACATGAAATTTAAGATCTTGTTTATTTTGTCGTCTAGGCTTTGTGTTACTTTTGCTTGGGGCTGGGCCTGTGGTTTGGTGGCACCTTGGGTTACTTGGGCAAATGACAGATTGTCCGTCACAGGTTGACTATTTACAATTTTCTTGGGTTGATACAGTGTGGGACCATGTGTTTGAGGAACAGTACTTTTCTTAAGTGTTTTATTTTTAAGAGCTTGCAGTTGTTTAGCAACCATGCACCCTCTGTAGCTCGCAGGATGAGATTCTCCACAATGAACACATTTTGGTTTGGTTTCTGCAGGTTTTGTGCAGTCTTTTGTAAGGTGTTTTTTTGTGCACTTTACGCACCTGGGTTCCTTGTTGCAGTACTTTTGTGTGTGCCCATATGCTTGGCACCTCTTACATTGGGGGATTAGTTTAGATATCTTCAATGGTTGAATGTCTACTTTGCATCCCAAGATGGATTTAATTTCGTAGATTTTTTTGATGTCTTCATCCTTGTTGAATGATAGCATGAACATGTTTAGTGGTTCTTTGTTCCTCCAACTAAGCTTATTAACGGCTTCTTGAATGAAGAAGCCTTTTGATTTTAAGTCTTCCACTATTCTGGAAGATTCACACGAGTGATGTAAATTCTTTGCCATCACTCTGATTGGTCTGTCTTGTTTATTTTCGTACGAGTGCCACAGGAAATTATTTTGTAGCAGTACTTTCGTAATAGATCTATATGATTCTTCATGTTTGGCATTAATCTTGACGCTATCACCGGTTCTCATCTTTATTAAGAACGAGTCTTCAGGTGTAGCTGAAATAATTAAGTCATAGAATTTTTGATAGTCTTTAATATTCTCCACTACGATCGGCGGTGGCTGGGGAGACTTTTTAGTTTTCGGTGGAAATTTAATGGTATCATTCTTACCTTCCTCGCTGGATGTTTCTCCTTTTTGGTTAGGTGGAGAGAGTGACTGGTTCAGCTTCCTTTTCTTTCGGTTTTGCTTACGTATCCACTCAGTCTCATTTGCGAGTTCCTCTTCATCAGTCTCAAATTGGACTGGCGGAGGAAGATTGTTGATTTGGTCTTTTGGTGGAGGCTTTTTATTAGATTTTTCGATGGCCTGGATTTTTTGCTCAAGTCCTGCGATGTGTTGATGCAGTTCTTTGATCAGATTTTGTAGCTTTTGTCGTTCTTCTTGCTCTTCACGAAGGACCTTTTGCTGGAGGTGGCGTTTTTCTTGTTCTTCTACCAAGTATTTGTATAGCCGATGTTCGGTTTCGGTTTTTAGCACAAAATTTTCCGTGCCCATGTTGGTATTATTATTAGTGTAATTTAACTGTATGAACACGCCTTTATGTGTTATTGCATGACGTAAACTGGGTCATCGCGGAGCTCGCTCGCGGCTGCGCGATTTGCTGCGCCAGCGCTTTACTTAACTACAGAAAGTAATGCACGCGCGTAACACAACTATTCGCGACGGATTCTGAGTCACCACTAAAAACTTTAGTAATATAAAAAAAGAACTTTTGAAATTTGTAATATTTGTGACCTGTCATAACTTGAGACCATCTGTCAATGTCAATTTACCAAAGCGTACGTTTTTAAAGCCACTTGTCTATGCCTCCTGTTATTTATGGAAATCCGCGACCTGAAGCGGGCAGCTGAGGAACGCTGCATGTGGATCCCGGATTCGCGTCCTGGATTCCCCCTTACAGAGTCCCTTGTCGTGAGTCCCCAGTGTCTGGTAATACGTGAAGATCTCAAAGGAAAGGAAGACCTCCATAATTTAAAGGAAGTGATGTTCAAACCAATCGACTATCCTATAGTGCACATTTATAAACGGGTGTTGTAAAAAGCTTGTACAAATATGAAATGTTCATTAGTTGATTTATCTATATAATGAGTTTAACTATCTAAATATATATAAATTACATGTCAGGTTGTTTATCCGCAATGGACTCCTAAACTACTTAACCTATTTTAATCAAAAATGTACATTGTGTGCAGTTTGATCGCAATAATAATTTATTACAAATTATTTGTCTATTATTTGATTCACAATAATTGTAAGTTAGCTCCAAACGATTCTAAAGCCAGCATTATACGTTGGCCCAGCATTGCCGAGTGAACGCCAATACCAACGTATAGACGGCATATTTGCATTGTCTGGCCATATCGCTCGGTGTCGCTCGCCTAGTTGGCCGAGTAAAGGCAAGCTCCAACGTGTATAGAACTCTTTTGGCGTAGCTGGTCACAACTGGCACTCGCTCGCGACCACTTGCCACTCTTCGGAGCGCTGTCGGTTTTTCTGCACAGATCAAAGATTTTTTGTATGCATTTGGGTTTCGCCGAGAATGGTTTAGATTCACAAATCAGCCCGACAGATGGCGCTGCAGTCGGTAAACTAATATCATGCAGGGCAACGTCTGCCCGGTCAGCTAGTATTATTTAAACATAAATTTTAAAATTTCTTTAATTTTCTTCAATTTCTCCAATTTTCCATGCTAAGGTTGCCTGGAAGAGATTGCAGTTTGCAATAAGGCCGCCCATTGTACAAATTATTTTAAGGTTTCTCATTTATAATGTCAATTTTGTTTTTATGTGCAATAAAGTATATAAATAAATAAATAATAAATTCTATTCAATTCGTGTGTTTATCAATATTCAATATTAAAGTTTTTCAAACGAGACTAAACAAGCCATCTGGCATCATACTGGACTGGTCAATGCTTTACGCCTATATGACCCGAAACTATTGCAAAAAATATACCATCGACATTTCAAGTAATTATTGAATCACTTCCAGTTGACTATTATCAGTGGGAACCTTCCAGTAATCGACATTCTGTGTTCTTCACGCATAAATATTGCATGAGAGAAGAGGAGGTAAGATGTGGGCAGTGGGGGAACATTCTATTTTAAGATAGACCCAATGGACGGCCAACTTATAATGTCGGAGGAAACAGTGCGTAAGGGATTACTTGGATTTTGATGACATCTTATCTTAATCGTATCTACTTACTTCTCAGTCCATAGATGACCCACGGCTGAGTCGGGTCTCTTCCCATCAAAAGAGGGTAATTAGCCTACTGTGCCACGCTGGCCAGACCAGTTGGCATAGGGTTTCATATTAAGACGTTCCTTTAGTCGCCTCTTGCAACACCCTTCGGTTAGTATGTGTTGGTGAAATTGTGTATCACTACATATTATAAAACAAAGTCACTGTCGTCTGTCCGTCCCTATGTATGCTTAAATCTTAAAAACTACGCAACGGATTTTGATACCGTTTTTTTTAATAGATAGAGTGATTCAAGAGGAAGGTTTATATGTATAACCCACCCCCGCTTTGCACGGGCGAAGCCGGGCGGGCCACTAGTTCTAAATAAAATCATGATCGTAATTTATCTAAATACCAGTATCAGTTACACGGAGCAATGTTTACCTCCATGAATTTGGAGGAGGTCCGACTGAATAGTGATAATAGACAAGAAGCTCACCTTAATGACATTGGGAAAAATAGTCAACTATAATAATAATTCCAAATAACGAGTTAATACAACTCGGATCTTCCAGCCATGAAATAAAACTAAACTTTTAGGACAATGCTATGACTTCAGCATCACCTCTATAGCATCATGTGCTGACTATGATAATACAATATAATGACGTCATACGGCAGGCAAAACACAGTGTATAGACCCATAAAATAATGTTAGCAGATGCTACAGAGTGCAAGACAACGCTGAGGCTTCGCCGTGAGCGATACTATCAAAATATTCATTGTTTTTACGTTGTGACTGTTGCCTGATTTCGTTAACAGTATGAAGAGATTTGTTTGCGTTCAACGCGCTAATCTAACTATAATATGAATACATGAGGCAATAGCTTTGTACCCCTTTTTACTAAAATTGCGCGGACGGATTATAAAACTATGAAATTTCCCACATTTATAGTTTAAATAGAGAAGGAGGGCAGAATGCTAATATTTATTTTTAAGTAATGATAACAGTACATTAAATCAATAAAAACATTAAACCTAGTTACGCTATACGGTACCTTAGGCCGATAGCACACGGCGTATTTAAAACGCGCAAACGACGCGTGTTTCAGGAACCCGCGTCGTCTGTGCCGCAAATGCCGATTTATGGATCACCGCGTGTGCTTAGGGTTATAAGGTTCGTTCGAATCTTGTTTGAAGTCGCTGCCGGCTGTCATTAAATGTCATCCCGCGCCATTTGGCCGGAGGGCATTCTACGCTATGTTTGCCAAACCACGCTTCCTTCAGCGCTTGTCAGTTCTACGACATACGTGGCCAGCCTTTTGCCACAACAAAAAATTATACAATATGTATGACAAAATCCCACCTGTTTCGTGGCCTCATGACTAGACAATATCATAGAGTTCCAAATGGTATCGTAAGGGACAATATATGTCTCCAAACAGGGAGCTCTAAGCGTTATCCTAGATGATGTTCATCGTTGTTCGATACACTCAGTGATATTAATATTTAAACCCTGGTATAACACTTTAAAATGGGGTCAGACTGTACGTAGCGCCCATTCGCTGTATCTCCACAATTCCTTGGCACAACCTTCACAATATCTAAGAGCATTAAGATACTTGGTATCAATATCTCCAGTGACATCCAGTTCCACAGTCACTTTGAGAACAAAGTGAAACTTTTAATTTTATTCCATATATTTTTTTTGTTTAGTTTCCTTATGGAATTCTCAATGCACCTCTCGTGGGTGTGACACCCACTAAACCACTCGACTACCCACTAAAACCCCAGCGCTATACCCTCACACGTCTCGTTTGGGACGCCACAGGTTCGCTAGGACGCATTCTCCTGTGGTGCCCCGAGTTAATACTATCGGATGGCATCTCCGGTAACTGGGACGCCCTCAGTCACTATGACTTGTGTCGGTTGTAGGTCCCCCGATCAAGGTGACGTTAACCAAGAAACTGGGTCTGCACAGCGGAGCAAAGAATTACGTCACTATGGGACAAAGACTACAGCTGTTTAGAAAAATATCTGATGTCACCATCACTGATGTTATGACATGCATTGTATGGTTTTAAATGAACAACGATTTGTCCCTTACACTTTAATATATATAGCACATACTCGTACATAACAAAAAAACATTTGCTCCTTTTGGTTAACTATTACTCGGATAGCTAATGACTATAATGTGTTTGTTACTTGCTTTATTGTAGCTAGTACCTACAATAAAGCGAGTAACAACACGTTAAATAAAAAGGCCATACAGGTTTATTTTTGAAAAGGTGTCCATAAACATATTTTAAAATTTCGGAAGTCTCATTTACTTAAAAGAGCCAGAAAGAAACTATAGTTTCTTCACAGATTACTTATTTTCTTCAGCAGATCTCGTACAGATTAATAAAACAAATATTTAGACCATCCTATTCCTTGTATAAGTAACCGTTAATCTTCACTTAGCTATACTTAACAACTCGTAACACAAATCGATTTACACATAGTTACTATTTCATGTAGAATCGTTTCACACGATTTTATTTAAAAAAGAAATGTATGTTCTTTTATAGAATACGTGAATTGGAGGCGCGTCCTTACGTCAGCAGTGATGTTAATATTCTTATTGATATTAAAATTATTGTCAGTTTATAGTCCAAAAATCAGAGTAGGAAGAAGGCGCATATAAGGTAATAGAATATTGTGTAGTTTGAAATGCAATTGATTTCCAAATTACGGCGCTAGCAATCAATTAGCAATAGCCTGGTGATTTTAAAAAAGCAACTACAGATTTTATTCCCTGTTCTTCTCTGTGGAGCGCCATTCTGAACCAGGGTAGTTTCAGTACACGTATGAGTTGTGGGAAAAAAGTTGGATGGATTGTGTGAATGAGAATACGGGCCAAAATATGGTCATGGTAGTTTTAAACAAGACGATTTATAAGCGTTTAACCTACTAGATTAGAGTGCTTTTTGAATTTGTTTAATATACATTATACAAATTCATACATTATACAAAGGTTCATGTGGTAATGAATTTAGAACACATTAAATGGATTTGAATGAAACAATATACTTTATGAATTAACCTTGAGTCCAAAACATGGCCATTTTAGAGGAACTGACGAGATATTTATAATTTATTATTTCTGGTATAATTACATTAAGTAAATAAATAAATTGTATACTACTCCGTCCCGTTCGAGGTTTTGCTACACGTAAAATCTCGAACGGGACGTGGACTTGAACACAAAGTGAGGTGGTGAGGGAAATTTCGCACATGTCATTAATAAACCAACTATTGCGCATTACTCAAGTTCTTTGGCAGGCATTATAATATTAAGGTAGTTACAAATTTATGTAAAATCATTCAATCGTATCATGATATCTGTCACGAATTTATAGTTAACGCGTCTTTGGCGTTTATTTGAACTTGTGTTTGTTGTCATTGATATTACCGTGGCACTGAAAATTAGTATTTGTTACGTATAAAACGTAAGAGGCAGATCACCAAGCCGCAAGAGACGGAAAGCTTGATACAAACCCTGTGCCAACCCGTCTTGCCAGCGTGGCACAGTAGGCTAATTTCCCTCCATGAATTTGAAACAAGGCCCGACTCAGTAGTGGGTCATTTACGGCCTTAAACGAACGTATAAAACGAATGCATATAAGTAACTAACAGAGGCATCGGGTTTTGCTTACACTAGAAAAAAAGAAACCTGGGATTAGGCTGCCAGTGTATATTAAACATTATATTAAAACACAAAAATCAACTTAGTTTATTTGGGTTCTACAAGAATACAGGTACAAGAGGATTTTTTTGTATACAAATACCGACATATAATGTAGCAGGGCCATTTTCATTCAGTAAGAGTCATCATCATCATCTTAGCCTGTATCCCGGTTGCAGCCCAAACTCTCGCTTCGGCGCCCGGGGTCAGCTTTCCGGCTTTTTCTTCTCCACTTCGCACGGTCTTCAGCATCCCTGGTAGTGAGCCCATTGGCACGCATATCACCCTTTATGACGTCAAGCCAGCACTTTTTGGGTCTACCCCTCCTGTCGGGGCCCGGCGGAGGCGGCATGGCCAGACATTTGTTTCCCACGTAAGCAGCCGGTTGCCGCAAAACGTGGCCGTACCACCGGAGCCGACACTCCTGCAATTTATCCGCAATGTCACGGACATGAAGACTGCCGCGAATGCGTCCACCGCAGCATATTCATATCCGTGACACGCAGCTCTTGCTTGTGTCGCTCTAACGCCGGCCACGCTTCACAGCCGTATAAAAGGACCGACCTAATGATGGTCTTATAGACCTGTCCCTTCAACTTTACCGGCATCTTGGGGTCACAAATGACACCAGTGACCTAACGCCATTTGGCCCACGCGGCAGAAATGCGTGCCTTGACGTCGCACGACGTCGACGTTCATTCAGTAAGAGTAGACAAAAGCAAATGATAAGAAAGAAAGAAGAAAGAAAACACATTTAATCAGCAAAGCACACAGGACAACACAACTTGGTTACAACATTAAACCTCGGATGTTTGTGGAAGCAAACCACACAAACAAAAAAAAACAAAGAAAATGTAAAAAAATAATAAAAACTGGAAAATAAAAACTACAAAATAAATTGGGTCTGTGTGCCTTGCCGAAAGGTCACTATCTCAGCATAAGCCAGGTGTGGAGCACCCAGCACTGGTTTTCAGATAGCAACCCTTGCATGACTCACGGGCGAGGGTACTATACTTACATTAACAACAACAGTGACAAAAGACGGAGAAAAAAAAATACAACAACATCTATATATATAAAAGAAAGTCGTGTTAGTTACTCCACTTATAACTCAAGAACGGCTGAACCGATTTAGCTGAAAATTGGCAGGGAGGTAGTTTAGAGCCAGGAGAAGGACATAGGATACTTTTTATCCCGATCAAAAAAAATAATTTAAATATTAATTTAATGCAAATTATTTGGTTTTTATTTGACATTCATAATCATATGTTAGCTCTAACAATGGCGATATCTGTTGACAGGTTTGTAAATATTGGAGTACGTATTGAATAGATGGCGCTTTGTTAAAAGTAAAAGAGGTTTAATATATTAATTAAAAAAATGAATTAATGTTTATATTTTTTTGTGTTTGTTATTGCCACGGCAAAGTTTGTACAAACATTTAAGAATATCAAACCGCTATAAAAAGTATTTCTTATTTAACCTTAAAAATAATGTAACCTCATGACGTTTGTCATAGAATTGTCTGAATGCAAGCTGCAAATATAGTTAGAGAGGATGTAAAAAAACGAAACATCGTTTAAAACAGATGCTTCGGTCGGAGTTATTTTAAAGATAAAATACATGTTTATCAATTAATTTATTATTCCTAACAAAAAGTATGTAAGAAAACCGAATTACTCAGTGCACATCATGGTTAGGTCAGATCCATCATGCCTAATATTAAAAGTTGAATGTAATATGGAGTTTTGGTACGTTTGGATAGACTAAGGCGGCAATATTACGCATTGTGCAATATTATTGACTGTCTAAGGTTAATATTGAAGTTTGCGCAATGATTGAACGTAAGTTTGAGCGAGTTTAATTTTTATTGCACAATATTTTTCCATGGCATCGTGAAGGGTCAATACTATTCTCCGACTGAACACGAAAACATTGCGCAATTCGTATTATTGTGCAATATAATTGATCGTTTGGATTCAAAGCGCCTTTCAATCTTATTGTACGATAAAAGTATTGTACAATGTTATTGTAGGTCTAGGGGCCCAACATAAACATAAACGTAACATAAACGGCCTAACGTAAACGTTGATATTTGGTTTTTCATTACTTTACAGTTAAATTTTCTACATATTTTCTCTCGAAATAATCACAAAATTGACATCAAAGTTGATAAGACGCCTTCAGGACAATACGTTTTAATGCGCTAACAATTAGCTGGGTCCACACCGGACGATCCGTTTTGGATCGGTCGGATCCAGGATCACGGAGCGTGGATCGTGTTAGAGCGGAGCGCGCGCTCCAATAATGCGCATGGATCGCGCGCGGCACGACCACACCGCCTGCACATTTGGATCGCGCTCCTGACGCCGCGCGCGATCGGAGCGTGATGGATCGTCCGGTGTGGACCCAGCTAATGACGAAATCGCTATTGTCGTTGTGGGTGAAAATTTAGAAACCCGAGATATAGGGTGTTTTGCATTGGCGTAGCAATCGACTGCAGCGTGTGTCCGGAACACATCAATTAGGTATATCATCATTTCAGCCAAAAGACGTCCACTGCTGGACATAGGCCTCCCCCAAGGATCTCCAAAAAGATCGGTCCTGGGCCGCCCGCATCCATTGCTTTCCGGCGACCTTAACCAGGTCGTCGCTCCACCGTGTGGGACGCCTACCAGCACTCAATTAGGATCGATTATATGATGCTTTACAATATCTCATCTTATTTTGGAAAGGTGAAGATGGATATCATTTTTCAATGAAGATGAGAACTCCAGTTACAGTTTCCGAAACTAACAAAAAACAACAACGGGTTGCACAACGGGAGTGCCGGCAGAAGTGAAAACTTGAACCTTTGTAGTTTATAGTTAGGACAGGACAACGTATGTCGGGTCATCATTTCAGCCAAAAGACGTCCACTGCTGGACATAGGCCTCCCCCAAGGATCTCCAAAAAGGCCGGTCCTGGGCCGCCCGCATCCATTGCTTTCCGGCGACCTTAACCAGGTCGTCGCTCCACCGTGTGGGACGCCTACCAGCACTCAATTAGGATCGATTAAATAATTAATTAATTAATTAATTATATTATATAGATAGAAATGACACCCAGACTCCGAGCCAGTGCCTCTGGTTTAGACAAAGACACTGGCCCGACCCCGGAATCGAACCCGGGACCCGTTGATCCAAAGGCGGCACATCTAACCACTAGACCAACGAGGCAGTTCCGTCTTTCGTATTCTGTTCTACGAGCCCAGCTTAATAACAATGGAGAACCTTCTCCTTAAAGTGTCTGTACAACTGCCAGCTTTCCGCGCCCCGGAGTCCAACATAACCCGGCTGGCGTTTAGCGGTGGAGTATCCATGAGGATTTACAACGTAAAAAAATGGGTTTCGTATCGAGTTTTCCTTCTCTTGCGGCTATGTTATGGGTCTTATCTTAATCTAATATATATATATATATATTTATATATATATTAAGTGATTTCGTCATTAGCTGGCCCGCGGCGTCAGGAGCGCGATCCAAATGTGCAGGCGGTGTGGTCGTGCCGCGCGCGATCCATGCGCATTATTGGAGCGCGCGCTCCGCTCTAACACGATCCACGCTCCGTGATCCTGGATCCGACCGATCCAAAACGGATCGTCCGGTGTGGACCCAGCTAATTGTTAGCGCATTAAAACGTATTGTCCTGAAGGCGTCTTATCAATTTTGATGTCAATTTTGTGACTATTTCGAGTTAAATGTAAAGTAATGAAAAACCAAATATCAACGTTTACGTTAGGCCGTTTATGACGTTTATGTTATGTTTATGTTGGGCCCCTAGACCTACAATACCTAACATTGTACAATAAGATTGAAAGGCGCTTTGAATCCAAACGATTAATTATATTGCACAATAATACGAATTGCGCAATGTTTTGGTGTTCAGTCGGAGAATAGTATTGACCCTTCACGATGCCATGGAAAAATATTGTGCAATAAAAATTAAACTCGCTCAAACTTACGTTCAATCATTGCGCAAACTTCAATATTAACCTTAGACAGTCAATAATATTGCACAATGCGTAATATTGCCGCCTTAGTCTATCCAAACGTACCAAAACTCCATATTACATTCAACTTTTAATATTAGGCATGATGGATCTGACCTAACCATGATGTGCACTGAGTAATTCGGTTTTCTTACATACTTTTTGTTAGGAATAATAAATTAATTGATAAACATGTATTTTATCTTTAAAATAACTCCGACCGAAGCATCTGTTTTAAACGATGTTTCGTTTTTTTACATCCTCTCTAACGATATTTGCAGCTTGCATTCAGACAATTCTATGACAAACGTCATGAGGTTACATTATTTTTAAGGTTAAATAAGAAATACTTTTTATAGCGGTTTGATATTCTTAAATGTTTGTACAAACTTTGCCGTGGCAATAACAAACACAAAAAAATATAATCATTAATTCATTTTTTAATTAATATATTAAACCTCTTTTACTTTTAACAAAGCGCCATCTATTCAATACTTACTCCAATATTTACAAACCTGTCAACAGATATCGCCATTGTTAGAGCTAACATATGATTATGAATGTCAAATAAAAACCAAATAATTTGCATTAAATTAATATTTAAAATTTTTTTTTTTTGATCGGGATAAAAAGTATCCTATGTCCTTCTCCTGGCTCTAAACTACCTCCCTGCCAATTTTCAGCTAAATCGGTTCAGCCGTTCTTGAGTTATAAGTGGAGTAACTAACACGACTTTCTTTTATATATATAGATATGTATGTATTTACAAAAAAAAATTATATAAGTAGTTTATCATCCATCTCGTTACCATAACACAAGCATTAAGTTGCTTAACTTGGGACGAGATGGCGTTGTGTGAAATGTCTAAGGATATTTATTTATTTATTTATTTATTATCTTAGACCCTGGCGTTGCTTTCCATTACGCAAGCCTAAGGCATTCAAAGTCAAAGGCGCAGACATTCAAGTAATTGGTAAAAAAAGCCTTTGGTTTCGACAATGACACTTGGCCGATCCCGAAATGGAACCGGGGACCCATCCAAAGGCCTTGATCTAACCCCGGAACCAACAAGGCACCGATACCTAAACACGATTTCATAACAGTGTAATTTAAAATACAACAAGTATCAGTTATTTTGTGTATGTTTTTCCTTCTAACAAACTTATCTAGTCTTTAGAAATAGTTGGTGAACCTCTAACTAAACCAATTACGGTAAGTCAGATCCAGAAATAGTCGGAGTAAACCGGATAATACTGGAATTAGCCAGTCAGCAGTGGTTAATAGTTAATGGTTAATAATTTCATTGTTTCACAGATTCGGACATTGAAGCATTTTGGTTGAATTATTAAAATGCAGTAGGGTGTAATTTATTCATGTTTTAATTGTTCATGGATTTAGATTCTAAAAGCTCGGGCGGTGAGCTTTTGCTCATTTTTGCCTGAGAGTGTTGTAAGGGCCGTCTACAGGATATGTGAGGTGGATAACTTGGCTTATGTGAAAGAAGGCTTATGTGCTGTCCGTGTGGTGATGGATTTAGAATACACAATGTCACCAACCCATACCGTATTTAGGGTGTCGTAAGAGGCGACTAAAAGAACGCAAGAGGCAGATCACCTAGCCCCAAGAGCCCAAAAACTTGATAAAAACCCTGTGCCAACCCGCCTTGCCAGCGTAGCGCAGTAGGCCATATCCCTACATGAGATTTGGAGGAGGCTCGACCCAGTAGTGGGTCATTTATGGACTGTAACGACGATGATATGAAATAAAACTGATCAGACGACAAGCGAAGCTCAGTAGGCCAACTCCCTATCGTCTAATTTGACGAGGCTCCAAATCAAAGACCCAATTCTCGTACATTAGAAGCAGTTTCGAACTTGAGATAATGTTGTTACATTTTTATGAAAGTACTCTATACAAGGTATAACAAAAACCCCACAGCCATCAGAAGTGATCGTCAATCAAAGCAGTTCTGTGTTTATAATAGTTTACAATATTGACGTTTCTGCGATTCAAATTTCATTACAAAACAGGGCTTTTAATTAATGAACACCATTAATAATTATTATCCTTCAAGTTAAGTAATTTGTGTTCCATTATACCTTTTAAAAGTGTCCGTGTGGTCTAATGCAATGCCACACCCTCAGATTGGAATGGGTTGATGACACTATGTTTTCTAAATATGTTACCGCACATAATATATTATCTATACACATTCAAAACTGTTACGCGAACGAATACTCGCGCTATCATATTGAATGATTTATTAGTTACGTCACAAATGTGACTCCGCCAATAAATTGTAAAACTCGTCGATGTAAACAAACAACTTGGTGTAACTGCTAGCTTAAATAATAAAACAAGTGCAAGGGCAACCGATTCTCTAAATAGACGATAAACGGCGACTGGTGTTCCCCACAGTAGTGACGCTTAACATTTTTGTCTCATTTCAACTGTAGGGAGAAGAGTGGAAGATAAAACATGTTGTTGGATTGGTGAAAATTTGTTTTTTAGTGTAATATATTTTTGGCGGATTTAGAATACAAAGTGTCACCGTCCCATTCCAGCCTGAGCGGGCCGTAAGAGCCGAATAAAGGCATCGGCGAGGCCGAAAACCTAGCCGTAAGAGAAGAAAAACATCAGACGGAACCGTGTGCCCTCTTATCCATTACCCTCTATGTAGTTATAAATAAATAAATAAATATCCTTGGACATTTCACACAACGCCATCTCGTCCCAAGCTAAGCAACTTAATGCTTGTGTTATGGTAACGAGATGGATGATAAACTACTTATATACATTATTTTTTTGTATATACATACATATTATTTGACTGCCTCGTTGGTCTAGTGGTTAGATGTGCCGCCTTTGGATCCACGGGTCCCGGGTTCGATTCCGGGGTCGGGCAAGTGTCTTTGTCTAAACCACAGGCACTGGCTCGGAGTCTGGGTGTAGTTTCTATTTTTAATCTGTATGTATTTACAAAAAAAAAATATAAGTAGTTTATCATCCATCTCGTTACCATAACACAAGCATTAAGTTGCTTAAATTGGGACGAGATGGCGTTGTGTGAAATGTCCAAGGATATTTATTTATTTATTATAGATAGTAAACACCCAGACCCGAAAAAATATTTGTACGACCTACAAGTATTTGTTCATACTTGTAGGTCGTACAAATATTTTTTCCGTGCGGAATCGAACCCGCGACATGCTGCGCAGCAGTCGATCGCTCAACCACTGCGCTAACCGTGTTGTTGGTTGGAGGCCCGATTCAGCAATCGGGTTGGCACAAGGTTTAGTTTCAAGTTTTCTTTTTCCTGCGGCTAGCTTTTCGGCCTTGCTAATTACTTTTGTCGGCTCTTATGACACCCTCAGGATGGAATGGGGTGGTATTCTAAGCCAGTCACCATTATGTTCCACATAATTTTAGGCTAAGTAGTAGTAGTTATGATACAGTCGATCTGACTATTTTAAATATGTCTAATAAATACGCGGTCACACATTGACTGTAGCACGATCATGTCGTGATAGTTAAATTGATAGTAGGCAAACAGGGGCTCGTCAAGTGTCATGGGTGTGTCCACAAAGTATTGAGACGCGGTGCTCGACTAACGCTTCGGTGAGCTGAAATCATATTATGATTTTTTTTAATTCAGACAATAAAATCATGAACCTTATTTTGGAAATCTTTAAAAAACGTATCGAACCGAGTACTATTTGTCAAAATTAATGTCGATATTATATTATTTTGATTGCCATTTGATGGCTTTTCATACGTATCTAAATCTCTTACGAAAAAAAACTGAACTCTTCCATAATTTCTAATGTAAGTTAATATTTTTATTTTAAAAATATTTGTTTTGTAAACTTTTTTCCAATAACTTTGTATTAGTATACTTCGTTCTTTAAGAGTATCAATGTAATGAGTTTTTAATCATGAATTGAATGATACCTACATTATATTTTAAAGTTCCTTGGCGGTCCAGAGGTTGGATGTGCCACCTTCGAATCATCGAATCCCTGGTTTTTTCCAAGGTCAAGAAAGTGCTTTTGTTTATTGCAGAGAGACTTATTCTAAGACTGGGTGATACAAGTTTTATAAATATGTTACCTGTATAACTCAGATGTACTTTGTTCCATATTTAAATAACATCATAATTTGTACACGTTCGAAAATGAAATATAATATTTCATTGAATTCCAGTCACTGCATTCCATTTCATTTAAAATGTATACAGTGACAGCGCAATAAATGTAAAGACCCGAAGTTGGCGTGCACTTAATTTTGTAATGACCGCTAGAATCTGTTCAGAACCGAATCGCTTATTATGGTAATCGGAATTCGCATAAATTCTTAATTGACTGTGAATACTGAAAAAATAAGGAGCTTGGTTACCCAAGCTTTTATGAATGGGTAATTGAGTTTTAAAATTCTCATTTACGATTTTTTCACGGTTCCTTCGAGATGTTTGGGTGAATAAGTTTTTCATTGGACGATGTTATGTTTACGACCTTGGTAAAGTAATGGCTTACGAAATTGAGCATTATATATGTTTATGATCTTAGCTCATATTGAATTGAAGAACGCGGAGGTGGGGAAAGTCTGAGCCTATATTGTTTCTTAAGTTCTCTGTGCGTATTTTCTCAAGTCTCAAGTCTGAATTGTCATAACCCCTCTCGTAACTTGTTGACTAACAGTTTATAAAAAAATGCCTTTTTTCGTGATATTTTGTACACAATATCTATATTATTCTTCCTATCGAACCTTTTGTTATGGCTATAGGGGTTTTGTTGCACGCTCTATATAATTATACGTTTATTAAAAACAGCATTTTTGAGGATTGCCAAACTTAAGTGGCAGTGGGCAGGGCAGCAAGCGCGCAGGACCGACGCCCGATGGGGCAGAAAAGTCCTCGAGTGGCGACCGCGTTCCGGAAAGCGCAGTGCTGGTAGGCCTCCCACACGGTGGACCGATGACCTGGTTAAGGTCGCCGGAAAACGATGGATGCGGGCGGCCCAGGACCGGCCTTTGTGGAAATCCTTGGGGGATGCCTCTGTCCAGCAGTGGACGTCTTTTGGCTGAAATGATGAAAAACTGCATACCATATATGATAGTCCAGGAGCCCAGAGCCGCCAGACATTACTTATATTATTTTCTGAGTAACAAAATGTATTGTAAAGCCCCTACAATTTGTCTGGCTGTTGGCAAATAGTAGAAATAGTTTTCAAAATATAATGTTTGAAAATCAAGACTGTAAGTAAACATTCGTTTTTCTTTTTGGCAAAGTTTAAAGCGTCTGGTGGAAATTGCCGACGGAGAAAACTGTCTCGCAATATTCATTTTAAATTTCTAATAAGATTGTGTAAAATATTTATACCAAAATTACCACTCAGACTTTAAGAAAAGTGAGCGATTTAAGATACATCTTGTCACTCAGAAAATAAGTAATGACTCTTGCTGGGCTCTTGCTCTATGAAGATAGTATCACATTTTTGCTAATTTACGCATAAGTAAATGCTACTTACACCAAACAGCTGTAAGTGAACAAATTGCTAACATAAATATTTTTGTCAAGAGTCATTACCAACATAATTATTCGATGTTTAACAACACGTTGTCATTTTGCAAGTCGATAATTGAATTATAGCTTACTAATGTAGGAAGTACGTTTCTATTAGTATACGTGCTCCTTATTTAGAAATATATTAAAATTAAATCTTATTACTTTACGCTATACAAACAATAATAATTCTAATCAAACAGTCATGCATAAAACGTAGAAGATGGTTAAAGAACACATAGGTAATCTAGCCATAAGAAAATTAAACCCACACGCTAACAGAAAAAGAAACTATATTTGTAAAACAAAAGAAAATCACGCGGCGTTCGATATTATTATCTTTTTCAAATAAATTATGTATTTCGCGGTCACAAGTAAAACGGTTTCAAGCCAGAATTGGATCAACCTTGACCGACACATTAGCCAGGAATTTTGCAACTAACATAAAAAAATATTGTTTCAGATAAAAGCTCTACACAAAATGGCGCTTAAAATTACAGCGTACAAATACGCACCAGTGCTGGTGTTTCAGTTAATACTGATGGTGCTCTACTTCGTATTCGTCAGATATGGAGGAAGCAAGGACGCTAATATCAAAGGTAATATCACGAACCCAAATATTAGAAACATGTTGGTTTTATGACCGCCGTGTGGTCCCGGACTTAGAGCACAGTGTCCACTCAGAGCCGACTAAAAGAAATGACAACACATTAAAAAAACTTCAAACGAAACTCTGTATCAACTCCTCTGACCAGCATGCCGCAGTACTTGGCCTTCATGTAACTAACAGAGATCACACTTAGCAGTGCATCTTTTATGGGTTGTGTAATTTAGCTGGTATATTGTGCGCTGGCTGGTAATTTTATGTCATTTTATGGGCTGGGTGTCATTTCTATCTATAATATGTATGTATTTACAAAAAAAAATGTATATAAGTAGTTTATCATCCATCTCGTTACCATAACACAAGCATTAAGTTGCTTAGCTTGGGACGAGATGGCGTTGTGTGAAATGTCCAAGGATATTTATTATTTATTTTATTAATGTTGATGATTATGAAAATATCCATATCCATATCTGACAGAGAACCAAAGTCACTGGCATAGCTCATAGAAGCAGCAGGCTGAAGTAGCAGTGGGCTGGTCATATCTGTAGAAGAACCGATAATTGCTGGGGTAGACGAGTCCTTGAGTGGAGACCGCGAATCGGCAAGCGTAGTGTGGGACGGCCCTCTGCTAGATGGAGCGACGATCTGCGAATGGTTGTGGGCAGCAGTTGGATGCGTCAAGCTGAAGACAAGACGCTATGGCGCTCTTTAGGGGAGGCCTATGTCCAGCAGTGGACTAATGTGGGCTGATGATGATGATGATACGTGTCATGTGTATTCTAATCTATCAAATTCGCTCTCACTATACTTTATAGTGTTTTTGTGCTAATAACACGTACAGAGATTATTTTAGCAAAGCAACCATAGAGTTACTTGCCGGCTCTTCTCTGAAGAGCATCCTTCCGAAAACGAGGTAAATTCTAAATATATTATATTGATGTGTCAAAAGAGCTCACATGGACTTGCATAAATATATATTTTTTATTTTGGTTGTAGTTTCGATACTGTTTAGGGGAGGCCTATGTCCAGCAGGGGACAAGAGTGGGCAGATGAAGATGGTGAAAATATCCAATGAATGTTTCTAGCTTTAGACTTTAATCTACAATTTTACGTTTTGAAACTCTATTTCATGCGTCCTGTATAGATGATGGTAAGGATATATTTGATTCATATCAGTATTATATGTAGCACGCATATGTTTGATTCATATCAGTATTTAATCTTCGTATGTATCTTACTCTTAGATATATGTAGCTATTCGCATGTCTAATTGGTAACAAGACTCCACTGTTGGGATGAACTGAATTGAAACTAATGTTGTTAAATGCAAATTCCTGATTGAAACTAGTTAAAATAGTCGTTCATTAGTACTGGCTATGTGGTTCGTGGGACAGCCCTCTGCTAGATGGAGCGACGATCTGCGAAAGGTTGCGGGAAGCAGCTGGATGTGTCAAGCTGAAGACACTCTTTAGGGGTGGCCTATGTCCAGCAGTGGACTAATGTGGTATGATGATCATGATGATTTGGTTCGTAAATCCCAAACAACTTTTGAATATTGAATAAAAAGAACTGGGCCAATTATTTTCAATATTTAAATTGTATACACTTACCTTGGGTTCCAAAATTGAATATTCAAAAAAAAGAACATAGCTATCATCAACGATTTTATTTTTAATTTACGCCAGCGAAGACGTCCGGAAATTGAATTTCGTTTGTACTCGAACTGACCTTTTTATAACAATGACAAACAATATGTATTGATGAAATAAGAAAAGAGAAGAGAACTCTCAAAAAGTTTTGAAGAATAAATGATAGAACATTTCTATCACATAATAACTTCTTATTAATACAATTCAACTCTTAATTTGTAAGTATGTCAACTTCTACACGATGCTTACCATAGAATGCAGCATGATATTAAAATGTATCGTAATAATTTAAAAGGTCAATAAACACAAATCGATTGACAATCAAGATCGATTCATACAAGAATAGGGGCGGGCACTGGGACGTTCCTTTTAACTAAAATATGCATACGGTAACAGAACTAACAACTTGTGAGTTGTAACCTTGCGAATAGTGCTGAATGTTATTGATCTGTAGGCTAAGCAACTCACCATAATATTGGATGAGTGGATGGATGGGATGTTGTAACTTCTGACATCTCCATGTTTCGAAAGGTATGGACACGGAATATAATTTAAATATCAAGACCAAACAGCTATTACCAAACATAAGCTAAGGAAGCACCTACTGAGAGTAGGTTAAATGAAACACCAATGTCCCAGGTGCCGAGGCGCAGGGTACGACAGACAAAAGAAAAAAAAAAGAGCAAATAACTACCATTCATTGCTAAAAAGAACACGGACTACAAGTCTGTGGTGTAGTAACAGAATAAATAAAAAAAAAAAAAAAAAGGTATGTAAATAAGTTTTACCTATCATATTAACGTTGGTAGTGCATGCATGGAGTACGAAGTGTGTCTCAAAGGGCATACTACAACTACAAAAACCATAAATGGACCACTTGATACGAAACCCTTAACTAACCCGTCTGACCAGCGTCGCACAGTAGAATACTTACTTACCCTCCCTCCATGTGATTGGAGGAGGCCAGTCACATGGTTGGCACAGGGTTTCGTTTCAAGTTTTCCTACAACACCTCGGGGTGAAATGGGCTGGTGGTGAAGTGCGTATGATTGAACCATACACGTAAAAAACAGTATGTCCTAAAAGTATACGAAATATATTCTTTGTAACATTCCATGCGTTACTTCAAAGATTAAATATAACAAAGCACGAGGAGTTTTTACTCGTTTCCGACCCCCCCCCCCCCTCCCCCACTCATAAAGTAAATTGTTAATGTCACCACAGAGCCGCTGTCAATTAAAGTAATGTACTCGCCTGAATAAGGACTGGCTTACAATTAATTTGCTTGAAATTCCACATTAATCCAGCGCGAGGCGAGAGTAGTAAGTGGTAGTGGCTAGGGTTGACAGATGCACAGATGGTCATTGCGTTCCGTGTCTACTGTAATTAGGAAGTTGTTGAAAGAATTTAATGGTGGGTTCATTTAATCCAGCGTTTCGTATTTATGGTTTCAGTAATAGTAGGAGAAATAGTAGTTTCACGTCTGAAATACACTCCTGAGGTTTCGTGTTTTCCTTCTCTTCCTTTTGTCTGCTCTTACGATAGCCTCAGGATGAAATGGGGTAGTAACATTATATTCTGAATACGAGTTATCATGCTCACTTTAAGTCTCACAGCAGTGGTGACGTCGTGTGGCGAATCGTTATCTTACCTGCAATATGGTTGAGGAAGGCGAAGCCGGCTGTTCTCTGTAGGGCATTCCGAACCAGATTTTTTTTATTATTTGACTTGATTAAATGCGTTTTGATTTTGATCTGGGTTAGCGGTTAAAAATAATAAAAAACCGAAAATACTTCCAACATTCATTCTTGAAAGATTTATTGCATACTAGCTTACCCGGCAAACTTCGTACCGCTTCAGAATCAATAAATAAAAAACCTGTTTTTTTTATATTTTCTTTCACCTTTTAAACCTTCCCTGGACTTCCACGAATATTTCAAGACCAAAATTAGCCAAATCGGCCCAGCCGTTCTTTAGTTTTAGCGAGACTAACGAACAGCAATTCATTTTTATTTATTTATATAGAGATAGAGAAATAAAACTTAATAATTAAATAGTTACATTTTCTAAATAATATTGTCAATTTTGATTAATTGAGGTGGAGTTTGTTTCTTTTTAATATTCAACAGCTTTTTATGCTTAAAATAAATGAGATAGGTGTATGGTGTATATGTGTGGGTCAGCGTGTGAAGAAATAAATACAATCGCTTACCACGTCACCACTTGTTGGCAAGTATATATGTAATACTTGCCGGTATCAGGTTCTGGCCGGCTGCTAGGGCTGCTGTTGTTCCACTCGAGTGCGGTGTATTACGGCGGAAATAAAAGGCACCGAGTCACAGGCACAATCTGTATTTGCACTAACTTATACTATGCACAGAAGTATAGCAGCACGGTAGAGGACCGAACCTTACGATCAGAAGGCGAAAGACAGATAAACAAGTAAGACAAAGCATAAGCGGACTAGCTCGCGAGATTGCAGAGTAGATAAAGCACAGCGCATAAGGCATACGTCTCGCGTCACAAACGGGCGGTTGGACACTCGTCGGTCGTCGGGCGAGCCGGCCGGCGAGCTCACGAAACCAGTTAGGCCACTCCTACGCCGCTCGCCGAGTGCGTCTCCAATGCACCACAATGCGTGCAATTTGTCGTGTCGCAATATAATAGATAAATATCTGGCTACATAAATAATTAATGTTTATGCTTGTATATATATTATTGATTATAGGTTTTAGATATAAGTTAGGTTTAAGATATAAGTTAGTTTTAAGTTAATATATTATAAGAGTGTAAATATGTATATGTGTAAACAATAAATAAATATTCTATGTAAGTGTGTATTTATGCATGTATGTTTGTGTAGTGGGAATTCCCCACAGGACTCCCCCCCGAGCCCGTTACGGGCGATACCAATCAGGGAAGCGTACCCTTCGACCAGACCGAGTTTTCATCTCGGTTGATGGTTGTACATCGGTATGTACAGGGGTGGGTTTGGTTGGTATAGGAGTGGGAATGGGAATGGGGATCTCGGTTTGCGGGCTGGGTATAGGCGAAGAGTCTGCCAGTATATAAGCCGGTTTGAGTCGGTCTATTGATACTGTGACCGGTTTGCCTCTCACAAGTATTTTATATACCTTATCACTTCTATCTAGCACTTCGTACGGACCGGAATAGGGAGGTTGAAGTGCACCTCGCAATGCGTCGTCCCTTAAAAATACGTGGCTAGACGAGGGCAGATCTTTGTAAATAAAGATCTTGCCTTTGGTGTGACGACTCGCAGGTGCGGGTTGTATGTTGGCCGTGAATTGGCGTAGGCGAGTGGTGAAGTCTGAGATATCCGTGCTACCAGGTACTGGTGCTTGGAAAAATTCACCTGGCAGACGTAAAGGCTCACCATACACCAATTCGGCTGAAGAGGCTTGCAAGTCCTCTTTGTAAGCGCTCCTAATGCCCAATAGCACTAGGGGCAATGCGTCAACCCAGTTGCTATCCGCGTGGCACATTATGGCAGCTTTTAGCTGACGGTGGAATCGTTCCACAAGGCCGTTACATGCGGCATGATATGCGGTGGTTCGACGATGTTTGAATGCTATCACTTTTCCAAGGTATTGGAAAAGTGAAGATTCAAATTGTCGTCCGCGGTCGGTGACAATATCCGTTGGACATCCAAATCTGGATATCCACGATATTAGCGCCTTGCCGACCGTTTCCGCTGTCATATCCGCCATCGGCATGACTTCAGGCCAACGTGTGAAACGGTCCACTACCGTCAGACAATATCGCTGTCCTTGCGATGGAGGTAGCGGGCCAATAATGTCCACGTGGATAAATGCAAACCTCGCGCGAGGTAAATCGAAGGTGCCTATAGGGGATGACACATGGCGATTCACCTTGGCGCGTTGACACGCGAGGCATTTTCGTGACCAATCTCGACAGTCTTTGCGCACCCCGGGCCAGACGAAACGCTCTGCAACTAATTTGGCAGTGGCGTTGGCACCTGGGTGGCTAAGGTTGTGTAGGCTGTCAAAAACTTTCTTCCGCAAAGGTTGCGTGACGAAAGGCCGGGGCGATGGAGTGCTCACATCGCAATAAAGCTCTTGAGAGCTTGGGAGCTTGATCCTCTTAAACCGGAGTGATGATTCACCGGAGAGAAGATGGGTCAGCTCTTGGTCAGATGCCTGGGACAAGGCAAGTTCGTCAAAATCGATTTTCATCTGCAGTTCATCGACGCGCGACAAGGTATCTGCGACAACGTTGTGTTTGCCTGCAATGTGTCGAATGTCTGTGGTGAACTGCGAGATGAAATCGAGGTGACGATACTGACGGGGCGAACAGTTAACTTTTCTTTCAGAAAAGGCATAACTGAGCGGCTTGTGGTCGGTATACACCACAAAATGTCTTGCCTCAAGCAAATGACGAAAGTATTTTATACTTTCGTATATGGCCAACAACTCGCGATCGTAAGGGGAGTACTTCTGCTGTGCAGGACTGAATTTCCTCGAAAAGAACGCGAGGGGTTGCCATACACCGTCTTTAAATTGCTCCACTACGGAACCCATTGCCTGGTCAGACGCATCTGTCACCAGAGCGAGTTTGGCCTGGCAATCTGGGTGTGCGAGTAGTGCAGCATTAGACAGGTTTTCCTTAGATTTATTGAAAGCATCCAAGGCATCACCAGTCAAGTCAATCGCCTGTGATGGCTTGACGGAACCTACAAGCAAGGCATTTAAGGGTGCTTGAATTTTCGCGGCTTGAGGTAGAAATCGCCTGTAAAAATTCAGCATACCCAGATATCGCCTGAGTTGCTTGACCGTCTTTGGTGCAGGAAATTCCCTTATGGCCTGGACTTTCGTTTCCAAAGGTTTGGTGCCGGATGCTGAGATGTGGTAGCCGAGAAATGCTACTTCGCTAGCACCGAAAACGCATTTCGAGGTGTTGATGAGGACTCCGTATTCCTTCATTCGAGTGAAAAGCTGCTCGAGATGTGCTTCGTGCTCCTCCTCGTTTCGGGAGTACACAAGAAAATCGTCCAGGAACGAATACGTGAAATCGAGTCCTCTAATCATCTCGTCAACAAACCTTTGAAAAGTCTGGCCTGCGTTACGCAAGCCGAAGGTCATAAAAGGGAATTCATACAAACCAAAGGGTGTGGTGATGGCTGTCTTGGGTATGTCCTCTGGGTAAACCGGTATCTGATTGTATGCTTTCAATAAATCTATGGTGGAGAATATAGTACATCCAGCAATAGAGTGGGCAAAATCATGTATATGCTTAATGGGGTACCTGTCTGGGATGGTCCGGGCATTAAGCATACGGTAATCGCCACAGGGTCGCCAACCGTTTTCCTTTTTAGGCGCAAGGTGGAGCGGCGACGCCCAAGGGCTTTCGGAAGGGCGTGCAGTGCCGTTGCTCAGCATCAGCTCGAATTCCTTCCTGGCTGCCTTGAGTTTGTCGGGCGCGAGCCTGCGGGGAGTACAAAAAATGGGTGGCCCTGGTGTAGTCCGAATGTGGTGGACAGTGTGATGCTTTGGAGAAGCCGGAGTTCCTGAAGGGCGAGTGATCTCCGGAAACTTTTCTAATACGCGATGGTAGCGTGAGTCGCCAGCTGTGACCTTAATAGAACAAATATTATCATTTGCTATGGAAGCTACAGTCGACAATGTTGTGGTGTTGTCTATCAGCCGGTGGTTACGACAGTCAACGACTAAACTATAATGGCTGAGAAAGTCTACACCTATAATAGCTTTCGTTACATTGGCTACTACAAAACGCCAAACAAAATTGCGTCTTAGACCTAAGTTTAAGCTAAGTTCTAAGTAGCCGTATGTGTCTATTGTGGTACCGTTGGCTGCTGTCAGCTGGTAGTCGGTCTTGGTTCGACGATCCCGAAGCGCAGATCGAGGGTAGACGCAAAGGTCACTGCCAGTGTCTACTAAGAACTGGACGTTCGAGCTGCGGTCGGTGACGAAGAGGCGACCATTAGAGGCGGGGCAATCGTCTGTCGCCATTAGCGACTGCCGCTGGCGTTTCCCGCCTTATAGTCGCAAGGCTGGAGACATTTGTGCGCGCTGGAACCGTACTTGGTGTGGTACCAGCACACTGGGAACTTGCGGTAACTGGAATCAGACCTACGACGGGAGTTTGAACGGCGTCGCTCGGGTCTGGATCGTTCGCGCGGGCGTTGGGACGATCTGGTGAACTCGTCCAGTTTCCTCTCCAGACGTTCTACCATACCTCTTAACTCGGCGATCTCTCTGGAGGGCTGCGATGATGATGATGCCGTTGCCGCTACGTTGCAGGGTGTCGTCAGCTCGTGGATGCGGTCAGCTAAGTCCGATAGTTGTTCGAGGGAGTGGGTTGGCTGCGAAGCTAACACGGTCTGGAGGTTAGTCGGCAGACGGTTGCTCCAAATCGACCGAATGAAGTCCTCGGGCACGGAGGGTCCTGCGAGATCCTGGAGGTGCCTGAGGAACTGCGACGGTTTTCGGTCACCCAGCTCCTCATGAGTCAGCAACTGTTTGACCTTGTTTTCGTGGGACGCCGACAAT
This sequence comes from Clostera curtula, assembly GCA_905475355.2. Taxonomy (NCBI): domain Eukaryota; kingdom Metazoa; phylum Arthropoda; class Insecta; order Lepidoptera; family Notodontidae; genus Clostera; species Clostera curtula. Next base: position 14,868,764 of record FR997808.1, on the reverse strand, counting down.
CGCCTCACTAGCTCCGACTTGATCTTCCCGTACTTGTCATGTGCTGGAGGTTGGATTATGATATCCTTCACAGCTTTTGCGTGGGTCAGATCAAGGTTCGTGATGACGCTGGTATACTTAACGGCGTCGTCGTGGATATTGAGGCTCTGGAACTGTCCCTCAAGAAGTGCGAACCAGATCTCGGGGTCTTCAGGTGCAAACGGAGGAATCTTCAACTTCCGAAAATCGGATGACGTATCGGAACGATCCGTGGATACGCGCATTTTGCGTGGACGTTTTGTTATGTGCTCCTGGGCACTTTTCGTGGATACACTGCTGTCTGAACCACTCATGTCGTCTACCTCTTATTCTGTCCTCAGTGTTCAAGAGGGTCACCACTGTGGTGTATATGTGTGGGTCAGCGTGTGAAGAAATAAATACAATCGCTTACCACGTCACCACTTGTTGGCAAGTATATATGTAATACTTGCCGGTATCAGGTTCTGGCCGGCTGCTAGGGCTGCTGTTGTTCCACTCGAGTGCGGTGTATTACGGCGGAAATAAAAGGCACCGAGTCACAGGCACAATCTGTATTTGCACTAACTTATACTATGCACAGAAGTATAGCAGCACGGTAGAGGACCGAACCTTACGATCAGAAGGCGAAAGACAGATAAACAAGTAAGACAAAGCATAAGCGGACTAGCTCGCGAGATTGCAGAGTAGATAAAGCACAGCGCATAAGGCATACGTCTCGCGTCACAAACGGGCGGTTGGACACTCGTCGGTCGTCGGGCGAGCCGGCCGGCGAGCTCACGAAACCAGTTAGGCCACTCCTACGCCGCTCGCCGAGTGCGTCTCCAATGCACCACAATGCGTGCAATTTGTCGTGTCGCAATATAATAGATAAATATCTGGCTACATAAATAATTAATGTTTATGCTTGTATATATATTATTGATTATAGGTTTTAGATATAAGTTAGGTTTAAGATATAAGTTAGTTTTAAGTTAATATATTATAAGAGTGTAAATATGTATATGTGTAAACAATAAATAAATATTCTATGTAAGTGTGTATTTATGCATGTATGTTTGTGTAGTGGGAATTCCCCACAGGTGTATCACTAATTAACCGAGTAACCAGCCTTGCGTTTTTATAAGCCATTTTTTTTTTAATTGTCGAGTTCCAAGTGCAAAATTCTCATCATCGGGTTATGTGTGACTCCAGAGCACATGAAGATAGTAAATAGTTCGCTCTCCAAATAAGGGAACACCCTCTTTGGCTTTGGGCTGCCGGCTTTCGACTTCTAGAGCCCAATGCTCCGAGGCAGACGCCTTAACAAGTGGCAACCCTAGTAAGCTGTCGAGTAAATAGGAATGTGCCGCGAATTGAATTCACGACACACTAGGAGATTCCTATTGTAAATTTTGTGTCTCATTTAGCCTGTCTCTTAATAAACATATCATTAATGTAACTTGGCACTTTGCGGACTAAAGCCACTAAGAAATCTTCTCCGGTTCAGCCACAATTAATGCGTTCTGTTCCACGTACAAAAGAACGTAGTTATCACTATCACTACATGTTATAAAACAAAGTCGCTTCGTCTATCCGTCTCTATGTATGCTTTAATCTTTACTACGCAACGGATTTTGAATCGGTTTTATTTAATAGATAGAGTGATTCAATGTCAGTCTAAAGTCTCTTCTGCCTACATAATTTTGCCATCATACTTTTTTGGGGTATGGGCGCTTCATCAGATATGTGGCGTCGTGTCATATGCAAAGAAGCCGCATGTATTACGCTTGGGTGACGTAATCGGATGGCCGCCTAAAGCAATAATTTTAACCCCTTCAAAAGAGTTTAGTAATTCGTACTTCTACAAATATACCTATGTATTCCAAAAAATGTCTCCATAAGTAAACTAAAGCATCAAACTAAACTAAGCAATCCTTCATCATTTATCTTATGCCTTTTTCGCGCATTCCTCCAGAATTATGGGGGAAATTAGTTTTAATGCCTTTGCTAGAATTTTTCTCAAGAATTTATAATTTACCATCTACCACCGGTTCGGAATGAGAACTAAAGTTATAGGTACAGTCCACATTCTGAAGGAATCGTGCTACCGGTTAAGGTCACGCATTAGGCAAATCGCTATTAAGACCTAGAGAAGGTCTTATTGTTCCGGAGATATCGTGATGGCTATATACAGGTTGTCCCAAAAAAAATGTGTCACGGCGGAACTCCCATGTATGTTCTGCGATTTTTCATAGTTTCCGTAATATGATTTGTTTTTTTCTGAATTTTTTACCTAAAGTAATTAAATTTTCTTTCTCTAACTGTATCATCTTGAATTGTACGTTTAAGCATAAAATAATCAGTTTCGTAACGTTGACCAAAATTATGAAAATATTGGTGTAAAGCCGAACATTTAAAATTCAGAAAAAAAAAATCATAATCATGAAAGCTATGAAAAATCGCAGAACATACATGGGCGTGATTCGGGTACCCCAAAGGGTGCTCTATCTCTGGACTCTATCTCTATCTCTGGACTACCGCTTGACACTATTTTTGGGACACCCTCTATATGTTATCACTACATACTATAAAACAAAGTCGCTGTCGTCTGTCCGTCCCTATGTATGCTTAAACCTTTAAACAAACGCAATTTTGAAGCGGTTTTTTAATAGATAGCGTGATTCAAAAGGAAGTTTTATTTGTATAATACATCCATAAACAGAAACAATGATAAATTTATAGGTTCATTGCACCCGTGCGAAGCCGGGGCGGGTCGCTAGTACATAATATTAAACATACATATTTGTTAGCGAGTCAATTACTGTATACCCTTCTTCAGAATATCCAATTTACCGGTCAGGCTGCTTCTTACACTAGTCCTAGCTTCACCCAGATGGCACTAACCCAACCAATCTCAAACCAAACATCCAGTACTGCATATTATGAGATAACCTGCTTTCCTCTAGCATACGTGGCTACCAAAATTAGCCCAGACTCTATATTTTACCCCGAGAAATGGGAAAATACGAGCTAGAATACACAAGGAGTGTAAATATTCCCTCCCGGGGACTCTGCGGTACCATCGTTCACACGGACAATATACAGGCGTCGCTTGCGAGCCAATCAACGCTAGTAATCTGTTGGGTATAGGACACGGTCATTGGCGAAGCGGATTTTTTTGTGAGGACTGAGCGATTTTACAGTGTGCACTGGTGCACTGTGGGTTCCAAACTAGTCAAAACGTGTATCTTAATGACGTGTGACCCCACAGTTTACCCGCTGCTTGACCATGAGTTAAATTACAATCTTGGCTTTAATTTGTACTCGGTTCCTATTCGAGGCCTAATTTCGAATTCGGATATTTTAAACAGAGAGAGATGGGTATAGTGAACATTACCCGTCTCTCTCTGTATGAAAACTCTTCAGTCTGACTGACTTGGTACTTAGTTGTCTTTTTGTTATAGGTTTGTATCCAGAAGTGGCAATAAACCTTCCCTTGAATCACTCTATCTATTAACAAAAACCGCTTCAAAATCAGTTGCGTAGTTTTAAAGATTGAAGCATACAACGGACGGACAGACAACAGCGACTTTGTTTTATACTATGAAGTGATAGTGATTTACTTAACAACAACTACACTACTAAACAAACAATTAAGACGTATCCTTTTGTTTATATTAAAGTATCAATTAATGGTTCTCCTAAATATAATATATTAATAATAATAAAGAAATTTACATAGAAAAATATGCAAGTATGTGAAAATCATCAAAAACCCAATTGTTTAAAAATGGCATGAAGTTCAATGAAAAAAAAGACATACAAATGAATCCAGTTAAAATCTGTATTCATTATACGTAACTACTTACGTATAATGAATGTGAGGATCCAAATCAGACATGTGAAACTTGGGTTTGCGACGTGGCAGATAGTGGATCTAGTTAGAATGTTATTTGGTTAGACGTTATCTTAAGCGCACGGCGTACCGTAAATTCCTAGTTGCTGTATCAGTATGAGTTTATATAATAATAAGTTTATATAGCCCGAAAATAGAAGACACTATTAAATCTATCTATATATTTAGGAGCTGTCCTATAGATAGATTGACTCATCACAATATCTCTGGAACCATCAGGCCTAGAGACTTGAAATTTGGTAGGAATATTATATTCATCGAATAGAGGCCAGCTAATAACGGATATTACGAAATTTAAAAAAAATCTGGTTTGGAGGGCTTAATTATTTAGCAAAACAACGTTTACGGGATCAGCTAATTAGCTATATTCTAAATATTTAACAGAATCAATTTCAAAAATACTTTTTGTCGGTAATAAGTTTTGCCAATATATCATTACCCTTTTTTCTAACACCCCTGCAAATGTCATGTGATTAACTGTGTTTGAAGTGAGATCCGATAGTTAACTGGAAGTGTGGTGGAAACGCATTATCAGCTGACATTACCCATGTGCTAGCTAATTTAATACACATAGTCACCAACTAAATTTGTTGTGATAGGAAACTAAAAAAGACAAGAGCATTGTTTCTTTTGCGAGATCTTCTCAGATAGCACGGCGTTTCGGTGGCGGTAGTTTTAAAATAGAAGGTCAATTGACGCCAGAATAGGTTGAATCAATAAAGCATATAGCATATACTAGTGGCCCGCCCCGGCTTCGCCCGTACAAAGCGGGGGTGGGTTATACATATAAACCTTCCTCTTGAATCACTCTATCTATTAAAAAAAACCGTATCAAAATCCGTTGCGTAGTTTTAAAGATATAAGCATACATAGGGACGGACAGACGACAGCGACTTTGTTTTATACTATGTAGTGATAGTGATTCCTAACCGAAATATCAAAATAGGCTTAAGAAAAAAAAATTGGGTTATTACTTGGTGAAGTAAGTAAATTGTCGTATTATACTTGTATGTGTCCCAGTAGAACCTCTCAATAATCTCAGTACCGAGAAATGCTCGCATATTCCATACATGCATATTTTTATGCGTGGGAAAATCCTTCTTAAAGATACCCGGACATCCCTTGGATTAAATGGGATTCTAGGCCAATATACGAATTCTTCCATGTTCATTAAATCCCAGTCCTTGGACCATCCATTTTAGGATTACGAGTTTCACTCCCTCAGCGCAAATATGCTCTGCAAGGATGGCACACGACATTTTCAAGGTTCAGTTCTAGTACAAAGCTTTATCTATAGAAAGGCGTTTCCATAATTTGGAGCACGGTACAGTACGAAACCTTTGGAATAAACCTGAAATGGGTCATGGTTGGAAGAGAAAGTGAAACTTATTTAAACAAAAAGTATCAGACATGATAGCATACAGCCTTATTTCATACTTCACAAGTATTGGTTAACTCTTAGAGATGATAAGGCAAAAAGTTTTTCGGTTAAAATTTTAGGCGAAATTGGGTCAGGTGTAATTCGTATTTAACTTACATAAATTTCGTCTGTATCAAACATTTACTTTTTGAAGAAAAAATGGATCGTTTCATATTTTTTATACTTGGATTCTCTCTCTCTCTCTCTCTAGTCGGTCCCTCATGACTAAGGATCGTGGTCATCAGTGTATTGTGTGTAGTAGATTTGCCTCCACCGAGTCCTTTCCATGGCTTCTCTTGCAATACAACAAATCTTGGAGGAGTACGTGTCGATCGGTCCATCTTGTTGGACAGTATTTTGACTCTATTTTGACAGTAGCATATCTTATCTTCTATAATATAAAAATGAATCGCAAAATGTGTTGGTAACCGCATAACTCAACAACGCGTGGACCAATTTGGCCAATTCTTTTTTTAAATGTTCGTTGAAGTTCGAGGATGGTTTTTACGGCGAAAACGAGAACGAGAAATTCGAATAATTGCCGGAAAAACCCTAAAAAACAGCCTTTTTCTTTTTCCCATACAAACATTTTCTAACTAAAACGTAACTAAATCATTAGTATTTTATACTAGCGGCCCGTCCCGGCTTCGCACGGGTGCGATGTTACCCGCGGTTATTGTCGTAACGTGGGTGACGCCGCGGGGTGAAGCTAGTATTATTATAATTTATTTAGTGCACATAGTGTCGCTAGTTCGCCAAATCCCTCTCTATCTTCAGAGTATCGTACAATGCGACAAAAGGCAACAGGTACAGGAAAATTGTGCCTCAAGAGAAGAAAAATTTACGTGAACCCCTTGCCCCTGGACAAAGTAGTTAAATCTTCTCTATCAAATTTACACCCAGCCTTACATGGCTATATTTGATTGATGATTGAGCTTTTAAACTTTTTGAAAATATTCTATCGCCTATGTTCATCAAGGATATGTTGGATTCTAATGGAGAAATAATTAAAACGGTCTAGTAGTTTCAGAGCCTATTCAATGCAAACAAACAATCATATCTTTCCTCTATATTGTATTAATTTAAATGGTTCTGACTGGATTAACAGATGATCTGTACCTAACGATTGAGTGTCACTAATCCATTTGACAATTATTTTATTTTTTGTTAAGTTATTTGTTCTATAATTTAGTATCTTGATATACAGTGATATACAATTTATAAATATTGAATACGCCATTGTAAGGATCTGGTCGACTCGAAACTCTTTTCTTACGTCCTTTAATTTTAGGGGAGTTATTTATATTCATATAACATTTGTCAAACAAATCCGTATTTACGTTTGTAACCCATAAAGTTGACATAAGTTAATATGATGTTCGCATTTCTGCAAATAAAGTACAGATACGTAGAAAACTGTAATTTCGAAATATTCTTTCTTCTTTACAGGTAAAAAAACGCTACTGAATCATAATGAATAGTGTATATACTATGCAATGTATATAATTATTTAATACGCAATGAAATATCTATAGTAGTAGGCAGGCATATAAAATATTCATACAGAAGTTGTGATACGTAGAAGATCCGATTTTATTTTGTGCTATGTGCAGCATACGAAAACGAGTTCTTTACCCTCAGTGCTAGTCAAAGACTATGGCATGAGCTTGCAAGGAGGAGCATTCCTACATGCAAACTAGGAGCTCAAATAAATAAATGATCCACATATAGCCTATAAATGATCCACTACTAAATCGGGCCTTTTTTTTTGTTGTCGCTGGGGAAATGCTTTACGCATACCACCGCCCCCCGGGGAGAGGTCGGTGATTATGTGGGACTCCCGGGACAGAACCCGTATACCCACAAAAACCCCAGCGGTATACCCTCACACGGCACGCTTGGGGCGCCAACGGTTCGCGTAAGCGCAGTCAACGTTGACGCCCCGACGAGGTGCGAGGACAAGCGACTATCGGAGAGGTCGTCCCGGTACACTGGGATGCCCTCAGTCATCGAGGCTTTCGTCGGTGGCGGGTCCCCCGACCCACCACCGGCCTCTATGGCGGGGGAAGGAGGTGGGCGTACAGTCGCCTCCTCTTCCCCGGCCTCCGTCTGCGACGCGGGTCGGCCAGGACATCCTCCTCTCTGACCCGCTCCGCCGCCTCCTTCTGCGACATGGCGTCTTCGCAGTACTGAATCGGGCCTCCTCCAAGTACATGGAGGGTAAATTAGCCTACTGTGCTACGTTGGCCAGACGGGTCATAGGGTTTCGTATTAAATTTTCCTTCTCTTGCGGCTAGGTTATGGCCTTATCATTTCTTTTTGTCGGTTCATAAGTGACCCCTATGATGGAATGGGGTGGTGACTCTATGTATTCTAATCCGTCACATTTAACATTTTCTGTATAAATTCACACCTGAAGCAAAGTCTTGTTAATAATTAAAACGTGTAAGCAAATGCATTTCGCGCTGTCGGTACGTAGATAATAATTCATGTGGAATTGTTAATATGCAAACTAACTTGGGCTTGCGGCGTCGACTGAGTGAATAAACAATCTTTACAGGAAACAAGAGTAACTTCGTTGACTGGAATGTGGTTTGTTTCCATCGTGGAACTAATTTGGCTTTGAACCGTAAGACTTGAACCGTAAGACTCACTGACTTAGATTGTTAGAAAGAAGTTATTTTAATATTTTTGCATTGTATACTTTATATCATCATCATTGTAGTTTCAGCCGTAAATGACCCACTACCTTGAACATCCTCATGGATACCCTACCGCTAAACGCCAGCCGTATTATGTGGGACTCCAGGGCGCTCCAATCTGTCTCGTGCGTTTCTTTAGTCGTCTCTTACGACATCCACGCGAAGGTATGCGTTGGTGACATAGTGCCTCTAATCTTTTCCGTTACTGGGTATGTAGATAACCCTACAAAATTTCCTTTTATATGAAACTAGTGGCCCGCCCCGGCGTCGCCCGTGCGCAGCGGGGATAGGTTATACATATAAACATTCCCCCTGAATCACTCTATCTATTAAAAAAAACCGCTTCAAATTCCGTTGCGTAGTTTTAAAGATTTATGCATACATAGGGACGGACAGAAGAATGCGACTTTGTTTTATACTATGTAGTGATAGTGATGTTACACACATTTTCACCTGAAATTTTTAGGTACGATATGGTATAAATTTCATACAATACTTTGCCGTGGTATGTACTCGGTAATTATTTTGAAGCAAAGCACAAATGTACACAGCAAAAATAAAATATCTCCCGGTAGTACTGTCACTGACAAAAGTGCTCGTTCACAGCTTAAGTGCAAATAGGCCATTAATTGGAATGCATCAAGAACGTCGTGTCCCGACGGTCGCACTATAATTGATAACGAGGGAACCGATTTTCTGCTAGATCTGGGACACTCGGTATAAAAAGAATAAAAATAATGCTCAGTATGCAAATGATATTTATTATTTGACTAACTGACACGGCAAACTTCGTACCGCCTAAGAATCAATAAATAACATTGACATATTATCTCACCTTTTAAACCTTCGCTGGACTCACACGAATATTTCAAGACCAAAATTAGTCGAATCCCTCCAGCCGTTCTCGTGTATCAGCGAGACTAACGAACAGCAATTTATGTTTATATATAAGACTGAAATTATTGTTACGTCCGTGGGTAGTGAAATGCCGATTACGACGAGAAATGATTTTTATTCACAAAAAATCACAATACAGCACACAATAACTCACAACTAGAAACACTCACAAGTAGAAACACACTGATACAATCACTAGCACTTGCTATCGCCCGATAGTTCGCACTCGTAACGCAGTTAAAACGATAACTGTCCTGTTGCGCGGATCGACCGTCCTTATATTGTAAATCTATTCGAATATTCCCGATTACTCGAGATTATTCCCACGCTAATTACCTGGTGAGACGTAAACAACATGCCTTAAAACCATAAAAAAAATGCAACCGTTAAAATCCCGACAAATGATTGCACAAACAGTCGTTATTGTTATCACACAAAAGAAACTAAACAATTGCTCGTTGTAAAAATTAAAAAGGTTGTAAAGCCATTAGCCGTTGTTTACGCCCAGGTCCTTCGCGGAAGTCCGAGCCAGAACTTTCGGCACAAAATGCGTTTCTAGAATGATCTCAGCTGCGGCGTAACAATGCCCCCCTCTCAGGCATGCTCGTCCCGAGCATCATTGGAGCCGTGATACTGCGCCAATCTATCGACATGGACTACCTTCGGTTTTCCTCTTAGCCCCTTCTTGATGCGGTAGGTCACGTCATTTATCCTTTTTATCACAGTATAAGGTCCTTCCCATCGAGGCTGAAGTTTCGGTGACTTCCCTTTGTGTCGAAGCGGGTTGTGGAGCCAAACCAGTGATCCTTCTTCGAATCCTTTGGTATTTGCATTGCGGTCGTATCTGGTCTTCATCTTGATACTGGTATTCATGCTGTTCACGCGTACTCGCTTATGCACTTCATCCAATTGATCTTGAAGGTCACTTACGAAGTCCGTAACTGGTTTAGGTTTGTCAGGCGGCACACCAGTTATTGCATCCACTGGAAGTCTCATCTCTCTACCAAAATTCACCCTTGCTGGGGTATGTCCCGTACTATCGTGGACTGCAGATCGGTAAGACATCAGAAAAAGGGGAATATACCGGTCCCAATCCTTCTGATGGTCATCAACTACTTTGGCCAGATGATTTTCCAGGGTTTGGTTGAACCTTTCAACCATACCGTCCGATTGAGGATGTGCAGGTGTTGTACGTGTCTTGTAGACTCCTAGGAGAGCGCACATCTCTTGGAACAACGCTGACTCAAAGTTTCGGCCTTGATCAGAATGGATCTCCAAAGGTGCTCCATAGCGACATATTACTTCGTGCACTAGTTTCTTTGCCACTGTCGACGCCTCTTGGTTGGGTATTGCGAATACTTCAGGCCACTTGGTAAAGTAATCCTGTATCACCAATATGTATTTGTTGCCGTCATTTGTCACGGGGAAAGGTCCGGCAACGTCGATGGCAATGCGTTCCCATGGGGCCCCGACGTTGTATAGTTTGAGCTTGCCCCTGCTTCTAGTCTGCGGCCCTTTGACTGACGCACACGCTGTGCATTTCCGACACCATTCTTCTATGTCCTCTCTACAATTGAGCCAGTAATACCGCTGTCTCACCTTCAGCAGAGTTTTCTTGACACCCAGGTGTCCACCGGAAACCCCATCTTGTGTCTGCCGCAGAATTGGAGTAACTTCAGAACGTGGCACTATGATTTGCCATGTTACCTCTTTGCCATCGTTGGATTCCCATTTCCTGCAAAGGACGTCATTTTCCATGGCCAAACTGTCCCATTGCGCCCAGTAGCACTTCGTGACGGGGCTGTAAGACGATACTTCGTTCCACTGTGGCCGAACTCCATTACGTTTCCACTCCAGTAGCGGTCTGATATCATCATCATTTTCCTGCGACTTCCTCAGGCTATCCTCGGCCCTAATAACTTTTACGTTTTCATGTGCCTCTTTGCGCTCGCAGTGTTTGCAATTCTCAACACATGGACGTCGCGAGAGGGCGTCGGCATTGTTATGTCCTTTTCCACTGCGATGCTCCGTTACAAAATTGAATTCTTGTAGTTGCTCAATCCATCTAGCGACTTGGCCCTCTGGATTTTTGAATTGCAGCAACCACTTCAATGCAGCATGATCAGTCCTTAGAGTAAACTGTCTTCCTATGAGGTACTTATGGAAGTGTTGCAAAGTTTTTACCACAGCCAACAGCTCTCGTCGAGTAACACAATAATTCCTTTCAGGTTTCGACAGTGCTTTACTGAAATAAGCTATCACAACTTGTCGATCACCTTGCACCTGTGATAGCAATGATTGGTGGGCAATTCCAGTATTGCTGGCATCTGTGTCGACAACAAAACTTCCTTCTCTACTCGGGTACCCCAGTATAGGTGCTTCGCATAAGCGTTGTTTCAGCTCATTGAATGATGACTCACAATACTTGTCCCAAATGAAGCTCCGCTTTTCCTCCGTCAGCTGGTGTAACGGTTTTGCAATATCAGAAAACCCCTTAACAAATCGTCTGTAGTAAGTGCATAACCCTAGGAATGCACGCACTTCTGTTTTGTTCCGTGGGACAGGCCAGTCCTGCACAGCTTTTATCTTTTCAGGATCAGTTCTCACTCCGTTGGCAGAGATAACGTGTCCTAGGTAGCTGACCTCTCTCTTGAACAGGGCACACTTCTTTGGGCTTAATTTTAAGTTGGCCCCACGTATTCTGTCGAAGACTTTCTCCATATTCCGAAGATGTTCTTTGAATGTGCGCCCCATTATCACCACGTCGTCCAAATACACCAGACAGACTTCTCCAAGAAGGCCCACCATGACTCTTTCCATAAGGCGTTCAAAAGTGGCTGGAGCATTACATAAGCCGAATGGCATAACATTAAACTGCCACAAACCGTTGCCAATTCCTGTAGTAAAGGCGGTCTTCTCTTTATCCTGTTCCTGGATTTCTACCTGCCAGTAGCCACTTTTCAAATCGATGGTGGAGAACCACTTCATACCGCTGAGCATGTCCAGCGTATCATCTATCCTGGGCAAAGGGTAACTGTCCTTCTTCGTGACATTGTTTAACATTCTGTAGTCCACACAGAATCTTGTACTGCCGTCCTTCTTCTTCACCAAGACAACTGGAGAAGACCATGGGCTCGTAGAAGGCTCAATTATTCCAGTATCAGCCATGTCCTTTATCATTTCTGCTACCTCAGCTTCCTTAGACCAGGGTATGCGGCGCGGTCTCTGTTTTATTGGTCTAGCGTCACCCGTATCTATTTGGTGTTTCACGAGTCCTGTTCTTCCGCAATCATTACCCGTTGCAAAGATGTCCCGATACCGTAGCAGTAGATCTTTGGCTTGCTGTAGTTCTATTGTTGATAAATTGTCCTTTGAATTTTCTAAGATTTGATGGATATGCTCTTCATCAATTTTCACAGCTCCTGGTTTTACTAGAGCTGACTTAATTTGACGAAGATAATTCACTTCCTCGCATTTCCCGATGACGCTGTTTTTCTTCAAATGGATCTCTTCTTTCCCGAGGTTTATAATTCTTACTTTGGCATTTCCTTTCGTCATAACCAATGTCCTTGCAGTGATGAGCTCCGGGTGCCGGCCGACGTCTTCAATAATCACACATCTCTGTTGTTTAACTCTCTCAGGGAATTTCACGTCAACGAGAGTCTCTGTTCTCGGAGCTAATGTGATATTCTTCAAACAATAAAGGTTACATGAGGTAACCCCTCGCAGGAACACTTCTTGGTCACGGAACTTCAATACTCCTTTACCGATGTCCAAGGCACACTGATTACTCCGCAAGAAGTCCAAGCCCAATATGCAATCGTCGGTTATGTTTGCAATCAAAACTGAATGGCTGTACACTTGATGACCAATTTTTAGCTCTACATCTGTTTCACCGAGGACAGATACTGGCTGGCCGGTTGCTGTCTGAAGTCGGCATGGTGCGGATTGATTCTGCCACAAAATGGTGCGTTTCAGCAACTCAGGTCGCACTATGGTTCGTGAAGCTCCGGTGTCGACGGTAAAATTACAACATTGTTGATTTAAAGTTCCCTCGACGATCAAACTGTTCCCATTACAAACTTGATTAACGGTGATGGTTGGGGCCTTATGTTGACCAGCCAGCACCCGCCCCGCGGCCCTGGCGACTATTAGTTTAACGCCTCTTCATCGACTTGGGTTTCAGAGTCCACACCTCTCTTTCCTTTCCTGGGGCAGTCGGTACGTATGTGACCTTTTTCTCCACAGCCGTAGCAGGTTAACACATACCGTTGCTTAGCCGGAGGAGGACGAGCCGGCATCTCACGGTAACGTAGCGGTGTTGAAGGCGCAGTAATCACTTCGCGAATCCGATGCGTTCGTGTGTCCTGTCGCACAGCTTCCACCTCTAGAGCGTGAGCCATCGCACTCTTCAGGGTTTGATGGTGCCCTAGACGCACTGCAGCCCTTACTTCAGTATCCCGTAAACCATCGATGAAGGCTTGCACCAGATACACTTCCACAGTATCCGGGGTCATCGACACGTAGGCACGCCGGACTAGTCGTTCAACTTCGACTCCCCACTGTTGGATGCTCTCGCTTATCTTTTGCGTCCTTTCACGGAGCTGTGCACGGAAGACGTGTTCTAGGTGCTTATCACCATAACGAGTGTCCAAGCCTTCCATGAGGCGTTCCAGTGATCTTCCATCTGCAGGTAGATTCTCCAAAACCAGGAGAGCGTCTCCCCGAAGAGCTAAAGTTAACGCCGCAAAGGACTGCTCTTCATCCCACCGGTTGGTCTTTACCAAGGTCTCAAACTGGTATTTAAAGGCAATCCAGGATGACGTGCCGTCAAAGCGTGGTACATCCAACTTAGCACCAGCTGGAGTATTCATACAGGAGTAGCCCATAGCCGGTTCACGTGCCTCAAGCTTGACGATCTTTTTATTTAAATCATGGAGGCGATCGTCGTGTCCGTCTATTCTTGCCTCCAAACAGTCGGTTTTGTCAGCTACTTCTTTGACCTCCAACGTGAGGGTCTTCACACGTTCTCCTAATGTCGCTATCCCCTGGTCTATCTTCTGAGCGACGAGGTCTTGGAGCTTGTGCTGGCTTTCTTCCTGTTCGCGGCGAGCGGCTTCTTGGTTAGCTGCGATGAGGTCTTGGAGCTTGCGCTGGCTTTCTTCCTGTTCGCGGCGAGTGGCTTCTTGGTTAGCTGCGATGAGGTCCTGCAGCTTGCGCTGATTTTCCTCTTGTTCGCGGCGGGCGGCTTCCTGTTCGCGGCGGGCAGCTTCCATACTGGCTTGCATAGCGGCTAGAACCGCAGCCAGGCTGCTTTCAGAGGAAGTACCTGCAGCGACTCCTGATGTTACCGTACCAGGCTGACTCTCCACTTCCAGGGGTTGGCGCGCAGCATCCATCTCAGCTTGTCTCCTCGTCCTTGGTCGCGTGTCGTCGTCTCGTTGTAGGAGCGGCATCCCCAATTCTGACACCAGTTGTTACGTCCGTGGGTAGTGAAATGCCGATATTATTTATTATACTTAAAACCTTCCTCTTGAATCACTCTATCAATTAAAAAACCGCTTCTAAATCCATCGCGTAGTTTTAAAGATTTAATTATGCATACATAGGGACGGACAGACGACAGCAACTTTTATACTATGTAGTGAAGATAAATATTAATGGGTAACCCTAACAATGATCTGATTTCTTGATTTACTATTTGTCAACCTGTTTTGTCAGCGTTTCACAATAGGCTTATTTCCCTCTATTAATTTGGTGGAATACAACTCAGTAGTGAGACATCTATGGGCTAAAACGACAACAAATGTAGTGAAATAAAATAAAAAATGTTATTTTTGTATTCAATAGTACAATCAACGACAAAAGTACGAACAGCTTAGTACAGACCAATTAATTGAAATGCGTCAAGAACATCGCATTTGGTCCGCTTTTATTGATTGACTCATCCGGTTTCCTGCCGGATCCGGGTCAATGGGTAAATGCACGTCACGGTACCGGATACGTCTTTGTTTGGTCGTGTTTAATCAAAATAAACGGGTGCAAGCCTGATGCCGGAATGAGTTTGCAAGTGAAAACACGGATTTAGCGCGCGTATTTGCTATCGAAAATTAAAAAAGTTGTGTAGTGAGTACAGAAATTGAAAAGGTTTCATTTTATATACGGAGACTGAATATCTAACGCGTTTATTTTATGCTACGAAAATGTTGTTACTCCTGCTTGCATTTAGTAAAGAATGATAGGTTTTGCTTACGTACATCATAGTTTTATTTTTCTGAAAACAGTTTTTATCCGGCTTATTTTGTGTAATCTATACTCTATACTAATACGAGGGTGAATCAAAAAATTCTTGGAATCAATATTAAAAAATGCAAAGATTTAAATAATAATATTTTATTTTTCTACATAATCTCCCTCCAATGCAATGCATTTAGAATAACGCGTTTCTAACTTCCTTATTCCTTGTGAAAAAAAATTATTTTCTTGACTCTCGAAAAAGTCCTCTACGGCAGCTATAACCGCGTCATTATCGTGAAATTTTGTTCCACGAATTTCCTCTTTTAATTTTGGAAATAAGTGAAAATCACTTGGGGCTAAGTCCGGAGAATATGGTGGGTGGTCAAGGAGATTGAAGCTAGCACAGCGGATTGCGTTGAGCGCAACTTCCGATCGATGGGCAGGAGCGTTATCTTGAAGGAACAACACGCCCAACGACAGTTTTCCACGACGTTTTTCTTTAATCGCTTCACGCACTTTCGGGATTAAATTTGCATAATAGGGTCCAGTTATCGTCTGGCCTTTTGGCATGTAATCAATAAAAAGGATTCCTTCACTATCCCAGAACACAGAGGCCATAACTTTGCCAGCGGAAGGAGCAACTCGAAATTTCTTAATGGATGGAGAGGATGGTCGTTTCCAAGACATGCTTTGTCTTTTAGTTTCAGGATCAAAATGGTGGACCCACGTTTCATCCATGGTGACAAGACGACGGCAAAAATTATCCGAATCACGCTGGAACATTTCGAGATTACGCTTGGAAATTTCCAAACGTCGCTTTTTGTTTTCGTCGGTTAACATTCGTGGCACCCATCTTGCAGACAATTTTTTGAACCCCAGTGAATCAATTAAAATGGATTGAACGCTACCAAAAGATATCTTTAGGATCTCAGCTATATGTTTTATAGTCATTCTTCTGTCTTCCAAAACCAGATTCTCAACCTTTTTGACATTTTCTTCTGTAACGGAGGTTGAAGGCCGCCCAGAACGCGGGTCATCTTTACAGCTTGATCTACCTCTTTTAAATTCAGCCACCCAGTACGCAACCGTAGAATAGGGTACAGCATCACCCCCTAATGTCTGCTGAATGTCCAAAAAAATTTCCTTCGTAGACATTTTTTTCAAACTGAGATATTTTATCACCGCACGTAACTCACTTTTATCCATAATTTTGACTTTTTAGCAACTCGTTGCACTAAAAAATTTATTACATGCGAACGAACTGACAAAAACAAGTGACAGTCTGCATAAATATAGTGTGATAGACACTCTTTAATTTGAATATCGAACTTGATCCAAAAAGGTTTCATATATATGCACTTCTAAGAACTTTTTGATTCACCCGAGTATATAAAGCTGCAGAGTTTGTTTGTTTGTTTGTTTGAACGCGCTAATCTCAGGAACTACTGGACCGATTTCAAAAAATCTTTCAGTGTTAGATAGTCCATTTATCGAGGAAGGTTATAGGCTATATTTTATTTTCAAAAGAATTAGGGATCCGTATGAAAATTGCGATTTTGTAAACCAAGGTGTAAAATCGAAAATCTATTTATGCGTGCGCTGCAAAAACTATTGACAATAGAACAAAATGATGTACTACGGGTTTGTAGGTCTTATAAAGATCTACAACGCCTCTCCGTATCCGAAAGCGCGCCGTCGTCGCCTAGACGTAGCCGAGGTGACGTATCAGAGCTGCTGATCCGCTTTGGTTAGGTACGTGCTTAAGTTAAGTTGATGCCTGTTTGACGGCGAGGCGATACGGTGCCGATCCCTTTCCGAGTTGATATGTCTGCTACGTCCCTTAATCTAGATAAATCCAAACTATATTTGAAAAAAATCTGCAATGTGGTTCTTTGAAATTATTTGAATACAAAAATGACTTCCTGCCCTAAGGGCCTTAGCATACTAGCGCAGATAAACCATGATCCATGAGGAGCTGTGTGTGAAAGGTGTGAATGTAGGTATGACGACTGATCGGTGTGTGTGGAGACTATCACCTAGTGTGGGACAGGGGCCGTAAGATGATAATAGCATTTATAAATATAACGATTTATAAGAGTTTTGTGATGAAACCTACGTAAATAAAGTTCCCTTTGAGTTTGAGCACAAATTAAACACAGTACCAAAGACCTAGAAACAGTCCCAAGAAACATTAACCTTTCCTACAAGAGCCGCCCATGCAGCGCCTAGACAACTAAATCATTTTTGAAGAACAAACGTTACAACTATGATGGTACAAGCAAATCGCATAGATTAGATAAGGCAATTATATCCAAGAAATGTAAATTACAGACTCCATCATAAAGTAAAAAACCAATTTCCATTTTGTATTACAATACTGAAGAACCGGCAATCTCGTCTGTAGACATTGTTATATCTATTCGCTGTTCTTAAAGCCAGCTTAGTATGAACAATCATCCCTTATTATTGGAACGTATCTTTCGATCGAAGCTCGTAATTCTATCGGGCAGAGGATGTTATTTCATACCTGAACATAAGTTTTACACTCGGGTTTACTTGCTTGAAACTAATGTTGTTATTCAAGGTTCGTACACGGGGTTAAGGATCAAATTCTCATAGCGTGGTGCAAAACCCAGCATGTCTGGTGGTAGGATCCAATGGTCCGCCCGGTTGGCTACCACCCTGACATCTAATTCCAACGCCAGTTTTACTGTGTTTCGTCGCGTGTATGTGAGAGCCGGTGCCCGACAGGGCATTTCCTTGAATTTCCTGCTCCATCTTAGACTCTATCTTAGCCTATAAGTCACTGCTAATCCTTCTTTCCGTGTGGTGACGGGTTGCTTTCCATCATGCAAGCCTAGGGTCAAAAGCATTCAAATCGGTGATAAAAAAAACTTCTTTCAGTGACGCATTCATCACCAAGACGCATCTTTTAGGCGTGATATACTCCTTTAACACAGTTTTTAAAGTGCTACTAACATACACATTTACAGATCGCAACAAAGATATTCCTCATAAACAAACAATCATCATCATCATCATTTCATCCAAAAGACGTCCACTGCTGAACATAGGCCTCCCCCAAAGATTTCCACAAAGGCCGGTTCTGGGCCGCCCGCATCCATCGTTTTCCGGCGACCTTAACCAGGTCATCGGTCCACCGTGTGGGAGACCTACCAGCACTGCGCTTTCCGGAACGCGGTCGCCACTCGAGGACTTTTCTGCCCCATCGGGCATCGGTCCTGCGCGCTATGTGCCCTGCCCACTGCCACTTAACAAACAATGTACAGACATAATCTTTATTTTATTAATACTATGTATCTGATACCAAATAATAAATGATAAATGGGCAGCTACTGGATACCCCGGGGATGGCGCTTGATTGATATCACGTATTGTGTTATGTGTCGAGGTGATAAGCGATTAATGGTAACGGTATTAGTTACAGCGTTTGGGCCATTAATAAAACAAAATATTCTTTTAAAATTCAGACATCAATCATGCATTTTGATTTTGACAAGTTAGGTTTAAATAGTGTAACAGAGCAGGAACTGATTTCTTGATGGTTCTGGATCACGAACACGATCAGAACCGTCAAGAAATCATTTCTTGGAATTTGCTAAGATCGTGAAAACCTAAGACATCATCATCATTACCGAGAATTATGTACTTTTAGGTCCCTTTTTTTTTAACTAAACCCCTGCACTATGTATATAACCTGTATCGCGGGGCAGTTTACAAACATGTAATTCTCGACCACAAATGACACCCGGACTCAGAGCAAGTGGTTTTCGCTGGTTTAGACAAATATCATACGCACTTCCGTGTGGTGACGGGTTTAGAATACATAGTGTCACCATTCCATCCTGTGGGTATCGTAAGGGCTGACAAAAAGAAATTACAAGGCCGAAAACCTAGCTGCAAGAGAAGAAAAACTTGATACGAAACCCTGTATCGACCACTGTGCCAGCACAGTAGGCTAATTACCATCCATGTAATGAGAGGAGGGCTGACTCAGCAGTGGCTTGTTCGTGGCTCGCCCTCAAGATAGAATGGCTCGTTTATTTATTTTATTTATTGACTAGCGGCCCGGCTTCGCACGGGTTAAAATTATCCATGTATTATACATATAAACCTTCCGGTCGCAACATATTAACCTTTCGGAACACTCTATCTATTAAAAAAAAACCGCTTCAACATCCATTGCGTAGTGTTAAAGATTTAAGCATACATAGGGACGGACAGACGACAGCGACTTTGTTTTATACTATGTAGTGATAGTGATACTTCATGTACAGTAGCGATACATAAGGCGGACTTAATGCCTTGCGGAATTCTCTACTAGTCTTCCTTCGGGTTAGAGGGAGGGAATAAAATGGGTACAAAAAAGAAAAAATTTCATTGTCGTTACTTTAAACCCATATAACCAAAAATTACTCTCAAACTCTCACTGCCCCATTTTCGAAAGTCTCGAAATGAATTAATACAATTCGCAGATTAATTTAAAAGCTAATCCCAGCTTTAACGGATTACTATTGAATAGCAAAAATTTGCGTTAAACAGTGTCTGTAGTTAGAAAACCCGCAACAAAGCTGGCCGGCAATTAATTTGTAATTAATTGAAGTGGCTCAACTGTATTTGGGTACAGAATTATTCGTTATACTACTATTAAATTTTCAAAGTATAGATAGTATTACCCTTTTTTTTTTTCGTGGGGAAAGCGGAAAGCTGGTAGTTGTGCTCCGGCTATCCACTAAACTTTTCCGTGGTTTGACGGATTTAGAACACATAGTGTCACGACCCTATTCCATCCTGAGCATGTTGCAAGAGCCGACAAAAGTAAATGACAAGGCCGAAAAACTAGTCCCAAGAGAAGGAAAACTTGAAACGACCCCTGTGCCAACCCACCTAGCCAGTACGGCTTGCGTACTGGTAGTCTATGTACCCTCCTTGTGATGGGAGGAGGCCCGACTCAGCAGTGGGTCATTTGTGCGGTCACGGAAAAAGAGCTTATCTTTAACATTACATACGTCAATGCACACACAAACAGACAAATATACGATTGTTCGGCTATCCCGAAATAAATTCAGGTTTTAGTTTCAGGGACTGACGTGTGGTCGCCCGATTCGGTGCCTAAAGCCTAATCATTTGTTTCTAAATCCACGCAATTTGAAAATTAATGGAAAGGAATAATCGTTTTACGTTCTAAAATATTAGTATACTAGTTGTTACCCGCAGCAGTCTTGCTCTGCTATAAGTTTAAATTGGTTTTTCCTTTCATAAAAATAGACTAGCCACCCGCCACGGCTTCGCACAGGTGCAAAGATGAACCACTAAATTTATCAGTGTTTCTCTAGAATATTATGCTTGTATTATACATATAAACCTTCCTCTTGAATTACTCTATCTATTAAAAAAAAACTGCTTCATAATCCGTTTCGTAGTTTTAAAGATGTAAGCATACATAGGGACGGACAGACGACAGCCACCTTGTTTTATAATATGTTGATGATAGTGATAGCGATGATGACTAGTTGTATCCGGCGCGCGTTGTTAAGCCACTAAATAAAATAAATTTGAAGGAAAGATTATTACACAAATATTCAATTATTTTTGTTCAGAAACCTTCGTGGGCTCTTACACGACACTTTGCTGATAGTTTACCATTCTATAAAGGACATATAGACAAATATTCATTTTTATATATATGTCGGGTTTGGCCCCAGGCCAGGCCCCATATGGCAACATACAAATTTATTTCAGTCGTACCTAGTACCTACCTACGTAATACGCCTAATGTGCCACTCACTGGCCAGACGGGTTAGAAAAGGGATTCGTATCATCCTTCTCTTGCGGCTAGGCTATCGGCCTTAACATTCCCTTTTGTCGGCTCTTACGACACCCTTAGGATGGAATGGGGTGGCGACACTATGTATTCTAAATCCATCATTTCACGGAGCTTTTTACAAACATACAATTTGAACACAAATTTTACTCAGACTTAGAGACTTAGGCCTCTGGTTTACATAGACACTTGCCAGATCACAAAATCGGACAATGGAAGTATGAAAATGGAAGTTCAATAAAACCTTTCAAACAATAATGTAAATGACTTCAAAATGAATAAAAAACCAACAAATAAACGATTATTTAAATATTCCAAATCGGCTTATAAATGACGGAGTTATGCGGTAACATTCACACAACAACAATAAAACATACTGTCTAATTGAGAACATCCTCCTTTGTTGAAGTAGGTTAAATCCCCCGACACATGGATTTTGGAGAACCATCAAGTACGGTAAAGGAATTATTTTATCATTTGATTTTATTTGAAAATTTGATGGAAAATCCAACCAGCATGGCAGCATGGGTTGATTACGCTCTACTGTGGCCAATCTCCCTTCATCGAATCAGAAAATGCCCGATTTAGGCAGTGGGTCACTTAACTAGAAAAAATTACCGTGTGGTGACAAATTTTGAATACACAATGTCACTAACCCATACTATCCTGAGGGCGTCGTATGATGCGACTAAAGGAACGCAAGTGGCAGATCACCGAACCGCAAGAGAAGGAAAACTTGATACAAACCCTGTGCCGACCCGGTGCCATGGTGGTGCAGTAGGCTAATAGTCCTCCAGAAATTTGGAGGAGATCCGACTTAATAGTGGGCCATTCATTTGTTGTAATGACGATGATTAATAAAGGGCCTGATTTCTGAATAAATTGCCTAAAAGCTTTCCTAAGACCTGTCTATCAAAAACTCTCTTCTTCTTTGCCTTCTCTTAGGGCCTTATTAGGGTCAGCCGCTGTCTGACCTGATTTGGCTTACTACCAGTATTTACACGGAGCCATTTCCGCATGCCCTCAACCACCCATCTAGTAGGATATCGGTAATTATTTAGGGAGACCGGTTGTCAGTTTTCAAGCTTTAAACAACGTAACTTGCCTTCCGAAGTACCGATCAGATATACCAGGAATCCACGTAACATACAGAATAGCCAGATATTTATAAAAAAATAGCCATGAAACCAACAAAATCTAACGAAAACTAGTTGTCCATTTCGATGCCTAAAGCTTCAAACTCAAATTTACAACCCTTATTTGCGTCAATACTGAAAAATATTTCATGAATATTATAACATTATACTAAGGTAACATTTCAATAACAATCCAGTGGTACCCAAAACTATGGCAACCATTAATCACCCGCCTAATATAGGCTCAAATAGAACAGATTTACCCAGCTAGTTATTGATTGGCCTCTAAGTTGGTAATCAATGAACTTTGATTAAGAGCAAATTAATTTCCGGGCACATGGTGAAATCACGTAGGTGTATTGTATTTGTGTGTGGAGAAAAATAGGAAGTAATTCCAATCACACGTGTTAGATATTTGAGCGTGATTAGGAGTAAGCAACATAATTGTTTTATACTATTAGGAAAAAAAAATGTTCAGGAAATAGAAATTGGTCACTTATTATCTACTTTGCGATCCTTACAAACGTTCAATTCATATTTTCTGAACTTATACATATGTATTTAAAATCACAGCGAGAGAGAATCCAAATTGCGTTGGTGTCAATGACTTTAAGATATCATGCTTATATTATAATTTTAGTATTTTGTAACTGTCTATCTCTGAGCTACAGAAGTGGTCTTCTATAACATTGTTATGCTAAATATAGTCCTCACCATCGCCACAACACACGATAGAGCCATTTTCGAGTATATGGGAGACATCCGGATTCTGCACTCCTTCTCTATCATTAACTATAAGTGTAGGACATTATATCCTCAAATTTTCGTGAAAAGGGATACTAAGTTTATGCTCTCAAAAAACATGTGCGACACAGATTTCTTAACTTGTAGGCTGTAAGCAATATCGAATTCAAGCTCAATTCAGAAACATTACTAATTCCACTACAGAAAACACAATTGTGGTTGAAGTAGCAATACCAAAAGCCTAAGTAACAATAACAGAACAAAGTGTCCTTAGAAACGGATCCAGGCAGCAAAGTGGATCCTAAAATAGTATTTGTCTCATATTCTGTACCATTTCATTCCCATTATCCACGCGGGAGCCATTTGAGCCAGAAAATAATGAATTGTGTAATTTCATTTGCAATTTTTCATTTGACATTCTATGGAGTGGTGCAGACGGGCGACTAACATTAAATATGCAGTACATAGGGGTAACAAAAACGTTTGAAAATGTAATGAACTGTTTTATTATTTTTTCACTAGAGTTTACCTACTTTTCTTTACTTTTTAACTCTTTTAGTTGACATGAATTTGAACCTAATAGGTTTGCGAAATATAGCCATAGAGCTAAAACAAACTACTACGTTTTCGTGTAAAAAAATGTTTTGTCTTTAGAATTAAGATTATAAAATGCACGCACCGCTTGCTTTTGTAATAGAAAAATGAATTCGATGTCGGCAGTATTTCCCCACAATAATAAATACCATAAGACATAATGCTGTGAAAATAATTGAAATAAATTAATCTAGCTGTCTACATTAGTAAGTTTTCTAACTTGTCTCACAGCGTACGTCCCAGAGGTTAGTTTACCTGTAAGACACGTTATATGTACCCCCATTAAAGTTTATTGTCAAAAGTGACGCCTAAGAATTTTGTTGATTCTACAATATCTACGCATCTATTGCTAATCATTAAATCGCTGTTCCAAATTCGTCCATTGGGAGTGACAAACTTAATACGTTTCGTTTTTTTTAGCGTATAATGCAAGGTTAGTTAGTTTCAAACCAGTGGAATACTTGAGAAAGTGCGCTGTTTACATCGTCATAGCAACTTTTGTCTCTGTCAACCTTAAATATTAACGAAGTGTCATATAACAACTGCAATATAACTGTATTGCAGTTATATACAACACAGTATTAATTGTTTTTTTTCCACAAAATGGGGTTCATTAATATATACTATAAACAAAAATGGGCGAAGAATAAAACCCTGCGGCACGCCCATTGGCTCAGGTGAACCGGTCGACTGAACAGCATTTACACTAACAAATTGAATCCTGGCATTTTGTTATGAGGCCATTCGTTTCAGGGCATAATCCGAAATGCCATAATGACGAAGCTTCCTCAACAATGTGTCGTGATGAACGCAATCAGAAGCTTTTGACAGATCACAGAATACACCGTTGTTTTTTTTTCTGATACTGCATATATAAATAATTACAACCGTAAAGTTCACCCCTCTACGATCAACCCCTATTTGTAATAGCGTTATTTAAATGGCAAAACAACGTTTGCGCGGTCAGCTAGTATTTGTATATATATATCAATAGCTCGTCTGCAAACCTTTGAAAATTACTGGGGTAAAAAATAAACAGATAAAAGAAAGATATGAAAGGTCGATGTATTGTTTCTCTTTTGTGCGTGGATGGCGCTTAGATTTGAGTACATTTAAAAAAATGTTTGCGCAAAATAAGAACAATGGACATGACATGATGTATGTAACTTTGTTATGCGAGTTATCAGCGCGGCGCACTTTTTGATGTATCGTTTGGAAGTAAATTAATCATTTTGTCAGTGTGCAGTATTTTTTTTAAAAATACTGATGCCAAATAGGTGGAGTATTTTTAGCTAGCTGATTTGAATTGGTGAAAGTTATTTTTAAACCATTGGCGTGTGGTACTGATTCACTTTTTTTTGTATATACTCAAAATATGTTTCTTCGTTTGTGAAGCTGTGTTTCTGTCCTCTTAGTAAGAATTGTCAGCACTTGATCGATATGTTAAACGTATAGCTCGGCTGGTTTTTGAATGAGTAGCCATTGAAACAGTAAAATTTACGGGTCTGACCAAATTATTATCAGTGGTAGATTGTAGTGTAGATTGGACTCCGAGGTGAGACTTTAATCGCTTCGTGTACTTCTCAGCCTACAAATGCTCCACTGCTGAGTCGAGACTCTTCCAATTACATGGAGGGTTATTAGCCTGCTGTGCCACTTCAGAATGGCCAGGCTGATTAGCAAATGCTTTCGAATCAAGTTCTTCTTCTCTTGTGGCTAGGTTATCGGCCTTATCATTTCCTTTTGTCGGCTCTTACGACACCCTCGGGATGGAATAGGGTGTTGACACTATGAATTATAAATCCACCACCACACGGACTAATCACGAACACAAATGACACCCACATTTTCAACAGGTGCCTCTGGTTTACACAAAGACACTTACCCGACTCCGGAATCAAACTGCGAAACCGTGGTCCACCTTCTAAACCAACAAGGCAGTTGAAGTATAATGAAATAATAATAATAGCTTTATTACTAGTGGGACCCAAACTAAGCTAAGCTTGTATTTTTGGCCATTTAAAAGACAACAAGAAGTTAGGAAAAAGGAATGAGTGTGTATGTTGTTGTTTTTGTGCGTGTCTGGGAAGGGTGCTACTTCGAGTATTATACGAGTAGGTAATTTGAATTGCGACCGCGTTCCGGAAAGCGCAGTGCTGGTAGGCCTCCCACAAGGCGGACCGACGACCTGGTTAAGGTCGCCGGAAAACGTAAGATGCGGGCGGCTCAGGACCGTCATTCGTATAAACCTTGGGGGAGGCCTATGTCCAGCAGTGGCAAATTTTGCTAATGAAATTATTTTTCGTTTCAGGTTTCGAAGGCACTCATGTCATGATCTTCATTGGCTTCGGGTTTCTGATGACCTTTCTGAAGAAATACTGCTACAGCGCTTTGGGTTTCAACTGGTTACTCGCTGCCCTCGTTATACAATGGGCCTTGCTGTGCCAGTCTTTCTACCATTGGCAGGACAATACTATTTATATTACGAAGAAATCTCTATTAGGTAAGTTGCCTTTGTGGAATGTGTCGTTGGGTTATATGTGCCATTGGATCAACGGGTCCCGGGTTCGATTCCGGGGACGGGCAAAATCCTTTGTCTAAACCAGAGGCACTTGCCCTGAGTCTGGGTGTTATTTGTGTTCGTGAATTACATGTTTGTAAGCTACCCCCGCGATACAGGTTCTAACTAGCAAATTGGTTTCGTTTTATAAAAGAAAAGAAAAGAAGATTACGTGAGGCAATTATCGAAATATAAGTTAATGAGAGTGCGAAATTATCGCCAGATTTATGTTACTCCAATATAACGTATACCTAACAGTCCATTTGCATGAATATCAGAAGCTATACACAGGACGGACGTTTTCGAATGATAAAATAATACAAACCTTTGTTGATTACTTACGTAAAGTTTTCTCCCAAATTAATTATCCTATTTTGATAAACTTTGTATGGGACCAATCTGGAGAACCCACTAACAATCGAATAAATAAAAATTGGTAATTTTTCCTCTTCTTTTCTATTTCAGTCAGTCGATCAAATATATTCATATATTTTTTTTATACGAGTATAATATAGAGAGTACAATAATATACTGTAAGCAAATTCATCAATATGTAATGAATATTAACAAGAAACGATTAAAATTACTTAATTATTGAGAAACAATTGTGTGTAAATAACAATTAAAATCGAATATACGCGATTGATAAATTTTATAAGTGGTTAATTTCAATGAGCCCTATAAATTACGACCACGCATGAACGCTCCTTTAAATCTATCTATCGCTCCTGTAAACACAAGAAGTCCACATCATTTTAATTTTGCAAATTTACAGTAAAGCAAGTAGACATTGTCTCTAATAATAGCCGAGAGAGGCAAATTTAATGAAGGCAATATTTCAAATGCTCAATTTCCTCTCAATATTTTGAAACAAAAGAAAGCTTTAACATTTCTGCGATGTTAAGATATTGTTCAAAATTGAATGACAATTGAGGGGAAATTTCAGTTTAAAAGTAAATCAACGCAGGATTTATTTTAGTTGAGAAGATATTTTTGTCCGGGTGTCAACGGATTTAGAAAGCATTTCACCAACCCATTCCATCCTGAGGGTGTCTTCATAGCCAACTACAGCGGCTTCCTTCTCTTGTGGCTAGGTTTTCAGTCTTTATACTCGTATTTTTTTAAGTCACCTCTTACGACACCCACAGGATGGAATGGTGTGGTGACACATATAGTTTCCCAATTCTTTTTTAATATGCTTATTCTACAAACATTTGTACTTCAGAAAAATTCATACATATGTTACATAAATATTATTTACATTTTTATTATTTCAGAGGCTGACATAATGGCAGCGACCGTCCTTATATCATTTGGGGCGTTGCTCGGAGTGGCGAGTGGCATACAGCTGCTATTCATTTCTGTAGTAGAAACTGTTATAGCATGTCTCAATCTTTGGCTGGTAACAGATGTGTTCAAGGTATAAATAATTATCATTTGACCGAAACTTTCTTGTAACACAGATAAAGTTATAAAACTATCCTTGTGGTCACGAATTTTGAATAAGTTAACCCATAGCATTCTGAGGGTATCGTATACAGGTGTGAATACAGGTATATAAAAATGATGATGATGTTGATTGGTACGTTTACTTTTAGAAATAAGCCCGATGGCGCCAAAAAGGACTGTTTTAAAAATAAAAATATTGCTACCGCTGCTCAATGCATAAATATTCTGTGTTGCGTGTCCGAGTTCCAATTTTAAAAATTTATATGTACTGTTTTCATTTTCAACCACAATCTCCTTCTATACCTTCAGAATATAAGAATTTGGTTTTATAACTACGATCAATTTACATGCAATTTTTTTGGTTATATACTTTTAATATATTCCTAAAATAAATACATACTATGATTATTTTTCATTGTGACAAATATCATTAACTTGAACTTTATTGTTTTGACATAATATGTGTTTCGTATAATTTCTAACGGTAAAATTTAATTTTCAAAGTTTGCATCGCATATTAAATAAGTTGTTTTCTGCGCAACACAATTTAATTTAACGTTGTTTTGCATTATTAACTGACATAAAGTGGAAGGTTTTTTTATAGTTTCTCTTACACAAAATACAATCTGTTCCATTTAAATTCCAAAACAATTAGAAAACTATTAACGCGACTCTCATTGGAAAAAATAATTTGGTGTTTTATAAGGTCGCTTAACCTGATTTTATTTTTGAACACCCGAATTATTCTTAGTCAAAATGACGTGAAACGAATTGTAGAGGACCGCATTTTACACTTCTTTATACAACCAAACCAGTTTTTAGTGAACCAATTTTTGGTTGTGCTAGGGAAATGCATTATATAATACTGCTGCCCCTTGGGGGTCAGCGGTTATGCGGAACTCCGGAACACTCGACTACCTACAAAGCCCAGCAACATTCGTCTCGTTTGGGACGCCACTGATTAGCGAGGACGCATTTAACAGTGGCGCCCGACTAAACATTAGAACCTACTTGATATCCACGCGCTAATTATTTAGCTAAATAAGTATTTTTTTGTGAGATTCGGCTTCAGTGCCGGCTCTCGTGGAAATCATTGCAGGAGGCCTATGTCCGTCGGTAGACGTCTTTTGGCTGAAATGGTGATGATGAAGAATTTCAAAATGTAATGAATGAATTGACAATGTTTTAGGCAGCTGATGTTGGTGGGTCAATTGCAATCCACACTTTTGGTGCCTATTTCGGTCTTGGAGTCAGTTTGGCTCTCAAAAAGAGTCAATATAGTGCGACGGCTACCACAAATGGAGACAGTGCGCCTGCAATTGACCTGAATGGACCCACTTATATTTCTGATGTCACTGCTATGATTGGTAAGAATATTCTTATGGTGATAGACTCAGAATACGCAATGTCACCAACCTACAGCCTGAGGGTATCGTAAGAGGCAACTAAGGGAACGCAAGAAAAAGAAAACTTGATACGAAACTCTCTGACAAACTGTCTGGCCAACGTGAAGTAGCAGAAACGTATTACTTTCATTAAATTGGAAGACACTTAGCGGAATGGGTCATCATCTATGCGATGACTACAGATGAAATATAAACATTATTGCTTGTTCCATAAAGAATGTTTAATTTCAATGTGTAATAATTACAAAAAAACATAAAAAAACATTATAATGATTAAAGATTATCTTTGATCAAACACTACGTACTGCCACTGACTGAAGAAGTTCTTCGAATGATCTTCTTGTAACGGATGTGTGCGACTTTTTTTGGTTTATATCTCTAATGTGTGCTTTTAGGTTCTATTTTCCTCTGGATCTACTGGCCGTCATTCAACTCTGGCTTAACGAACTCTGATGCTGAGTACCAAATGGCTGTAGTGAATACTTATCTGGCTTTGGCGGCAGCTACAGTAAGTTTTATATCTTCCTTGCCTTTGCCCAGATTAATTGGGATCGGCTACCAGTCTAACCAGATTTGACCGACACCGACTTCGAGGCCCATCTAATGGGGTATAATATAAATAAAATAAATAATTTCAGCCAAAAGACGTCCACTGCTGGACATAGGCCTCCCCCAAGATCTCCACAAAGGCCGGTCCTGGGCCGCCCGCATCCACTGCTTTCCGGCGACCTTAACCAGGTCGTCGGTCCACCGTGTGGGAGGCCTACCAGCACTGCGCCTTCCGGAACGCGGTCGCCACTCGAGGACTTTTCTGCCCCATCGGGCGTCGGTCCTGCGAGCTATGTGCCCTGCCCACTGCCACTTAAGTTTGGCAAACCGGTGGGCTATGTCGGTGACCCTGGCTTTCCTGCGTATCTCCTCATTTCTGATTCGATCTCGCAGGGAAACTCCGAGCATAGCCCTCTCCATTGCCCTTTGGGTGACTTCGAGCCTTCTGATGGAGCCCATAGTGAGCGACCACGTCTCTGTTCCATATGTCATCACTGGCAACACAAATTGGTTGAAGACTTTGGGATAACTGGAAATCATTTAGTTAGGTCAGCTGTCGGTGTTTTCTCGGTACTAAAATTCGTATATTGACTGCCATAGATATTTGAATGACAGCCAAAATCGACAGCTTTATTCGCCATCTAAAGCGTAGTCAGAAAAACTATTTGTCGAAAACTAGTTAGACACAAAAAATCTAAACTTTTTATTATACTGTTAGCTTTGGCATCGTCGTTTCATTGTATTATTGTGTTTCCAGTAGGTGTACCTATGGTTCATCTTAAAAAGTTTTTTTATTTTTTGTCTACGTATCATGTGTCCCCGGTTCCATTCCGGGGTGGAGTCTTGTGTCTTCGTGTAAACCAGAGACACTTCCGGAGTCCGGATGTCTCTTTGTGTTAATCGAATTACATGTTTGTAAACAGCCCCCGCTATAAAGGTTATAAAAAGTGCAGTGTTGTCGTTTAAAAAATACCATCTTTATGTTCCCAGGTCACATCTTTCGTTCTCTCATCAGCTGTAAGCCACCATGCTGGGAAGTTTGACATGGTTCACATTCAAAATTCCACCCTTGCTGGTGGTGTTGCGGTTGGGTCAGTCTGCAACATGCAGATAGGCGCTGGTGGGGCTATAGCGATTGGCATTGGTGCAGGCATTATCAGCGTTTTTGGATATCGGTACCTGTCTGTAAGTATGACAAAAGTCTATTTTCTTTGATAATCGTCAGTGATCTGAGGCTGAATATGATGCAAAGACTATCTTGAAATAAATTGGAAAGCTCATTGGTCCAAATCAGTCAGTATAAATATGGAACAAAAACTATATTAGGTCAAGAGTCCTTATAACAACTCTAATACATTCTGAACACCTCTCACATGGTTCGAGTCCGAGTCACAAAACAACGAGAATTTGGTCAACAGGATCGAGAAACGATATTTTAAACGGGTATGTAATGTGTATGGGCTGAAACGACGAAGTGTTGAGATCGATAATTGTGCGAAAACTTTTTTCTTTCAGTGAACTACGTCTATTAAGCAAAATAATTTCACCCACATTTGTTAGATCAGCAAAATGTCGACCCTTACATGTAGATTTTAAGGTCGCTAATACTTTTTGTGGTTTGAAATGTTTACGCAAAACAGTGTCTTATATTGGACGACCGCTAATAAGTTCCCACTTACTTTTTACTGTTTGGTTCTTTATGGCTTTGTTTTGCGGAAAGTCTAATGTTCTATGACTGACTCTGGAAGAATCTTAAGACGGGTTTTTGAACTAATTCTTATCTTTTTGTTTTTCCTCTTCCTATGTATTTGCCTGTTAGCCACTGACTACCCTATCGTACCAAATATCAGCATCAGAACTGAGCTAATTTTATAACACATTTATAATAGATCTCATAGAATCAACAAGAACAGACAGCGTAACTGTACTGTGGATATTTTTATAAATAAAACACCATAATAGCCATGTCTGATACTGTCACATGTAAAAATCGCGTGTTTAAATTAATATATTTTGGATTACGCATTTAAATACCGATGTTAGTTTTAGGAAAATTATATTAATATTTAAGGTACACAAAAAGAATTACCGATCTTTCATAATAAAAAAAATCTCTTAACTTGACTGGTTAGACCCGAGAACCAAAAACAACAGATATATATCAAGCCAACTTTTCTTAATTATGTGACAAGTGGTGTGATTGATAAATGCTTGGATTTTTAGGAAACTCCCATGTAGTCAACCTTGCAAAATTGCCTTAACGATTGATAATATCCATTACTATACTAGTATAGACCCAAATTTCACTGGCCTCCAACCGGTTCTGTCTTTTACCAGCCGAAGCTGACGAAAATTGGTCTTCTGGACACATGCGGCGTCAACAACCTTCACGGAATGCCTGGAGTATTCTCTGGGCTACTCTCCGTACTGTTTGCTGGATTAGCTACGGCTGAAACTTATGGTGACTCCCTCGGCAGTATTTTCGGAGCGATGCAGGTAACGTAAAAGTTTGCGTTTTTGACAGATGACACCTTTCGGCAACCTTAACCAGTGATGTCTTAGGTTTTCACCATCCCTGAGTGTGCCGCCTGGGCGACCGAGAGGCGGTCCCTGGCGGCACAGGTCGGAGGAGACCTCTCGCTGTCGAGCCTAATCGGACGGATGCTCAACAGCGAGGAGGCATGGGAGGCGGTGGCCTCCTTCTGCGAGGACGTCATGTCGCAGAAGGAGGCCGCGGAGCGGGTCAGGGAGGAGGACGTCCTGGCCGACCCACGCCGCAGACGGAGGCCGGGAGGAGGAGGCGACTGTACGCTCACCTCCTTCCCCCGCCATAGAGGCCAGTGGTGGGTCGGGGGACCCGCCACCGACGAAAGCCTCGATGACTGAGGGCGTCCCAGTGTACCGGGACGCCCTCTCTGACAGTCGCTTGCACATCGTCGGGGCGTCAACGTTGACTGCGCTTACGCGAACCGTTGGCGCCCCAAGCGTGCCGTGTGAGGGTATACCGCTGGGGTTTTAGTCCCACATAATCACCGACCTCTCCCCCGGGGGCGGTGGTATGCGTAAAGAATTACCCAGCGACAACAAAAAAAAAAGTTTTCACTATCCCTGCACATTGCAGGAAATGATTTCTTGATGGTTCTCATTGTGCTCCTTCATTCAAATCCCAATGTTTCATACACTGCAACTTTGACCATCAAGGAGCACGATCAAAACCGTCAAGAAATAATTTCCTGCCACCATAAATAGGTCTATGTACAACCACAACAGTTCGTAGTCATCAGCTCATTTTGAAAGTGCGTCATTACTCATGAAATGATAATAAATACAGAGAATCTAGCAACAAAACAATTTGAGTGATCAATCTGGCATAGGTGCTTGCCTATATTTAAGGAAGTTTGTCTCAACATTGAGTCTTTTGGGGCCGATAAAATAATGATGTTACTGCAATTTATTAGTTCTTACTTAGAGACAGATAAAAAGGAAGAACATTTGTATATACAGGGTGGTCAAAAAGTCGTGGATCAAACGAAACCAGCGGTTAGATGGGGCCATCAGCAGCAAAAAATTGTTCTACGGGAGGTCCTTAGGGTTAACCCCTGCAGAGTTGCAATTGATTTTGTGTATGTATGAGAAATTGTCTTTTTTTTACTAAAATATGATAAAATTCGAAAAAATCGAAAACATCTGTATCTTTTTTATAATTTTCACTAGATTGGTACTGATGATCGTCCTTGAAAGATATCGAAGCCACGCATAGCCATGTGTAATATCTTTTTAGAAACCCTATTAAATGCGCCAAATATTGTGATACAGTGGCACTTTTCTGTAGAGTATTTTTTTTTCACAGTGGGGTCCGAGGTAAGTAACAAGTTTTGATTTAAAAATTATTGCTTTCGTAAAACTTAATATTTTCTTCAACACACCCAATAAACTACCATAAATAGCATGTCTAACGAAAGGACTCATCAGTACCAATCTAGTGAAAATTATAAAAAAGATACAGGGTGTAGATTTTTTCGAATTTTATCAAGTTTTAGTAAAAAAAAGACAATTTCTCATAAAAACACAAAATCAAGTGTAACTCCACAGGGGTTGACCCTAAGGACCTCACGTAGAACAATTTTTTGCTGCTGATGGCCCCATATAACCGCTGGTTTCGTTTGATTTACGACTTTTTGACCACCCTGTATATAACATAATATATGAAGTAATATATGTAGATGTAGAATGTAATATATGAACGTACCGCCTTGTTGGTCTAGGGGCTAGATTTGCCACCTTTAGATCACGGGTCCCTGGTTCGATTCCAGGGACGGGCAGCAAGTATCTTTGTGTAAACCAAAGGCACTTGCTCCGAGTCTCAGTTTGTATGTTCCGAATTTCATGTTTGTATACTGACCCCACGATTCAGGTTCTAGAGACTATGACTTGTTTTTTTTTTTAATTTAAAAATAAATAAATCATAATAAATTATTAATATTTTTTTTACAGGAAGGACGATCTGCCGGTAGTCAAGCCTTATTCCAATTTGTAGCACTTGCTGTCACCGTGGGATTGTCTTTTGTGTCTGGATTTATTACAGGTATTGCAACGTCATTATAAACAATCTCACCACATCTTACACATATCAAGAAAAAACGAAATAATCAAATTAAATCGGTTCATCCGCACATACAGACAAGTCAAATTTATAACGATCCATTTTTCATCGGAGGGAAGTTAAGCATTAGGAATTAAATATCTGATATATATCTACTATCGACATAATAACTCAATATTGTCTCATCAATGCAATTATTTACTAAGCTATCAATGTATGCTATAGCGTGCCTTAACTTGTTTAATTGCCGTAATATGTACACTTCTGGACACATCTATTGGCCCACCTTGTATTTTCAATTTCGTTTGGTCCTAGCTAAAATTTTATATTAGGTCGAGCAAAAAGTTTTTATGCAGTTTTGAACCTGGCACATTCACAATTTCATCCAATAGACTTTTTTTGAATTTCGAACACAGAATTTAAAAAAACAAAAGACAATTTGGAGCCTGTTTGTTGATATCAAACAATCGAATACTAAGAAAACTTGGTTTTATTGGTTTACTTGGATTTAATTCTTGAAAAAGTGATTGATATCTTTGGTTTTGCAACAAACATTACTTATTCTTAACATTAAGGTGACGTTCTATCAATAATCTATGGGTACTTCACCTGAAGTCACTGCCCAAGCTGTGGCACTTATTCAGGCCGGACACAGCCAAAGAAACGTGAGTGCTCAACTTAATTTAAGTCTATCTGCGGTCCGAAATGTTTATCGGAGGTACCTAGAGACTGGCGGCTTTGTTCGTCGCCAAGGAAGGCCACGATCTCGGGTCACAACTGAAAGGCAGGATCGATTCATCGTGACGACCAGCTTGAGAAATCGTCACCTTACCTCCATTGAGATACAGAACCAACTTCGCGACTTCCACGGAGTATCTGTGAGCGCTCGAACTGTTCGGAGAAGGTTAAAAGAACGCGATATGGTACCACACAAGCCAGCTAATGGGCCCAAACTAACGCGAGCCCACCGAACAGCGCGCCTTCATTTCGCACGCATTCATTTAAATTGGACACAGCAAGATTGGAGCCGTGTGCTCTTTTCTGATGAGTCTAAAATTGTGTTACATGGCAATGATGGAAGGAAGAAGGTCTACCGACGTAAGGAAGAGCGTTTCGCACAATGCTGCTTTGAAGAGAGGGTTGCTTATGGCGGTGGCTCATGGACTGTCTGGGGCGGTATATCCGCGAGCGGCAAAACTCAACTTGAGGTTGTTACAGGACCACGGCTGCCAACATTAAATGCTGAAAGGTACATTCGTGAGTGCCTAGAACCTCACGTGATACCATACGCGGACTATGTGGGCCCAAATTTCCTTTTTATGCATGATAATGCATGAGCCCATGCGGCCGGCATCGTCAGGGAATATCTTCGGTATGAACATCACAGTTATGGACTGGCCAGCCAGAAGCCCAGACATGAACCCCATTGAGCACATGTGAGACGAGCTAAAAAGACGTGTTAGGGCTCGTCAGCCAGTTGCCCAGACGATGCAGGAGTTGAATACTGCCATAGAAGAGGAATGGGAGATGATCCCTCAAAATTTCATAGAGCGGTTGATAAACTCTATGCCTGATCATATGAGAGCTGTGGTAGATGCCCATGGAGGCAACACGCGTTATTAAATTAAACCTTTATTTGATAAAACATGTTTTTTATTCAAAAATCAATTGCCTTTAACAAGGCGCATATCCGACTTCTTAGGCGTAGCTCCATGTCAAATGGTATTCTGAATTCAAATTTAATACAATACGATCGAAAAAGATGGTAAAATGTATCAGGTTTAAAACTGCATAAACAGTTTTTGTTCAATGTAGCAATCATATTTTGGTAGGGGCCATCGAAACCTAAACTCCAAGGTGGGCCAATAGATGTGTCCAGAAGTGTATTATAATAGACCGTTTATTTCAATGAATTGTATATAAGAGAAGGAAAACTTTAAACGAACCCCTGTGCCAACCCGTCTGGCCAGCGTGGCACAGTAGGCTAATTACCCTCCCTGCGGTGGGAGGAGGCCCGACTCAGCAGTGGGTCATTTACGGGCTGAATAGTAATTACGCAGTTGGTATGTGTTTAAATAAATAAATGTTGATTCCAGGATATAACTATCTAGTTAAGCGCTTGCTCTCAAGTCTGGGTATCATTTGTGTTTGTGAATTTCATGTTTGTAATCTTCCCCCGCAATACAGGTTATATAGTTTATATAGCAGGGGTTTCGTTAAAAATTACTTTGAAATTATTATAAACTAGCGACCCGCCCCTAATTCGCACGGAACCTCCAAATTTATCGGTGTTTCTCTCCAATATTATGGTTGTATTATACTTAAAAACCTTCCTCTTGAATCACTCTATCTATTAAAAAAACTGCTTCAAAATCCGTTGCATAGTTTTAAAGATTTAAGCATACATAGGGACGGATAGACGACAACGACTTTGTTTTATATCATGTAGTGATATATATATTATTTACAAAAAGTTTAATACTGCCAAATCGCTGTCACTTAGCAAAGTACCCAGAATTCTTACAGCTCAACTCAACAATATCATCTCAGCTAAAAATATCTTTGAAATAAGGTCCTCCCTCATTCCAAGGAGTACAGTAAAAAGGATAACTGTTTACCTGATACACAATCCATCAATTGTATCAAAAATATCAAAGTGTCACGCAGATCCCCACGTACACACTTACGTAAAATACATAGATATAACTTTGAGGATATCATAGGGTGATTTTCCATAAGCAGCACTATACTATTGTTATTATTAAGATGGTGACGTATTTTTGCCTTGTTGGTCTAGGGGTTATAAGTGCCGCCTTTGGATTACGGGTCTCCGGTTCGATTCCAGGGTCGGGTCTTTGTGTTCGTGAATTTCATGTTCATAAACTGCCCCCGTGATACAGGTTGCGCATAGTGCAGGGGATTTGGTTAAAATAAATTAAGGCTTGGTGACTTTATTGCTGATTAGTTCTGGAGTGGAGACTGCGAATGGGCAAGCGTAGTGTAGCACTTATTTTACCGTTATTATACAAGATGTAATTAAATTTCGTCGGTGTGGTGACGTATTTAGAATATATAGTGTCGTCACCCCATTCCACCCTAATGGTGTCGTAAGAACCAAAAAAAGGTGACAGTTCTGGCTTATAAGCTAGCCGCAAAAGAAGGAAAACTTGATGTGTGCCGACCCGTCTGGCCAGCTTCGCCCAGTAGTATATCCTCCATGCAACTAGGTGAGGCCCGTCTCAACGTTGGGACATTTATTGGCTGAGTAGTATTAATAGTGTTGAAGCCCCTCCGCTATATATCCCTCAGCAATAATCTGAGAAAGGTTATGGGCAGCAGCTGGATGCGTCAAACTGAAGACAAGGATATAGTTTCTTTTTTCGAGATTGTTCCTAGTTTTGTTTGGGGAATATCTGTTCAAACATTAAAATGTATGGTAATTCCGAAGACTTGTCCTTCGTCGAGTTGCTTAAAATATACATAAAGTTATATCCTTGAAGGGAAATTATAAATAAAAAAAAATATATATCCTTGGACATTTCACACAACGCCATCTCGTCCCAAGCTAAGCAACTTAATGCTTGTGTTATGGTAACGAGATGGATGATAAACTACTTATATACATTTTTTTTTGTAAATACATACATATTATAAATAGAAATGACACCCAGACTCCGAGCCAGTGCCTCTGGTTTACACAAAGACACTTGCCCGACCCCGGAATCGAACCCGGGACCCGTTGATCCAAAGGCGGCACATCTAACCACTAGACCAACGAGGCAAATAGTCTAATATGCCAAGCTGGCCAGATAGGTACAGGGTTTTGTTTCAAATTTTCCTTCACTTGCAGCTAGTTTTTCTGCCATGTGATTTTCTTTAGTCGGCTAATGACAGCCGCAGGAATATGGGTGGTAACATTATTTATGATTTATCCGTCACCATAGGGAAAAAGTTACATTACATATTGTATAATGTCTTGTTTTATACCTAGTTACGTTAAAAAATGTTACGGAGGATGTCTGTACTTAGTCTTTTATTTCGTCTTCTCACCAAACTTGTATTCTTCGCCAGTGGAGCGACATCCTTACGCTCCGGTAGCCGCTTTCTCTAAATCCAAATGTAAAACGTTTGTTTTGAAATGTCAAGTTAAATGTGCCGTAAATAATGCTCCAGATGTGTTTTGAGCTTTTCTTAACAATTTTATAAATTCAATTTTTCTTTACCTTCACAAAAATGTGTTCCCGTTTTATTTATTGGGCCCGTTTAGCTAATAATTTTATCGGGGCTCGATTGAAAATGATAAATGTTTGCTTCGTGACTAAAGAAGCCGTCTCAGTTTTATAATAGTTTTTTTAACTGAAATGTTCTTTAGCGGCGTTGAGCACCTTTCTAGGGATGGGAATAAAATGTAAAACTCGCGTCAAGACACGTGACCTGATCAAAAATTCGTAAGACGGAGGGAGAGTAGACCACTAGCACGGCGTAGGAGAGGAATTAATATAATAATAATAAATAATTGGAATAGTTCTGAAGTGCCCAATTTTGTATGTAATATACATTGTCATTTTTATGTACGATATGCGCTATCGTAATAAATAATTATTGTATTTAACCACCTAAACGCTAGTACTTTTAAACTGCTTAATAAAGCAATTATTCTATATCCGTCACTACATTCGTCCCGCGACTCGCTTCGTATAGCGGTAGTCGCTTGAAGACTAAAATCGTTGAGTATCGAAGATATGCGTAGCCTTGTGTACGAAGGGCCTTATATTAAACCATTATAAAACATTAAGATTATTAAACTTATATTAAAAGGCTATGATCGATACTATATACCTATTACGTACGAGCGGAATCATAGGCCACTTTCTCCATTCATTTCTCCATCCCTTTTAGAGATCTTACAACTGTTCCCAAAGACAATGCTGAACGATCTCAATTTACAGACTTACGTAAATGTATTGTTTAAAGCGCTTACTCTGTAAGACGTTGAGTGTAGTGGGATTAGGTTGCGGTGATAAGGATTATTAGAAACTAAACAAGAGAAAGCTTACTCAAATATATACCAATATCCCCCCACCTAATAGACAATACAACCTATTAGAATAATTAATATGAAAAAGACATTTACGGCAGTGTCTAATAGATGCACAGCAGAAGTTATAGATGATTAGAAGTCAAAATCAAAATGTTTTTTATTCGAATAAATTCTTGCGAATGCTTTCAAATAGTCATAAAAATGTATTAAATTTAAAACAAATATAAAAATAACTAATCATTTAGTTTTTACCGTGGAAGGAACGTGTCAGTTATTAAAAAATATCTTAGTACATTTAGGTACGACAATAGTATATTAAATAATACTAGCTTGCTAGAGCCCGCAAACGTTGTTTTGCCATATAAATGTCGCTATTAAAAATAGGGATTGATCGTAGAGGGGTGAAAATTTAGGGCTGTATGGATTTTGGTATGCTGTATCTTAAAAAAGACATAAATTTTTGTCCTATAACTAAAAGTTAATATTTTGTACTATCCTTAACATTTAGGAGGATGAAAAATAACCTAAACTAACCTAACCGATATGCTCACAAAAATTCACGAAAATCGGTCGAGCCTTTTCGGAGGAGTTCAATAACAAACCCCGTGACACGATAATTTTATATATTAGATATAATATATTATATTATTTTCTAAATTTATCCTAAATCATTCCATATAAAGAAAATTTCCTCTTTTTTAAATCTTTAAATTTATTATTTACCATGTTATATATAACATGTTATATAACATGTTTTGATTTGTTTATTTATATATTTTTTTTTTTTTTTAAATAATTAACTAAACCTAAAAGTGACAGTGAGAACCAATGGTACGCTCGCGCACACAGCTTATAGAAAACCGACCCACACAGACAGGTACCTGCACGGTGATTCGCATCACCATCCACAACATCTCCGCTCCGTAGCCGCTTCCCTACAGTCCAGGGCTTATGATCTATGCGATCCTGAATACTTAGAGACCGAACTGGCACATATTCAGAAGGTACTAAAATGGAACGGCTACCAGGAGAATTTCCCATATACGTGCAGGAAGAGGGTAAAATATCCAGAGGTAAGCAGAGCACCCGCATACCTGCCCTACGTAAAAGGCGTGACAGATAAGGTGGGAAACGCCCTGAGAAAATTATCCATTAAAACAATTTACGTTCCACAATCTCTTGTTTCTCGTCACCTACGGACACCAAAGGACGTTATACCCTTTCAGACCCCAGGCGTCTACAAAGTCGACTGCAGCTGCGGTAGCTCCTATATCGGGCAAACAAAGCGAACTGTCGCAGAGAGAATTAAGGAGCATATTGCAGCTGTCAAAAACAGACAGGTCAATAAGTCGGCGATTGCGGAGCATCTACTGGAATCAGGACCAAACCATTGGATTGAGCTACATAAGCCAACCATCCTCTCCACAGACCGTCACTATTATTCAAGAATTGCGCGGGAAGCGATTGAAATTAAAAAACATACCAGCTTTAATAGAGAGGATGGTTACCGTTTATCATCATCGTGGAATCCAGTTTTTAGTGAATGTCATCTCCGTAATAAAAAACCAATCCGCTCGTGTGTAGACGTCGTTAGTGTGGTGTGTCGGAATACCGACAATTTACAAAAGCTAACAAATTGTGAAGAGCAAGCGAGGGTAGGCATGGAGACCCGAGCTTCACGAAGACGGCGCTGAGCTACATCCATCAGTCAGCCTGTGACCACGGCTGGTGTAACCCACGCCGAAACGTCAGGCAGTATAAGGTATTTACCTTCAAAATATTTCCGCGATTAAGACCCGTGTCATAATTATTTAAAATGTGTGAAAATCGCGTTAGTCTAAAAACTTTATATATTTTATGTTAGCACGTAGCGATTGAATTTAATTTGAATCTGTGAACCACTTAGGTCTAATTGAAAATCAGCGTCAGGTACCCATGCCTGACATAATGCTGAATTGGATCTTTTCCGCACAGCAGCCGCGAGACATGCGACATGTGTACAGATGTAGTTAAACACATGTAGTTAATAATACAGTTATTATACTTTTGTATTTGTACTGTGCTGAATGATTTTTTTTCTTTCTTCCTTTCTTTCTTATTCGTCGTTTCAGCCCATAAAGGCTGAAACGACGAATAAGAAAGCCACTACTGAGTCAGGCCTCCTCCAATAGTCATGGAGGGAAATTAGCCTACTGTGCCACGCTGGCAAGACGGGTTGGCACAGGGTTTATATCAAGTTTTCCTTCTCATACGGCTAGGTGATCTGCCTCTTACACTCCTAGTCGCCTCTTACGACACCCTCAGGATAGTGTGGGATGGTGACATTGTGTATTCTAAATCCGTCACCATTATTTAAATTCTTATTAAACAGGTTGAAACAAGAATCTTTTATCAGAAACCTATACGAATAAAATAAAGGATATAGATTGTTTAGGCTGCGAAACTGAGTCGAATTCGTTAAGTGTAACGGTGGCACTTCACATGGCTATTTGTATTAAAATGTTTGTATAATTATTATACATGGTGATTTTCTCGAAGGTATCCAAAAAGAAAAGATCAACTTGCTTGGTATGTAGGTCAAAGAAAACGCATTATTATTAAATTCACTACGCTACACACTTCTTTCTTCTACCTCTCCTTCTTATTTAAACTAGAAAGAGTAACATATTCCATGGAGACGAGTAAATTGCACAGCAAAGTTATTGTTTTTTCTTCTTCCTCGCCTGTTGCTTTATTTCGTTAGGATCGGCATTAGTATTTCCTGACTTTTGCCTAATTACCAGTATTTAATCGCAGTGAATACATACTAACAATTTAATAATTAATTACATACATAATTATTATACTTTAATAATTACATAAAATACATAATTCTTATATCATATTTTGTTTTTGAAAAAAACTTATACAGCAAAATTATGTTTATCAGTTATTTTTTATTAGCAGACCGT
Organism: Clostera curtula; assembly: GCA_905475355.2. Taxonomy (NCBI): domain Eukaryota; kingdom Metazoa; phylum Arthropoda; class Insecta; order Lepidoptera; family Notodontidae; genus Clostera; species Clostera curtula. Next base: position 14,826,717 of record FR997808.1, on the reverse strand, counting down.
GAACTTTAAAGATAAAATGAGGACTTTTTTCCAGGACTGCTGTCAAAACTGCCTATATTCGAGTCTCTCAAGGAAGCTGACAGATACGACGATGAAATCAACTGGGAATTGCCATAATCTGTACGAAAACGTCGTTTATTTTATAAAATATGTAAATAAAATATTTAAAATGAAAAAGCAAAAGGAAAAATTAAAACGCAAAAAAAATACAAAACAAAATACAGAGCTTTGATTTTTTGACTTTCCAGATACGCAGGTACTAGTAATATACAGGTTGTTATAAAACCCTGTATACATGCGGAACAACGATAGAACTGTTAGATTATATGCATTTTGAATATGTGTTATATACAGAGTTGATATGACAGAAAGGCATTAAATTACACTACGTATACTTTATGTGATTAGTATGAATTCGAAACGGTACAAAAAAAATACACGTGATTTTTCATGGGGGGTGGAGGGATAGTATTAAACCCCCCAGGTATCACCAAGGGGGAGGGAGGGGTTGAAAATGTTAAAAAAAAACATCACGTGATTAATGGACAGCCCCTAAGGTTAATAAACGACGATGCGTTAGGCATAAACATCTGTTAGGAAAGATACATCATGTTCAATTGAGTCAAACATTTAAAAAAATATTTGCGGCTAAACTATTGCTCCAATTTAATTGATTTTGGTACAGAGCCTGGAAATAATACCTAGTATAGGTAGTAAAAAAATGCCCCTATGTCTTATCAACCCTGTATAACTAAAGATATAAGCATAGAAATTCCAAGACTCATATTGGAATAGAATTGTGCATTGCAGTGCAAGCACTAAGGATAGTTTACGAGGCTTGTGGTGTAACATTATCTGTAGCTAGATGCTCCATTTCTGACGAAAATTGTATGATTATATATAACTACTCCTTTCAGCATCTTTCCGTGCCTCACATGCTAGTCTTCAACGGCAGGATAACCATTAGGATTTTCAAAGAAAATAAATACGCTATAGAAGGCATAGTCTGTTTTTTTCTTTTCTTCGGATGACTTTGTTGTTTTTTACAGCCTGCAAACCTCATAAAATTCCTTTGTATATTCTTTTCTCATATTCTTTTTACAAAATATGCACGATACAGTAAAAATTTTTTTTTCTAAAAGTCATGACTTCCTTAGGGGCGGAAAAATCTTCAAGCCGCCTAGTGGTTAGTGTTGCAAAGAAAGCATCCACCTTACAATGCGCGCAATCTCAAGTAAAACTGCCTTTTGTATCAGACGCTTATTATTAAAATTTCGCTCACTGGCTTGCGAAGAACGTATGATAACTAGAAAAATAAAGACATAACTTAACTGAAAAAAATAATGTGGAAAACAGGTAACAGGTTTGTATCACGGGCCTGCGGTTCGATTCCGGGTTTGGGCAAGTGTCTTTGTGTAAATCAGAGACACTAGCGTGAATTACACAATACAACAAACACTTACAGTGCAGGAGTAATTAAAAAAAACAACAACTATTTTATCACCATCACCATTTCAGCCTTTAAATGATCCACTACTGAGTCAGGCCTCCTCCAAATTCTTAGAGAGGAAATAGCCTACTGCGCCACGCTAGAAAAACGGGTTGGCATCAAGTTTTCCTTCTTTTGCGGCCAGGTGTTCTGTCTCTTGGTCCGCGTGGTGACGGATTTAGAATACGCAGTGTCACCAACCCATATCATCCCAAGGGTGTCGTAAGAGGCGCCTAAGGGAATCACCTAGCCGCAAGAGAAGGAAAACTAGATACAAACCCTGTGCCAACTCGTATTGCCAGGGTGGCACAGTAGGCTAATTTCCCTCCATGAATTTGGAGGAGGCCCGACGCAGTAGTGGGTAATTAATGGGATGAAACGACGAACGTTCTGCCTCTTGCGTTCATTTGACGACACGGTTGGCGCAGTGGTTGAGCGATCGACTGCTGCGCAGCATGTGGCGGGTTCGATTCCCGCACGGAAGCAATATTTGTACGACCTACAAGTATTTGTTCCGGGTCTGGGTGTTTTCTTTAATTCGTATGTATTTGCAAAAAAAAGTGTATAAAGTAGTTTATCATCAATGTCGTTACCATAACACAAGTATAAAGTTGCTTAGCTTGGGACGAGATGGCGTTCTGTGAAATGTCCAAGGATATTATTATATTATTATTATTATTTAGTCGCCTCTTACAACACTCTCAGAATGGAATTGGGTGGTGACACTATGTAGGTATTCTAAATCCGTCACCTAATCTAAACAAACGTATCAATTTGTAATCTTATGATTAGGGGTCGCCGACACCCAATAAGATCCTTGATTAGTTTCTAGTAGGAATTTAATCAAAAGCTTTGATATTGAGTCCTTTGACTCACATGATCTGTACACGTGAATACTAATAAATCTCTGAAGACGTCCTCGAAATTCGGAATACCAAATTATTTCCAAAATGTAGGTTTAAATATTTCATCTTGATATTTTTAAATCTAAATTTATTTAATGCATGGAGGACTTACAGCTACTAAAGGTTTATGCATGGTTTAGGGATAGCTTCATTGAGCCAATAACAATTTTTGGAAATAATTGATATATACCTGCATGGGTATATTTATCAATTATCATCACTACATAGTATAAAACAAAGTCGCTGTCGTCTGTCCGTCCCTATGTATGTTTAAATCTTTAAAACTACGCAACGGATTTAGAAGCGGTTTTGTAATAGATAGTGTGATCCAAGAGGAAGGTTTATATGTATAATACATGCATAATATTGTAGAGAAACACTGATAAATGTAGATGTTCATAATTGCTTCCGTGCGAAGCTGGGGCGGGTCGCTAGTTGGGCAATATATCTTCATTGTGCAATCCCAGCAGTAGTGACATAAAAAATATACAAAATCGATGGGTGCAAAGTAAAAAGAGATATCTGCAAAATAAAATAGCTACATAACAGGAGAGTGAAATTACCTAAGAAATGTGTTTTTTTTTTTAAATTAATGAATCGATTTTTCTGTATACTTTATTATTACATCTTTACACTCTTACTCATTTATATATGACTAGCGACCCGCCCCGGCTTCGCACGGCTGCAATTATGCATGTATTATACTTACAAACCTTCCTCTTGAATCACTCTATCTATTAAAAAAACCGCTTCAAAATCCGTTGCGTAGTTTTAAAGATTTAGGCATACATTGGGACGAACAGTCGACAGCGACTTTGTTTATAACACTACTAGCGACCCGCCCCGGCACGCACGGGTGCATTGATGAACATCTAAAATTATCAGTGTTTCTCTACAATATTATGCATGTATTATGCATATAAACGTTCCTCTTGAATCACTCTATCTATTAAAAAAACCGCTTCAAAATCCGTTGCGTAGTTTTAAAGATTTAAGCATACATAGGGACGGACAGACGATAGCGACTTTGTTTTATACTATGTAATGATAATGATGTAGTGATGCTTATTTCGGTAATTTCTTGTTATTCAACGAAATATTGCTGTTGTTTGCATTGTACTATATATCATTTTAATTGTGTCAACTGCCAGTTGGTCGTATATACGAGGGACTTTAAATTTCGTGTATAAATTGCTTTCGTTTTAATTTACTGTATTAAAATTTTATTGAAACATTTACTTGAAATTTAAAATACTACCGAACATACATTAATTAATAATAGATCTATTATAGAACAAGCGTGTGTCAACTGACTGAAGCCCCTTTTGTGTATGTTTAAAAACAGCGATAAAAAAGCAATTTCAGAGCTCTTCTCTGTTGAGCTGCATTCCAAACCGACGGTAAATAAAACAAATATATTTCTTCTTCTTCTTTTTCAACCTTTCACCAGCCAATGCTGAGTGTAGGTCTCTTCCAATGCTCGCCATTTTTCCCGGACAATTTGGATTTTACTCGGAACCATCTGCTCTTGAGATCTATCGTATTTAGTGGGAGCAACAGAAATTGTTTGGACACAGATATTAAAGAACACGCTGTCACGTCATCGTTACAGCCCATTAATGACCCACTACTGAGTCGGGCCTCTTCCAAATTCATGAAGGGAAATAAGCCTACTGTGCCGCGCTGGCAAGACGGGTTGGCACAAGGTTTGTATCAAGTTTTCCTTCTCTTGCAGCTTGGTGATTTGCCTCCTTGGTTCCCTTAGTCGCCTCTTACGACACCCTCGGGATGGTATGGGTTGGAGACACGGCGTATTCTAAATCCGTCACCTAGAGGAGACCACAAGTGTCTACCTATAAACTTAAAATTGACCTCAGAATAGGTTTATTTTTAAGTTTCATAAATCACGAATTATTAGCATCTCTTGTTTGACTTTAGATCAAATACATTTTGCAAATTGAATAAAGGGTTTACCGTTCTGGAAAGATATTCGACATTATTCCTCAATTCTTGCTAGGAAGACACCTGAGGCCAACAGTCAGCAAAGGAAAATGCTCGTAAAACCTTAAAGTTGAAGTTCAAATTCGTTTGACCGAATCGAAAGAAATTTTATTTAGATGGCATAAGGAAACAAGTAATGGTATTCAATGGCAAATTATTATTTGTAACTTTGTTTGCGCCCTTCGAAAAGCTTTGAGTGTGATTATAATTTAGGCCGTCCGAGAATTGATAGATAAAGAGTAGATAGTGTCACCATCGCATTCCAACCTGAGGGTACTCTAAGAGCCGACAAAAAGAAATGACAAGGCCGATAACCCAGCCGCGAGAAAAAGACGACACGCTATGTCGATCCACCTCTTTGGTACAACTCATCATCATCATCATCATTTCAGCCAAAAGACGTCCACTGCTGGGCATAGGCCTCCCCCAAGGATCTCGATAAAGGCCCATCACGGGCCGCCCGCATCCATTGCTTTCCGGCGACCTTAACCAGGTCATCGGTCCACCGTGTGAGAGGTCTACCAGCACTGCGCCTTCCGGAACGCGGTCGCCACTCGCGGACCTTTCTGTCCCATCGGGCGTCGGTCCTGCGAGCTAAGTGCCCTGCCCACTGCCACTTAAGTTTGACAATCCGGTGGGCTATGTCAGTGACCCTGGTTTGGTACAACTATTAAAAGCAAAATGAAATCCTACGACATTCCGGACTCTTAATCAATTCTACGTCTTTTTGGGCTTAGTCGATTAAGGGTCGGTTCACATCTGACGGAAAATGCGTCAACCGTATTATCGGTCGCGTCTATTCGGTCGAATTAGACCTTTCATATTACGCGATTAGTCAGTTGCGTTCAGCAACTACAGAGCGGTTGTGTTGTGTTGTGTGATATTGAATTTTAAAATGAAGCCCATCGAAATAATAGCTATTTGGGAGGCTTTTGACAATATCGAAAAAGGAAACGTCGACATTGGTTGCATCCTTTAAATACTAAAAGAATATCAATAGGCCAATTTCATTGTCTATATGCAACTTTAAGAGAGTGTCCAACAAAATTTATTTAGTTTTACCGTTGGTCCGTAAAATCTTTCGTAATCTTACGATTATTAAATGTTACATAATTAAAAACGATACGAAATTTGCGCTCTTACGTCGACCGACAATGCGTTGACGGAAACGAAACTGACGCTGTACGCTCGACGCACTAACGCATCATCGGTTAGAATCAAATCAATCATCAAAGGTTGAATGTTTCAGCATACATTGGTCTGTTTTGGCGTTACGCGACCGATAATACGCGACGCATTTTCCGTCAGATGTGAACCGACCCTAATAGTCTGTGTGAGACATTATTTAGCAGTATCCGCGTGCCGTCACTAAATGGAATATTGGATGACTGCTCGGATACCAAACATGATCTCATTGCTAAGTGGGCAAAATCGATTGGCTAACTTGTTTGTAATCGTATCCACAAAGGGATTGTTAATAGATGTTTGCCATTTGCAGGTAGATTTCAAGTGTTTGTTATATGAATGTTGCAATATATTAGCGCATACTTGATTAAAAGGAAAAAAAAACTGATATACTTACACTTTTGAAATTTTTGAGATCAAAGATTGTAGATTGTGATTTAGCTTTGTATAAACGCCAATGTGCAATCATAAATGTTCACGTGACGTAATGTGACGTCACTGAGCTTTTCGTATAACTCTCTCTTCTCTCTCACTCTGTGTGTGTGTGTGTGCGTATGTATCTACATAAAAACAGTTGTTATGGACAGAGTCAGGGATTCGTCATCCAACTCGTCTAGTCCACAACTGCTCGCGATTCGCGGCTTTTATTCGGATAAGTTCCGTTTATATAGATTCGGGAGGAAGGGGACAAGCAACTTACCAGGGTTGTGGCATACACCCGGAGTAATAGAGTCAGGGTCAAGTCAGTCAGTTAAGTCGACAGTAAGATTCAGGATCGACGGGAACAGCCTCGCGAGAACCCCTTTGTTGCAATGGGGGTAGTCTGCTCACCAACTTCACTCACGCCTTTCAGCTCCGTTAAATTTGTAATCTTTAATGTAATCCAATATACCTTATTGGCGGGGTCAGCCCGCGCGCGCGAGGGGCGAATATATCAAGGGGAGGTACCTAACAATTAGGTGGATATGCGGTAACCGGCGCGAGAGCAACGATACGTGTGTACTCAATCAAAGATGGCGAACTAGTGATGTTACTACACGACTGACCGCAATAGGGATGTCCTTTCGAAATAGAACATCTACCCGCCCCGGTCAGGCCCACCTGACCGCTAATCAATAGGCAGACGTGATAGCGTGGCGACCGCTCTCTTCAGAATTGAACCGTCCACCTGAACCTCAGCAAAACGAGGTACCCCATCGGTACCAAATACCAAGCTAAGTATGCGTCCCCGGCGCCAACACAATGGCGGCAAGTTGGCATCCTTAACCAAGACAAGGTCCCCGACCTTAGGTGGATCCGTCTTATCAGTCCACTTGACGCGCTGCTGGAGTATGTGCAAATACTCCAAACTCCAACGTTTCCAAAAGCTCTGAGCAAGTTGTTGGATTAACTGAAACCGAGAGAGGCGATGTTGGTTCACATTGTCGAAAGGGTACTCCGGCAGGGCGTTAAGAGGCTGACCAATCAAAAAATGGCCCGGCGTAAGAGCTTCCAAATCATTAGGGTCTGAAGAGATCGGGCACAACGGGCGCGAATTCAACGTGGCCTCAATCCTACAAAATAAGGTTGCGAGCTCCTCAAAGGTCAAAATGGACTCCCCAATAACCCGTCGCAAACCTAGTTTGGCTACACGGACAACTGATTCAAAGATTCCACCCCAGTGGGGACAAGCTGCCGGGCTAAAATGCCAAGTTATCTTACGTTTTGCCAATAAAGTACCAATGTTGGTTTGACAGTTTTGGAAGAAGTCGTTTACTTCCTTCAAATAATTATTTGCCCCCTTGAAGTTAGTACCGCAGTCTGATCTAATCAAAGACGGTAGTCCTCTCCTAGAGACGAACCTATCCAATGTTGCAATAAAGGCCTCCGTTGAAAGTGCAGAAACAAGTTCCAAATGAACTGCTTTGGTAGCCAGACAAACGAAGACACAGAGATAGGCCTTCGTGGTTTTACTGTTGCGAAGGGTTGAAGTCTTTACCGAAAATGGGCCCGCGAAGTCAGTTCCGACTCCAGCGAAGGCCCTGGACTCAGTGACACGATCCGAAGGCAAGTCTCCCATTAGGGGCTGCAAAGTGGGAGCTTTGAGCCTGTAACAAGACATACAACGAAACACTACACTGCGTATTATTCTACGTGCAGACAAGATCCAGAACTCCCGCTGCAGAATGGCCAATAAGGCATTGCAGCCAGCATGAGAGTTCTTGATGTGACGATCAATCACCAATAATTTCACCAAATGTCCCGACTTAGGCAGTAGCAATGGGTGTCTAGCACCATATGGTATGTTGGCGTTCTTTAGACGCCCTCCAACTCGCAACAAACCAACCTCATCCAAAAATGGGTTTAATTTGGAAATGGCACCAACCAACTTAGCTCTACGAGTCCTTAAGATCTCAATCTCCCGCTCAAAATTTGCATCTTGCACAGAACGAACCCAAAAGAGAATAGCCTCTTGTCGCTCTTGGGGAGAGACGAACGGCTCCAATCTTTTGTCCTGTGGGCGTCTACAGTTGTGACCAAACCGTTTTATCCATGCAGTCACTCCAACCAACTTGTCGAGAGAGCTATAGCGGTTTAATAAGAACTCTGGGTCAAAAACATGTTCTTGCTTTTCAAGAGCAAGCATTCGCAGCCCAGGCAACGCACTGGTGTCTAACACAGGCGTGCGGGGCCAATCAGCCTCGGGACGAGTCAACCACTCAGGTCCCCACCAAAGAGTGTGCTCAACCAAACTGGGAGCCATACATCCCCGTGAGGCGCAATCTGCGGGGTTGCACTCGCCAGGCACATGCCTCCAAATCAAGGGGTTCTCAGATGCCTGAATCTGAGATACCCGGTTAGCGACGAACACCTCCAAGGTGTGGACTGACGCCCTTAACCAACACAACACAATTTGACTGTCAGTCCATGCGTAAATAGCAGAAATGTTCACTGACGATTTCAACGTACCGGACACGTGGTTTACCAGGCGCACAAGAAGCACCGCTCCGGAAAGTTCTAACTTCGGTATAGTCAATGAGGTGCGTAGCGGCGCCACCTTACTCTTGGCCATCACCAAAGAAACTCGCACTTGGCCATCTGCAGACACCGTGCGCAAGAAAACTACGGCGGCGAAACCCCTTTCAGATGCGTCCGAGAACCCATGAAGGGACGCCGTGTATTTAAGCGAAGGAAGCATGCAGCGGGGCAGCGAGACCTCATTTACGTTAGGGAGTGTGGAGACGAATCGGTTCCAGTCCTCCAATAAAGCTCCCTGGAGAGGCTCGTCCCAGTCAAGCCCAGCAGTCCAAAGCCTTTGTAAGAAACATTTGGCCCAAAACAAAACAGGACAGATCCAACCGTTCGGATCGAATGTCCTAGCGACCGTCGACAGAACCAGCCGCTTGGTCCAAACGCGAGGTGACTCCAAGTCCACGTTGTATGTAAATGTGTCCTGAACTGGTCTGTACTGCACACCAAGTACAGCCATCATCGCAGGGTTGTCGACGTTTTCAAACAAATGTGGATCTTGTTGGTGGTCTGTAGGCAAGCCCTTTAGGAGGGCCGGCGAATTAGAAACCCATTTTCGTAGCTCGTAACCTGCGGAAGCCAAGATCCCAACCAACTCATCGCGTAAGAGGACGGCCTCATCATCCGTGGACGCTCCGGTGCAGACATCATCGACATATAAATCCTCCTTCAAAATGGCGGAAGCACGAGGGAATGACAAACGTTCTCGATCCGCGAGTTTCCAGAGCGAACGTATAGCTATAAACGGACTAGACCTCAACCCGTACGTATTTGTATTCAGCTCGTAGACTATCATGGAATTCTGGGAGCTCTCACGCCATAATACCAACTGATAACGACGGTCATCAGGGTGGATGACGGTCTGTCGGAACATCATCTTAATGTCAGCCACAAAGACAATCTGATGTCGCCTGAAACGGGTGATGACGTCACAAAGGTCCTTCAGTAATTTCGGACCGGAGTGCAAACAATCATTCAACGAAGCACCTGTAGACGTACGCGCTGAACCATCAAAAACAGTGCGCAACTTACCGCTCGAGGGTTTAATCACTGCGTGATGCGGTAGGAAGAAGTGCTCAACTGACTTCCAGTCCAATTTTGACACGGACATGTGTCCCAAGTCTTCATACTCGCGCATGAACTCAATGTACTTCTCCTTGAGAAGCGGGTTTTTAGCCATTCGGCGTTCCATTGCCAACAAACGTTTTTCTGCTGTGGCTCGTGAGGCTCCTAGAGCCGGCCGCACTGCAAGAAATGGCAAACGTGTCATGATCCGTCCAGAATGGAGACACCCAGTATTGTTCCGATAGAACGCCTCGCACTCTTCATGTCCCGGGTCCGAGCGTGTAACTTGTGGCGGCTCTTCGACTTCCCAGAATCTCTGAACCGCATCAGAGAGGATGGAGCCCACCACCAAGGTACCATCCAGTTCAAGTGGAGAAGGAGACTTTACCACAGGTCCCATCACTGAAAACCCAAATATTGTTGGAATAGCCACCAGGCCCCGTGGTTGCAACACCCTTACTTTTCCGAGCATAATTTTACCCAGTACATCGGCGCCAAGCAACAGATCTACCGGACCCGGTATGCCAAAACTGGGGTCTGCCAAATCCAAATCGGACGTCAAAGTAACGACAGCCGCTGACAACTTTACCTGCGGGTGGTTACCCAAAATATTTTTCATTACAATGGCCGAAGTTTCACACATCGGTCGTGAAGAGTCTGTCACAGAAAACTTCAAGCGAACCTTGCCTTCAAGATTAGCCACAACAATATTGCCAATACCCCTCACAACATCTGGGTAATGATTCATGGCTAGGCCAGTCTGCCCCACCAACCAAGATGACATTATGCACCCTTGCGAACCCGAGTCTAACACAGCGCGAACCACAACTGAGTTTCGCCCCGCTCGGTCCCAGACCCTCACACGAACAGTGGGTAGAAGAACAGTCTCAATTAGTGGGGGTGCATAAGTGGGGCAGACGCCAATATCCTAGTGTGGTCTTGGGGAAGACCGGTCACCGCTCCCAGACGGTGATGCATCAGCACGAGGGAGGTGAGTCCTCTCCTCGCGACTTCCCCGACCATGTATCCTTCGCGGCGGGTTATGCTCATCAGATTGCACTACCCGCCCGAGACGAGAAGCGCGCGAGTCATGTCGCGTTCGCTCAACCAACGGGGATGACGGCCTTTGGGGATATCGCCCAGTAGCCGCAGAATTTAAATTGAGGCCGGGGGGTGAACGGGGCCGCATGCCCCGGCCCCTTTCTCGCTGGTCGCGAACATACCCGCCCGTGGGTGACCCCGATTGGCCACGTTCACGGCGAGCCCCGTTCGCGTTAGCGCATAATAACGACATATGACGTCCCCCACAATACGTGCATGGACTCGAGCTAGGACAGTCCCTTTGGTAGTGGTCCCCGAGACATCCAAAGCACCAACTTCGGTTCCTGGCCTCCGTCCGTCTTGCCGATACCTCCATGGCCGTAAAGTCTGGGCATTTAGTAACGCCATGCGTTGTGGCTCCACAAAATTCACATTGAGGACGAGTGTGGACTGCGAAGCGAGAAGGTCCCCAAACCTGCGGTCTGCCATTGACCTTACTACCACCCCGGTTTCGTTGTCGTGGCAACCTTTGGTCGACTAACCGTTCGACCACCGTCATGTCGCTCATTCGACACTCGTCCTCCAAGAACCTGGTGACGTCACCAAACGTGGGCAAATGGGTTGCGTCATCGCCTCCATACTTCTGCTCGAAGCGAGCTCTGAGCTCTAACGGCAGCTTCTGCAAGGTTACATGCACCAACATGTAGCTCCAAGAGTCCACGGGGAGATCCAACCGTCTCAAGGCATTGGTTGCAATTAACAGTGGGTTCAATAAACCTGCCCGCAAGGATGAGATTTGAGTGATCCCCGGCAAACTTAAAATTTGTTCAATGTGCGTGTCCGCCAAGGCACGCTTGTTTTGGTACCTCTTCACCAACAAGTTCCACGCCACCTGGTAATTGCCGTCATTAATCGGTAAGTGCTGTATCAAGCCCCTTGCCTCACCGTCTAAGACGGACAACAGGTATGCTAGCTTTTGAGCATAGCCAAGGTCCCCGCGGGCATCCACTAGGCTTTCAAAAAGGTTCCTAAAACCTAACCACATGTCTAGGGTACCATCAAACCGTGGTAAGTCCAAGGTTGGCAACCTACTAAGTAACCCAGTTACTGTAGGCTTGACGTCACCTGACACGGTTGATTTGTCTGTGCGTTCTGTCAAGACCTCACGAGCGCGTTGGGCGATCTGATCAGCCAGGTCCATGATGCGGTTGAAATCTGCATCCACTGCATCGCGCCGATCCTGGGGAAACGAAATGAGGTCAACGCGCTCCAAGCCCTCCAAGTAGTCAGCCAAGCGAGTCTCCACGGCTTCGATCCTACTGGGCATCTTTTCATACCGTTCCAGTAAGGCATCCTGCTTATCAGTCTGTGGTATGAGAGCCGCTGCCTGAACAAACCATCTTCTGGCGACTGCAATGGCCGAGAGAGCCTTGTTTACCGATTTTAAGTCGGTCATAGCCGAATCGTCGATTACAGGTTTACAAGAAACAATTATATGAATGTACGATTACAAAAACGATAGTGACACAATACCCAATATTGACAAACCTACAAGCAATCTCTCGAACAATACCTAATCAAGCAACTGATGATGATGATCCAATATAACAAACTTCAGTTTTACAAAGCTTATTGAAGGTGGACGAGTAACACCGCTGCCACCAAACTTGCAGGATTGAGACCAAATCGAACCAACGAAATGCAATTTTTAATTTTCCAACAAACGAACACACAATTAAACAAATGTTTTTAAACTATAACTTTCGTGAGTGTTTCCGGGACATCCCAATGCGTAATCAAATAAAACACAATCTACTATCCTATGTAACATAAACAGTTCGCTTAATGAGACACGAATTAATTTGTTTATCTAATACAAGTGTACCTAGTACAAGTTAACCGTATAATTATTAGGATAGGATCGTATTTAAACGGAGTCTAACTATTAGCAGGTGTTAACAGCTAGCCGCACGAGAACAATAGGGACCGCATTCCTTAGATAAGGATTCTCAACTAACGAGTTTTATGGAATTAAATAATGAGTCCATTCACTATTAAGAATTAATACTAAACCTACAAATGCACTTTAAATTCAAATGCTAATTTAGTGATCGGCTGCGCAAACCGAATCATACAAGTTGAAATGAAGGGGGTAGACCATGCAAAAGCCCTTACCACTTTTCTATCCGTATATGAATCGTGATTTAAACCACGCTCTGCTACCATATGTTATGGACAGAGTCAGGGATTCGTCATCCAACTCGTCTAGTCCACAACTGCTCGCGATTCGCGGCTTTTATTCGGATAAGTTCCGTTTATATAGATTCGGGAGGAAGGGGACAAGCAACTTACCAGGGTTGTGGCATACACCCGGAGTAATAGAGTCAGGGTCAAGTCAGTCAGTTAAGTCGACAGTAAGATTCAGGATCGACGGGAACAGCCTCGCGAGAACCCCTTTGTTGCAATGGGGGTAGTCTGCTCACCAACTTCACTCACGCCTTTCAGCTCCGTTAAATTTGTAATCTTTAATGTAATCCAATATACCTTATTGGCGGGGTCAGCCCGCGCGCGCGAGGGGCGAATATATCAAGGGGAGGTACCTAACAATTAGGTGGATATGCGGTAACCGGCGCGAGAGCAACGATACGTGTGTACTCAATCAAAGATGGCGAACTAGTGATGTTACTACACGACTGACCGCAATAGGGATGTCCTTTCGAAATAGAACAACAGTTCTTCAACCTATGATGCATAGGTAATATTATTTTCGTTGCACATCATGTATTATGATGAAAATTAACAAAAAACGGAAAAGGATTTAGAATATTTATAGTGTCACAACTCTCTTCCATCCTGTGAGTGCCATATAAGCCGACAAAGGGAAGCGGCAAGGCCGCTAGGAGAGGCCCGACCCAGCAGTGGGCGCAGTAGTAGTTACAGTAAAGCAACCAGATTTAAAATACATGTGACTACTCCATCAATTATAATATGCGAAGGAACTAAAGTCAATATAACCTTACCGTTTCCATCCGTACTAGCTATTGCCTTACCATAACACTTACCCCACATTATCTGTTCCCATACACCTTACCCTCAAAAGCCGGCGAAGATAATAAAACATGAATATGCTGAGCGAATTTCCTTTCGGCTTGCTAAAATTATGCCCTCCCAAGTTATGGCGGGGATCCCTCCCACTAAATAATACGGCCGGCCGTCGTGTAGATCAATAACCTTTAGGAACCCGACCTGCCTTAAAATAGAACCTTCGGCGTCAACCTTAAAAAAGGATTAATCGATTAATTTATGAATAGTGTCACTGCCTGGTCGGTCTTGTGGTTGGAAGTGTGTTTTTAAACCGCCCCTATGATACACATACACATAATACAGGAGTCGTTTGAAAAAAATAATAGAAATGTAAAAAAAATTACCACTACTAATACTCAGCCCATAAATGACCCACTCCTGAGTCGGACCTCCTCTCATCACAGGGAGGATAATTAGCCTACTTTTCCACGCTGGCCAGACGGGTTGGCACAGGGTATCAAGTTTTCCTTATCTTGCGGCTAGGTATTCGGACCTTTTCATTTAAATTTGTCGTCTCTTACGACACCCTCAGGATAGAATAGGGTGGTGACACTATTCAAAATCCGTCACCACAGGGAATGCTGATTATACTCGTACCAAGGCAAGTTAATTATCCCGTTACTGTTAACATTGGCTTTTCTACCTTCGTAACATAATTCAAAGTTCCTTTTAAAAGGAATAAAGACAGCGCAATTTCCTTGTTCCAAACACGTACACAGAGTTAATCTACCCGGAAAATTGCTGAGATGGAAAAAAAAGAGTAGCATCCCAACGAATGCTCCGTCAAACTGTAGTTAGCGAAACCAAAACTGAACGTTGAGATGAAAAATTAATGAGAAAATAAACGCACAACATCTGCGTCACTCTGCCTTGTTCTTGGCCAGCTTCGGTCGACCTCCGTGCTGGTATAGAATTCTTGTTTGATTGAAGTGATTCCTTAAACACACGCAGGGTGCGGCAGCTCTCGATTACTGGACGTCAATACTCCCGTCATGAAATATTCATTGGAGAAAATTCCCAAGCGCGGGCCACGATCTCTTTTATTAGCATTTAAGACAAGTTTTGTAATGTAAGTCGAGGTTTCTTCATGTCCTGGTACGCCCGAACGGTTTGTCCCAATATTCACTTTCAAAATTAGAATTTTCTTCACCTAAAATCACGATTTGATTTCGTTTCTGCGGTTGAAATTTTGATTAGTAATTCTGAGCGAATATTGTTGCTTGCTATGTGTCTGCGTGGTAACAAATATAGATATCTGGCATCTCCGACCCTTTCCACTCTGAGTATGTTATAAGACGAATGAGTCCGGATCAACCTGTGGTAAATTTTATTCATGACGTTGCTTCTAAACGGCTGTTATTTGCACCGTTTTACTAGATACAGGCCTTAGACTTATGTTTTTTCAAAAACGGTTCAACCGTTTCGTGGTCAATCATCATCATCATCATCATCATTTCAGCCAAAAGACTTCCACTGCTGGACATAGACCTCCCCCAAGGATCTCCACAAAGGCCGGTCCTGGGCCGCCCGCATCCACTGCTTTCCGGCAACCTTAACCAGGTCGTCGGTGCACCGTGTGGGAGGCCTACCAGCACTGCGCCTTCCGGAACGCGGTCGCCACTCGAGGACTTTTCTGCCCCATCGGGCGTCGGTCCTGCGAGCTATGTGCCCTGCCCACTGCCACTTAAGTTTGGCAATCCGGTGGGCTATGTCAGTGACCCTGGTTTGCCTGCGTATCTCCTCATTTCTGATTCAGCAATTCCTAGTTGCTAATAGCAGATATGCTACTGCAGCTACTGCCTATAAATGGCACATTGCAGAGTCGGGCCTCCTGCCATTTCACGAAGGGTAATTAACCTACTGTGCCACGCTGGCCAGAAGGGTTGGCACAGGATTTCGTTTCAATTTTTTCCCCTCTTCCGGCTATCGGCAAATCAACAACAGTGTTATTTTAATCATCATCATCATTTCAGCCTATACATGACCCACTACTGAGTTGGACCTCCTCCAACTTCATGGAGGGATCTTAGCCACGCTGGTAAGACGGGTTGCCACAGGGTTTGTTTCTAGTTTACCTTCTTTTGTGGCTAGGTGATCTGTCTCTCGCGTTCCTTTAGTCGCCTCTTACGACACCCTCGGGATGAGATGGGGTTTAACAAAAACCGCTGATAAATTGATAATAGAATACAATATTATTGTAAATTGAATACAATGGAATGGTAAATGGAATACAATATTATCGTAAATTGAATACAATTTAATGGTAAATGGAATAGAATGATATATAACGTATATTGACGTGTGAAAAGAGCTTACATGAGCCAACCCAAATAAATAGATGTTGGTTTTCATTCTTAACTACCAGTGCTGAAAGGATGTGTGACGAAGAATGTCACAAGGCAGAAATAACTAAAGAAATTTCAGTGACAAGTACAAATTATATACAAAGAGGGTTGCTTTTTTGTAAAACTGCAAGCTCTTAAATAACTATTAGCTCGCAAAGAGTCAAGTCAATGCCAAAGCCTGGTGAAGCAGTGAAAGACAAACTTGTATTTCAATGCGCGGATGTCGGTTCGTTAAATCTCTTTCTTTGAGGCGTCTTCTGTAATGATCTCTACCGCTTTGTACATGGCAATTTGATCCTCTTGTAGATTAAAATGGTTCAGGTGTCGACATTTTGATCTATTAATTTAACTCTGATAAAGAGTGTACTTTTAGGATTGTTACTTAAAAGGACTTTTCCGGAAGAAGATTTTTCTAGACGTTCTATTTACTTTAACTTTAAGAGTTTAATATCGTCCGCTATTTACTTTTGAAATAAATTAATTATCTGTGCCAAGCGGTCAGACGGGGCATCATATGGTTCGTATAACTCTATAGACCTTGCAGCCCTGCTGTGGTGAGAACGTTTGCGTGCCGTTGCGACCGCACCGGCTTAAGTTCACACATGTCAGCCGATCCCTATGGCGATGCTAGAAAAAGGGTGGTACGGTTTCTCGGTTGGTTCTGCTCCAGGGATTCCTCCGTCCTTAGAGTTGTTTTGAGAGCTAGCTAAACTGCCTGCGTAACAGTAGTTGCGTGCTGCGTTAGATCAGGTGCCTGAAAGAGGTACATGGAAGTTCCTATGCGTGCCACTTTGTGTTGCTGGAGAGTGCCTAGAACCCTCCATTAATGAGTGGGTCTGTTCTCTGGAGGTGAATAATTTCACAATTATAAAGTAGATACTGGGAAGTACGTGGTGACGGTTTTAGAATAAAAATATATGTCAACAACACATCATCCTGAGGGTGTCGTAATCGGTGACTAAAGAAACGCAAGAGGCAGGACACTTGCCGCAAGAGAAGGAAAAAATCCTGTGCAGACTCATCTAGCCAAAGAGCATGGCACAGTAGAATACTTCTACTCAGCCCATACATGGCCCAATGCTGAGTCAGGCCTCAGCACATTACATGGAGGGATTTAAGCCTACTGTGGCACGATGGCCAGATGGGTTGACACAGGGTTTCATTTCGAGGTTTCCTTCTTCTGTGGCTAGGTTTTCAGCCTTAGGGACACTACACGATGGAATGGAGTAGTGACACTATGGATTCTAAATCCGTCACCACAAACTCTACCTCAAACTTATGAAATTTATTTACCTTCCAAAATAAAGTTGTCACTGGAAGCCTTATAAATAATAATGTCGCAATTAATTACTAACAATAAAACAATTTGCTTCGTATCTGTGTCAATAGTTTCATGACTAGAATATAACTCCGCGTTTGATATAATTACTTCCATTATTAAAAGATCACTGAATCCTTTGTGTTGCTTTGATCTAAAACTAGTACAGCACAAATAATAATATAACAGAAGTACCACAAGATCTTCATAAATAAAAACAGGTCATAAGTTATTTTTTAATGTTGGTTTTTAAACAGCATATTATCTTATAAATAAAATTCTCGTGTCACGGTGTTAGTAATCAAACTCCTTCGAAATGCCTCGACCGATTATCGTGATTTTTTTTTGTGCTTGACGGTTAATTCTGCGAATCGGACAACATCTATTTTTCATCCCCTTAAATGTTAAGGTCCACCCTTAATTATTGTTTACTAGTGGCCCGCCCCAGCTTCGCCCGTGCAAAGCGGGGGTAGGTTATACATATAAACCTTCCTCTTGAACCACTCTATCTATTAAAAAAAACCGCTTCAAAAACCGTTGCGTAGTTTTAAAGATGTATGCATACATAGGGACGGACAGAAAAATGCGACTTTGTTTTATACTATGTAGTGATAGTGATTATAAAGACATTTTTTTGTGATACAGCATACATAAATACATACAACCCTAAATTTTGACCCCTCTGTAATCAACCTCTATTTTAATAGCCACATTTATATGGCAAAACAAAGCTTGCGGGGTCAGCTAGATAATTCTATAAAGTAAACAATTTGCAAATGGAAATAAAAAAAAGACTGACGTATTTCTGCAGAATCCTAGAGAATAGGTAAAATTTTTGTTTATTATGTGACTGGTCATGCATTTTGCATTGTTAAATTCTGTTAATATATTTCATAACATTAACATGATTCTTTTAATTAATTTTCATGCTTATGAGATGGAATAGAGGCGTGCTTATTATAACGAGCATCTTTATACTATATCCACAAATAGACGTATTGTAGTGTAAAATGTGGCGTAATTGTTTTGGATAAAATCTTTTTTCGTTTAATTTTATTTCGTTTGCCACATTTTTGTTTTTGATGCTAGTCTAGCTCAAATAGAAAGAAATGATATTATAAATTAACTAGCGACCCGCCCCAGCTTCGCAATATTATGGATTTATTATACATATAAACCTTCCCTTGAATCACTCTATCTATTAAAAAAGTAGTTTTAAAGATTTAAGCATACATCGGGACGGACAGACGACAGCGCCTTTGTTTTATAATATGTAGTGATAGTGATTAACAAACTTAAAATTCTGTATAAACCTAGCTAGGCAGGCAATTAGTGTATAAGCTACTGTTCACTGGAGTTGGCAGACTGGAGAAGGAGAAAACCGTAGACAAAGATATATAGCACGACCATTGACAAACCAGAACCCTAGCAGAGTAAGTTTGGTTCTGGAAGTGGAGAGATCTAATTTTTTCACGGAATCACAATTTCACTTTTTACACGGTAATCTACTTACCATCAGGTGTATTGTATGCTTAGGCAGCACCTTGGTGATAAAAAATATCACCAAGGTGCTGCCTAAGCATAATTGCCTAATTGATCCTCTGCGTTTATTTATCACGTGGTGTTGATTTTAGATCCTAGACAATAGGCAATTTGGCGTTGCTCGGTCGCTTTGTAGAAACATTGTTATTGCCTACCTTGATATTTGTGGAGAGGTTTGCTAACTGATCTGTATTGCTTTCATACCTGGTTATATGAAATATATTATAGCGGTCAATTATTGGTAGAACAACTAAGTCATTTACTAAGATTGCGTATTGGCAAATCAATGTTCCGATCCCATTGCATTTCAATTGAGAAAAAAAACTGATACATTAGCACTCAAATATACATCCCACTCAAAGCGTTGTACGAGTTGACTAATTAAACGAGATAATCGAAGGAGGAAGGGACTTGATGCGAAATCCTGTACAACCCCAGAAGGTTTGACGGATTGTAATATACAAAAATGCACCTATCGAGGAAAGGATAACCAAAGTTCCTAATATAAAAAAACAAGTACAAATCACTGGTCAGAAGTGGAAACCGCAAATGTAAAAGAAGACGAACTTTCCAGGCCACTAAACAAATAAAAATACCAATCAACACAAAAAAGGCAAAATAAAACATCGCCATTAATTGTGTTTGAACATTCGGTTTCGAGCCGACGTAATTGGTTTGTTATCTTCATGAGTTATACAGAGCAATTTCTGTATTAAAAGAGGTGTTCCTGTGATATTTATTGACCCAGAAACACGTGTAAGACTAAAGAAACGTGGCAGGAAAGTGAAATATACAAAAGGTCAAGTTATACAGGACCACTTGTTCATAATGAAACTGAGATCGCTTACACTGTCTTTTATTATCGATCTTTCGAAGAGAAACAATTAACGTTCCATCGTTATACGGTGAGCTATTAAGTTTCTTAACTAATTAGGATACTTTATTACCAACACCTCCGTAATAAACTAGGTTACTGTACATGAACCAATCTCAAAAATCTCTCGGTTCACAAATGACTCACTGCTAAGGACTATAATTTACATGATACATTTATAAGTATCTTTTTAGGCAAAAAAGCAGAGCTAATTCACCTCTGTGTTATTGGAGGAGGTAGCTCATCGTGCAGTGCGAATCGAAATCGATGTGCAGATTAAATAAATAAATATAAATATCCTTGGACATTTCACACAACGTCATTTCGTCCCAAGCTAAGCAACTTAATGCTTGTGTTATGGTAACGAGATGGATGATAAACTACTTGTATACTTTTTTTTTGTAAATACATACCGATTATAGATAGAAAACACCCAGACCCGGAACAAATACTTGTAGGTCGTACAAATATTTCTTTCGTGCGGGAATCGAACCCGCAACATGCTGCGCAGCAGTCGATCGCTCAACCACTGCGCCAACCGTGTCTGACTTTATTGCATGTTGAATAGGTGTACTTATTGTCTATCATCTGTAATGTTTAATACCGGCTTCGGAGGGCACTTAAAGCCATTTATGATAGTTACATGTAGTTAGTAACGTGAAAGCTCACAGCTGTTCACTCTACTATTCAGCCCATAAACAAAGTCCGGTCTCCTCCTACTACATGGAGGGTAATTAGCCTAATGTGCCTTGCTGGGTTGGCACAGGGTTTCGTATCAAGTCTTCCCACTCTAGCTTGATCTTTGGCCTTGTCATTTCCTTCTGTCGACTCCTGAGACACCTCCTGGATGAAATGTGATGGTGACACTATGTATTCTATATCCGTCACCATACGGACTGTTCACTCTGTAACTAGTTGAGTCGTGGAGGGCGATCAGCAATAGCTCCGTGTAAAACTGATAGTTAGCCTAATGAATGACTGGTGTTGACCTCAATGAGATGGAAAAAGGCAAGGAAGCGAGAGAGTTTACGTGTTACGCCTGTAGTATACTGGCCGTTTCGGTTCGATGACGATTTGACAGCTGTCAAATATGTGTGGTCAATTAAATATTGTCCAAACCATGAAACGTGTTTTCTATATTTTCTATATTATCAGCGGTTATATTAGTCTCGTGTAGGCAGTAGGACTGAAGTGTTGGAGGAGGAAGTTCACCATGTTAGCTTCAGTAGCTACCAGCCGGTGACTTTGAATATGATTGTTGGTGGTGTGCTTCTTGAAATGGAAATTGACACTAGTTCGGCGGTTTCTTGTATCAGCTTAGAGGCATATAAAGGTCATTTTTCCGCGGTGTCGCTGCAAACGGAACATAAATAAATAAATATCCTTGGACATTTCACACAACGCCATCTCGTCCCAAGCTAAGCAACTTAATGCTTGTGTTATGGTAACGAGATGGATGATAAACTACTTATATACATTTTTTATTTGTAAATACATACATAGTATAGATAGAAAATACCCAGACCCGGAACAAATACTTGTAGGTCGTACAAATATTTCTTCCGAACCCGCGCATGCTGCGCAGCAGTCGATCGCTCAACCACTGCGCCAACCGTGTCGTCATAAAATGGTATTTAAATTTTCGGACACTTATTGTTTAAAAACCACCCTCCTAGATATACGTTTTGATATATATTTTGTTCTTTTGTATTTTCTCGTTTATGGGCTTCTACTTTTGTAAAGGGGGGATAATGTAGTATACTTAATGTGACAATTTTTTTTTTGACATTTGTTATCGTTGGGGACAGCGTGCGGGACAGCAACGGACAACCTGAAAGCGGGACAATCCCGCCCAAAGCGGGACGTATGGTCACGTTAAGTATACTGGCCGTTTCGGTTCGATGACGATTTTACAGCTGTCAAATATGTGTGGTCAATTATATATTGTCCAAACCATGAAACGTGTTTTCTATATTTCCTACATATATCAGCGGATATATTAACGCCAAGAGGTTTAACTTTACCAAATTCTCTACTTGATTCTCTTGCTCAAACCTGATTCATATTAGTATATTATTCAGTTTGATGATATCCCAATGCGATAATTTTCAATTACCTGCATTGATTACCTGTTATAACATTTGTCATACTTAATCCTGGGATAAAACAGATTTATATCTGCAAAAGTATTAGTCAAATTACAAACAAATGATACACACCGGTAGCGTTTAGCATAATACCTCGTACTGTGATGACGGCGTTAAAAACTTATATAACCTGTACGTTGTAACTTATTATCATCATGCTAAAACTATGCTAAAACCTTGGTTACTCATAAGTCTGAAAAAGGTTTCTCAGCTTTAGAAGGATGCGACAATGTATTAGACTAAAAATCGCCAATTTTCAATAAAAAAATTAATATTCGAATATCTCGAAAAGGGTTAAGGTTAGGGTAGGGTGTTTCATAGTTAAATACGCCCTTTAATTAAATATAAAATACTTCATACAGACTGCTTCCTTTGAGTAGTTGAGGAGAGTGTCCAAAATGCTAGCGACATAGCCGCACTGCGTGGCGAAGCTTATCCGGTGTCCGAAATATGCGCCGTATGAACATAATATATTTTAATGAAGTTCTGAAGCCTTAAACTTTGAAAAGCACAATACTATTTCGAATGAACGCGTTCAAAATGATTAAGTTAGGACTAATACCACAAAGCAAAACTCTTCGCAGTATGTCAAACTGGTATTAACCTGTTAAGTTATACGCCACAAACTTAAAGTAACTTGCCATGGAAGGTATTTCCAAGTTCTGTGGCATTCGAAGTAATTCAAGCGAAAGTGAAATTTACCTACGGAATCAAGGAATTCTAATTGGCGCTGGAGAGAATTGGCTCTCCATTGCTATGCTTGGTGTTTCCCTGTGAGATCGAATACGCAAGAGAACCAGAGTTACTGTTATAACCCACAGCATTGCCGAACGTAAGTCGCAGTGGGCAACGGACACAGCTCGCAGGACTGACGCCCGATGAGGCAAAAAAGTACTCGAGAGGCGACCGCGTTCCGGAAAGCATATTCCTAGTAGGATTCCCACACGGTAGACCGATGAACTACTTGCCTTAGCCTTTTATACTGCTTTGTTGGTCTTGGGGTTGGATGCACGACCTTGGAATACGGGGTCCCGGGTTCGATTCCGGGGTTGGGCAAGTACCTTACCTATAATTCCGGGGTGGGTACTTGCTCTGAGTCTGGGTGTTATTTGTGTTCGTGAAATTCATGTTTGTTAACTGCCCCCGCAATACAGGCTAAATATAGTGCAAGGGTTTCTTTAAAAAAAAGTTAAGGTGTCCGGAAAATGATGGATGCGGGTGGCCGGAGTTCATGGAAGGTATTTTGGTTTGAAATCATGAAGTGGCGCTAGTCTGGTCATATCTTCATAGGAGAATGATAGAGACAGAGTTAAAGAATTTAAAGTGTGAGAAGCTCTCTTGTCTCTTGAATAGATTTGTTGCCTGTTTGTAGTTTCATGGTAATATTAAATTACCGGTTGGTGATATGAAATATTATGTAGTGTCCCCCACCCCATTCTATCCTGAAGGTTTCGTCAGAGCCGACAAAAGGAACACGGCCTTTAAACTACCCGTAGAGAACGTTGATACGACCCTTTTTTTATGTTTTTTTTTTGTTTTCGCTGGGGAAATGCTTTATGCATACCACCGCACCCCGGGGGAAAGGTCGGTGATTATGTGGGACTCCGACAAGGGTTGTCTACCCAAGAGTCGTTTACCCACTAAAACCCCAGCGGCATACCCTCACACGACGCGTTTGGGGCGCCACAAGTTCACGTAAACGCATTCTACTGTGACGCCCCGGCGTGGTGCCCGCAACGCGGGCAAGCGACTATCAGAGAGGGCGTCCCGGTACACTGGGACGCCCTCAGTCATCGAGGCTTTCGTCGGTGGTGTCTCCCCCGAACCACCACCGGCCTCCTAGGCGAGGGCAGAAGGGGCCCGCACCGTCACAAACCCCCCTCCACCCCCGCCTCCGTCCGCGGCGCGGGTCACCCGGAGCTCCCTCCCTTGCGACCCGCCCCGCTGCCCCCTTCTGCGACATTGGCCCCGCAGAAGGAGGCCCGTCAGCCCTCGGGACGTTGATACGACCCTGTGCGAACCCATTTGGCCAGAGGGGCACAATAGGCTAATAACCCCCAAATAAAATGGGAAGAAGCTTGATTCAGCAGTGGGTCAGGTATGGGCTGAGTAATACTAGTAGTTGTTGTCTCACGGTATTGACTTTACATGTTTTTCTGTAACCAGCACTTTCATGCAGCATAAAATATTTTTACGTAAAAATGAAAAGGTTATAATAAAAGAAAAGTAAAAAAAAACTTTTTGTTTTATTTATTAATAGGTGGTTCGATACACGAGTCGAAAATGGAACCCACCTTTCAAAGTGTTAACGGGAAACTTCAGTTTGTTTTTTTTGTATTTAGTTTTTTTTACAAAGCCTATAAATGTTTTATTAGGTGTCCGTAAAAGAAAGTGCCGCGCTATTTTAGTTTTCTTTGTGAAACTTTGACAATTGTGAATGGGCGGAGTTGCGAGTGAAAAATTCGACTTGTTTTAAACTTCAATCGATGAGTTTTATTTCAAGTTTATCGAAGTTGGGTACGTGTCGAGCGCCACTGAAGTCGGATTAAGTCGGCTGAAAAACAAAATAAATAGGACAGTGGGAGAATAAATACCAATTTTAACTCGAAAGCTCGTGTTTATGTTCGAAACGAATTTTGTCGGGGCACACTGAATAATACTTGTACATATTTGAATTTCTGTCGTTGGGAGGGTTAAACTTAATATATTTTGTTGCTATATTACCCTGGCAGCCAGATCTTTGTATATTTGCTATAAAAATACAGATTGGGTATTGTTACATATTTCATGTCGCGACGGATATAAAGTGTCTGTGTTCTGGTCAAACTCAAAAGGAACTTTATTTACGCAGGTTTTATCACAAAAATCATATAGATCGTCATATTTAAAATTACCATTAGCATCTTACGACCCCTGTCCCACGCTGGATGGTAGTCACCATACACACCTATCAGTCGTCATATCTACAGTCACACCTTTCATACACAATTCCACATTCTTACAATCCATCGATCTCTTTTGATCTCCCTTGACAACCCTTGCATCCACGCACATTCATGCTGAAACTACCACCGGTTTGGAATACTGCTCTACAGAGAAGAGCCGGCAAGAATATCTGTAGTTGCTTTTTTCAAATCATTGGTCTTTTTTACAAAGATCACTGAACAGCATAGTGAGAGCAAGTTCGCTAGATGAGAGAGGTCAAACGGAGCTCCCTCCTTTGCGAATCAAACCGGCGCCGGCGCCCCCTGCTGCGATATTACGGCCTCGCAGAAGGAAGCCACGTCAGCCCATTTTCTGCCATATAATTTCCTTTAGTCAGCTCTTACGATCCCTAGAATGAAATGAAGGATGAATACTCGATAGTATGAACATTATCACTTTGACTGCCTCGTTGGTCTAGTGGTCAGATGTGCCGCCTTTGGATCAACGGGTCCCGGGTTCGATTCCGGGGTCGGGCCAGTGTCTTTGTCTAAACCAGAGGCACTGGCTCGGAGTCTGGGTGTCATTTCTATCTATAATATGTATGTATTTACAAAAAAAATATGTATATAAGTAGTTTATCATCCATCTCGTTACCATAACACAAGCATTAAGTTGCTTAACTTGGGACGAGATGGCGTTGTGTGAAATGTCCAAGGATATTTATTTATTTATTTATCTAACTTACTACAATGACGACATTCGCGCATTCGTCAAATTTTACCTTTTTGAAAACAGATGTCGCTAAACTCAAGTTACTAGTATAATTTAAAATCGTTTATGTACGAAAGAATAGATTGAAGGTTATTTGTATAAAAAAAATGCACGGGCAAATCTCTTTTCCAAAAGGAACCGAGTCGTTATATGACGAAACCCATTAATGGATTTTATTACTGTGCTATTGAAGACTTGGACATTTCCAGTTCCAATTAAAGTTATCTAGACAAATATACGACCGCGATGGAATGCTCGTTTAAAAAAACAGACTGCGATGAGACCTCTTATGCTTAAATTGCACGCGTGGTGACGGATTAAGAATAAAGGATGTGACCAACCCATTCAATCCTCGGAGCGTCGTAAAAAAACACTAATGGAATATATACTAGACTAGCTGCGCCCCGCGGTTTTATAATACATCCATAATATAGCAGAGAAACACTGATAAATTTAGAAGTACGTCATTGCACCCGTGCGAAGTCGGGGCGGGTCGCTAGTAATACTATAAGTATAGGTAGTAATTCTGAAATAAAATAATTCAGAATTGGTTCGGTTTGTCATAAGTTAATTTAAGATATAAAAATAAATTCGGAAAAAATGCTATGTATATTTATTATGTATACAGATATCGTTTACTTTTATCAAATATCTGTTATACAACAGAACACTTAAATACATTTATAAAACCTATACCAAAACTAAATTACGTATCTGTATTAAAGAAAATAAGGTGAGAGCAATGTATATGCGGCCGATTTTGTAGTTTATAGGTACTGCTTTCACTACTTTTGTCAAACATGATGTTCTCTAATTGATTAAACGATGGTTTCCAAGTAATTGCGTTTTTACCAGAAGAAAAGGTACAGTCGAAAACAAAATCTCTTCAAAGAATCGGATAAACAGAACATACGTATTCATGTGTGTTCATTCGAACAAAAAATACTAATAAATGTCCCGTGGAATTGTCTTATTATACGAGTTATTCGGTTCACCGCACTCAGTAGATTAGTAGACCGTGGTGGGTTCCTGCCTATCTTGTCAATTTAATCTTCTTTTGCAACACTCTCATTTGGATTGGTTGGTGATATTTCTTCTAAGCCCATAAATGGTTGCTGTGTTATGAGCCTTCTATGCATATATGTATCTTGACGTGCCGTACAACTTTATTTAAGTAGGTTCTATCACAAAACTCTTAAATATCGTCATATTTAAAATTACCATTATCATCTTACGGCCCCTGTCCCACACTAGGTGGTAGTCTCCATACACACCTATCAGTCGTCATATCCACATTCACACCTTTCATACACAATTCCTCATTCATACAATCTCTTGTCGTCGTCTTTTGATCGCCCACAACCCTTGCGACCACCCATATTCATGCTGAAACTACCACCGGTTCGGAAAGCTGATCTACAGAGAAGATCATCGGATTTCATAATACCTACATTAAGTAATACAGGGACCCACGAGGTGCAGGATGGTACACCAGGGGGGTCTTTAGTGGGTATGGGGACGCCGTTCATATTAGTGAATGGCGAACCAGACTCCCAAACACCCCTTCCCTTGGCCGATGTGAACCGTCAATTTAAGGTTTTACTACTCGAAAAATAAAATAAAACTGACCTTGGGGCTAAATCCCAACTAATATTATAAATGTGAATGTAAATTTGTTTGTTATGCTGGCACGCGAAAACTACTTAACCGCACATCATGAAACTTTGTACACATTATCTTGGAGGTTTAGAAATAATTTAAGAATTTTTTTATTAAAAGAAAATTAGAGAGATTTTTTTGCGGGCATAGCCGCGGGTAAAAGCTAGTCTAACTATATTTTCCTTTCAAAACAAAACAAAAGCTAAGATCGTGTACAGTTTTTATATAGTAAAATACCACCAGTAAACAATGACGCCTTAACAAATATTGAATCCATTTGCCTCATCTTCCAACCCCTTGAAATCAGTTTTAAAAAACCACTCATCCGACCATCGATCAATTTTCAAATATAGATCTTTTGAACATATAATTTTAAGTCGAGTATAGCATGATTCTACTTTTGTGGGTTGAAACGTTCTTACTAAACGGCCAATTGTTCATCCTACAAAGCGGCCGATTCTACCCCAACATCCATTCGCTGATTAAAACTTTGCATTTATTTCAATTAGCATGAAAGGCGTAACCTGAAATTAGGCTCATTCGTTTAATTAATGCCCGGGCGGGCAACTTTTTTGAACTCTCGCTGTAGAGGATATTAAATTATAATTTTCAGCGTCCGAGGTGTAAATTTTGTGTTTGATTACATTGTTATATATTTATTGTGTTTTATTGCCCGCATTACTGTCATAAAGATAAGGAATGTCAATAAAATGGTATTATGATTACGGTTAAAATTATTTTAGGCTCAATTTTCATAGCTGATGGATGGTATCTATACTAAATAAAGTAAGAAATAAACAATTTCACAAAAAATAAATGCGAGGAAGGAGAAAATTAAATCTGGGTTAAATCTGGTCTGTGGTGACGGACCAGATTTAACCCAGATTACTTAGTTAATTAGATTACTTAGTGTCACTTACCCATTCCATTCAGAGGGTGTCGTAAGAGCCGACAAATGATATGACAAGGGCGATAACCACGCCGCATCGGAAGCAAAACTTGTTAAAAACCCCCGTGCTAAGCTGTCTGCCCAGCGTAAGCTAATTGGCCTCCGTATAACCCTTAAATGACCCACTGCTGGGTCGGGCCTCCTCCAACTACATGGAGGGTAATTAGCCTACTGTGCTACGCTGGTCAGACGGGTTGGCACAGGTTTTCATACCGAGTTTCCTTCTCTTAAGGCTAGGTTTTCGGCCTTACCCTTTGTCGGCTCTTACGACACCCTCACGATGGAATGGGGTGGTGACACTATGCATTCTGAATCCATCACCAGACGGACAGTTTTTACGGTTTAATATTACTAGTGGTCAATTCGACCATAACTATTTAAAATTACAGTGCTAGTCTTAATTTTACCACAGGCGTTCACAGTAAACTAAAAAGTATATGTATGTGCACGTGGGTTAAATAAATCTTAGTGTGTTTTTTAATGATTTAATGTATTATTTTGCATAGTTAACAAATTAATAGCATTCACTCATTCTCTAAATAAACTACTAGCGACCCGCCCCGGCTTCACACGGCTGCAATGTATCTCTAAATTTATCAGTGTTTCTCTACAATATTGTGGATGTATTATACATATAAACCTTCCTCTTGAATCACTCTATCTATTAAAAAAAAGCTTTCAAAATCCGGTGCGTAGTTTTAAATATTTAAGCATACATAGGTACGGACAGACGACAGCGACTTTGTTTTATGATATGTAGTGATAGTGATGTAGTGATAATGATGTAGTGAAGTGATAGTGATAAGCGCGGAAAAATCCTACTCTCCAGTCCCCGTAATTCTCGTAAATAGCTTTACGTATTATGTATGATATGTAATATGTACAAAATAAATACCAAACTACAACACAAGACAATATTTAACAACGTAAAGTGACAGACAGAACAGCAAAAGAATCATATTTTACATATCTTCTTCTTCTTATAAATAAAAATGAATTGCTGTTCGTTAGTCTCGCTAAAACTCGAGAACGGCTGGACCGATTTGGCTAATTTTGGTTTTGAATTGTTCGTGGAGGTCCAGAGAAGGTTTAAAAGGTGAGAAAATATGTTTTTCTTTTCTGAGGCGGTATGAAGTTTGCCGGGTCAGCTAGTTTTAAATACAAAAAGGCCGGTAATAACATTATTTAAGTCTGAAACTAAAATTAGTATCACCTGAAAGATTGGTTTCTTCCATTCAACTGTCATTAAACTTTTAAAAATCCCATTTGATCGTCTAATGGCAGTGTGTTTAGTAGAATAAATTAGTTTCAAACTATGAGTGACTTTGTAGGAAAGTTTTCTGCAGTCGACATCGGGCAAATTATTTCAACTTCGACGGTAGACTAGCTATGCGGGACATTAAATTAATCGTAAATTAATCTACTACTTCTCGGCCCATAAATGACCCACTACTGAGTCGGGCCTCCTCCAACTACGTAGAGAGTAATTAGCCTACTGTGCTACGCTGGCACGACTGGTTAGCATAGGCTTTTGTATCAAGTTTTTCTTCTCTTGCGGCCTTCTGTCGGCTCGTAAGACACCCTCCGGAAGAATTGGGGTGGCGACACTATGTATTCTAAATCCGACACCTCACGAATAAATTAATGTGCAATGACGCAACGCAGACCAGGTTATTCATTATTACGGTCACATTTCTCTCATTTGACGAATTTGCTCTCACTATGCTGTATAGGGCACTACGCCACAGCGACACTGGAGCTAGCCACTTATATTTCAGCATTTTTTTACACAAAAAAAATGCTGAAATAAAAATAATTAAGCCAATAACATCAATTGACCGAAAAATCGGCTAATTTAAAAAAAATGCTTATATTTCGAAATCCACGAGACTTTTCTTCAGACATTTTTTTTGTGGAATAGACCTACGGCTGGCCCGATTCCAGTGTCGCTGTGGCGTACTATTTTTGGGACACCCTGTATATAATATTTGGAACTGTTATTTGAAATAGAACAAAACTTCTATTTCCAATAACAACCGAACGCTCCCAAAGTGAAATCCAAGGAAATACTAACAAAGATTGAATGTTGTGTTAACAATGGAATTTTTCATCCGGCTGCTCGTCTCTTAAATAGGGTAAACGCGACAGTTCCTGACTGATACAAATTGCGGCTTAATCCAACGATTGAGCGTGAACTATGAGCGTCGTTACGCGGATTCAGCCGCCATAATAGTCCTTCTTTGTCGCTAATGTGCCATAAAAGGAACAGTGTCCTCGCGAACGTTTTTGACGGTCAATCGGGTTTAGGCCGACAAATGGGGGTTTGTCCCTGTTGTTGTGGGATCTTGATGTGTGTCCATTGTTAACAATAAAAATATAATACGGAAAGTCGTGACTTAAGATTGAATTGAAGCTGAAACATCGTTACTGCTGCTGATCTTTTTTCGTTAATTATATGAATTGTAAATAAACTCAATAATGGGATAAAAAGACATGTAATTAGAACTTTCATATTCAACTTGATCGTGTACACCCTAGCGGTAGATAATTTTGAGAACTTCAAAATATGTACAAACACCTGTCATTAAGCCCAAAAATAAATGATTTATGATTGACTAGCTGACCCGGCGAACTTTGTTCCGCATTATAAATATTTAAAACAAAAAGAAAGTTGGACATAGGATACCTGAGATTTTTATCCCGTCCGTATAAAACCTACTTTAACAAAACGCAACTGACAGCGAAACGTTATAATGTCTATAGTTTAATATGGCCGAAAATTTGACAATTAGAAATTTTGAATTCGACTTGTTTTTTGTTGTAATTCACATAATATCTTTATAACTGGTAGCCTATGTGTTATTCTGATGTATAAGCTATATTATTGTAAAGTTTCATTAAAATCCATTCAGTAGTTTTTACGTGAAAGAGTAACAAACATCCATCCATCCATCCATACTTACAAACTTTCACGTTTATAATATTAGTAAGATTACTTTCTATATCAATTTGGTCACTTCAAAATAAAAGCTTAGAAGCTATAAAAAAGCTTAGATATAAAAGAAGTATGTGTGGTGACGGATTTAGCATACACAATGTCACCAACCCATACTATCTTTAGGGTTTCGTAAGAGGCGACTAAAAGAACGCAAGCAGCAGATCACCTAGCCCCAAGATAAGGAAAACTTGATACAAACCCTGTTCCAACCCGTCCTGCCAGCGTGGCACAGTAAGCTAATTTCACATTAAACATTAATGTGGATGTGACAACCACAGGGTGGACAAACAGCTTGATTTTCAGCATTCCTAGGACTGATTACATTGTAGGATCTTTAAGGGAGGCCAGACCATAAGTGGCCTTCTTTTAGATTTTTCCCACAATACCAGTTATTCTACGCATCTAACCAGGTACTAGTTTCAGCCCATTAATGACCCACTACTGAGTCGGGCCTGCCGTGCCACGCTGGCAAGACGGGTTGGCACAGGGTTTGTATCAACTTTTCCTTCTCAAACGGCTAAGTGATCTGCCTCTTGCGCTCCTTTAGTCGCCTCTTACGACACCCTCAGGATAGTGTAGGTTGGTGACATTATATATAAATCCGTCAGCACACTGACGAAGTACTTTCTTACACAAGTGAATTACAAATCAATTTATTTGATAAACCTTGTAGATCTTATTCACCGAAATTAACATTTGACAAGAAAGTAGGACAGCGGCCTTCCCTGCACTACCATAAAGGTATGGTTTATGTGCACTGACGCCATAAAACTCCACCTTTATACAGTGGGGAAATACAACGTGTAAAATTCCAAGCGTGAACTGTATTTTTTGTTTTACTAAAAATTGTATCTAAATGACGTGGCTGTTAATCCGAATAAAAACTTTTAATGGCTATATATCTACTCTGCCTGAAAAATATTATATAGTGTGTCACTATAATCATAACAGAAGAATTGACGACACTAATGATAACTTTGTGCAAAATATTTGATGTAAATATCTACTTTTTTTAAATCTGAGTCACTGTATATTCTTAACTCGTTACCTCACATATAGTAGGACAGGTTTTATTTTTACTTTAATTATTTAAAGGACTTTTATACAGGCGTATGCCAGTTCTATTGTACTTAGTGATTTACAGCTACACTTAGAAATACATATTTCAGAACATTTTGTTCATTTCCGCACTATGGCTGGAAATTGTAAAATATTTAAACCTAGAGTTTGGACAATTTGCAATGTTTGTGCTCGATACCGTATACAATCCATCAACAAATGGTGAATATATCCTATTGTCCCGCGAGTATCGCAGTTCGGTGATGGCTTCTTTTTCATTAAAAAGGCAAATTTGTTTGACGGAATATCTCCGGGACGAATTCTATGAGCCAAAATAATATTTTTCCTAGTAATATTAGAATTTATCCACTAAGGAATGCTAGGAGGTTAAATTGTTTTATACCATATTATGCCTTTTTCTAAAGATCTTTCGTCCTATGTTTTCTAGTAGGAGAGTTAATGATAAATACTTATTTTGATGTGCAAACTTCTGTCTTCTTATATATTAAAACTAGTGGCCCGCCCCGGCTTCGCCCGTGCAAAGCGGGGGTGGGTTATACCTAAAAACCTTCCCCTTGAATCACTCTATCTATTTAAAAAAACCGCTTCAAAATTCGTTGCGTAGTTTTAAAGATTATTGCATACATAGGGACGGAATGCGACTTTGTTTTATACTATGTAGTGATGATTGTTTATCTGTATGCCCCTTAGAGAATCGTAAACTATACATTTGATGGTATTCAGCAAAGTTGAAGTTCATCAGCCCAGGAAGGTTTCGGAACAACAAAAAATATATATATGTGTAATGTCTTTCTTTCAATTTTTTTTTAGTTAGTGGCGTAGCAACATCCTCAGAGTATAGCTAGTTCTTTACAAGTACGTAGAAGTACTTACTAGAATAGCCGAAGCCTGATTAACTGTTCAACTACCAGTTTTTGACCGACGGTTATACGTGTCCTCCATATCACAGACGATACAGGTGATGAACCCCCATCCAATATCCAGACACACGTTGCTTAACCTGAAAGTGGCAGGCGTTTCGCACTGTCTGCTTATCTCAATCTATGACCACGAATATTCTAACGTACGAAAAAAAAAATCTATCAAAATATTACCATATAAAACCATGAACTCTACATAATATCACCTGCCTCGCCTTTTTCCTAACTTTCATTGGTTCGGTCCCAATCTAATCTGGGCCTCTAGCCAAGTGGCTTCCAAAACACACCGTTTGGTCAAATAGATAGAGAACAACAAAAGACAAATGAATGGGACATTCATTCGAATTTGATTTTAGCCACATTGACCTTGACACGTCGTAACAATCCCACACATTCACATTTTCTATTCTACCAAAGCATACGTATCGAAAGCCACTTGGCTAGAGTACTGATGGCAACACGTAACCCGCCCGGAGGAAATCCGATGTTATAAATGATGGACAACGATGTAACATCCAGCTGAGCTAGTCGCTGCTTAACCTGGCGGCGGAGCGGGTCAGGGAGGCGGATGCACTGGCCGACCCACGCCGCAGACGGAGGCTGGAGAGAAGGCGACTCTACGCCTACCTTTTGCTTCCGCCACATAGGCCGGTGGCGGGCACTCACTGCATGAGGGCGTCCCAGTTACCCGGGGTCGGGCAGCTCATCGGGGCGGCACAGTGTTATGCATTTACGCGAAACTGTGCCCCAAGTGTCGTGTGAGGGTATACTTCTGGGGTTTTAGTGGGTAGACAAGTAGTTTCTGGAGTCTCACATAATCGCCGGCCCATCGCCGAGACGCGGCGGTATGCATAAAGGAATTCCCCAACGTCAGAAAAGAGTCGTTGCTTAACTTGTAGCTCGATCGCATTCTGGACTATCCACTAATCCATTCCGTACATTCATATGTACGGAATGGATTATCGGATAGTACGTCATCGTTACCATCAGCTTTTACACTTTTAAAATCTCATTTGACATGATATTGGGAGGTGACCCTTGCGACCCTTCATCTTTACGGGTTGAATTTTATAAGTGCACGCTTCTCTATAAAAGTGGCACACTTGCCACTGTAACAAACTGGAGCATGACGTCACAGTATTTACTCAGAACGTAAATTTCATGAATGAGCGACCTTTTGATGGCCAAACAAACCTATCAAAACACCGTATTTTATAGGTTAGGTTAAAGTTCTGATTTCGGACTTTGAAATTTCAGCCACTTAGTATAAATTGTATGAGAAAGGTGTTATAATTCGAAGGGTATATCAATTCGTATTCGGCAATCCGAGTTAGGTTACTGATTTTACTACTACTATTTCACAACCAATAAATGATCCACTGCTCGGGCCTTCTTTTTTGTTTTGGTGACGCTGGGGAAATGCTTTATGCATACCGCCGCCTCTATGAGTGGGATGGGCGATTCTGTGGTGCTCCGGAAGCTACTCACCTACCCTTTAAAACCCCAACGGTATATGTAGTACGTAGGGTATGTAGCACGGGCTAAAATCCACATAGGCGAAGTCACAAATATCGAAAGGTGCATTTATGGACATAAACAGCAAAAGAACAGCTAATTTTAATCCGAGCAGGGCAAAACTGTTTGAAAAGAAACCTCTATAGATTTCCCATAAAGCGCCAGAACCAAAATTCAATAACCCATGTTTTCTCAACAGTCCACTCATAAATATTATCAGATGATTTTTTACGATATTGCCACTATATTGGGGTGACACGTTTGACCCTGCGATCAATCGATTGAACCGCAATGAACAATATACCGTCACTTCTAACACACGACACGACGCAACGAAGATAGAATATAATATTTCTAAAAAAGAACCTTTTTATAGTAAACAAATTAAATACGAAAAAGAACACCATTTCTATTGATGTTTTTGTAGTGATGATTTTGATCATACAAAATAATAATCCAATTATGTGAATGGATGTTTGTTATTCCATCAGTTAAGAACACCGATAGTAAAATGTAGAATCCATGGTAGAAAGAAAACTGACCAGAAAACCACACTGGTTTTGTGTCTATTATAATGTAAAAAACAATACATTTATTTCTGTTGGTTATTTGTCCTTAAAAATAAAATTTATATTTATTTCACAGAATAACAGACCCGTAATAATTCCGACACAGTAGAGGGTCATTAATGGGCCGAAACGATGCAAAATGAATTTATTGCTTTGAGCCGTTAACTTTTTTTGCCCAATCTGTTCATTTACAATTTGTGCGCGTGTGTAATGTAGCTCTATAAAATAGTCGTTGAACTAGTCAGCTCCGTTCATGTCCACGGTATATAATATCGGTGTCGTGTCTGATAGTCTGAGAAGCCTCCTAATGATCACGACCCGTGTCACGTACAGTCGACAGAATAAGTATGTGCTTTGATTTTCATTATGCCGTTATACTGTCCATGGAATTGTGGTAGAACTTTACGCTTTGATTTTTTTTATCTAACAATGAACAAAGAAGGCCGTGAATCGATTATACGACGATAGGCGATTATTTATCAGAGCATCGAAATTGAAGCCGGTTTTTTTTCTTATGGATATATATTTAAAAAAACTTGTTGAAATGCGTGTCTTTCCACGTACCGCAATTATCCGCTGTTAGTGCGGAAAACATCACTATCCATAACACTACATATAAAAAAGCTGCTCGTTAAACTTAACAAGCAAATTTTGTACATAGTTCTCTAAATAATTGTACCTACTGTTTCATCTGGATTTCTTTATAAATGGAATATATTATATTTCTTCTGTTTCAATTACACGTTCCCACGTTAAGAGCCCTTTCACAAAAAAACACGAAATTGCAAGTTTTCGACGTTGAAATTGTATATTTTACGTTCGTTGTATGAAATATCAATTACTTGGTAAAAATAGTTCGTTTTCTCTACTACAATAACCTCAGAACCGATTTTAGATAACTTATTTCATTATATAGTAATAAGCTTTCTCCCGTTGCATGTTTAGGCAAAAACCCACGGAGACATGATTTCGGAGCTCTAATTTGGAGATTCTTCTGAATATCTCCCATAAAAAAAAATATAATTAGCTCTCAAATATCCTATACCTTAATAATAATAGAATACATTTTGGTTATATGCCTATTATGCTAAGAAAAAAAATATCTACGTATTTCAATTATCGACCGAAAAGGCTTCGAAACAAGCGGCAATATCTCCAAAGCCCGCCATTATTTAGGCGTAAAATTTATACAAAAATAATCATCAACATTTGCTTAATATATGGTATTATTTTCATTTTTTAAATCGCTACTATTATTTTCTAATTAAATAAATAAAAATACTATATATTTCACTGCGCCGGCCGTCTGCGATTAGTATCGCGCGAGCGCTTGTTGAGGTTGGACCTATGTCAGTTTCTTTCCCGCGCGCCTTCGTTCCGATACTACTGTCGTGTGCGCCGATTGTCGTGTAGACACTGCAGCATTGCTTTTGTGTGCGTGTTAACTACGACCGCAGTTTTTGATCTTTGTAAGTATTTATTTTCTAACGGTATATTTCAATTAGTATAAAGTTCACACTTTATTAGTAAAGTTATTTATAGTTTATTAAAATTTATTTATTTTTACGAGTAACTTTTTTTATTTGCCAAATTTCAATAACTTATACATAAAAAAACACTGAATTAAATAATAAAAATAAATTAAATAATTAAAATTTATTTTTATCATTATATGTATTTAAGTTTATTAAAGTCAACTTATTAAAGTTATTTTGATTGTAGCTACTTCGAGTTTTATTACCAGTCGAAATGGGGAAAAATAAATACAAGTATAATTGCGATACGTAAAAGAAGAAATATTGTTCCTCTGCAGAAAGCAAGAGAAGCAAGGTAAGTTCCTATTTTATACACCTCATAGTCTTAATCCTATACTTTCTAGTACGGTCAAACCGTGTATTGTATTTTAAGATACGTGATTAATCGTCCGAGATAAGAATGGGAAGGTCAATGTTCTTCATTATCAACTGTCATTTGAAAGTTATGTTTAGCAAATTACACGGCGGCGGCGGCGTCAGCTTTAAAGCAAAACACACTTTAAGATTGTAAGGTTAAGTACATTTTCATTCGCAGCGTCTAGAGACTCGAAGGTGTAGCCTACACCTTCGAGTCTCTAGACGCTTATGACAGTATATTCGTATAGTGTAATTTTGTATTGAGTGGTTTATCATGTAATCTGTGTCTATGTGTGTGTACAGAAAAATAAGTTGGTATTAATGCTTTATAATCATTTTAGATTGAAAAAACGAGGTAATCCTGATAATGTTGTTGCTTCAACATCAAGTAATCTAGTCGAAGCGATGGAAATGGTAAGAGACTAATGTGTGCCATTTTATTTATACTGATGGAGAGAATAAGTCTTTACGACACTCGATCCGATCACATCTTTTCAAACTGAAAATAGCTAAACTTCAGTTTTTAATCCAAGAAATAACCACTTTTCGGACGAAACTTTTCATGAATGATCTAATATCGATAAGTTAAAGTCGAAGAGTTATAGAAGTTTTAAGTTTCAGTTTAGGGATAGGTTGAAGAAGGAAGGTAGAGGAAGGAAGGAAGGAAAAAATGTCTGCATACTTGCCATATGGACTGGACCAGATATTCCTCTAAAAATTTTAAAAATTTACAAAGACTACGACTTTTGGTCGTTAAACATGTTACCCAAATTACAAGCTTTTTATGAAAAATGTGTACTGCCAGAAGTTATCGACTCAAGAAAAGCTCGATCAATGCCTTTGCGGAAAAAAAATTTCTAATGTAAAAATATGGTGTTTTACTGTACCAAATAATTAAAAAATACTTATTACAATTGGTTATTTTATTTAATAGAATAAGTTGCAACCATACTACTACATACATCTCATTTCGCTCATGTAGCTAAGTCCAACCGTACACTGCATAACAAACTAACAGAGGAATTTCAACCTTATTTATTTGCAATACCTAAAGCGTGTGACACAGATTGTTAAGCTCATTGTATTCATTAAAATGTGTCATGCTGGTGCATGCTGGTCCAATGGCTGACGGTCGAGGGTGGTCTGAAAAGTTTCCGACCTAACATAGCTACAAGTTTTTTTTTTTATTTTGTTTTTTTTTTCCTACACAGTCTCCTTGTCACTCTATACACTTCTCCCAGCGATTTTCCCATCTCTTTAATCCTTCCAAATAGTACTCAGCGTTCTTCTCTGCTAAATAATTGTTCACGAAGGTGATTACCTCCTCATTTGACAAAAATCTTTGAGTAAAAATCTCCGAGCGCAGCTTTTAGTTGAAGGAACAGAAAGAAGTCGCTTGGGGCTAAATCTGGTGAATAAGGTGGATGGTCAAGCAGTTCAAACCGTAATTCATGGATTTTCGCCATGGCATATGGCAACTGTTGAGGTGTGAGACGGGGCGTTGTCTTGGTGAATTAGGACGGCCACAATAACGGACAGCAATTCATTTTTATATATAGAGATTGCTGACATCTTCACGTTGAGGTCGGAAACTTTTCAGACCGCCTACGTATTTATAATACAATTTATACAACTATGCTATCAACTGTACATATAATAATCGATTAGTGCATAACAATTAAAATATTTGTGAACATATTTCAACAGTAAAGTTCATAAATAATGAAAAATATAACAAAATAAATTCATAATACAATTGAAATGACACGTCAAAATATTTCCACCCACTAAACTCCCTCCTAAACAAACTTCAGCTAAGGAAGATCAAGATCGTTTAGTCGCCGTATTCACAGTATCATAGTGCGAGCGAGAAGCATGAAAGAAAGTATCGCTGGCGTAGTTTGCCGCGGTCGGTGCGTAAAATACCTAAATTTGCGTAACGCCGAAATGTGAGAGGGCTCTTAATGAACATTACATTTATTTATATTTCTTTACACATATATTTTTATACAAAAGAACAGACCTAGAAGTGAAAAAACAGACAATGTACATGGTTATAATGACATTTTTTTTTAACCTAACCCTTTGTTTAGCCTGTATAGTGGGGGCAGTTAACAAATGTTGTTGACACCACAAATGACATCCACATTCAGAGAGAATCCGGGATCCGTTGATCCGAAGGTATAAGGATCCGGAGGTATGTGGATTGGATACACATAGAAATACTAGCGACCCGCCCCGGCTTCGCACGTGTGCAATAATTAGCATCTAAATTTATCAGGGTTTCTCTACAATATTATGCATGTATTTTAAAGATAAACCTTCCTCTTGAATCACTCTACCTCTTATAAAAACCGCTTCGAAATCCGTGGCGTAGTTTTAAAGATTTACGCATACCTACATAAGGACGAACAGATGACAGCGACTTTATTTTATGCTATGTAATGATAATGAAGTGAAAGTCTTGAAACCCTAAATATGTCAAATAACTAAATAAACATCGCTCATCCATCCACGTAAAATACCCTAGAAATGAACAAACATATTAACAAGTCAAAGTTATAACACTGCTTTTTTTGTCAGAAGGCGAACAAACAATCGCAACCCATTGCTTTAAATACATGGCTATAGATATCACCAAAAGGTTTTATTTACACATATTTTACTTGTAATTTGCGAATTTCCTCCCATCCGTTGGCTTTTGCGTCAATTTACAACCACCGTTACGTAGAGAGCTCGTAAAGTATTTATTTGATAGTAAATACAAACAATGCCATTATGGGCACGCTTCCTCGTTTCTTTTTTATTAATGCCAGAATTTCTCATTGATGGAAAACAACATGCACCGCGGCGAGTGTAACATTTCGTTTATTTTTTTATTCAAAAACAATACCTACTCTCTAAACCACTACTCAACCCATATATAACTCACGGCTGTGGCTGGCCGCCTCCAGTTTAATGGAGGGTAATTAGCCTACTGTGCCACGATGGCCACACAGGTTGGCACAGTGTTTCGTACCAAGTTTTTCTTCTCTTGCGGCTAGGTTATCGGCCATATCATTTCATTTTTCCAGCTCTTGCGGCACCCTCAGGATGGAATGGGATGGTGGCTCTACGTATTCTAAATCCGTCACCACATGGAAAAAAACGCGAAATCCAACCTCTAAACCACTAAGGCATCTATTTATAGCGTCTTATGTAACCATTTGGAGAAAACCGGGGTCCAAGTTAAAAACATAAACAGCGCCATCTATTTTCAAAAAAAGGAACTAACATATTTTCCTTCTCTTTCCTCCTTTAAGACTAGGTGATTTAGACAGAAATAAGCCTACTGTGCCACGCTGACAAGACTTGTAGGTATACGGTTTCATATCAAGGTTTTCTTCTCTTGCGTTGTCTGTTTTTACGGCAACTAAGTTTTGTGGCCTACGGATATATTGCTCATCTTTTTCTTAAAGCCTAGACGAATATCGAAAACGCTTTCATTTCAAATGTTCAACCTTCATGCCTCTGACAATTCAAAGGAAAACTTTGTATTTCACAATGCAGCTAAAGTTTAGATTGCAATGTGAATTTTGGCATAGCGACTGCCTCTCCCTTTGCCGCAAACAGCAACCATTCTACTGTAAATTGAATCTTACAGTCCAAATTGTTGGAGCACTAAGTAACTCGTACTGTGCATACTACTACAACCACTACTGAGATCGTACAGTCTGCGGAATAAGGAGGGGAGATCTTATATGGAAGCTAATTAGCCTACTGTGCCACAATGACCATATGGGCTGGCATAGGATTTTATATCAAGATTTTCTTCGCTTGAGGCTTTCCAGCCTAATTATTTCCTTCTATCTGCTCTTACGACATCCGCAGAACGAAATGGGCTGGTGACACTATGTATTGTAAATCCGTCACCAACAGACCACTATTTTTCCAAGTTTAGAGAAAATTATTAAAGAATCGCTCCCAGTGTATCGACTAAAAAAGCGTAGAGCAATCACTATTGCTCAAAGAGAAAATTATAATTTCCTCCGACCCATCTATAAGATCCCTCGGTACCCGTTCTCGCCAATAATATTTTATCGATATCGGGAAGCCATCACTAGCATCCAAGTTTAGTCGTGCATCAAATTGAAAATATTCATAAAAAGTAGGTGAAGAGGGCGTCACACACTTCAACGGTATGTTCAGTACGGTAAAGTAAGTAAAGTTGTCCTGTAAGGTAAAGAGATATTTTAACAAACTAGCCGAGTCAGTGAAAATGGTTAGCCTATCATCATCATCATCATGACCTTCAGTCTTAGTAGCTCTATTGTACATTGCCTTCAGCGAGACGCAGCCAGTTGCAGCTCCGCAACCCTTTGTAGTTCGTCGCTCCATCTAGCAGATGTCGCTATGGCATGAAAATGTCAAATATTTTACACAGTATGTGTGAGACTTGTTTATTCGATACACAACGGAGACATATTTATTCGCGGATTTGTATTTTATTGACCTGTCAAGGCCTGTTCATCGTTCATTGCGTAAAGGTTTAGCGTGTTTCTCTCATCTGACGAACTTCCTCTCACTATACAGTTTAGTGGTATTTGTAAAGAAGACCGATTTATAAAAAAACATCTGGAGAGTCTGGCCGGTTCTTCTCTGTAGAGCTGCATTCCGAACCGGTGGTAGTTGCAGCATGAATTTGGTTGGATGCAAGGGTTGTGGGAGAAAGAGATGAATGGATTGTGAGAATGAGGAATTGTGTATGAAAGGTGTGAAAGTAGATATGAAGACTGAGATAGGTGTGAATGGAGCCTAACACCTGGCGTGGGACAAGAGCCGTAAGATGATAATTTTAAATATGATGATCCATAAGAGTTTAGTGATAAAGCCTACGTAAATAAAAGGGAAAATCCCTTTGTTTGAGTTTCATGCTAGTACAGTAGTAGTCACATACATACAGATTATCTATCTCCAATCTAATCACACTTAAGTACTAGTCTAACCCATGTTTCTTTTCGTTGGTCGAATTCTAGATCCTTTCTCTATCCTAGCCATATATTTGAAATTAGGTAGACCTCAGACATAGACTGGCATAGACCTAAATCAGCTCAGGCATTTCAACTTCTAGGTGTATCTGGGTTCCTCAAAATTTGTTATTTTGATTATTAATTTTAAGTTTGGATAACTTGCGTTACGTTTTATGGATTTTCTACAGCTAAGTAGGACGTTGATTTAGATCACGGAATAAAAAATAATGAAATTCAACATTATAATGCAAACAAAATGTTATTTGGTAGCTCCATTTTTCGTTTGAGTTAACACAGGACATCATAAATTCGAAGGAGGATCCCCAAAACTGAACGGTCGGCCTTATAGACGAAATTCGTTCATTGTTGACTGATAGTACTGCCGTTTACGTTTTCTATATTCCGTACGTATTATCGTAAAGACGTTTATAAATATAAAAAAATCTATCAGCTTTTAGTTCGTCGTAAATGTATCGGGGCAGACCAAGGGGATTGAAATTAAGGGTGCTTGTAAACGGTGAAAGTAGCCCTCGCATATCAAGGCCCCCGTGTGGGTTACATGTTTCGTGAAAACGCCACGTGCTGGTCAGGTGACCTGAGTATGTGTCAGTTGGGTGCAGGTGGTGTGCACACAATGAGGAATTGTGTTTATAATGTGTGAATGTAGCTATGACGACTGATAGGCGCTAAGGAGACTACTACCTAGCGTGGGACATGGGCCGTAAGATGATAATAATATTTTAAATATGACGTTTTATGATACGAATTTATGGGCTGAAATGATGATACATCAGAAAATACATAGATTATATAATATAAATAATAATAATAATACTG
The DNA here is from genome assembly GCA_905475355.2 of Clostera curtula. Taxonomy (NCBI): domain Eukaryota; kingdom Metazoa; phylum Arthropoda; class Insecta; order Lepidoptera; family Notodontidae; genus Clostera; species Clostera curtula. Next base: position 14,783,588 of record FR997808.1, on the reverse strand, counting down.
CGCAGACAAAGTCAGAAGTCAGAATTTTCATGTTCAGGAATGTCGTCCGATTTTCAACAATTCATGTTGGATTTCCTACTGTTCAAACCTCGATCGAGAGGTAAACGATATATTTTAGGGAAGTACGGTCGTGTCCGAAACCTTACCATTTTAGGGGAACCCGAATGTAATTGTTATTTCTACCCAGTAAATTTATAGGTTCTGTAAAGATTCGAATTATTTAAAGATTTTAAATGAAATTTTCGTTCTTTTAGACATTTGGATGCGTTTAAATTTCACGCGAATAGCATGCACGTGTAGCTCTCGACCACGAGCAAATAGAGTGTGCGTACTGCTCGCGCAAGTAGCTCGTGTCACTAATAACTCCAGTTATTGGCATCATGTACAAATACAAGCGAGTAACTTGTACTAGTAGCTGGTGCATATTACTCGGGTATCTTTCAAATTAAATTTAAATCGTTATCATTTAGTTTGGGTCACGATGGACACTTATAAATTGTCAACATAATATGATTCATAACATTTATATAAATAATCATTCGATCGTCTACCAACAGAACGCGATCACAGCTGAGAAGAACTGGCAAGAGACTCAGAGGGCTCGAATTTTTTCTTGCGGTCCTATTAAATATGTCTTAAATAACATAAATAAACAATATTGACACTGAACAGTTTAGTCCCAGGCAGCTGGGTCATTTACATAATCGGCAATGCGGTATTATTAGCTTTTTTGTAAAGGTTTGTCTTGGTTGTCTTTTTTACGGCAGTGCGAGGCAATTCTATAAGTGGCATGGGCAGTTTTACTTGCTCCAATGACTTGCACCGTATACAAGCGCGCTAAAGGTCGTATAGACTTTTCACGTATTCCATTCCAATAAATAAGAATGTGATAAGAAACACAAATGTTAGTTGCGTTTTCTCAATTGACATTGTTTATGCGTTTAGCTGGGTATCATAAAAATCCAAACTAATTATACACGACCAGCCCCCCCCCCCAGCTTCACACGGGTATTTAACAAAAATACAAAGTCTGTTATAATTAGTTACTGTTATATTGGTTTCTTAGGTTATCGCGATTATTATAAACCTAGATAGACCTCAAATCCTAGACAAAGAAAATCAACACATTCCAAGAATGATACGCGAGGCTATTGTGATTAAAACGCATCCAAATTGTTATAGAGATGATAGTTGGCAAGCCACCTGCTTGGAATCCATTCATTAAATTGATCAAATCTCAATCACAACACTCATCTGCAAGAACTTAATCAATAAAACAAAATTATAGGCGGTAGATTTTAACTGTTTCTTTGTACTTTTGAAGACAACTGTCATCTAATCTCTCCCGCGACAACGACTGCTGTAAAGCATTTGAAACATCGTGTAATATACACGCAATAAATCCGTTAAAAAGTGTTTAATGTATATACTCCATTTTGTAGTTTTTGTTTGAATGAAATATTTGTCAAGAAATATTTCATCTACACATGTGTTAATGCCCTATTATTGCGTTGTTAAAGGAAATACATGCGAGTAAAAACGAGAATACTGCCGACAAACTGTTAAGCAGTTTGGCAAAAAGTTGCATTGTAATACTTTTGTAAAAATTATTGAAAAAACAACTTATAAAGAATAAGAAGACGAAGCGAAAAAGCAGTTTACAAACATGCCTCCCTTTTGCTGCAAGGTCCTAAAATGAGGCATAGGGTCAGAGCAAGTGCCTCTTGTTTACACAGAAACTTGCCGGAACCTGGAATCAAACCGGCTGGATGATCTAAAGGCGGCGTATTATCAAAACTTTTTTTTTTGTTTCGCTCGGGAAATGCTAAAAGCATCCCGCTGCCCGGGTTCGGCGATTACTTAGGTCTAAGTCTAAACTACTCGTCTAAGCATTTTTAGTACGATTATTAATCATTCTAAGTAGATGGCTCATGAATTTACGGATTTAAATGGAATGGATTGGTGAAATTGCGGATTCTAAATCCGTTGCTCTACATACTTTAGTGGTTATTTATTAATTATTTTAATTTATTTGTTTAATAGGTTCTTCAAAGCTAACCAATTATGAATATTCTAGGAATTAAATTTAAAAAAATACGATATACACCAATTACGAAGTCCACAGAAAGTAAACACCAATGCATTTAGATTTCTACTATTATATGCTTGGGAATAACTGATCGGTGTTGTTGCTAGTCCGATGCTCTTATTTAAATACTTTTAGAATAATGACAGAGTAATTAGAAATAGTGTTCTTCTAATAAGATATTTATACACAGTATGTGAGAGCATCCTGACTCGTTATTTGTATAACTTTTTGAAATGTTCAATTCCTTGGTGCTCGAGTTATCATGCTCACTTTAAGACTATTGCGCTCGTCTCTGTAAAGGTGCATTCCGAACCGGTGGTAGATAGTAAATTTTATTTTATTGTTTGACTTGTCAAAAGCCCTCTAATGGACCAACTTGATTAAATGAGATTTGAATTATTAAATTAGGTTTGTGTGTCTCTGGGTGTGTAGACTGCAGCTAAAAAAAATATCTTATCGTTCAGTAAACTAACAGCAATCTATCCCACGGTCAGTAATAACAAAAGAACAAGGAAAATGTCAACTGGACTGTGTCGGGAACACTGGTCTGAATGACTGAATCAGCGAACGAATTTCTGCAAAGACGCAATTTGATAACTTTCCTGATCAATTGAGCTGTGTTTTGCAAAAACCAATCAACAACCAACGATCGTATTTGAAAATTATACCCAATGTTTTTGTGTTACAGTCGAATATTCCATAAAGATGGATGGTGGGTTAATTGGGCTTTCGAAAGAATGTCAAGTTCAGGACAATAAACTTGATGAACCGATTGTATGAAGATTGAAAGCAAAAGGTAGATAAGGGAATGCCAAATTTCACTTTGTTCGTTATAACGTAAAGTAGTTTTACAATTACATGAGTGTTTGGTAGTTTTAATAATCAATTTTATGTGACTTTTGCGTTTGGTGACGGACAAGTTAAATACAAGTCCGAATACATAATATCACCAACCCATACCCGCCTGAGGGTGTCGTAAGAGGTGAACCGAAACGCAAAAGATAGATCACCTAGCCGCAAGAAAAGGAAAACTTTATAAAAACCCTGTGTCAACCCGTCTTGCCAGCGTGGCAGAGTAGGCTAATTTCTCTCCATGAACTTCAAGGAAGCCCATCTGAGTACTGGGTCATTTACGGACTGAAATGATGATGATGATGATGATGATGATGATGATGATGATGATTAATAGTAGCAGCTTCTGGATTAACGGGAATCCAATAAGTGTCTGAAGACAAAAGTCTTCAACCAATGTGTGTTGCCAGTGATGACATATGGAACAGAGACGTGGTCGCTCATTATGGGCTCCATCAGAAGGCTCAAAGTCACCCAAAGGGCAATGGAGAGGGCTATGCTCGGAGTTTCCCTGCGAGATCGAATCAGAAATGAGGAGATACGCAGGAAAACCAGGGTCACCGACATAGCCCACCGGATTGCCAAACTTAAGTGGCAGTGGGCAGGGCACATAGATCGCAGGACCGACGCCCGATGGGGCAGAAAAGTCCTCGAGTGGCGACCGCGTTCCGGAAGGCGCAGTGCTGGTAGGCCTCCCACACGGTGGACCGACGACCTGGTTAAGGTCGCCGGAAAGCAGTGGATGCGGGTGGTCCAGGACCGGCCTTTGTGGAGATCCTTGGGGGAGGCCTATGTCCAGCAGTGGACGTCTTTTGGCTGAAATGATGATGAATAAATGCCAGCAGTCATTGTGGTAACTCTCGGTGGAGGCTAATAAAATGGAAAACTCCTTAATGTACACCAATACTAAAAAGGTTAACATGGCATAGAGAAATACCAAAAAGAAATGTACAAAGAGTGGTCTTATCGCACTAGGCGATTTCTTCCAAATAAACTTTTGATGGTTAGATGATGTGAAAGTAATAAATGAATGAAATAAATGGAAAGTGAATTATATAATTCATAATTTTCCGGCGAACTTAACTAGGTCGTTGGTCCACCGCGTGGGAGGCCTACCAGCACTGCGCCTTTCGGAACGCGGTCGCCACTCGAGGAATTTTCTGATGTGCTATTAACAATGAAAACGATGATTGCGGGCGGCCCAGGACTGTCTTTCTGGCGAACCTTGGGGAAGGCCGATGTCCTGCAGTGGACGTCATATGGCTGAAATGATGATGAATATATAATGACCACTATTGGCTGAAATGATGATGATGCTAAATAACATGCAACTTTTCATTTACCGTTGCACGTTCTTTTCTTATTCAATTATACAATTATTCACCTCAAAACCAAGTCCAATAATGACATTTTACTCCCCAGAGAAAGCATAGACTACGCCATCTATTAGTTCTTTTTATTTCTTTCATTTCAGTCGACGTCCGAGCAGAGATTTACCTTTTTTACCTTTATAGTGTGATTTAGTATTTTTATGTGGCGCATTCTAACCTGTTTTGAGTTCTAGCAAGTTTATCTACCTTACTATCAAATCAAGGTATTTTTTATTGTCATCTTAAAGCCAAAAAGCAATATAGCTTTAATAGCCGTCTTTGGATCACGAGTACACGGTCCGATTCCGGGATCGAGCAAGTGTCTTTGAGTAAACTAGAGGCTGTTATGAGTCTAGTCTAGTCATTTTTATACGTGAATTACATGTTCACCGTGTGTTTACGGATGTAGAATACATAGTATCACCACCCCATTCCATTCTGAGGGTGTTGTAAGAGCCGACAAATGAAATGACAAGGCCGATAAGCTAAATAGCGGCACTGGAAGTAGGCTAGCCCAAGGTTCTATTCCACCAAAAATGGCTGAACGAACGTCTCATGGATTTCGAGATATTTGAGTTTTTCGATATTTTTGATAATTACCCGTTTTTATTTGTTCTAAGTAACATAATCGTCACAAATACAAACTTCAATAATCACTACATAGTATAAAACAAAGTCGCTGTCGTCTGTCCGTCTCTATGTATGCTTAAATCTTTAAAACTACGCAACGGATTTTGAAGCGGTTTTTTTAATAGATAGAGTGATTCAAGAGGAAGGTATGTATATGTATAATAAATCCATAATATTGTAGAGAAACACTGATAATTTTAGAGGTTCATCATTGCATCCGTGCGAAGCCGGGGCGGGTCGCTAGTTATTCTATAAAATCTAATTTTTTTTCTTATAATAAAATTCATATTTCAGATGAGCGCCTTTCGGAACCTAAGGAAACTAGTTAGTTTTATGTACAAGGTTATTGTAATATGGCGTAAAAAAAAAAATGACAAGGCCACCGACTTTCTACCGCCAGGTCTTCTCGGTTGGTGCCGCGTTCCGACCTCGTAGTAGTGTTATAAAACTGATGTATCCGTTTACGATTGTGAACGCCATAATTAAATAAATAAATAAATATCATCACAACGCCATCTCGTCCCAAGCTAAGCAACTTAATACTTTTGTTATGGTAACGAGATGGATGATAAACTACTTATTATACATTTTTTTGTAAATACATACATATTATAGATAGAAAACACCCAGACCCGGAACAAATAACTACTTGTAGGTCGTACAAATATTTCTTGCGTGCGGGGAATCGAGCCCGCGACATGCTGCGCAGCAGTCGATCACTCAACCACTGCGCCAACCGTGTCGTCGATTGGTTGTTGGTTTATACATTATAGCATTTTTCTATTCTATATGTTATTTTTTTGTGGAATACACCTATCGCTTTCCTACTTCCAGTGTCGTTGTGGCGAGCTATTTTTGGGATATCCTCTATATTCGTAATCCAACTTGCCTCCTTGAATACTCGTGCCAGTCATATAGAACGTGTAAGCGCTGTTTCTGCTTCGGAACGTAAAACTTCAAAGGAAGCAAATAAATTTCAATGTATGTCGTTAGCTGGAGATATTATTTATTAAAAATGAGAATATACCTCCAACACATTAATGGCCAACATCAGTAACAAAAACTCCTTAAGAACATGAACGTATCTTATTGTTCTTCCTCACTTTTCCCAATTGCGCTGGGATCGGCACCAGCATAACTTGATTTGGCTAATTTGTGGGACAACTGGGAAATATACGTTAGACCAGCTGTGAGTTCTCAAGGAGGTTCGTATGTTATTTTGTACGTCGCTTCGGCTACGGTGAATATTCCTTCTTCCAAACTCAATCTCAAAAGGACATTTATTTACGTAGGTTTTATCACACTTATAAATCGTCATATCCACATTCACAGCTTTCATACAGTCAGTTAGTTAGCGATTTCAATAAAAACTTTATGACCAATCTCAAGAGTCGTTCAGATTCACATCGTTCATACACAATTCTTCGTTCTTACAATCCATTCATCTCTTTTGATTCTTTATTATTGTACTTAGAGTCTTTTCTCTTCCCCGGCCTACATCTGCGGCGTGGGTGAACCAGAGCATCCTCCTCCCTGCCCCGCTCCGCCGCCTCCTTCTGCGACATAACATCCTCGCAAAAGGAGGTCATGGCTTCCCAGCCCAGCCTAATCGGACGAATGCTCGACAGCGAGCGGTCCCCAGCGACCCGTGCCACCAGGGCTCGCCTGTGAGGCTCCCAAGTAGCACACTCTTCTAACGTGTAGCGCACCGTATCGACTGGCACGCCACACCCGAAACGTTGCTTAACCTGCTGTTTGATTGTGTTCCGTACTGTTAGCGGACTAAGCTAGACTACAACTACGATGGTTATTAAAACCATCTAAAACATTGGAACCTTCGATCCTATTGGAAAAGAAGTAATCTTACTGCTCATAAGATTATTAAAAAAAAGGTTCGGTTCACTACACATCTTTCTTTTTACATGGGTTAAAAATGAGCCTCACGCGAGCCCCTTCAGAATTTCTCAGCAAAATATTGCATTTGGAATGAAGAAGACGTTGAAAATTTAATTTACTTCATAAATATTCGTCGCATCCACGAGCTGGCGACTGCGATGCCAATTTCAATTTTTTTTTAACAAATCCAATCATTTTCGTAATATTCCCTAGCTAATATTTGAATTTTTTGCCTTAAAAGTTTTACATTACGAGCAAAAAGTGGCGAATTTTTACCGCTAAAAATATCGATGTGTATATTTACTGTTTATAGGAATTTATTTCTCTGAATGTATCTCGTAGAGAAGTTCTAGGAGCAAGGTTATATTATAGCTCTTACAGCCCTTTTCTGGAATATAAATATGCTATTAAGGTCTGCACAGCATCCCCAGAGAAGAATCCCGTAAGTCATGATACTGTGGAAGTAACTGAAATAAATATAAATATAAAATATAAATATCCTTGGACATTTCACGCAACGCCATCTCGTCCCAAGTTAAGCAACCCACTGCTTGTGTGGTAACAAGATGGACAATAAACTAATTATATACATTTTTTTTTGTGTAAATACATACATATTATAGATAGAAATGACACCAAGACTCCGAGCAGAGTTTTAGACAAAGACACTGGCCCGACCCCGGAATCGAACCCGGCATGGCAATAGCATTCGCAACTTACTTGTGGAACAGATCCTATTCGAAAAAATCTTGATTGTTTAAACCAAATTATGGCGCTCACAATCGTCAACGGATACATTTTTGAAACTACCACTAGGGCCTAAATTTATTTTTACTCTATTCTACTACAATTACTCAGCTCATAAATAACCTACTGCTGAGTCCGGCCTCCCCCTGTACCTAGAGGGTAATTAGCCTACTGTGGTACGCTGGTCAGACGTACATAGAGGTCATTTATGTACGTCCGTACATGTACGTACGTGTACGGTGTATGTCGTACGCTGGTCAGGTCAGGGCATAGAGATTCGCATCAAGTTTTCCTTCTCTTGCGTCGTGGGTTCCGGCTTTGACATATCCTTTTGTCGGCTCTTCCGACACGCTTAGGATGGAATGGGGTGGTGACACTGTGTATTCTAAATCCGTCACCACGTGGATATTCCATTCTGTTTTATATCTATCCGGTGCAATGCAATGTCAAGACATGCAAGCATTAACCTGCTAAATTGAAAAGTTCTTGCCAAGTGATTGTGTAAAAAGCGTGTGGCATGCGCCCCGAACTGACACATAATTAGTAAGTTACCAAAATGGTCAAAATAGATAATCAACGGATTTAGAATACATAGTGTCACCACCCCATTCAATTCTGGGGATATCGTAAGAAGCGACAAATGAAATAACAAGGCCGATATCCTAGCAGTAAGAGAAGGAAATATAATGAAGAATCATTGCAGCCTCGTTGGTCTAGTGGTTAGATGTGCCGCCTTTGGATCAACGGGTCCCGGGTTCGATTCCGGGGTCGGGCAAGTGTCTTTGTCTAAACCAGAGGCACTGGCTCGGAGTCTGGGTGTCATTTCTAAAAATGTATTTAGGTAGTTTATCATTCATCTCGTTACCATAAGGGCCTCCGCGCATTATGCGGCCAGGCCGCGCGGCCAAGTCGCTGCGGCCAACTAATTCTTCTACGATGTATATAGCTGCGCGCATTACGCGGCCAAGCCGCGCGGCCAAGTTTTGGTCGCGCGGCCAACGAAAAACATCGCGACCAATCCGCGCATAATGCGGCCAGGCCGCGCGACTGGCCGCGCGTCCTGGCCGCCTAAATGCGCGGGGGCCCTTACACAAGCATTTAGTTGCTTAGCTTGGGACGAGATGGCGTTGTGTGAAATGTCCAAGGATATTTATTTATTTATTGAGAGCTGACACTAGTATCATATAGGGGTCCACGTCGTTCCTTGTGGTAACAAATTCCTATGTAAAATCCTTCATCCAAATAGAGCCCTACTGATCACCGTTAATATTTATTTTATGACAAACTGTTTCTAAAGATATTCCTGGAGCAGAGTGCTTTGTGTTGTTGCATTTTCCATGTTTTTACAGTTTTAAACTTCTATTTTTTTTTTGTTTTTTTTTAAACATATTTTTATATACTTTTTTTGCGATAGTGGTGATTGAGTGCCTGGTTGTATGTGTAATATAAGTCGGTAATTTGTAACATACATATGTGTGACGTCACCCGCCGCCCCTGACGGAAGACCAGCGTTGGTTGGTTGCAACCAGCACTATGCTAAGTTTGGGACGGTTTGTGGCAGGAAGGCTTTACATTGCATTTAGTGTCTAGTTTTATTATTTTTGTATATTCTTGCCACAATAAATATTATGTCTATGATACAAAACCCTCTGGCCATAGTGGCACAGTAGGCTAATTACCCTCCCTGTGATGAGAGGAGGCCTCACTCGGCAGTGGGTCATTTATGGGCTGAGTAGTAGTAGTAGTACATTGATGTCGATATCTCCTCTATTAAATTAGCAAGTTTCGGACCAAACCCGGCACCAACTGAGAAGAACTGGCGGAAGAAACGGGACGGGTTTAGAATGCATAGTGTCAATACTGCAGAGACTGAGAATGTTGTAAGAGCCGAGTAAATGACGAGATTTAGTGTTGAAATTTCCTCTGATCACGTCATTTTAACGGGATGCATCATACCTTGTTAGTAGAAAGATGTATGCTCAAATAAATTTCTGGGAAGAGAATGACCCGTCAGACAACGCCACGAAAATACTGTCCATGTGGTGTCAGATTTTGAAAACACTGTTACAAACCTTTCTGGGGGTGTCAACTATTCTAGGGGTGTCATAAGAGGGGATTGAAGAAACGCAAGAGGCGCAAAAGACGTTATGCCAGCGTTGCAAGTTGGTTGATTCCTCTCCATGAATTTGGACGAAGCACGACTTAGTGGTGGTTAATTTACAGGCTCAAAAGATGATGATGTGGACATTACAGATTCTTGACCTGATTTATCGTTAAAGTACCTCTTGACTAGTAGAGTTGATGCTATAAGAATCTGTCATACGGCGTTACAACAGCACCATCAATCCAAAGAATCATGTTATCATACCTAGTAGTAGTATTCTAAAAGAAAAAAGTACTGTGTATAATAAATTGATTTATTCATAATTACACGGAACAGTGTGGGAACTACATTTGCTGTCATCTTCCCAAGAAATTGACCTTAGTTTTGAGTCACAACACATTGGCGGTTCCATATTCAGTATTTCTGTTAATGCAAAAATTACTATAACATCGTGACAGATCACAGCTGCAACAGAAATATAGTATATGAGAATTGCCATCCTTTAGACATTCATTCAACGTGCCGTGGACAGAGGTATGCCTGGCAACTCTGCGTGATAATATAAAAAATGAAAAAACATGGAGAAGGACCAATTGTAAAACATTGCTCGAAGGACGGCACGTTGGAGGCAATGGATAGGACCATATTACCCGAGGTATGGTTGGGAATAGCAAAAGATTGAACATGTTTTCTGTTTTTTCCAGATATGCCTCTTTCAACACTTTTGGGGTGTTATTGGCTGACGTCATGTATTCTATATCAATAAGAACATGAACGTGGAACTATACCGTTATTAATATCAGTTTATCAAATCAGCCCATAAACCACTACGGCATCAGGTGTCCTCCAATTCATGGAGAGAAATTAGTCTACTGTGCCTACGCAAAACGCTAGTCTAGTATCAAGTTGAGTTTCTATTGCTGCTAGGTGATGTGATGGATTCCTTTAGTCACGTCTTACTACATCCCCAGGATGGTATGGGATAGTGACATTGAGATTTCTAAATCTTTCACCACATTGAGCATTGATGCCTCCCTAAAGAGCAGCACAGTTCTCTGTCCGCAGCTTGACGCATTCAACCTTCAGCGATCACTGCTTCATCTACCGAAGGTCTTACCCTACGCTTGTAGAGTCACTACACCCAAGAAAACCAAGTTGTTGAGTCTTCTGCAGAAATAAAATAAGTTACACTTACTTAATATTGATATGACCAGTAAGCCATAGACGAATGCTATAAGAAAATGTGCAGCTTCTTGACCATATCTGATGAAGAATATACAGCCCATCATACCAAGTATACCATTATAAGATGACAAAATCAAACCTAACCAAAGGCCAACCGACAGTGCAGTAGGCTGCTCCTATGAAAAAGAGCATAGTTATCATAAGAGTTCAATGTTGAAGGCTAGATGCGATTCTATAACACACAGAGTGATTGTCATATGTTTTCAAAAGCTCAATTTGCACCGCTGCGTAATGGACTGCAAGTGGTTTTTGCAACGAAATTTTACATAGTGTAATGAATTTCATGTCAATTGTACAACATACATAATGCGAGCCAAAAACATCCTAGAACATCACACTAGAATCCACACTGAACATCGCTCTAGACCCAGTAGTAGGAATTTTCCGAACACCTAAAAAACTAGCGCCTTCTAACGATGCGAAATTGACGCTTCCATTCTACGGCGGTGTAAATTTAGCCAAAGGCTCAAGTCCAGAAGATAGATGATGGTTTGCCTAGTCTTTCATGTGACGACTGCCTTACGTGGCAACGCTTGGAGGATGTCAGATGTTGGCATAATAAATGTTAAAATTTGTCTAACCCAGTCGTTATTGAACCTATAGATTAATTGCATTCTGCGCTATTATATAGGCTTCGATCGTCGTCACTACATCAATCATTACACCTAATTCTAGAGATGAATAATTTTCATTCAGATTATATAACGATTTCAACTCCAACCTAACGAGTACATTACCCATAAATTCAAATCGCTGACGTTTATCATAAATATCTGTGCAGTAACGAGTCACATAACCCGCGGGCAGAAATATACTTCTAAGGTAACTTCACAGTACATATTTCCCTTTGTGTTGCCTAACGATCCTTGAAAAAATGAGCGTATCGAAATTTAAAAAAAAAACGTTACACGTACAAGTACGCCTACGTGGGTGGCATTTATCGATGAAATGTTTTTGTTTGGAGGTTCCGAAATACACATCTGCCTTCCTTTTAACCAATCTTTTTGCCGTCGGTACCAGTCTTTTGTGTGTGTAGTCTTTTGGCTAACTACCAGCCCTCCGAGACCTACCTAAAAAGACCAGCTGTCAGCCTGACCAGCTGTCAGCCTGACCAGCTGTCAGCCTTCACACTACTGACTATGTGTCTGCAATAGATGGTAGAATGGCATCTGGAAAACGAGATTACATGCCCTTTGAAGGACGGAGGTCAGATCACTCAACATCCAGCAGAGAGAGAGAGAGAGAGATTGCTTAAAACTTCCAACTTATTGATCTTATACCACTCAGCCCATAAATAGCTGGGGTGGGCCTCCTGCTATCACATGTCGGGCAATTAGCATACTGTGCCAGGCTGGCCAGACCATTTGGCACAGGGTTTCGTTTCACGTTTTCCTTCTTATAGTTTTCATATGCCTTTTCATTTCCTTTTGTCGGCTCATCTTACGACACCCACGGACAAACCATTGATAGGTACTTTCTCCGAATCTGGGTGTCATTTGTGTTCGTAAATTTCATATTTGTAATCTGCTCCCGCGATACAGAGGACGATCTTAAAAAAAATGAAAAAAAAAAGAATATAAAAAGAAAAAAGAAATAGAAAAAAAAATAGAAAAAATACTGGAGGAAGCACGCATCAACAGTGGGTCATCTACGGGCTGAGTAGTAGATGTACAAAATTCTTACCTCAAGAGCACCGTAAAACAGACATGTACCGTTCAAGATTTGAAATGGAACAATAGTCAGCGTCATAATTTGTATTGCTGTTGCCATGGACCCTTTACTGTACGCATATGCAAGTATGAACAATCCCGAATAAATAAGTATGGAAATCTGAAAGGACATGTACAGGGTATAATAAATGATTCCATAAGAAGAACTGTTTCATTACCTTCGATGAATTATTCAAATCTATACTAACTTATAAAGCTGCAGAGTTTGTTTGTTTGTTTGAACGCGCTAATCTCTGGAACTACAGGTCCGATTGCAAAAAATCTTTCAGTGTTAGATAGTCCATTTATCGAGGAAGGTTATAGGCTATATTTTATTTTCAAAAGAATTAGGGATCCGTATGAAAATTGCGATTTTGTAAGCCAAGGTGTAAAATCGAAAACCTATTTATGCGTGCGCTGCAGACAATAGACAAAAATAATGTACTACGAGTTTGTAGGTCTTATTAAGATCTACAAAAAAATCCGAGAGCACATATCTAACTACGATAGTTTAGTCACAGTAACCGATTGAATGTTCATAAAAAAATAATAAATCATCTGAAGAAAGAAAACACATTTATGGGCTATATGCGAAGAGGAGATAAGCACGGGTTCGAAGCCCACGCGGGCGAAGCCGCGCGCTATGGCTAGTCTGAAATATTATTCAAAAGAAAATTAAACGCTTGCAGCACAGCGCTGTGGGCGCTAGGGAGACACTGAATGATGTTATAGGGGCGTGCTACTACTACTGATCCCACAGATTACCTACTCCTGAGTCAGGCCTCCTCCAATAACTAGCAAAAACTTAGCCTACTGTGCCACGGGTTGGCAAAGGGCTTCGTGTAAAGATTTCCTTCCCTTGCAGCTAGGTTCTCGGCCTTCTCATTTGATTTTGTCGGCTCTTAGGATGGAAACGGGGTAGTAACACTATGTATTTGAAATCCGTCAACACCGGGAATGCAATCATACAGATCATTCTAGCTGTGCGTTCCGGAAGGCACAGTGCTGGTAGGCCGCGACTAACGATGGATGCGGTCGGCCCAGGACCGGCCTATGTTGCGGGCACCACGCCGGGGCGTCACAGTAGAATGCGTTTACGCGAACTTGTGGCGCCCCAAGCGCGTCGTGTGAGGGTATGCCGCTGGGGTTTTAGTGGGTAAACGACTCTTGGGTAGACGACCCTTGTCGGAGTCCCACATAATCACCGACCTCTCCCCCGGGGGGCGGTGGTATGCATAAAGCATTTCCCCAACGAAAACAAAAAAAAAAGGACCGGCCTATGTGGAGATCCGTGGGAGAGGCCTATGTCCGGCAGTAGACGACTTTTGGCTGAAATGATGATGATGATTCTAACTGCACCAAACGTTCCACTCCGATGGCTGCACTGAATGAACAAGTTGTAATGCGATCAGTTCTTTTACTACTATATTCACAAGTCATGTGCACTCATGCAGCATGTCGCGGGTTTGATTCCCCGCACGGAAGAAATATTTGTACAACCTACAAGTATTTGTTCCGGGACTGGCTGTTTTCTATCTATAATATGTATGTATTTACAAAAAAATATATAAGTAGTTTATCATCCATCTCGTTACCATAACACAAGCATTGAGTTGCTTAGCTTGGGACGAGATGGCGTTGTGTGAAATGTCCAAGGATAAAAAAAGACAACACATTAACAAAACGACAATTAGCAAGTATTAAAATACTAGCTTATGAAGCACAACAATACGTACAAATTTCAACCAGCCGACACATATAACTGCATCACGAAGCATTTTTTTCTTACAATTAATTTCTTCATTGTCTAATGCTTTTTCCTCTGGTTCTAATAACATTTTATTGACCTCCTTATAAATACAAAGTCGAAAGTGATTCGGTTATCTGCACATACAAGTAGGTATACTGTTTTATTATGCTGTAAATTTCAAAGTTTTTGGCGACACAACCTGTAAGCTTGTTATGACGTGCCATGAAATGTCTGCCGTTTTGTGTAACGACCACAGATTTATATGTGACTAGATGCGACAAAGAAGTTTGGCTATTTGTATTCTCATATTTGCTATATTTGATAATAAGTGCCATGTGTGGATATACCTAATATTTGTCAAAAATATTTTAGCGACAAGAATGCCTTTAATATTAACTAATATGTCTCTTACTTAACGTAAATCGATGACCAGAAAGATATGAAAAAGAAATGCAGCCATTTGACACTCACAAACTGTTAATAGCCGATCCTTGTATAGATGTAATCGTGTACATATTTTGCAGCTCATAAGTAACATCCCAAAGGGTAACACATCCAGTAAATGTAAGCCGTGAACCGGTAGACGTCAAACTCTATGCTCTGTCATAAACTTTGAAATTTCCAACAAGGAGGTTCGTATTTTATTTTGTACATCATGTGTAGACATTTCGCTGTGTCGAAGACGTATTGACCCCTTGCTTTGGCTATGGTAAATATTCCCTGTATATATTTTTTTACAGTGACTTCATGCCTTTGACCATAGGCTTGCGTAATGGTAAGCAACGCCAGGGTCTAAGATGGAGCAGGCAATTCAAGGAAATGCCCTATCGGACACCGGCTCTCACATACACGCGACGGGATACAGTAAAACTGCTTGGCTTAGATTTGAGGTGGTAGCTAGCCGGGCAGACCATTCGATCCTACTACCATGCGTGTTGGGTTTTGTTGAATTTTACAACACGCGTTATTTCCCAGCGTGCGGTGGGGAAGTTTTATATCACTACATAGTATCGCTGTCGTCTGTCCGTCGCTATGTATGCTTAAATCTTTAAAACTACGCAACGGATTGCGAAGCAGTTTTTTTAATAGATAGATTGATTCAAGAGGAAGGTTTATATGCATAATACATGCGTAATATTGTGGAGAAACATTAATAAATTTTGATGTTCATCATTGAACCCGTGCGAAGCCGGGGCGAGTCGCTAGTTTTATAATAAAACATACTTTTTGTAATCTGCCCTCCGCGACCTATCTGTAATTTTTTTAGGCTACTGACTACGTGTATCAACTGCCATAGATGGGAGAATGGCAGCAGAGACTGATGAATGAGCTTTCCGAGCACAGAGGAAGTCAGGTATTACACACATATAATGGAACCCATCCAAGACATCCAAACGTTGCGAACCTGTAGATGGATGGCGTCCTACGCTTTGCTACTATTATTACCACTACTCAGTCCATATGTGACCACTGCTGAGTCGGCTTCATCCAGTTACATAAAGGGTAATTAGCCTACTGTGCCACGCTGACCAGACGGGTTGGCACATTGTTTCGTATCAACTTTTCCTTCTCTTACAGCTAAATTATCGGCCATGTCATTTTCTTTTGTCGGTCCTTACAACAGCCTCAGGATGAAAAGGGGGGTGAATTAATGGAGTAAATGGAAATTAATTAGCTTACTCCATCTGGGCACTCACGGTGAGACTAGGGAGACCAGCTTAGCGTGCTATGGAGCGAGCCATGCTTGGAGTTTCTCTGAAAGATAGGCTCCGTAACGCGAATATCCGACAGTGAACCAAAGTCACCGACATAGCTCAGAGAATTAGCAGACTTAAGTGGCAGTGGGCTGGTCATATCTGTAGAAGAACCGACAACCGTTGGAGTAGAAGAGTTCTTGAGTGGAGACCGCGAATCAGCAAGCGTAGTATGGGACGGCCCTCTCCTAGATGGAGCGACGATCTGCGAAAGGTTGCGGGCAGCAGCTGGATGCATCAAGCTGAAGACAGGGCGCTATGGCGCTCTTTAGGGGAGGCCTACGCCCAGCATTGTTCTAATGTGGGCTGATGATGACCTGGGCATTCTTTTTGGGAAACAATAATAATAATGATATTTTTGATAACTAATCAATTTTAATTTCACAATAATCATCATTTATTTCAGACAATTTATCCAAGCTAACAAAGCTATTTTAAATAAATTATAAATCTCATCTACACCACAATTTATACACGTGCGTGCTAAGACCCCAGCACTGAATAAATAGCCCATCCAGACTGACGATCCGGCAACTGTTCACAAGCATGACGCATGTGGCAGCCAGCGCCCTCCTCAACCATATTGTAGGGAAGAGAAGGACCCACCGCACGACGCCACCAATTGAGAAAGAAAAGATTATTTAAGCAAAATTAAATATCACTTCATTGTTTTGAATTTTACAAAGACGCTTTACGGTGAATGTTCCAGGGTAGCCCGCGAAATTCAAATTTTCTTACGTTTTTTTGCAATTTGCAGGTCAGTGCTAGGTTGTATGTTGATTAAAATGTTATTCGCGGCTGTAAGACGTATGTAGTTATAGAATTATAATCATCAAACTCATCAATACAGCCCTCCAAGCTCCTAAAGGTGCAAGAAAAACTTTTTCAAGCTCAAAGTCATTCTTGCACCTTTATGAGATTGGAGGGTTGTATTGATGAGCCTGCAAATTGCAAAAAACGTAAGAAAATTTGAATTTCGCGGGCTATACTGGAACATTCACCTTAAGTAAAATTTTCTTACCTCTTAAACTATTAAACTCAGTTAAAGTTAATTAAGAAAGTTGAAATAAAAATGAACTAAGCAAAAGAGATGCAGCATCGACGATTTGCATGGCGAATGTCTTGAGCAAAATATACATCACGAGCAGTAAGACCACTATAAATAAAAATCACGCTACTTGAATGTAATTAATAACTTGACTGAGCTCAAAACTTGCTGATTTCTATCGTTTTTTTTACGTTGGAAATCCTCATGCATACGCGTCTGCTATACGCCAGCCGGGTTACGTGGGACTCCGGGGTGCGGAAAGATGGTACATAATTGCACCCCAACCTACCCACTAAGACCAATGGTATCCCTCAACTGCCCGGAACAGGGCCACGGGTTTCACTACCCATTGCGGGGCATTCTGGCGCCCGATCCACGCCGTTGCGGCGGCAGTCGTGGTCCGCCTGTCTAGTGGCAACTAGTCTTTTTTTTTTCATTTTGTCATCCTGAGGGTATCGTAAACGACCAAAGGAACTCAAGAGATACATCATCTAGCCTCAAGTTAAGAAACAAATTCTACAAACCCTGTGTGGCTAGCTTGGCAGAGTAACTGGTAGTGGGCTGAAGTATTAAAAAAATCATATATTGCTTTGAGTCGTTAATCATCCATGTAGGTGGGTGGAATTTTGACTAGGGAGTGGGCTTTTTATGGGATAAGTAGTAGTAGGGCTGCGATAATAATAATAGTTTATTAAACAACTGGAGGCCCGCCCCGGCTTCGCACGGGTATTTAACATAAACTGTGACATATATCACTATCACTATCACTACATAGTATAAAACAAAGTCGCATTCTTCTGTCCGTCCCTATGTATGCATAAATCTTTAAAACTACGCAACGGATTTTGAAGCGGTTTTTTTTAATAAATAGAGTGATTCAAGGGAAAGGTTTATATGTATAACCCACCCCCGCTTTGCACGGGCGAAGCCGGGGCGGGCCACTAGTCTAATATAAATTATTATATTATATTACTAGCGACCCGCCCGGCGGGTCGCATGGGTGCAATGAAGAACCTCTAAATGTATCAGTGTTTCTCAACAATATTATGGATCTATTATATATATAAACCTTCCTCTTGAATCACTCTATCTATTAAAAAAACCGCTTCAAAATCCGTTGCATAGTTTTAAAGATTTAAGCCTACATAGGGACGGACAGACGACAGCGCCTTTTTTTATAATATGTAGTGATAGTGATGACAAAATACATTGTACACTTACATTACAGACACAAAACCCCACAATAGGATACCCTGTGTTATGGAGTCAAGTCAATAAAATTAAATGATATGATGTCCAAGCGGCCATATTATGCTACTGATTAATTTTAATGTTAACTGAACCAACGCTGCCACCTGGAGTTTCACGCAACTAATTAAAGTTGTGCCAACTATTTCGCACCAATTTCAATTAGTTCTAGAATGCCGCTCGACCTACAGTCGTTTGAGAAGTTTGTGCTAGAACATTTTCAAGTACAAGATATATTTCTTTTCATAATGGAGGTGCGAAAGTCTGTTTTGATAAAACAATTTTGAGCAATGTTACTATAGGTACCCCGATGGCCCGAGACCCAATGCTGAGTCAGCTCAAAGATGGCCCACTGCTGAGTCGGGCGTCCTCCAGTTATATGGAGAATAATAAGCCTACTGTGCCACGCTGGCCAGTCGGGTTGACACAGGGTTTCATAAGAAGTTTTCCTTCTCTTGCGGCTAGGTTTTCTGCCTTGTTATTTCCTTCTGTCGGCTCTTACGACACCCTCAGGATGCCTCCAGAGGCATCACATATAAAGTCATTGAAATTGACTACTTTTGCAAGAACAAAAAAAAAATCTAATGATTTTTCTATTAATTGTGATGAGAAACATTTTTGAAAATTACGTTAAATGTATATCGGAGGAAGTAGTCAGAATGGAGATGATTGCCGGTTACATATAGACGATATCAATTAGCCTAGAATATACTTTGTTAAATCTTAATTTTAATAAGTTTAATTTGTTAGATTTTTCTATTCAATTTAGTTTGTAATCTTCTTAAAAGAAGACGTTATATTATTTTACATTGTCAGAGCGGAGGGTAGTCCTCGAGCGGGGTCGAGGCGCCATCTTGACGTTCGGCAAAAACTTATAAAAGGAGGGCGATCGCGGTGGATCGCGCATTATGATAGAAACAGTGGTTGCGGTGCGGTGTGTTAATGCTGGAGTGTAGTTAAGGTGAATGTTCCAGGGTAGCCCGCGAAATTCAAATTTTCTTACGTTTTTTGCAATTTGCAGGTCAGTGCTAGGTTGTATGTTAATTAAAATGTTATTCGCGGCTGTAAGACGTATTTAGTTATAGAATTATAATCATCAAAATCATCAATACAACCCTCCAAGCTCATAAAGGTGCAAGAAAAACTTTTTCCACGTCAAAGAGATTCTTGCACCTTTATGAGCTTGGAGGGTTGTATTGATGAGTTTGATGATTATAACTCTGTAACTACATTAGTCTTACAGCCGCGAATCAAATGTTCATCATCATACAACCTAGCACTGCCCTGCAAATTGCAATAAACGTAAGAAAACTTGAATTTCGCGGGCTACCCTGGAGCATCCACCTTAAGATCGGTACCTTGAACCCGCTGCTCAAATTAAAAGGTTTAATTAAACAGTTAATTCTCCGACTTGTATTATAATCATATTTAAAAACACTGTTTAGAATTCCAGGTTTAATGGTCCGGTGGATGTACGGCTATTAAAAAAAATACATATTTCATTGGGCACATGAGGGTTGGATCCATTGCCGTGTTCATTGCAAAGTAATTTGAGTGATTAACGTACCGTTATGCTCTCCGCAGTCTATCAATTTTATCGAAAAACAAACTTAGGCCAAGAGGCTTACACTTGAACACTCTTTCGCATATGCTGAAAAAAAAACTTAATTACTCGCAGTATGAGATTATGTTATAGGAATTTTATGATAGTGCAGTAAGACTGCCTTGTTGGTCTAGAGGTTGGATGAGCCGCCTTTGGATCACGGGTCATCGGTACGATCCCGGGATCGGGCACGCGTCTTTGTGTAAACCAGAGGCAATTACTCTGATTCTAGGTGACATTTGTGTTCGTGAATGACATGCGTGTAAACTGTCCCTGCGTTACAGGTGACCTAGTGCAGGCAGTCGTATATAAAAAACAAATTAAGTTTAAAAATAAATTTGCCTTGAGCTTCCCTTCTACCTAAATAATAATGGATTAGTCCACTAAACTAACTTGGGGGAGGCCGAAATTATGATGATGATGATGAAAACTTTCCACATTCAACAGAAATTCCACGTTTTCTGAAAAAAATTAATAAGGTCGGTGTAGAAATTGTCGGTTTCACTTAAGATTTCAACTTAATTAATGTAATTATGCCCTTGTTAGCTACAATAATTAATAACAAATTAATGACATTAAATAAGTTTAAATCTTTTACAGTAACACTTAAGCCGCCGTTATAGTTACGCGCAAATAATAAATTGTTCCCGTTCAATGATGGTTGTTCATTAACTGACCCACTAATGCACTGGCCTCGTTCTGCGAAGCTCGTAGGAACTCAAACAGTAAATAATACAAACAAGAGGACAATAATGAGAAATGGCGATATTGCCAACCTGAAAATGAAAATAAAATGAAGCTGAAAATGAAAATATACGGTAAAAAGTGCTGAGTTCAAATAGTTACTCAATAGTAATTTTCCACTTTTAGTGCGGTTTTAGAAGTGTTGTAATCACTACATAGTATAAAACAAAGTCGCTGTCGTCTGTCCGTCCCTATGTATGCTTAAATCTTCAAAACTACGCAACGGATTTTGAACCGGTTTTTAATAGATAGAGTGATTCAAGAGGGAGGTTTATATGTCATAATAGCACCCGTGCGAAGCCGGGGCGAGTCGCTAGTTTTACTATAAAACAAAAATGTTGACAAAATAAAATCGTTTAAACGATCTCGTTCCTCTCTGCCTATAATATTTTTACCGCAATGTTTTGCTCCACGTATTCATGGCCTGAACATTTATGAAGTCCAATTTAATTTACGATATAAACCACCTCAAAGAGGATAACGTTTTGTTTTAATTCCAATACACATTTATACATGAAATCATCATCAAGCCGTCATTGTATTTGAACTCGAATCTTGTGTGTACTTATTATAGATGTGCCAGTTTCGATCACGGGATTTCGGTTCAATTCCGAGGCCAAGCAACTATATTTTTATGAAACAGATGCACTTGTATATTTTTAAACCTGCACTGTACGTGTATCGCGGGGAAAGTTATATGTATCCAGACTCAGAGAAGGTATCTCTGGTTTTACACAAAGACACTTGCCCGAACCCGGAATCCAAACGTTGACCCGCGATCCAAAGGCGGCACATCCAACCCGCACCAGCGATGCAGGAGCGTAGATTTTTTACTATTAAACCCACAATAATGTTTATACACAGTATGTGAGAGCATCCTAAAGCGTTATTATTACAACTTTTTTTAAATATTTAGTTCCTTGGTGCTTGTGTTATCATGCTCACTTTAAGACTCATGACATTGGTGGCGTCTTCGATCAATGTGTGTTGCCAGTGGTGACAATATGGAACAGAGACGTGGTCGCTCTCTATGAGGAGAAGGCTCAAAGTCACCCAAAGGGCAACCGGAGAGGGCTATGCTCGGAGTTTCCCTGCGAGATCGAATAAGAAATGTGGAGATACGCAGGACAACCAGAGTTACCGACATAGCCCACAGGATTTCGAAACTTAAGTGGCAATTGGCAGGGCACATAGCTCGCAGAACTTACGCCCGATGGGGCAGAAAAGTCCGGAAAGCGCAGTGCTGGTAGGCCTTTCACACGGTGGACCTGGTCAAGGTCGCTGGAAAGCGATGGATGCGAACGGCTAAGGACCGGCCTGGGGGAGGCATATGTCCAACAGTGGATGCCTTTTGGCTGAAATGATTAAGACCTGCGGATCTGAAACTGCAGTCTTGCTGGAACTGCAATTTTCAAGCTATTTTTTTTTTCTTTCTTTACCGCTGATCGGGCTTTGGTTGGTGAGTTGTCATGCTCACTAAAATACTCTGAGCAGCAGTAGCGACATGTGACGGGTCGGTTACTTCCCTTTAATATGGTTGAGGAGATCGATGGCTGTCACATGCGTTATACTTGTGAACAGGTCCAGTTTGGGGTTGGTCGGCTCACTAGACCAAGGAAGTTTTAGTTTATTTTAATAATGTTGTATTGTTTTAATTTTCACGTTCCAGTTGACGCTTTTCAGATCCAATAGAATAGTTTGTATATGGAATTTGTTGGGTAATATATATTTATTAAATTCTAAATAGGACCGCAAAGTAATAAACAAGAAAAGAATGACAAGCCCTCTGAGTTTCTTGCCAGTTCTTCTCAGCAGTGGTCGCGTTCCGAACTGGTGGTAGACTATATTACTTTGCTTTGTATAAATTTTATTAATATGTTGACAATTTGTAAGTGTCCATTGTGTCCTATGCAAAATAAATGATTTGACTTTGACTTTGACTTTGACCTATCATGTTATAAAAAAGGTGTTTCAATGCCTTTTGGAAATTAATACACCTGCATTTTTGTAAATTTTGCTATTTACCTGATTGTTTTCTGTGCCATTGTCCAATTATGTAAATATATAAAATGGTATCATGAAAACAAACTATTTTTCATACATTTAATTAAAATTTCTCATATTATGTGTAAGTACAAGTACGAAAAATCGAACAGAAATGGTTCATAGAAGCGAGTCTGCATACATGCATTGTTTTAGGTTTTTTTTGGCTTATTGTCTTCAATCTTAAACATGACGCCACCCTTACAAATCATATACCCGCCAGGGTCCGTTGTAACAACCACTTCAAGTTTACCATTTGCGAATGGCCAAAGCGATGGTATTTCCCTATGGAACGTCAAATTGCGAAGGTAATGGGTGCCCTGAAAAGAAAATTGGAATCAGATTTGGGATTATTTTTAAACGAAAACTGCGCAGGCCTCCACCAGTTGTATAGAGAGTAATAAGCCTACTGTGCCACATTGGCCAAACAGGTTGGCACAGGGTTTGGATCAAATTTTCCTTCTATTGTGGCTAAGCTATCGGCCTTCCCATTGCCTTTTGTCGGCTTTTACAGCACCCTAATGATGGTGACACTATGTATTCTAAATTCGTATGCTAAAAAGATGATAGATAGATGTCTTTATTGCCAGTTAGCTTAATTTTGTAAGTACAAAGTACGTGGGCTCAGCTATTGCTGAGGGAGCTGCACTTGGCACAGCTTTACCCCCCCCCCCCCTCGACCGCTGCCGCCTTGTTGTGGCGAGTGGGAATGCGTGCCTTTAGGATCCGTTGGGGCCGTACCGGTCACCCGAGCCGGGCAGGGCCTATGTGGAGAGGCCTGACGAAGAGCGGCACACAGAGGCGTGGTGGTTTTTGGCTCCGGGGTCTCCTCTATCCTCAGAGTTGCCTCGAGAGCCTTGAACTGCCGCGACACAGGCGGGCCGTGGCTGCCGCCGCTAGCTGCGGAGGGGTGACCGGGCAGACGGGCACGTGCAATATCCCGCACGTACCTCTCGATGGATTGGGGAGCGTCCAGAGTTCCCTATAAAAGCGGGTCGCGGAGCATGCTCGTCGAGGGCGCCGTTGGTTTTAGTGGTTAAGTTGGGGCGCAACTACCACCTTTCCGCGCCTCGGAGTCTTCACATAACCCGGCTGATTGGCGTTTAGCGGTCGGGTATCCAAGAGGATTAACAACTTAGAAAAAAAAACGCTGGTTGGCCAAACCAACATTTAGATCACCAGTGCCGTGAGCGACGGGATTACGTGGATTACTTCTTGTTACGCGGGGTAAATTTCTTTGTGGACTATTCACACTGGCCTGGGGAGGCAAGTGTCGAGTGTGTGGGACTCTGGTCCACTAGTCAGTGACATGAACGGCGTACCCATACCCTGGTGCACCGACGGTGTCTCCACGGGATTCCATTCCATCCTAATGGTGGCGTAAGAGCCGACTAAACTTACAAGAAAGTAAACTTAGGCGCAAAAGACAACTAATTAATCGTGGCACGAAACCTTGTGCCAATTCACTTGGCCAGCTTGGCAGAGTAGACTCTTGAACTTCCCCCCTGTTATTGGAAGCGATCTACAGCAGTGCGATGCTAATGATATAAAATAGATATATACTGACCGGTGGTAAAGGGCAATAAGTAAGTCCAGCGTTTCTAACGGTCCTACCAAAAAACTTGTCATTCAATACGAAATCGCAAAATTTGAAGTGCAATTCAATAAACGTGGGACGGTATTCGTTGTGTAAATACTCGTAGAAATTAAAATTCAACTGAAAATCAAAACATATACACAAATACGTCAATACAATACAAAATCAATTAATTCTAATACATTAATCACATCATTATATACACAAGTATGAATCTTAGCCAGCTTATGTATGTTGACTTTATGTATTCTAAAATAAACACAACAGTCTGTAAACACAACAGTGTTGCAGGTTAACCTACATCTGGTTATCCAATCGTTGGATGGATGACGATCAACATCCAACCTACTCCGTGCTTAGGAAGGTATGTAAAGCAGTCGGTCCGAGCTGCCATTATACCATCTGTTAGGGTTCGGTTTCGGTTTCATACAAAAGTCCAGTTCGTGTCACACGGCGACGCGAAATGAGTTGTGAGCCGACTCACACGCATAATCCGACCGAAATTCGGCCGCATTTCTGCTGCATTCGGTTTCATACAAAAGTCCAGTTCGTGCCAACAGAATTTCTGCGACCGAACACCCTTACAGTCGTACACGTAAACTGACAGCCGATAAAGAGTTATACCGGACACCCCACTAGCTACTGGTAGTTACCTAATTAGGTTAGAGAACTTCCAGAACTGGAAAAAATCCGCCGCCATAGATGCCGGTGGTGGGTCGGGGGACCCGCCACCGACGAAAGCTTCGATGACTGACCTCTCTGATAGTCGCTTGCCCGCGTAGCGTCATGGCGTCAACGTTGACTGCGCTTACGCGAACCGTTGGCGCCCCAAGCGTGCCGTGTGAGGGTATACCGCTGGGGTTTTAGTGGGTATACGGGTTCTGTCCCGGGAGTCCCACATAATCACCGACCTCTCCCCGGGGGGCGGTGGTATGCATAAAGCATTACCCCAGCGACAACAAAAAAAAAAAGAACTGGAAAAAATGCAAGGAACAAAGTCTGTTAACAATAAAAACCTGATCTCACCGATACATTGTTTCCCCACAGATGTTTTGCTGTATATATAATGTTGAGCACGTACTGTCCGCCTCTCCCACTTTTCCTCACATTTACTAGTGAATCTACAACATAGCTGTCATTGACGTACGCCACGTATGAACGTTCCGGGATAAATTTCAAGCACTGTAAACAATATAATAACCAAATTCAAAAGTTGACTTCGGATGGCGAACATATTGAAAAACGCCATTTAAATAAAATATTGGTATCAAACTTTATTATCTTACCCTTGACTCCTGATTGACTCCTAAACTACTCAACCGATTTTAATCTAATACGCACACCGTGTGCAGTTTTAACGAACTTAAAAGATAGGATAGCTTACATTTCAATTTATAGGCGCAATATTTATTGCAAATTATGGGTCCTTTATTTGACAGTCACAATTAGATGTTTGCTCCAAACGATTCTAACAGATGGCGACATTTGTTGGCTGGATGGATTCCTTTCCTTTTTCAACCTTTCACCACCCAATGCTGAGTGTCGGTCTCTTTCAATGCACGCCATTCTTCCCGGCTTTGCGCCTTTCGCATCCAGTCCTTTCCGGCCGTAAGGTCATCGGTCCAACGCATCGGTTGCCTGCCCACATTTCTATGCCCTACTCTAGGCTGGATGGATTGAGTAAGTATTTAATAGATGGCGCTTTGTTAAAAGTATAAACTTTTCATTTAAGCTAAAATTTAATAGCATGACCACCGCGTGTTGCTGAGTATAACAAAAACCTTACAGCAACGCGTGACCGGGTCTGCTAGTGTATGTATAAGATTTCTTGTTATCTATACAAATAAATAAAATTGCAGTGTCTGTCGACTAAATGCGTAGTATGTATACACAGGACATAGACCAAAATAACATTTTTTTTGTCTGTCTGTTTGTTCCGGCTAAACTCTGGAACGGCTGGACCGACCTGATAATATAAGGAGTAAACTACGCTACTTTTTTTACACTAGCTTCGCCCCGCGGCGTCACCCGCGGTACGAAAATAACCGCGAAAAATCGAAGGGACTCAGCTAGTTTATTAATAAAAAAAAACACTACTGTATGAATTTTGATGAAACTGCAATAATAATAGCTTATACATCAGAATACACACATCACTATCACTACATAGTATAAAACAAAGTCGCTGTCGTCTGTCCGTCCCTATGTATGCTTAAATCTTTAAAATTACGCAACGTATATTGAAGCGGGTTTCTTTAATAGATAGAGTGATTCAAGAGGACGGTTTATATTTATGATACATGCATAATATTGTAGAGAAACACTGATACGTTTAGATGTTCATCATTGCACCGTGCGAAGCCGGGGCGGGTCGCTAGTAGGCTATAATTTATAAATAAGTTTTTTGTTAAATACCCGTGCGAACCTGGGGTAGGCTGCTACTTTGAAATGTGAGAGCTGGTCTAAAGTAACTATTAACAGCAGCCTTACTAGACGAATCTCAGTGGCAGATAACAATCGACATAATATTACAAGAAATTGGAGATGTTCCAAAATAGTCCCCTAAGCCTACAGAATGAAAATAACTTACGGTAACAGATCCCAGAAAAACCAATACTATCATTAGCTTGATTAACATTATAACAGTGTAGTTAACTAACCATGCTCCGTGATTACACACGATTAAATAAATAAGCAAAATATCAACTATATATATGAGTGTGCTAACTTCAATATCGGATTCCATCTTTATAATGATACTGTTGTTAGCTAAATTGGGAAATATAAATAACAATGGTCAAGGTACAAATGATGCTTTGCTAGTTAAAGGGCTAAGAAATAATATAAATATTTGCTAAATCAATAAAAATGTGCTAAACGTGACAAGTAGTCTATGATCGTAACCCCAGTAGCACTTCTCAGTGGTAAATCCTACTAATATTCGAAATGTGAAAATTTGTTAAAAGTAGTTACTCTTTCACGGTAGTGTAGTTACTCGTTCAGGGAATATACTACTAAATGGATTTTGATGAAACTTTACAATAATATAGCTGACACATCAGAATAACACATAGGCTATAAGTAATAAAGATATAGTGCGAATTATTCAAAATATAACGATAAGTATCAAGTAAGTCCGAAAAAATCTATCGAATCTGCTATTCTGGCGTGCACCGCAAAACCCGTTGGAGTTACACGTAAACAATGTATAATGGGATTTTCACACATTTTAAATGATTATGACACGGGTCTTAATCGCGGAAATATTTTAAAGGTAAATACCTCCAAGGTAATACATCCATCAGTCAGCCTGTGACCACGGCTGGTGTAACCCACGCCGAAACGTCAGGCAGTATAAGGTATTTACCTTCAAAATATTTCCGCGATTAAGACCCGTGTCATAATTATTTAAAATGTATAATGGAATTGTTTTACTCAAATAGTTGTACAAAAAAGACATCTATTTATCTATCTCGTCTTTAAATATATTTTACTAGCTTTTGCGCGCGGCTTCGCCCGCGTGGGCTTCGAACCCGTGCATATTTTTTATGAACATAAAATCGGTTATTGTGGCTAAACTATGATAGTTAGATATGTGCTCTCGCGGACTTTTTTGTCATTATCATTATATCATTATAAGACCTACAAACCCGTAGTACATAATTTTGTTCTATTGTCAATAGTTTTTGCAGCGCACGCATAAATAGGTTTTCGATTTTACACCTTGGTTTACAAAATCGCAATTTTCATACGGATCCCTAATTCTTTTGAAAATAAAATATAGCCTATAACCTTCCTCGGTAAATGGACTATCTAACACTGAAAGATTTTTTGGAATCGGACCAGTAGTTCCTGAGATTAGCGCGTTCAAACAAACAAACAAACAAACTCTGCAGCTTTATATATTAGTATAGATGTGTAAGCCATTTCTGCGGAAATAGTAAAACATAAATACAATAAATAAATATAATTTATTTCTTACGCTCATTTAGGAGTAAATAATTGATCCTTAATCAAAATAAATACTTTTATCGCATCTGGTATTAACACAAAATACCTACTTAAAATACTGTCATCACTCATCATCATCACAATTTTAAATCATAGTATAGTACTATAATGTCCAAAGAAATTACTCCATCTCAACATTTACCAAAATATCGGACGTTAAAAGTGAAAAATTAACGTTTCTTTAACAAAAATTTATTAAACTATTGCGTTTACTGATTCTGCTAAAAATCTAGGTGTTCTATTTGATCCTAACTTGACTTGGAGCACGCACATCAGCAGCATCAGCAGTAAGGTGTTTTGTACTTTTCATTCACTGAAATGTCTCCAAAACTTTTTACATATAGAAACCAAAATCCTTCTTGCACAAACCCCTATTCTGTCCTTAATAGACTACGCAGACAGCTGTTACCTTGATGCCAATCAGGAGCTCCTAAATAAGCTTGAGCGATTGCAAAATTTGTGTATCAGATTCATTTATGCTTTTAAAAAATATGACCATGTATCTAACTTTCGCAAAATGCTCAAGTGGCTCCCCACCCGCCTTCGCAGGAATTCTCGAATACTTTGTGTACTGTATAAAAACCTCTACGACCCTACTTCTCCTTCCTATTTACGTGAACGCTTCACCTTTAGCCACCCTGTCGATGTTCCTTGCAGAACTCATCATCGCTCTCTCGTTCAATTCCCTTCCCACACCACTGATTTCTATTCATGTTCCTTTTCTGTGCATGCTGTTCGTCTATGAAATTCACTTCCAGCTGACATTAGAAACTCAGACTCAATTTCCATCTTTAAAAGACGAGTTATAGAATTTTATCTCTCCTTGACCTATTCATTAATTATATGAATATATGTATTTCAGTTAGTATGTTAGTATTGTATATAGTTACATTGTACGATTATATTTATTATTATAATATACGATATTCATTTGAATATTTATATTTATACATACGTACGTATACACTACACCCCTACTTGCTTTATTTCAATGTTTCCACTCCCGGGCCTGCTGGAAGAGATTTCTTTAAAAATAAGCTGTGCCTTTGTACTAATGTGTTCTATATTTCTATGTGTTCAACTTATGTTTTGTATGTGTACATGAATAATTAAATAAATAAAAACCCTAGTAGCTTATGACTACCATGTTAATAAGTTTAAAAAAAGAAGTTACTGAGAACAGAACTTCTTTTATAATGAAAACCAACATCGTTAAAAGGTTACAATTAAATCGCTGAGTGCATTTAAAACTGATGCTAAAATTAAAACTACCTGGTAAATAATTTATGCAAAAATTAACTAAACAAAGCAACGTCATACAAAAATCGAATAAAACTTAGGTAAATATAAAAAAAATACTTTGATGTAAGTCAATTTTTTATTTGATCTCATATTTGGAGTATACCGACACAAATAACAACATCACCGGCTGCACACGCTGTCCAAGTTGATACACAATCATACCTATGGTTAAAAAATGGGGCTTTACATATATATAATAGAACTGATATTAAAAATGCTTTCAATTCATTTAAAACTAATTGAGACTTGGAGAAAATATCCTCTGTAGTAATTATAGGTTTAAATTAAATGTTTATCATGATTTGTGCGTTTATCAGGAAATTCTCTTGAAAAAGCTTAATCAAGAACACCTTCGCCTGATCTTTTCGTGTAACCTTGAGAGATTGGTTGAGTTTTGTCTACAGAAATTGTAAAATCGTCCAGTGCACTTGCACCAGTGCACCTTGGATGGCACCCAAGCGGGTGTGCCACAGAGTTCCATGTTTGGTGCATTTTCTTTTTAAAATAAACTTTAATTACTTTCTTGGATGGGGCATTTTATTTTGCTTTGCTATGCCCTTGATACAGAAATTATATTATTATTTGAAATAGATCTTCGATTATTAGAATTTTAGGTCACAAGGAATCTTTCTATGAGTGGATTTCAACCATTAATTTACCTAAGAATTTTTTAATACAACATGAATAATGAATACTGCTTACCTAGTCAAAAAGGATAATAGTTAAAATAATTCTAAAAATAAAAAGGATTATAATTTAGTACACGATGAATCTGGCAGTTCATAGTTCGCAATTAGTGTGCAATAAGCCGTGCTTATGGGTCTGTGCAATTATATCCAATATCATGGCTAATTTATTTTATTATACATTTTGTAAAATGACTGATGATCAGATTATATTACTAAACAGTCACTGTGTACTAAAACTTGACAAAGCCAGTGCAAAATTACAGTAGGCTCCGTGATCCCTACTTGCACTACACTTTAATTGCAAAGCTGAAAGACAAAACAGATTCTAACAATATGCGGTAAGTAGTAAGTTTGTATAAATGAAGTGTAACTATACAGAGTTGATATGACAGAGGGGCATTAAATTATACTACGTATAATATATGTGATTAGTATGAATTCTAAACGGTACAAAACCAAATACACGTGTTTTTTCATGTGGGGTGGAGGGGTAGTCTTAAACCTCACCAGGTATCATCGAGGGGCAAGGAGGGGTTAAAAAATGTAAAAAAACATCACGTGATTAATAGACAGCCCCTAAGGTTAATAAACGATACGTTAGGCATAAACATCTGCTATGAAAGATACATCATGTTCAAAAGAGGCAAATATTTAAAAATTCATTTGCGGCTAAACTTTTGCTCCATTTTAATTGAATTTTGGCACAGAGCCTGGAAATGATACCTAGTTTAGACAGTTAAAAAAATGCCCCTATGTCGTATCAACCCTGTATGTGTGAATATAAGTTAATTTAATGGATTTGCTACACACCATGGCGTATAACTTATTAATAATAGCTAGACGATGTCTCATAAAGTTTCATATCAAGTTTTCTGTATCTAGAAGTATTAGAACTGTAAGAGTAGAAATTTGTTCTGTATTCTCACCTTTTCCTAAATTTTTGAGGTTGCCACCAGTCTTACTTAATTTGTCCAAGTACCAGTAATTACACGGCCATTACCGTCTGTCCTCTGCCACCCACCTAGTGGGATAGTTGGTAAACTATTTGGTTAGATGGGTTAGACCAGCTGTCAGTTTTCATGCCACTAATTACGTGTATCGACTGCCATAGATGGTAGAATTGCAGCTGGGACCGACGGAGAATTACAATGGTGGATATCCAGCCCATGAATGACCCACTGCTGAGTCAGGCCTCCTCCCATCACAGGGTGGGTAATTAGCCTACTGTGCCACGCTGGCCACACGGGTTGGCCTGCTCCAACAGAAACTGATATAATTTTAAAATATTACTAGCTGTCCCGGCAAACGTTGTTTTGCCAAATAATTAACCATCCCCCGCGCAACCCCCTTCACCGCGCAACCCCCACCCCGCGCAAACCCCACCCCGCGCAACCCTCTAGGTCTTATGGTTCCAGCGATATCGTGATGACTCAATCTATCTATACAACATCTCCTATCGCAAACGTTGTTTTGCCATGTAATTAAATAGGGGTTGATCGTAGAGGGGTAAAAATTTAGGGTTGTTTGTATTTTTTTATGCGGAATCTTAAAAAAATAAAATCAAAAAATTTTCTCTAAAAAATAAAAATGTTGACCCCCCCCCCCTTAAAATTAAGGGAGACGAAAAATAGATGTTGTCCTATTCTCATACCTACTCAATATGCTCACAAAATTTCATCAAAATCGGTCAAGCCGTTTCGGAGGAGTTTGGCATCTAAAACTGTGGCACGAGAATTTTATATATTAGATTTTATTTTATTATTTTACACATTTTTGTAGTTTATTTATGGTCTCATAGGATTGTTGTCTTCCAATTTAAACATGACTTCGCCAATACCAATTTTGTCCTTATTAGGCTCCGTTTTAACAATCACTTCCATTTTTCCCTTAGTAAATGGCCAAACTGATGGTATTTTCTCATTGAATTTCATGTTATGTAGATTCACATAACCCTGTGGAAATTAAATAAAGCAAACAATTTAGCCTAACTACTCAAAAATATAGATCTGAGGGCTGCAGCTACTGAAAAATAATACTGACTGGTGGTATAGGGCAAGTGGTGAGCCCAATGTTTCTTAAGACCTGAGCAAATATCCTGTCCTTCAATATGAAATCGCAAAGTTTGAAGTGTAATGCAATAAATGTGCGACGGTATTCATTGTGTAAGTATTCGTAGAAAATAATGTCCAACTGAAAAACAAAAAATTTTTTTTTTTTTTAATCGTAACACCTGCATTAGGTCATACCTGTATCGCATGGGCGGTTTACAACCATGGAATTCACTAACACAAATTACACCCAGACTCACTCAGACTTACTCATCCAACCCCTGGACCAACGAAGCAGTCAAATACCCTATATCCATAACTATAGTCAAGTTGTAGTAAACTGGACTTAAGCACTATCGTTTATGTCGTGTGCTGTCGGTTTTAGAATGCATAGAGTTTCCACCGTCTAAAACTTAAAAAATAAACTTTAATAAATTCGAATTAAAAATAGTGTCTGAAAAAATGATTCTATTGTAAAAGCGTGGGGGGGTGCATGGTATCAATAGTTCTAAATATTTTATGAACAGATATGACTAGAAGGGTTATTTTGATAATATCCTGAAAAGCACCCCACGCTTTTTACAATAAAATCATTTTTTCAGACACTATTTTTAATTCAATTTTATTAAAATTTATTTTCTATTTTTTTGTTCGATTTTCAACAAAAGCGTATTTTTTTATTTTTTTTTAAACTAACTATTATTTATTTTTTAGTTGAAATATCTTATAGCTATTGCTAAATAATCACTAAATATCCTTGGATAAATATCCTTGGACATTTCACACAACGCCATCTCGTCCCAAGCTAAGCAACTTAATGCTTGTGTTATGGTAACGAGATGGATGATAAACTACATAAATACATTTTTTTTTTGTAAATACATACATGTTATAGATAGAAAACACCCAGACCCGGAACAAATACTTGTAGGTCGTACAAATATTTCTTCCGTGCGGGGATCGAACCCGCGACATGCTGCGCAGCAGTCGATCGCTCAACCACTGCGCTAACCGTGTCGTCTACTAAAAAATATAGCAATAGCTTTATGATATTTACATCTCTATTAGCTATTGCATCGACGAAAAATATTGAATTGTCATCGGTCCATAATATGTATGCCAAATTTCGAGTTAATCCGACGTTTTGAAGTGGGTCAAAATCATGTTCAAAGATTCCGTTACATACATACAAACGAAGCTAATAAAAGCGTATTAAAAACACCTCACCGTTACATTATTTCCCCATCGATGTTTGGTCGTAAAATGAAGGTTTACTATGTAATCACCGCCTCTACGACTTTTCCTTACGTTGAGTAGCACATCAGAGACGAAACTGTCATTGGTGTATACCAGAACTGCACGTTCTGGTATAACTTTTATGCACTGTAAAGAATAAGCCAAAACTGTACCTTGTTCATTGGAAGGGTAATGTTCACAAAACGGCTCACACTGCATCGGAACAGATTTTACCATGTTTGAACGATTTTAATTTTTTTATACAGAATTTAAAGTCTATATTATCCAACCCAACGTCAGCTACGATGCGCGATTGGCTCCGTTCGTCTATTGTCGTATCATATCGGATCCTTTCGGCTGTCGTCGCGTGCGGCCAAGCCGTAGCCGAAGAAATTAACGGTGTCATTATTTTCCATACCTACTAGAGCAAGAGCCCGTGAACCCCAGACCTACGGTATTTTATAAAAGCTGAAAGTTTGTCAGCGCATGCTCCCAACACAGGTAAGAACGATGGACTATTCATGAAGTTTGGGTTACAGTGGCTTTGGCAGGTAAACCTCACTAAAGGTGTGTAAAATACCGATCTAATTACGTCAAATAATAAAGTGAGATTTTTTGGCATTACCTTTAGATTACTTATTATAAAAAATCATGTTATTCATTGTCAGACACTTAACGTCGTGGAAACCCCTTGCCAGACACCCTTAATGTTCATGGCAGTATGCATATGGGTGGGTGCGCGTGAGATAGCGGGTTAAGTCTACCGCGGTCCCTCACTGCGCAATTTTTATTTCTACTGCGCATGTATTGTTTAGTACTTAGTACGTGTTTACATCAGCTAAAATAATAAAGCGCCCCCTATATTGTTCCTTTATATTTATTGTGAGGCTCCATTCGCTACTATAACTATCTGCAGACGTAATCGGGCGTGGAGATTGAAATGCGGTCTTAATTCACAAAATATAATCGCGGGCTCTTATTCTCTCTTAGTCTGTGGTTCACGGGCTCTTAGTCTATACATCTCCCGTGTTCTAAGTAAAAAAAAATTGCCCCATATTTTACTACTAATTCAATAGCCAACTCCAAATTCAACTATTTTTAAACATTGACAAGACGCAGAATCGTTTAATTGCGTAAAAAATTAATCCCAACAGTACGGAGCCGATCAAGTGATTCTAGCGACCAACAATAATTAAAAATATCTACCAGAATATGCAAGGATCGTGAATAACAAGGCACATTTTGTAAAAATAAAAAAAAACTCACAAACGCAGAACCCATATAGAGGAATAGCATTAATAGCTTGTTGAACATTTTATTAATTTAACAAATCACGCGCCGTGATGACGTACGATTAAATTAATACGCGCAATCTCGGCTTTTATATGAAATCTGAATAAGGAGAACACAGTTAGGAAATTGTTAAAAAAATAACAAGACCTAACTACACGGGAAGAAGACAATTATCAAAATTCATTGCCTATTCCCAATTTTATTCTAAACAAGCTAACATTTTTTACGTTCGATGTTTTATAATTATACTAGCGACCCGCCCCGGCTTCGCACGGGTATAATGATGAACCTCTAAATTTATCAGTGTTTCTCTACTATATTATTTATTTATTTATCACTTTTATGTACAATAAATACTATAAACATAAAACATAGTTAGAAAATAACAAAGTACAATTAGGCAGCCTTATCGCTAGCAAGCGATCTCTTCCAGGCAACTTTAAGGCGAAAGAAGCATCTACGATGTAAACAGGTAGTGTCTTAACAGATATATGTAATATCTTAACTATGATAAACTTACTTAGTATACTGTATAATGTGGACATAAATATAAGTAACTACGTGTACTAATATATAATAAAATATGTATGTATAAAGACACAATAAACATAATACATATATTAAATACACTATAGTTCGAGATTCGCAAAATGAGTTTTTAATCTTTTCTTAAAGATGTTCAGGTTATCAGCGCGTCTAATAGTATCCGGCAAAGAATTCCAGAGCAAGACACTTCGAGCAGTAAAAGAATAAGAGCTGAAATTTGAGGTTTGACAAGGAATGTTGAGACGTAATTTATTTGAGGAACGTAGTTCACGAGATTGGGTTAAGGAAACAAATGAACACCGTTCTTTCAAATAACTAGGGTAAGAAGGATCAAAAAGGATGGAATATAATAACGATAGCAGACGCAGATCCCTACGATGGCGTACCGAAAGGCACCCAGCCGTGAACGAAATTCAGAAATGTGATCAAATTTACGTTAGCCAAAGATAAATCGGATGCAGTAGTTTTGGAGCCTTTCAAGTTTGTTAAGGAGTTCTATGCTAATATCTAGATAACAAGCATCAGCATAGTCTAGAATGGGACTGTACAATAATAATAATGTAATAGCGTAGTCGCCTAAGAGAACCACCGGCAGCAAACATTTTCCTACTTACGGAGTTTACCTGGTCCTTCCAAGATAGCGTACTGTCAAAAAAGATACCGAGATTACGTACTGAATGTTGGTAAACTAAATTACATCCATTAAATACGACTGGCTGCAGTTAATTGTAGTCTATTCCGGAGACAAACCACGGACTTCCAATTATTATGGCCTGTGATTTGGCTGGATTAACGGATATTCTATGGGAAGCACTCCAGCCATAGATGTGGTTCATGTCCTTGTTTATAATATAGATAGCAGTTGGCAGATCATTCAGGGCGGACCGAGCGTAAATTTGTCGATCGTCGGCGTATAGGTGGTAAGAAGATAGAAGACCATCAGCAATGGAATTTATGAAAATGGAGAATAATAGTGGAGCAATCACCCCTCCTTGCGGTACACCGGCAGAAACACTTCACAAGTTGGAATAATGATCATCAATACGGATACGTTGCCGGCGACCAGACAAGTAACTACGGAACCAGTCGATCGCTACTGGGGACAAGTTGTGAGAACGCAGCGTAGCAAGTAGGATGTCATGATCGACTGAAGTAAAAGCATTACTAAAATCAAGAAGAGCGAGAATGGTAAGCTGCTGGTTTTCCATACCCTGGCGAATGTCCTCAGAAATCTTGACAAGAGCTGTAGTCGTACTACGACCCGGACGGAAACCGGATTGAGAGGTTTGTGGATGTTATTAGATGTGACAAATGCGCTAGCTGTCCTTGAACGTGTTGTAGACAAGAAAAGAAGTATAGAGATGGGACCATAATCATTATAGGATGAAGGGTTGGGTTTTTTGGGCAAAGGGGTTACTAGGCTATCCCTCCAACATGTTGGAAAGATACCAGTAGTCAGGGAGCAGTTAAAGATATGGGTAATAATTGGACAAAGGACATCAATGATGGGGACAATCATTTTACGACTAATGCCGTCACTTCCAGTGGCATTCGAGGAGATGGAAAGAATATATTTTTTAACTTGACAGTCTGACACAGCAGTAAACGTAAATGAGCCATGTGTAACAGTAGACTGAGATTCAAGATAAAGAAGGATAGTTGCTTTGACAGAACCGTCTAACACCGATGACTGCGTAAACTGCTGATTAGGTTGATCTAAATCAACTGCATTGCATGGAGCATCATGACGTGACTTCCCGATACCTAAAGACCGAAGAAATCGCCAAACTTTAGCAGGGTCGCCATTCTCGACTGACTTATGAATATGCTGTCTCTGAGCATCCCTACAGGCTGTATTTGCACGATTTCTGGCCCTAATATAACGGATGAGGTATTTATTTCGCGGGTCCGTTTTAAATTTGGATTTATATTAAATTTGTATTATACGTAAAAACCTTTCTCTTGAATCGGCCTATCTATAAAAAAACCCTTTAAATACCTTGGCGTAGTTTTAAAGTTTTAAGCATACATAGGGACGGACAGACGACAGCGACTTTGTTTTATACTAAGTAGTGATAGTGAAGTGATAGTGACGTACTTTGAGCACTTTTCGGATTTTGTTAGACTGGGGCGAGCAAAGGTAGGAATTTACGCTTTACCCGCTAAAACCCATGGCCATCGTCGAGCAAACCCAGCGGGCTTTGGTCCGCTCCCTAACGGGCCCCCCACTTTGATGGGGGAGCAGCGGCTAGCGGCTGCGGCCCTGACCCTCACGTCTGACCCCCCCTCTGCTGCCGTCATTGATAGGTTAAATAACCGCATTATCGCCTCGAAGCGTGTTGCTACAGTTAAAGGCTCCCAAGGCAACTCTGGAGCCAAACCCATCCTGACACAACGTCATCTGATCTTCGTCTGGTATATAATATATAAGTAGGTACATTGGCCCGACCAGATAAAAAAAAACGTAAAGTTTGCAATAGATAGCAAAAACTATTTAAAATAATTATTTAATATATAAAATAAAATATATAAAAATAACTATTTAAAATAAATACGTGGAGCTACCACGTATGGGTACACTTTTGAATAAAAAAAGGACTCTTTTTAATAAAAAAAAAAACACCGTCCTTTAGCAACGATAACCAATTAGTTATAATAATAATGTAATTAAACCATTAATTAATTTATTTATAAATAAAGAGACATGAGAATAATGTAATTAAACCAGAATATTTGAACGTGGCCGTGTGGTGTAGAATACAAAGCGTCATTAGCGTCACCACTCCATTCCATCCTGAGGGTGTCATAAAAACTGACAGAAGGAAATATCAGAGCCGAAACCCTAGCCGGAAGAGAAGGAAATCTTGATACGAAACCCTGTGCCAATCCTTCTGGAGGAAGATGTAATGGGTGGAGGCCCGTATTATAACATAATATTTTTTTTTAGTAACTCTAGTTTTCAACTACTAAGATTTCAAACTTATTAAAAACGTACTCTGCCTCCACATTAACAATACTGTTTTACATAATAAACTTACTTAATATAATCTAAGAGATTGCAATGAATGTACAATTTTTAAAGTATTAGAAACTAGCAGCCCGCCCTGGCTAAACAAACATTTCAAAAGTTTAATTTTTTACACAAATACTCCCATACATACTTTCTTTTTTTTTACGGGGGGTTTCTTGTTTTTACGGAGGGTTAAAAAGAGTAAATTTATGAAGACAATTCGAATATTATTAATTTAATGTTATTTTTTTTGGTTAAATATATTTTTTTCCTTCATATTTTATTAATACAGCTGGGGGGCCTTATTTATTATTTTCGTTACTCATATTCAGGACTTTGCTACAAGAATAACTTTCAAACCTGAATCAATACAAGTTAAAATAGAAGAGACCATGGAGTCACCATTTTAGAACATGATCTTCTATTTAATTTAATATTGTCTAGTAATTAATAAGGGATAATTAACTATTCACTTAATAATTTACATAATCAAATTGTTAAAATGGCTATTAGTCGCATTAGTTAATCGTGGTTTTTTAACAATCTGCTTATTATACTTTAAAAGTTGTACATTCATTGTAATCTCTTATTATAATTATTTTTATTACGTGAATCAGTGTTTTTTGTTCACATAAGTTAACAACTATATTTTAATAGGTCACAAGGAATCTTTAAGAGAGCGGATATCGACCGTAAATTTCCCTAATATAAGAGTTTTTATAAATCAACATAAAGGAATTCATAAGAACATACCTTACCTAGCCGATAAAGTCAATGGTTAAAATAATATTAAAAAAAAGAGATATATATTTAATACACGATGAATCTGGCAGTTCATAGTTAGTTCTAATTTCGCAATTGGTGTGCAATAGGCCATGCTAATGCATTTGTGCAATCATAGCCAATATTAAGGCTAATTTATTTTTTATCATTTAATATACATTTTGTGGAATGACTGATGGTCAGATTAAAATACTAAACAGTCACTGTGCACTAGAACTTGACAAAGCCTGTGCTAAATTACAGTAGGATCAGTTATCCGTGTCCTACTACAGTTTAATGCAGGATTGAACGAAAAAGCAGATTCTAAAATTATGCAGTAAGTAGTAAGTTTGTATAAGTGTTAATATAAGTTGATATTTAAAAACTACACTGCACAGCCTCCTCCAGCTTATTAATATGGCTAGACGGTGTCCCATAAAGTTTCATATCAAGTTATCTGGATCTAGAAGTTTAGGAACTGTAAGAGTAAAAGTTTTATTCTATAATCTTCCTCACCTTTTCTCAATTTTATTGAGGTTGCCATCAGTCTTACTTAATTTATCTAAGTACCAATAGGTGATGTCCTAAAGAAAGGTCAGGTCAGGAGCACCCTAAACCGACGAGCATGCATGAAGAGGTTGATGGAAGTAAATAAATAAATAAATATCCTTGGACATTTCACACAACGCCATCTCGTTCCAAGCTAAGCAACTTAATGCTTGTGTTATGGTAACGAGATGGATGATAAACTACTTATATACATTTTTTTTTGTAAATACATACATATTATAGATAGAAATGACACCCAGACTCCGAGCCAGTGCCTCTGGTTTAGACAAAGACACTGGCCCGACCCCGGAATCGAACCCGGGACCCGTTGATCCAAAGGCGGCACATCTGACCACTAGACCAACGAGGTGGTCTAGACCAAGTGGAAGAAGCGAAAGTTGTGAGCAAGCATCGTAGCAAGTGGAAGGATGTGATCTCTGCCTACCCCTGCGGGAAAAAGGGGTGACTTTATGTATGCATGTATGCATAATATTTACACAGCCATTAAAGTATGTCCTCTGCCGCCCACCTAGTGGGATAGTTGGTAAATTATTTGGTTAGATGGGTTAGACCAGCTGCCAGTTTCCATGCCACTAAGTACGTGTATCGACTGCCATAGATTGTAGATTGACCGCTGGGACCGACGGAGAATTACAATGGTGGATATCCATTTAATATAGCAGAGTCAATCCTGAAGATATAGCGCGAGGCTGCGATCTGCTCCAATTGAAACTAATGTATTCTTTAAATATTATTTTATTATATTACACACATTTGTAGTTTATGTTCTTTTAGCATTGTTGTCTTCCAATCTGAACATGATTTTGCCCCTACCAATCTCATCCATATTAGGATCCGGCCAATCCTACTCAAAACGCGTGACTTAAATTGTCGCATTGAACTGTGGTCAGCTAAAAGGCCTTCAAAGGTTCCAGTGTTACATTAGCCGAGTTCCTGACAAAATCCAGACACGACACATTTATGCGGGCAGGGCAACGCCTCGGGATAACAAAGTGTTGGACCGGCTGGAGAGATGGCTGTGTCTATGTGTTAACTCTGAACAATAATCGGCTTCAGATTTAGATAACATCCCAGACCCAGCATTGCTCACTTCGGCCCCCTCCAAGACCCTTCCAACTGTGGGCAAAACGCGTCGCGGTGCTAAAGTGAGCAAGAAATAATGTCTGTACACTGTTGTTATTCTATCCTGTTGTTATTCTGTCTGTACATTGTTGTTATTGTACGAGTATCTTGGTCTCGGTAGTTGTTAACATGTATTTTTCTGTCCACTATTTGTCGTCACTATTTTTGTTTACAATACCATAGAAAGTTTCAGTATTAATAAGTTAATTTAAAATATTCGTCAGGTACTTCATCATCATCATCATCATTTCAGCCAAAATACTTCCACTGCTGGACATAGGCCTCCCCCAAGGATCTCCACAAAGGCCGGTCCTGGGCCGCCCGCATCCACTGCTTCCCGGCGACCTTAACCAGGTCGTCGGTCCACCGTGTGGGAGGCCTACCAGCACTGCGCCTACCGGAACGCGGTCGCCACTCGAGGACTTTTCTGCCCCATCGGGCGTCGGTCCTACGAGCTATGTGCCCTGCCCACTGCCACTTATGTTTCGGTCGGTTCAGGTACTTCAGTGGTAATGATTGTAATAACTTTTCTTTTTCTTCTCCGTTTTATTATGATTTGTATTTATCATATCAGTGACGGCTACTAATGCCATTGTTAGTATTCTACCACACACGGGCAATGTTGCCACCTAAATATGACTTGTTTATACCATTGTTCCTATGTATCTACTAATTTTATTTTAATAATCTTTAAGCAGATACTATTTCTTGATATATTGTATTAAAACACGTAGGTATTGTTCGGTGCCATGTTTATTGTGCTCTCTTTTACTCAACCAGCAGGTGATGACTAGTTTTTATGAGTTTAAGACCATTTTTTATTGGTCAGCCACAGAAGCTAACTGCTGAGTACATTTATAAATAAATGTAAAAGAGGTTGTATTTTATATACGTAAATTTATATATTGTATTTATATTTTAGTAGTCCAATATTATAGAAATATTAATATAGTGGCTTATTCAGTAGTTTTTCAGTAGTCGCGAAATAAATACCGCAACCGTTATATTAGGGCCAGAAATCGTCGGAATCGCCAGAAAAGCCAAAAAAAAGTCACGTCATGATGCTCCATGCAATGCAGTTGATTTAGATCAACTTAATCAGCAGTTTACGCAGTCATCGGTGTTAGACGGTTCTGTCAAAGCAACTACCCTTCTTTATCTTGAATCTCAGTCTACTGTTACACATGGCTCATTTACGTTTACTGCTGTGTCAGACTCTCAAGTTAAAAAATATATTCTTTCCATCTCCTCGAATGCCACTGGAAGTGACGGCATTAGTCGTAAAATGATTGTCCCCATCATTGAAGTCCTTTGTCCAATTATTACCCACATATTTAACTGCTCCCTGACTACTGGTATCTTTCCAACTGGTTGGAGGGATAGCCTAGTAACCCCTTTGCCCAAAAAACCCAACCCTTCATCCTATAATAATTATTGTCCCATCTCTATACTTCCTTTCTTGTCTAAGGTCCTTGAACGTATTGTTCAAGGACAGCTTAGCGCATTTGTCACATCTAATAACATCCTCAATCCTCTCCAATCCGGTTTCCGTCCGGGTCATAGTACGACTACAGCTCTTGTCAAGATTTCTGAGGACATTCGCCAGGGTATGGAAAACCGGCAGCTTACCATTCTCACTCTTCTTGATTTTAGTAATGCTTTTACTTCAGTCGATTATGACATCCTACGTGCTACGCTGCGTTCTCACAACTTGTCCCCAGTAGCGATCGTCTGGTTCCGCAGTTACTTGTCTGGTCGCCGGCAACGTATCCGTATTGATATTCATTATTCCAACTTGTGTAGTGTTTCTGCCGGTGTACCGCAAGGAGAAGTGATTGCTCCACTATTATTCTCCATTTTCATAAATTCCATTGCTGATGGTCTTCTATCTTCTTACCACCTATAGGTACGCCGACGATCTGCAAGTCTACGCTCAGTCCGCCCTGAATGATCTGCCAACTGCTATCGATATTATAAACAAAGACATGAATCACATCTATAGCTGGAGTGCTTCCCATGGAATATCCGTTAATCCAGCCAAATCACAGGCCATAATAATTGGAAGTCCGTGGTTTGTCTCCCGAATCAACTACAATCAACTGCAGCCAGTCGTATTTAATGGATGTTATTTACCTTACCAACATTCAGGCCGTAATCGCGGTATCTTTTTTGACAGTACGCTATCTTGGAAGGACCAGGTAAACTCCGTAAGTAGGATTTTTTTGCTGCTGGCGGTTCTCTTAGGCGACTAAGCTATTTTTTGCCATATTGTACCAAAGTTTCGCTGGTACAGTCCCTCTTGTTACCCATTCTAGACTATGCTGATGCTTGTTATCTAGATATTAGCATAGAACTCCATACCAAACTTGAAAGGCTCCAAAACTACTGCATCCGATTTATCTTTGGCTTACGTAAATTTGATCACATTTCTGAATTTCGTTCACGGCTGGGGTGCCTTTCGGTACGCCATCGTAGGGATCTGCGTCTGCTATCGTTATTATATTCCATCCTTTTTGATCCTTCTTACCCTAGTTATTTGAAAGAACGGTGTTCATTTGTTTCCTTAACCCAATCTCGTGAACTACTTTCCTCAAATAAATTACGTCTCAACATTCCTTGTCAAACCTCAAATTATTTAGCTCTTATTCTTTTACTGCTCGAAGTGTCTTGCTCTGGAATTCTTTGCCGGATACTATTAGACGCGCTGATAACCTGAACATCTTTAAGAAAAGATTAAAAACTCATTTTGCGAATCTCGAACTATAGTGTATTTAATATATGTATTATGTTTATTGTGTCTGTATACATACATATTTTATTATATATTAGTATACGTAGTTACTTTTATTTATGTCCACATTATACAGTATACTAAGTAAGTTTATCATAGTTAACATATTACATAAATCTGTTAAGACACTACCTGTTACCACGTACCTGTTTACAATGCTTCTTTCGCCTTAAGGTTGCCTGGAAGAAATCGCTTGCTAGCGATAAGGCCGCCTAAATGTACTTTGTTATTTTCTAACTATGTTTTATGTTTGTAGTATTTAATGTACAAAAAGTGATAAATAAATAAATAAATAAAGTTAGGTTTGCAATTTATCGCAATATACTATTTAAAAAAACAACTGCCACTTGTACGATTTG
The DNA here is from genome assembly GCA_905475355.2 of Clostera curtula. Taxonomy (NCBI): domain Eukaryota; kingdom Metazoa; phylum Arthropoda; class Insecta; order Lepidoptera; family Notodontidae; genus Clostera; species Clostera curtula. The sequence continues at coordinate 14,739,420 of FR997808.1, read as the reverse complement.
TATTGAGAAAGGTGTTGGGTATATCGATTCAAGGGGTCGAGTTAGGTTACTGATACTACAACATTGTATGTTTTTAATTCCAGGTAAAGCCGGAGGATAACAATGGTGGTGTACCAATCGACGCGGAGCGACGAGCTCTATGCACTAGAACGAAACTGAAACGATGCATTTTAAACTACCATTAAGCAAAAACAGTCAAATATCCGTAGTCACTACTACTACTCAGCCCATGACCCACTGCTGAGTCGGGCCTCCTCCCATCACAGGGAGGGTAATTAGCCTACTGTGCCATGCTGGCCAGACGTGGGCACAGGGTTTCGTTTCAAGTTTTCCTTCTCTTGCGGCAAGATTTTCGGCCTTGTCATTGTCCTTTTGTCGGCTCTTACGACACTCCTAGTATGTAATGGATGGTCACACTATGTATTCTATGACCGTCACCACGCGGACAACACAAAATCGTTCTATGTAAAAACTGATAGTTAAATAAATCAGGCTAAACAGCTACTATAGCGTTACTGATTATCTGACTGACCCCGTCGCCTGGGATTAAGCTGCTCGAGCTCAAGTTATCAAATATATTTTAAGCGCAAAGGGATGATCATCCAGCCAGACGAGGTGTTATGTCTGGCTAGGGGTCGCAGCGCCTATTCCCCCCGATAGTTGTAGTCGGGGATATTAACCTTGCGAATTGCTCTTGAAATTTCGCTATCGCGGTACTTTTTCGTAGGCATTTGTAGGCGATATTTCTTGGTGCAATTAGTTCAGATTTTTCGGGTGAATTGTGAGTGGGTGTATTTAACATGCGGTCGCTACAATATCATGGAAAATAACATGTATTTTTTTCTAGTTTGGATTCAAAACGGCAAGCTAACTGGAAATTAATGTACGAATTTAACTTCATTTATTCTTAGGCGTCAATCCTGTGAGTTATCATAGTCACTAAAATACTTCGGACAGTGGTAGCGACGTGTGACGGGCCAACCACTTCCCTTTGATATTGTTGAGGATATTGATGGCTGCCACATGCCATATGCTTGTGTACAGGTGCCACTGTTTGGGGTTGGTCGGCTTACTGGACTTAAGACTTGTAATTTCATTTTTAATGATTTTATCTTTTTTTATTATAAAATTCATAATTCAGTTGAGCGCCTTTCGGTACCAAACAAAACTAGTTAGTTATATTTACACGGTAATTGTATAAGACAAGCCCTCTGAGTTTCTACCGCCAGGTCTTCTCGGTTGGTGCCGCGTTCCGACCTGGTAGTAGTAGTTGGCCATTTGGCCATTATTGGTAATCTACAATAAAAAACAATCTATTCTACTCTATTCAGGTGCGAACCTCAATAAAATGTGTGAAAAAGGCAAAGGTAACCAACTGTATACATAATAACTGTATCATTACAGCTATTCCATCCTGAGGGTATCAGAAGAGGCGAAAAACGGGTACATGGAACTACTTTCTTGAGCTACACAAAGCAAATCGCAATTAGTGAGCAACCGGCATTGTTATATATTTAAAACCACGACAATTTATTTAATAATGGGTATTTATAAGTCACTTACAGACAGATTATACTCGTATTATTGAGGATACAACTGTGTATTATTGTGTGACCGCAAATTATAAAAAAACCAGCCTCGATTTTTATAAACAAAACCCGTGCATTATGTGTAACGTGAACCTCGGGGACAGTTTACACACATGTAATTCACGAACACAAATAACTAACAGACTCAGAGCAAGTGCCTCTGGTTTATGCAAAGACACGTGCCCGACCCCGAAATCGAACCCGCGACCCGTTGATCCAAAGGCGACACATCTAAACTCTCGTCAAACGAACATGCTGAACATAGGCCACTCCCATAGATAACCACATATTATGTTTTAGTTCAGACCGCATCCACGCGACTTTTATAATGTCACCACGATATGTGTGGGGCTACCTAGGCTAATTACCCCCGAACCGGGGAAAGGAATTGCTCGTTGGTCTAGTGGTTAGATGTGCCGCCTTTGGATCAACGGGTCCCGGGTCGATTCCGGGGTCGGGCGAGTGTCTTTGTCTAAACCAGAGACACTGGCTCGGAGTATGGGTGTCTTTTCTATCTATAATATGTATGTATTTACAAAAAAAAAATTATATAAGTAGTTTATCATCTCGTTACCATAACACAAGCATTGAGTTGCTTAGCTTGGGACGAGATGGCGTTGTGTGAAATGTCCAAGGATATTTATTTATTTATTATGTAACTGTAGGAGCCCGATGAGCAGTGAGTCACACCAATCTAACTTAATTGGTCTAAGTACCAGTATTTACACGGTCATTACCGTCTGTCCTCTGCCGCCCAACGAGTGGGATAGTTGGTAAACTAACTATTTGTTAAGATGGGTGTGACAAGCTGTCCGTTTTTATACTGGATATTATTTATGTGTATCGACTGCCATAGATTGTAGAATGGCAGCTGGGACCGACGGAGAATTACAATGGTGGATATCCATTTAATATAGCAGAGTCAGTCCTGAAGATATAGCGCGAGGCTGCGATCTGCTCCAATTGAAACTAATGTAATTTTTTTATATTATTTTATTATATTACACACATTTGTAGTTTATGTTCTTAGAGGAATGTTGTCTTCCATTCTGAACATGAGGTCGCCCATACCCATCACGTCCTTATTAGGATCCGCACTAGCAATCAATTCAAATTTTCCCTTTGTAAATGGCCAAACTGATGGTATTTTCTCATTAAATATCGCGTTATGAAATTTCACAAACCCCTGTGGAAATAAAATATACAAAAAATTTAAGACTAATATAACCCATAAACAAGCAAGAGTCGTTGCTAAACTCCTTAAAAAGAGTTTCCGTATTCAGAGTTGCTTTGAAGAAATTATTGTGCGGTTCTGTGAAAGGCGTCGCCGCACTCTCTGTAGTGTGTTAATATAATAATGGTTTGGAGGAGCCCGCCTCTTAGCATCGGGCTCTAATAAACGAGGCAGGCCAAGGCGGAGCTTGCTGCTCCATTGGGAGTGAATCCCGTGGCTCTGGTTTGAGCAGTCCAGAACCGCCGTCGGTTTTAGTGGGTAGGTCGATGCGCAATTTACCATCTCAACGCCCCCCGGAGTCCCACAACCCCCGGCCAGTCCCCGAACGGCCGGTTATCCATGACGGCTTCCGACGAAAACAAAATATTATTGTGACACTCCATTCGGCTATTTGTTGTTTTTGACATTAAGCACCGTGCGTGGATGGAATACAATATTTGCAACAAATATTCTTCGATAGATTTAAACAAATTCGTTTCAAACTGCATTTTTTTTTCTTTCATCTAATTTCATTTGAGACAATTCAAATTAAATAAATTAATAGCCATGGGAAGTTCCAGAATATAAAATGCTTAAGAATTATACAAAAACAAGAGCACTCATTCGTCAAAATGCCAGATTTTTCCATAAATTACATTAATGTAATTGTACTGATACGTTTTGCGACACAGGACCTTTATGAAAACCAGAGGCGTTTGCTCCAAGTCTGGGTGTTTTTCGTGTTCGTTAAACTGAATATAATATACTATATATACTATAATATAATATACTGAATAAATAAAGCGATAAAGGTTATAACAAGTGTTCTAAAGATCCTTTTAAAAATTTCAAAAATGTAGATCTGAATTAAGGCGTGGGTTGCAGCTAGTAAAAAATAATACTGACTGCTGGTATAGGGCAAGTGGTAATCCCAATTTTTCTAAGAACTGCGCCAAATATCTTGTCCTTCAAGATGAAATCGCAAAATTTGTAATGTAACGTAACAAATGTGCGACGGTATTCGTTATGTAAGTACTCGTAGAAAAAAATGTCTAACTGAAAAACAAAACATTATTTTATCACTACACAGTGTTAAAAAATAAACGCCGTAACTGAGCGCCGCGAGGATCAGGCGCCATTAAATTCGGCACCTGATGGAGGCACGTGATATGTCACACATGTGCCTCTTGGTGGAGTTGGGGAGCATCCAGAGCTCCCTATCAAAGCCCCATGCCTCTTCCTTCCCACGCCATCAAGCATGTTTCCCCATTGAGGAGTGAAACCCGTGGCCTTGTTTCGGGCAATTAAGGGACGCCGTTGGTTTTAGTGGGTGGATTGTGGTGCAATAACCATCTTTCCGCACCCTGAAATCCCACATAACCCGCCTGGCCGTAAGCGAAAAAAAAAAGGTTAATTACTCTACAAGTAACTGGAAGAGGCCCCACTCAGCAGTGGGTCATGTATGGGTAGTAGTGTCCGTGTGTTGACGGATTTAGAATATATTGTGTCATCACCCCTTCCCATCCTGAGGGTGTCGTAGGAGCCGACAAAAAAACGAAATGACAATGCCGATAGCTACTAAAGAAAGGATACTTGATATGAAACCCTGTATAACCTGTCTGGCTAGCGCGGCACAGTAGGCTCATTACCCTCCATGTAGTTGGAGGAGGCCCCACTCAGCAGTAGATCATTATGGGCTGATCAAGTATAGAAGAAATACTACCCTAGAGTTATGGGATATAAAGAAACAAGTTGCAATCATCACTATTTTATGAAGATTTCGATCGTGTCCTTTTCATTGACTCCTTATTACGTCACTGCATTTAGTTTTCTATAAGTTTTTTAAAACAGTTACTTCCAGGTCTTCCTGTTTTCTCTATAATTTCCTACATGGTAATTCAAAAACACCTCACCGTTACATTATTTCCCCATTGATGTTTGGTCGTAAAATGAAGGTTTACTATGTAATCACCACCTCTACGACTTTTTCTTACGTTGAGTAGCACATCAGAGACGAAACTGTCATTGGTGTATGTCAGAACTGCACGTTCTGGTATAAGTTTTAAGCACTGTAATATAAACCAAAATTGTTACTTAACTTTTCCATTGGAAGGATAATTTCCACAAAACGGCTCGCACTACATCAAAACAGATTTTACAATGTTTGAACGACTTTTAATCCTAGATACAATTTCTTAAAGTCTTTATTACCAAACCGCGCCCAGCAGCTTGACCGCGGGCGGCTTCCAAAAGTAAGCTACGACGCGCAAACGGCTCCGTTTGTCTATAGTCGTATCATGTTGGCTTCTTTTGGCTGCGATTCGTCGCGTGCAATCAATCGTGAAAGCCTAATATTTTATTTTATTTTATTGATTTAGAAAACTTACAGCTAGAATAAACATAAAACATTAAATAGTAGACGAAGGCCAATTACAAGTTTTCACACATAATGTAAATACATTAGAACAAATAAAAACGACAGGGTAGACAGAAAAACAAAAGAAGAAAGGAAATAAAGAAAGAAGCCACCGCCGAAAGTCACTTAAAACTAATTAATATAGAAGAAATAAGCCGCCATAGTCTTTTTCAGGCTACTAAAGCTATCACAAAACAGATCCAAGTCTATCGTCTCACACGCTATGCTCTATGCCCTGGCCACCCTTATCATGTAGCTGTTCGGTCTGTAGGTATTGTGTGCTACGGGTACATCGAGGAGTACTCATCATCTATCCTCATAATTTGACCTCACAACAAAAGCCTTTTATCAAAAAATGTGCCTCAAGCACGAGTATGCCTGAGACACCTAAGTTCTAGTGAATATCGGTGTCAATTAAAGATGGTGCCTATGCTATGGCAGCCATTACAAGTCATCAGTAATTTAAAAACTGAAAGCTGGTTAAACCATTAGATTTATCAGCAGCCTCAATAGACAATTACAGAGAATTTCCGGTTAACTAACATAATGTTACTACACATGTTTTTTACAAATTTGTGTCTTCAATTTGCGTATGCTTATTGGAATCCTTCAAGTACCGAGGGAGTAGCATCAGTTACTTAAGATCAGGACTACAAGGCAAATTCTATAGAATAAAAGAAACTCACAAACCCAGAACCCAGAAAGAGGAGTATCATCAATAGCTTGTTGAACATTTTATCAATTTAACTAATCGCGCGCCGAGATTACGTATGATTAAATTAATACGCGTAATCTCGGCTTTTATATATTTCAGTTTCAATATCTGCCATCTGAATAATGAGGGTATAGTTAGGAAATTGTTAAAAAATAACTAGACCAAATAATACGGGAAAAAGACAATTACCAAAATTCATTGCCCATTTCCAATTTCATTCTAAACAAGCTTAACTTATTTTACGTTAGATTTTTTATGATTATCCGTACTTTGAGCACTAGCCCGCATTATGTAGACCCTGGGGCGTACGAAGAATGGAATCTACGCCTAGACCTGCCCGAAACAGAGCGAACCCGACGGGCTGTGGTCCACTTCCTAATGGGCCCCACCCTTTGATGGCGGAGCAGCGGCTAGCGGCTGCAAACCAGACCCTCACGACGTTGGTGGGGTCCATCCGCATTATCGCCGTGCCAGATCACCCACCACCTCGTAGTGTATTGCCGCAGTTTAAGGCTCCCATGGCAACTCTGAGGACAGATGAGTCCCTAGAGCCAAACCCATCATGGCACAATTTTCCGCTCTTCGTCTGGCCTACACCCGTTGGCCTGCCCGGATCCAATCAAAACATTGGTGAACATTTTGTGTGAAAATTGCCAAAAACAAAGTTAGGTTTGCAATTGATCGCAATAAACTATTAAAAAAAAAACAGCCACTTGTATGATTTGTATTGAGAAAGGTGTTGGGTATATCGATTCAAGGGGTCGAGTTAGGTTATTGATACTACAACATTGTATGTTTTTTTATTCCAGGTAAAACCGGAGGATAACGAAGGTGGTGTACCAATCGACGCGGAGTGACGAGCTCTATGCACTAGAACGAAACTGAAACGATGCATTTTAAACTACCATTAAGCAAAAACAGTCAAATATCCGTAGTCACTACTACTACTCAGCCCATGAACCACTGCTGAGTCGGGCCTCCTCCCATCATAGGGAGGGTAATTAGCCTACTGTGCCACGCTGGCCAGACGTGGGCACAGGGTTTCGTTTCAAGTTTTCCTCCTCTTGCGGCTTCCTTCTTTGTTTTGTTTTTCGCCATTTTCTCCCCAACCGTTTAATATATAAATAAAGTACAATTTTTAAATAATTTTATCGATTCACCTTTTGGTACAGGTAATTTGGATTATAAATTATCATTGAATACTTTAATATTTCTTTCAAGTACTAAATACCCACTGACGCCGCTGATATTGCGACAGTGGATTTCACTCGGTAAAGTAATATCTCTGAAGGTATTGGCTTTACAGCAAAAAGTTTAAGAACAAAGTTGTTTTAATTAAAAGATTATGGCGAAGTGAGGAAGAAGAAAATGGAGAAAAATAAAAATAAGAAGGAAAAAAAAAATTAGCTTTCGGAAGCAATAAATTGTTAAATGTTTATGAAAAGAAAAAGTTTCAGATTAGTTAGGTTAGTAAATTTAATTTTGAAGAGAAAAGGTCTACAATTTTATCGAAATGACCTTGAGCTGACCTTGCCAGAATCCTTCAAATTGGAATTTAAGCTCAGAATGCACCCCCCTATCGATCCTTCATAATCCCCAAACTACATAATTGTAAATAGGCCTCCCACACGGTGGACCGATGACCTGGTTAAGGTCGCTGGAAAACAATGGATGCGGGCGGCCCAGGACCGGCCTTTGTGGAAATCCTTGGGGGAGGCCTATGTCCAGCAGTGGACGTCTTTTGGCTGAAATGATGATGATGATGATATGTAAATACTGGTAGTTAGATAAATCAGGCTAAACAGCTACTATACTTAGCTACGTTACTGATTATCTGACTGACCCCGTCGCCTGGGATTAAGCTGCTCGAGCTCATGTTATCAAATATATTTTAAGCGCAAAGGGATGATCATCCAGCCAGACGAGGTGTTATGTCTGGCTAGGGGTCGCAGCGCCTATTCCCCCCGATAGTTTTAGTCGGGGATATTAACCTTGCGAATTGCTCTTGAAATTTCGCTATCGCGGTACTTTTTCGTAGGCATTTGTAGGCGATATTTCTTGGTGCAATTAGTTCAGATTTTGCGGGTGAATTGTGAGTATGTAGCATGCGGTCGCTACAATATCATGGAAAAAAACATGTATTTTTTCCTAGTTTGGATTCAAAACGGCAAGTTTACTGAAAATTAATATACGAATTTAACTTCATTTATTCTTAGGCGTCAATCCTGTGAGTTATGATGCTCACTAAAATACTCCGGACAGTGGTAGCGACGTGTGACGGGCGACCACTTCCCTTTGATATTGTTGAGGATATCGATGGCTGTCACATGCCATACGCTTATGAACAGGTGCCGCTGTTTGGGGTTGGTCGGCTCACTGGATTTAAGACTTATAATTTAATTTTTAATGATTCTATCTTTTTTATTATAAAATTCGTATTTCAGTTGAGCGCCTTTCGGAACCAAACGAAACTAGTTAGTTATATTTACACGGTAATTGTAAAAGACAAGCCTTCTGATTTTCTACCGCCAGGTCTTCTCGGTTGGTGCCGCGTTCCGACCTGGTAGTAGTAGTTGGCCATTTGGCCATTATGGGTTTTACAATAAAAAAAATCTATTCTATTCAGGTGCGAACCTCAGTAAAACTGGTGAAAAAGGCAAAGTTAACGAACTGTATACATAATAACTGTATCATCCTGAGGGTATCAAAAGAGGCGAAAAACGGGTACATGGAACTACTTTATTGAGCTAAACAAAGCTCTCACATCGCAATTAGTGAGCAACCGGCATTGTTATATATTTAAAACCACGGCAATTTATTTAATAATGGGTATTTATAAGTCACTTACAGACAGATTATACTCGTATTATTGAGGATACAACTGTGTAGTATTTTGTGACCGCAAATTATAATAAAACCAGCCTCGATTTTTTTTAAACAAAACCCGTGCGCTATGTATCGCTTTGTATCGCGGGGGCAGTTTACAAACATGTAATTCACGAACACAAATAACCAAAAGACTCAGAGCAAGTGTGTCTGGTTTATACAAAGGCACTTGCCTGACCCCGAAATCGAACCCGGGACCCGTTGATCCAAAGGCGACACATCTAAACTCTCGTCAAACGCAGATAATCAGGCACAGACGTCCATAGCTGAACATAGGCCACCCCCATAGATCACCACAAATTATCGTTTAGTTCAGACCGCATCTACGCGACTTTTATAAAGTCACCACGATATGTGTGGGACTACCTAGGCTAATTACCCCCCATGTAACTCGAGGAGGCCCGACTGAGCAGTGGGTCACATAAGCCCAGCCCTTACCTACCACTCAGGCAGTAGTAACACAAACGAAAAATCACTTTGTCCTTAAATATAGATAACTATTTAGGTGTTGACACAGTACAAAACCTAAACACCCCGAAAAATACACTTGGCCCTCTTATTCCCTTTATTGCGAAAGTAATTTAGAAACTTGGTATCATCTTGTATAATTTGGCTTTGTTTATAACCTTTCCGCTGGGAAAGCAATAACAGCCGCAATAAGGGTCTATTTGTAAAAACATTACGAAAGTTTATAAGAAGAAAAAAAAAAGGATTTCATCATCGTCATCATTTCAGTCAACAACTCCACTGCTGGACATAGGCCTCCCCCACAGCGGCCGGTCTTGAGCCGCTTACATGTTGTCGGTCCACCGTGTAAAATGCCTACCAGCACTTCGCATTCCAGTATGCAGTCGCCACTCCAAGACTTTTCTACCCCACTGTAACATAAACAATTTTATTTGTCTATTGCTTTGTCTATTCAGCTGGATGCGTCAAGCTGAAGACAGGGCGCTATGGCGCTCTTTAGGGGAGGCCTATGTCCAGCAGTGGACTAATATGGGCTGATGGCTGATGATGATGATGATTGCTTTATTTATTTTTAACAAAATGTACAAATGCCAGTAGGTCCCCAAACTAAGCTTAGCCTGTATTTTGGGCTCTAACAAAAGGCAACAAGAAGGAAAGAAAAACAAATGCGTGTGCGTTCGTGTGTGCGCTCGCGCGTTTTTGTGAGAGTGTGAGTGACTGTTCCAATACGTTGACAACCCGTGTCTCTTACACACAATTAATCCATTCCGTTCTCAAAGAGCATCGTAATAGGCAACTAAAGGAATATATGAGGCAGATTTAACCTCAAGAATAGAAAACTTGATACAAATCCACTGTGAAATTTGTTACTGGAAGCTACTAAATAAATAAATAATAAATATCCTTGGACATTTCACACAACGCCACCTCGTCCCAAGCTAAGCAACTTAATGCTTGTGTTATGGTAACGAGATGTATGATAAACTACTTATATACATTTGGTTTGTAAATACATACTTATTATAGATAGAAATGACACCCAGACTCCGAGCCAGTGCCTCTGGTTTAGACAAAGACACTTGCCCGACCCCGGAATCGAACCCGGGAGCCGTTGATCCAAAGGCGGCACATCTAACCACTAGACCAACGAGGCAGTCTAGCTATAAATATTAAATAGCAATACTTCATCCGTGTGGTGACGGATTTAGAATACATAGTGTCACCACCCCATTCCACTGTAAGGGTGTCGTAAGAGCCGACAAAATTAAATGACAAGGCTGAAAACCTAGCTACAGGAGAAGGAAAACTTTATATGAAACCCTGTACCAAACTTGCAGCCAGCTTGACCTCTTTGTAACTGGAGGAGGCCCTACTAAGCAGTGGGTTATTTATGCTCTTAGTAGTAGTAGAAAAAGGTAACTAAGTTTTTTAATAACGTCGCCTTATTATTTTATACTTTTTCAAACTTATTAAAAACGTACTCCCCGCAGTCTGTTAAGTCTTTAATATTGTTTGCTTCATTATTCTCAAGTTCGTTTGTGTTTTTGTTCCCCATAACAGATGTAATTTTGGTTTACGAGCCATTTACAAAGTCAGAAGGGGTTTTATTTAAGGTATAACCATTGTTTAAGACGTTTAAGAAGTCCCTATTTAAACGATGGATTTTTTATGGGAGACCTTTTCTTTTAAATAAAGTGCTAATTACAAAGTGTGCTCCGTCACAAACATCTTAATTAAATATATTAAAACAAGGTTCATCATCACTATCACTACATAGTATAAAACCAAGTCGATTGTCTGTCCATGTATGCATTGTTGTCTATGTATGCATATATCTTTAAAACTACCCAACGGATTTCGAAGCAGTTTTTTTAATTAGATAGAGCGATTCAAGAGGAAGGTTTATGTGCTTATTATATGCATAATTGCACCCGTGCGAAGCCGGGGCGGGTCGCTAGTTTTAAATATAAAATGTCGTTTTATAGTAACTATTGTCAGATTCACAGTCTCAGCTCATTAATATTAATGAGTGGGGTGACGAATTTAAAATACTTAGTGTCACCACCCTATTCCATCCAGAAGGTGTCGTGCAAGGCGACTAAAAGAACGCAAGACGCAGATCACCTAGGCGCAAGGGAAGGAAAGCTTCACACATCTCCTGTGCCAACCTCTCAGGCCAGCGTAGCGCAGTAGGCTAAATGTAAATGGAGGAGGCCCGACTCAGCAATGGGTCTTTTATTGGTTCAGTAGTTCCATTATCTATCAGCCACAGAAGTCCACTGCTGAACATAGGCCTCCTCCATAGATTTCCACAATGCACGATCTCGTGCTGACCGCATCCACCGACTCCCAGCGACCTTCACAAGATCGTCCGTCCACCTAGTCGGGGGTCTTCCCACGCTTCTCTTTCCCATACGTCTACGTCGTACTTTCTGTGTGGTGACGGAGTAAGAATATCACCACCCCATATCTTCCCGTGGGTTTCGTAGAAGGCGACTAAGGGATAACAGACGTTGGGCAGCAGCGACGCTCTGATACAAAGTCACCTTATTACTGCGATCGCCAACCCGCCTGCCCAGCGTGGCGATTAGGGCAAATTCCCCCCATGGATAAGTAGTTCCATTATAACGCAGAAAAAAATGCTTAAATTTACGTCAATACTGCCATATAGTCGACCCAGGACTGTTCAAATCAATTAAAATGGACGGTAAGAAAGACTGAGCTGTTTTATAATTAAATCAGCTCTTAGATACAATTTAATTGGGAAAGAATCATCATTATTACATAGTATATTTATTACATTATATTTGTTATATCATCATCACTACATAGTATAAAACAAAGTCGCTGTAGTCTGTCCATCCCTATGTATGCTTAAATCTATGAAACTACGCAACGGATATTGAAGTGTTTTTATTAAATGATAGAGTGATTCAAGAGGAAGGTTTATTTGTATAAACATGCATAATTGCACCCGTGTGAAGCCGGGGCAGGTCGCTAGTAAGCTATATTGAAGTAAACAAATGAAAATTTCTGGGAGCGGTTCTAGAAACTCAAACCGTAACTTCGACAACGCTTTGACTGTCGACATTAAACATATAAATAGCAGAAAGACAAATATTGGAAATTGCAATAAGCGAAATATCCGCCTAAGCGCTCATACACACGAACAGCATTTTGTCAACTTCACAGACAATTACTGCAGCCGTTGACTGCCGTTGGCTGCCGTCGGCTGCCGTAGACGGCACTCGCCGACGCGTCGACGGCTGCCGCTGACCCGCGTCGTCGGTTGCAGTTGTCTGTGCCGTTGCCGTTCGTGTGTATGGGCGCTAAGTAAGCATTTTCAGATGTTTCAGATTTCAGCTATTTTTACACATTATAGTTGCAGAACTACCACTTGCAGAACTACCAAATGTGAATATAAAATTTCATCAAAATCGGTCGAGCACAGTTTTATAAGCCGTAACTCAAGAGTCTTTGACTTTTCTCTTTTTCTATATTTAATACAGAAAGTCCTAGAATATGTAGTGCTAAAATGCTAATTTGAATATGGGAACTCATTTAATCCAGCTTTCCTTCTGTTTTCCACACATTGCCTAACCAGTGAGCTGCCGTAGAAAGCAAAAGGGTAATTAAAGCTCTAGATCCCAGAGTTCGGAACTCGCAAGTTAATTGTTCGCCCCCACGGGTATTTTGCATGCCTTTACTGGAAGGAATGAAGGCGGGGCTACCTGAACTGTTTGATCAGTGCTGTGGAAGCGGAACTGAGAGTACGAGTTAAACTTGTTTTAGGAATTAACTGAGCATCACATATTGGAACAGCTATCATAATGAATCCAAGCTACTACAAAATTAATGGAGGAGGTCAAAGGTATATATTTTAACGGAACCCCTTTTTTTGTAGAGGGAGACATTTTTTATAGGTCCCCAGCCGCAGGGATGATCCTGGGTTATGTGGGAGTCCCGGATGGTGAGTTGTGAACCGGTCTACCCACTAAAACCTACCACAATGTGTCTGCACATCGATCCATGATAAACGATCCATTTGACAGTGGCTGGCGCAGATATAACCTGTATCACGGTTCAGTTTACAAACATGAAATTCACGAAGATAAATGACACCCAGACTCAGAGCAAGTGCCTCTGGTTTACACAAAGACGAAGAAGAAGACACGACTGCCTCGTTGGTCTAGGGGTTAGATGTGCCTTTGGATCAACGGGGCCCGAGTTCGATTCCGGGGTCGGGCAAGTGTCTTTGTCTAAACCAGAGGCACTTGCTCGGAGCCTGGGTGTCATTTGTGCCCGTGAATTACATGTTTGTAAACTGCGCGGGGGCAGTTTACAGGTTATACCTAGTGCAGAGGTTTCGTTGTTTAAAAAAAAACACCACCCGGACGGACTACCTAGGCCAGAACACTACGTGTTCTTTACAGAGAAAAAAAGAAGCCACACATACCTCATTAATATTATGTTGTGTATGGGTTGCCCGTGGGGTGACGGGTTTAGAATACATTGTGTCATCACCCCATTTCATCATAAGGGTGGCGTAAGAGTCGACTATAGGAAATGACAAGGCCGAAAAGCTAGCCTAATGTAAAGAAAAATTTGATACTAAACCCTGTGCCAACCCGTCTGGCCAGCATGGCACGGTAGGCTAATTACCCTCCAGAGGAGGCCCGACTCAGCAGTGGGTAATTTATGGGCTACGAAGTCACTACATAGTATAAAATAAAGTCGCTGTCGTTTGTCCGTCCCTATGTATGCTTAAATCTTTGAAAGTACGCATCGGATTATGAAGCGGTTTTTTTTAATAGATAGAGTGATTCAAGAGGAAGGTTTTTATGTCATAATTGCACCAGAGCGAAGCCGGGGCGGGTCGCTAGTATGAAATAAGTATAGGTTTTGGCACATTATATCTTTTTTCAATAGCTCTTATCGTTTAATTTTATTTAATCAAGTATCAAGAACATGCTGCAATAAAATTATTCTACTTCTATTAGTACCGTAAAATTAAATGTAAGTAATTCTCTGTAAGAATTCACAAAGTTTGTTAACGCCGTCCAAAACCCAATTAAGTAACCCAAGTGACCTTTCTTCATTGGATTTCTTTGCCAATGTAAATTATGGCAATGAAATAAACATTAAAAATGCCAAGTAATTTCTTCAACTTCCCCAAGTTAGAGGCGTGTTATGTAACAAATTAATTCCTTTTTAATAGATTCAATTATTCGTGAAGTGATGGATTTAGAATACAAATTTTCACCACTCAATTCCATCCTGAGGGTGTCACAAAAGCCGACTAGAGGCCTAGCCACTAGAGAAGGAAAACTTGATACAAAATCATGTGCCAACCCGTCTGGTCAGATTTAGATGAGCCCCGACTCGGTGTGGATTGAAATGATGATGATGAATGACGAATATACAGGGTGTAACAAAAAGAGAGCCTTTTGTCCACTCATCTGGTCACGTAATCCCTTAACCTTCACCTTCAGATATTTACAAAAGAAAATCATTGTTCATTTTGAGCAACACCTCAGCTTTGTTTTAATTTCAATACAAGATTAATGAGTTTTGTTGATTAAGGGCTATTAACTGGCAGTTATACCTTCGGGCAATCTACCGACAGGTCTGTATTTAGGAGACGCGTAAAATAATAAAGCGCCTTTTACTTTACTTCAGTCCTGTTGAAAAGAGGGATGTTCTAAGTGTGAAGTGTTTGTCTCATTGTCTGTATGGAACGGAAGTATCGATTAGGAACATTTTTTTTAAATATTATTTAATACCTTTAATGTTCATACCGATATAAATTAGGTAGCCCACTATTAAGACGAGCCTCTTACAAATTCATGGAGCGAAATCCGTCATCACACGGAATTGGAATCGGATAGATCCAGTGGTAAAACTTAAAACAAACAAAAGGAATCGTCAAGCGTCACGTCAAAGGAAAAGCATTTTTTTTTTGTTTTTATTTAATTTCGAGCATTTCCATATTTTCTCTTATAAACCTTCCCAAGACCAAAATTAGCCAAATCGGTCCAGCCTTCCTGGAGTTTTAGTGAGACACGTCCCCCCCCCCCACATCATTCGGTCGGATAGTGCGTGTGAGTCGACTCGCAACTAATTTTGCGTCGCCGTGAAACCGAAAGTAACAGAAATTACGTGACCAAAATTACGCGATTGACAAATCACAAAATTACGCTCGTTTGGCCTCACCATTAGAATGGAACGGAACATTAGAAAGGGCGCCAATATTCGTCCCCCGGCCCTGCTGTAGGTCTTCATTAAATCTGGCGCTGCAAGATAAAGTTTTTCTTACATTTTCTTGCCACTTTTACGACTAATAAAGATTCAATATTGAATCGTTTAGTATGCAGTTTATAAATTGTTACAAAGTATTTGACAGTTAAAGTAAATATTGCCTTCGTTCTAAGCTCAGGAGAATTATTTCTTTACAGAAGTACATATACTCGTACACTGTATTAAAACTCGAAATTGGCGTAATCTAATCTGCGTATTTTATTATTAAATTTAAACGTGTCTGTTAAAATATTTGTTTCAGGTACCATTTGTAAATTCTTATATCGGGTTTTAATTTTATAGCTTGTTGATTATCAATAATAGATGTCAAATGTATTGTTGGGGAAGATTTGAGGTTTTGTTAGTCAAAGATGGAAATATACAATTTAATTAATAAAAATACCTTTATAGTCATAATACCTAGCCTAAATATATATCGCAAAATATAAGGCACGATTAGGACTGTCGTTGAAAAAAGATTAGTATTATCATAATTAATAAATTTACACATAAATAGAATAATGGACAAATGCTTAAAAATACCAACTAACCTAAAACTAAAAAAAAACCTTAAAAAGAAAATACTAAAATATATTATTTATGGAGTCCCTTTAGGAACTAATTAATTAATTAATTAAATTAGTTTTAAAGTCTTGTCTGACAAATGAAGTTCTTATAATTATTATAAAAAATAAAGCTAATTGAAATAATTTTATAAATTGGGGAATTGCAAAGGGGCATTGCTGGCATTATTCTAGGCGCTTTATCACATGGACGTGATAAAGCGCCTAAAATACTGCCAGCAATTCCCCTTTATATACTACTAATCAGCCCATAAATGACCCACTGCTGTGTCGAGGCCTACAGTGTACCACGCTGGCCAGACGGGTTGGCACAGACCCCAGGCCCTTTGTATGGCCAGGCTTGTCTGCTGGCCGAGGAAGCTAACAGCCCTTGGGTTGCTTGACACCTGTTTATGATAAATCAATAAAAATACCAAGTAGGTACAGTTAATAGTATAAATGTGATTCTAAGCTCTGGTAACCAATGTACCAATGTACCAATGTACCAGTATGTAGTTAGCCCATATATGACCCACTGCTGAGTCGGGCCTCCTCCAACTACATGGAGGGTAATTAGCCTACCACGCAGGTCAGACGCATTGGTTTGCCTTTTCTTGCGGCTAGGTTTTCGGTCTTGTGATTTCCTAATGTCGACTCTTACGACACTCTTAGGATGGAATGTAGTGGTGGTACAATGTATTCTAAATCCGAAACCACACGGTGAGTAATGTACATTCTTTAAATTCTAAATCTTGGCAACCAACATACCAAATAGTAAAGTGACTACACTGTTTTAAACAGTAAACAATGTTACTAAACGATCCGTTCTGAAACTAATATAAAGTCGAATTTACCGAGCGTTACCGTCAGGCCACATTACAAACTTCTAATAGCAAACTCCCAACCTCCTGAACTATGATCTCTGTATCCGACTTTTAGCGGCGTCTAAGTGTGATCCATTTAATGAATAAGGTTCCGTCTTATTCTCATCAGTATATCTACAAGGTGTGACAAAACCCGTATAGGCTAATCCAAAGGATCGGCAGTACTCCTGAGAACAATAAACTCGTTTTTTTGTCGCACCTTACAAGCATGGAACTTCCTCCCTGCACACGTATTCCCACCTACCTACAATATGGGGTGTTTCAAACGAAGCGTGAAGCGGCATCTTGCGAGTCGGCAGGGTGGGGGTGGCTAGTGCTATACGTATAGTTCCCACTTCTGCATTTTGACAGATTGGCGAAATGTATGTTAGATGAAAAAATATTTTGAACACAGAACTGCTTCTTGTGATTAGCTTCGGATGTGTACAGTGTTTTTGTTACACCTTATATTTTTTCAAATAGAATCAAAATAAAATGATCTTAACAAAAATTAAAACATGTATTTAATGATATTTTCAAGTCGGTTTTTGCTTTTTCTACTGCTTTATGATGACTTGTGTCAAGTTTTCTGCCAAAGAAC
This sequence comes from Clostera curtula, assembly GCA_905475355.2. NCBI lineage: Eukaryota > Metazoa > Arthropoda > Insecta > Lepidoptera > Notodontidae > Clostera > Clostera curtula. The sequence goes on along the minus strand of FR997808.1, from coordinate 14,721,809 downwards.
TGAAACGATTTCAATTGGAACGGTTTCAAACTGGACCCAAAAAAACATATTTATCAAAATCGGTTCAGTAATTTGTTAGTAAACTAGAAATATGCCACGAACATAGCCTTGCCGCGCCATGCCATGTGCGTTTTGCTTGTGAACAAGTGCCGCTTTACTACTCTCCTATAAATTACTAGTTACTCTATATTTTTAGAAACGAAAAATATATAAATAGAAACGAAATTAGTTAGTTATAATGTTCACGGTCATTGTAATGTGGCGTTTTAAAAACAAAAAACAAGCCCACCGAGTTTCTTCCGACAAGTCTTTTAAGTTGTTGCCGCGTTCCGGCTTAAGCTTAGTGTGATAAAATGGATGTATCCGTTGACGTTTGTGAACGCCATAATTGGTTTAAGCATTTTTCTATTTTAATCTATATTTTGCTACTAAGTGCTTATTTTGAAGTCGTCTTACATTTTTGTTAAAAGGTTTTCTAGTTTAGTGCATAATAATATAATTTAAGCATTGTTTTGTAGTCTGTCAAATAAAGTACCTATTTATCTTCGTAATTTCCCACCAGCAAATTGTAGGAGGCTTGACTAATCAGGGGGCTTTACCCGCTAACATAGCAAAGGGTTCTATTACAAGTCTCCATACTCTTACAGTTCGACATAAATGTGTAACAGGAACTATATAGGTACTCCTCTTCTGCAAATAAGCACATCATCATTTCATCATCATTTCAGCCAAAAGACGTCCACTGCTGGACATAGGCCTCCCCCAAGGATCTCCACAAAGGCCGGTCCTGGACCGCCCGCATCAACTGCTTTTCGGCGACCTTAACCAGGTCGTCGGTCCACCGTGTGGGAGCCTACCAGCACTGCGCCTTCCGGAACGCGGTCGCCACTCGAGGACTTTTCTGCCCCATCGGGCGTCGGTCCAGCGAGCTATGTGCACTGCCCACTGCCACTTAAGTTTGGCAATCCGGTGGGCTATGTCAGTGACCCTGGTTTTCCTGCGTATCTCCTCATTTCTGATTCGATCTCGCAGGGAAACTCCGAGCATAGCCCTCTCCATTGCCCTTTGGGTGACTTTGAGCCTTCTGATGGAACCCTTAGTGAGCGACCACGTCTCTGTTCCATAAGTCATCACTGGCAACACACTGTGACTTTTGTCTTCAGACACTGCGGTTATTGGGGACAAAATAAACACAGCAATCTATAAATGCGGAACCCTAACCCCTAGTAATACCATAACGCGAGTTGAAAGCAGTTTCTGAAAAGAGAAATCACCATGATACGCTTTGGGATGAAACGATTCAAGGTATAATGCTTAAGATTCAAAAGAATTACCACTATAAACAGAAAAGATAAAACATATTTTCAATCAGCATAAACTATCGCACCGGTATTTATATTCGACTGCTTCGTTGGTCTAGGGGTTGGATGTGCCGCCATTGGATCACGGTGTCTCGGGTTCAATTCCGGGGCCGGGCAAATGAAGAATAACAAAATTATCTTTTTATGTTGGTATTTTGTTGCTTTGATCATTCAAATGCCTATTTATTTAATTACACCCAGTTTTTTTTTTTTTATTGTTGGTTCCGAAATTTTCGTAACTATGGCAATATTCACACTGAACAGACGAAATATTATGGGACAGATTAAATAAAAAAAATCACATGGTAAACGTTGTTCTGCGATATTAAACACAATGGTAGTCAAGCCGTTTCGGAAAATTCGATAAAAACATGTCACGAGATTATGGCACATTATATCAGACTAAAGACCCCGAAGTGTTTTCGAAGGAATAAGTAATTATTAACTTATCCCCGTGTTACTAATTAATAACTACGATTTATAGTACGTTATATTCCCTCTATTGTTGTTAGAATTTAAATCTATTTTTACTTGAGTTAAAATTAATTATTTCTAACTTTAATATTGTAGATAGGACTAACAAGTAACCATTTTCTAACAAACAAAGGCCGTGAAATAAATATAATTACAATTTGGCTCAAGTCTAGACCGCAGAGCCAGCGGGGGTATCGTGAAATTTAAATAGGCATTGCCGTTTCTATTATGTACCCGGGTTCAAAATAAATTGAATATACCGCGGGCTTACTTTTTATTTGGCTTTTTTTTTAATGAATGTTGAACTTGTTTTGTTGGTTTTAGATTACATGGTGTCTCCACTCAATTTCACCCTGTGGGTGCGAGAGCCGACAAAATGCCGAAAAACTAGCGGTGAGAGAAGGAAAACTCGATACAAAACGCTGTGCTAACCCCTCTGGCCAGTGTTGCACGGTAGGCTAATCAAACCCTCCATGTAATTGGAGGAGGCTCGACTCAGCAGTGGATAATTTATGGGCTGAAAGTAGTAGTAGAGGGAGATTTTAACCCCGGCTTATTATAGTATCACTTTTGGAGTGTTCGCATTAGATATATTTTCGAGAAAGAAGTACATCCTTAACACATAACATATATTATCCTAATCGTTTTTGGCCACTGGCTTTTTCGTTAATACACATTTTTATAGGTAGAACTTTTTATTATAAAATAATATAGCGGCCCGTCACGGCATCGCACGGGTGGACATTTTTTTGTATAAATATTTACAAAAAAATTTATGTATTTTTTTATATAAAAATAAGTGATAATGTAGCATTCAATAGGTGAAAGAATGTTTAAAATCGGTCCCGTACTTATTGTGCCAATTCGTTACAAAAATACATACAAATCTTTCCTCTTTATAATATTACCTAATAGCGACCCGCCCCAGCTTCGCAAGGGTGCAATGATGAACCCCTAAATTTATCAGTGTTTCTCTACAATATTATGGTTGTATTGTACACACAAACCATCCTCTTCAATCACTCTATCTATTAAAAAAACCGCTTCAAAATCCGTTGCGCAGTTTTAATGATTTAAGCATACATAGGGACGGACAGACGACAGCGACTTTGTTTTATAATATGTAGTGAAGTATAGATCAAAATTCGTTGGATCTACATATATCCCGTGTTACCATTAAAATAGTAATTATTGATTACCTGCTTGAATTTTTGGGTCTTCCCTTACGTTAATCAGAAGATTAATTAACGTTCGGGTAGGGCTTTCCAACGGGAAAACCGTTAATTGATAATCTTAATTTTGTATCAGTATAATAGATTGATTTACTCTCTTTTACAAATTTAAAGATATACTTAATAATATCATTTTTATCTTAACAAGATAATCAGGGATACCCCAGCGACCGCAATTCACCATCTTGTCGCGGTCGGGATTCCCACATACCCCAGCCCCGTCCCTCGGCTGGGGACCTATAAAAGGTTTCCTCCAATAAAAAAAAAACGGGGGTTAGGCTACTACTACTCAGCCCATACATGACCCACTACTGAGACGGGCCTCCCCCAATTACATGGAGAGTAATTAGCCTACTGTGCCACGCTGGCCAGACGTGTTGGCACAGGGTTTCATATCAAGTTTGCCTTTACTTGCCGCTAGGATTTCGCCCTTACCATTTCCTTTTGTCAGCTCTTACGACACCCTCAGGATGGAATGGGGTGGTGACAATGTGTATTGTAAATCCGTCACCACACATATATGTTACTGCGTGTATATAATATTGAAGACAAGTGACGGCACACATTTAGGCTTCAGACATATTCATGGACTAACCATATTCGGTAAGTCACATCAATAACCGGCATCTTAGGCAACATTACAGATTTACTACCTATTAGCGCGGATACGCACAAAGATATTCATTCCATACGACAACGATACGATATTAGCTGATCTTTATTATCGTTAGCTTTGGCTGGTTACGATTTCTGCGTGGAATTCATTTATTCATTTTCTCAACCCACTACTGAGTCGGGCCTCCTCCAAGTACATGGAGGGATATTAGCCTACTGTGCCACGCTGGCAAGATGGTTGGCACAGTGTTGGTATCAAGTTTTCATTATATTGTGGCTAGGTAGTTTGATTCTTGCGTTCCCATAGTTCATCATATTCCTCATCATCATCATCGTTATCATTTCAGCCCATAAATGACCCACTACTAAATCGGTCCTCCTCCAAGTCCATGGAGGGATATTGGCCTACTATGCCACGCTGGCAAGATGGGTTGGCACAGGGTTTGTATCAAGTTTTCCTTCTCTTGCGGCTAGGTTATCGCCCTGGTCTGGTCTGGTCATGGAATGGAGTGGTGACGATATTAACTGATCTTTATTATCGTTAGCTTAAGCTGGCTACGATTTCATTTCAAGCCATAAATGACCCACTACGGAGTCGGGTCTCTAATTAATATACGGATTTAGAAAGGGACGGAAAACTTGATACGAATTACAGTAGCGTTGTGCTTTTTTTTTCATATACGTTTTTTATAATTAAACAAAATGTCGACCATTGTTCATCACACCTGGCAATACTCAGTGTACCTTCTTGATAAACGTTATGCACTTTTGTCATCCTCATCAATTACCTTCCGATCATGGACGTATAAAAAAAGGCGGACGGAACTCTGGCTAAGACAAAAGTGAGACGCCAAAATGGCGGCAGCTCTGTATGTGTGAGTTAATTTTGGGGTTGCCAAGATACACAAAATTTTGCAATAAAAACATGGTTAAAATATAAAAAAAAATTGTTCGAAATTGTTATGTTTAACTTTAACATCCTAAATGCTGAGTTTTTTTTATAATAACGTCTTTTAAATTTTTATATTACTACTATACTTTTACTTTTTTATAATAACGAGATGTGTTGAAAACGATTCTAAATTAAAAGAAATGCTTTCATTACCAAAAATTTTTTTGTCATAATATATTTATGTTGCCTAACTATAATTTATTGCGCACCTCTTGAGAAGCACTGGTATTAAATGGTACAGTAACAGTAACACGTGGCAGAGGAATACCTCTGCCACGTGTCTTGACTCAAACAAATATTAAAACAAAATAAAGCACGGGGATTAAAATAATGTATTATTAAGTTTACGATTCGACGACACGGTTGGCGCAGTGGTTGAGCGATCGACTGCTGGGCAGCATGTCGCGGGTTCGATCCCCGCACGGAAGAATTATTTGTACGACCTACAAGTATTTGTCCCGGGTCTGGGTGTTTTTCTATCTATAATATGTATGTATTTACAAAAAAAAAATGTATTTAAGTAGTTTATCATCCATCTCGTTACCATAAAACAAGCATTAAGTTGCTTAGCTTGGGACGAGATGGCGTTGTGTGAAATGTCCAAGGATATTTATTATTATTATATACCGACACAATAGCCACAATGTACATTTAAATTTTGAAAAAATAAGCGGCATAGTTTCATTTTTTTTTTGTATTATCCATGTCTTGGTAGATTGCTAATTTACCTTTTAAGGTACTGCATAAGTAACAACACGCCGGAGTCCTCCTTTAGTTGTTTATAAGTCATCCGCATCAAAATATAGACTGCAAATGACACTGTATTTGTTTGGAATCCAATCGTTTTCACCATTACAATTTCTACTAAGTAATTTTAATTCAATCATTTCTCAACCAATCTTCAACCATACTTAATTTTCCTTAGAAAATCTAGCAAAAGGAATATAAAATAAAATACCCAGTAGTAACTGTTAAATAATTAACCATAATAATATATTGATTTTTATAATAAACGAAAATTGCCCACATTTCGGTTAATTTGCACACGTGAATATTGGCAACACTGAACTTAAAATTAATTGTTTTGTTCTAGCAAATACAAATTGATTTTAATGTATATTAACTGGAAATAAGTGATTGAATTATTCATTTACGTATGAAACGTGATTCCTGGATTGTTTTTCTTTCGGTCACTACGGTTTTTACACCATTTTACCACGCAAGACATGATTTATAGTTTTTATTTTTTCACCGCATATTGCGTCTTTAAGCATCGATGTTCACGCGTGTAATGGCCGACTAATGTGTGAAAGTGTGCGTGCTGGCCTGTACATATAGCTGATCTGGCCGACTATGATGTCACAGTTTTTAGTTAGCGAGACTCTGTCCGACTTTTTTTATACGTCCATGCTTCCGATAGTTAGTTCTGTGAATGAACAACATTTTTGTTTTTTACTTGTTTTCTTTTCTTTATTTATATGAAAGAAAGAAAGAAAGAAAGAAAAATAATTTATTCGGCGCAATCTTAAATACACTACTACACAATAACTATATGTGCCACTGTTAATCTTAAAACGTACAACGTAGTGCATATGTAGTGTTTACCATATATTTGTATTTAATGTAAGACTCAGTGTATTACAAACGTTGGTGAACCAAATAAATAAATAAATAAAATCAGTTTGGCCAGCCGGTCAGTGGATACAAAACGGGGCACAAACGAAAAAACACTTAGATAAATTTCACCAAAATCCATCGCCTAATCAAGCCTTCGGGACCCGGTGGGATGTTGGAGTAGTAGGGTGGGGGAACACTATGGCACACATCAAGGGCATTGACCTTGAGGTCAAATTTCCGATGCTCAAAATCCGCTATTCTTCTTAGGTTACTAACCTTGACCTCAAGGTCATTGAGCTTGAGGTCAAGGTCAAATTTCCGTAGATGAAAATCCGCTATTCTCCTGATGGTACTAACCTTGACCTCAAGATCATTGTCAAATTTCTGTAGATCAAAATCCGCTATTCTCCTGAGGTTACTAACCTTGACACAAGGTCTGGTGTCCTTGAGGTCAAGGTTAAATGACATTACAGTCACGAATAATTGACTTTGAGGTCAAGGGGTCAAGTGATTCCGGAGGTAATATTGACGGAGCCCCACTTCGCGGCGCTCCTACTTCTGGGTCTAACCTAACCTATCCGAGTCGGGATGTCCAAAGTTCCGAGGTCGCTACGCTCGCTCTTGTATCATAAATTCTCTTAGTACAGGAAAATTGCATTTTGTAACCGATCCCTTCGCCTACGACATCGCTTTTACGACAAACTGTCGGTCAGAGACAAAAATCACCCAGATGCTTTTCGCCTTATTTTTAGGTGTTAAATACGATAGAATCACAACAACAACGATTTGAGAAAAACATAGTCCCTGATGCCTTTATAATACAATCCCTTCGACATCGCTTTTACGACAAACGGTTGGTCGGAGACAAACATCGCCCAGATGCTTTTCGCCTTACTTTTAGGTTTCTATACGATAGAATCGAGAAAATAAACAATTTATGAAAATAAAAAATTTCGTGAAATGAAGTATTTTTTCCTTTGTGCCCCGTTACGTATACTCCAACCGAAAAGTTGAAGAAGTATTTCAAATACTGCATTTGTAGCATATTGCTGTCCTGCTTATTTAAGAATCCCATCTATATCGTGAAATGTAAAAGCGCCTGAAGGCTGACCACAAGAGGCTGCGAGCCGATTAGGCTAATCGAGCACGTTCCCAGCCCTCGGGCCCGGCTCAGGGTATTAAGTCATGAGCCATGGCCACGTGGCTCGAATAGATAATAGCATGTGTGACTACACACGCGGCTAGACTGTAGTGTCAGAATCCGCCAGCGTTGAACTTTCGCCAAGGTATTTCGAGTTTAAGTTTAAAAATCGGATTCGTACATTTGGAAATACTTTTGAAGATGACGACAAATGTTTTTTTTTAAACCGAACGCCACGATAAGTTGAATATTTGATCAGTAAATTGGGTATTCATTCATGGATTCATCATTTCAAGTTTTCCTTCTCTTGCGGCTAGGTATTCTGTCTTGGCATTTCCTTTTGTCAGCTCTTACGACACCCTCAGGATGGTATGGGGTGCTGACACTACGTATTCTAAATACATCACCATACAATACAGCTATAAATAAAGTTTGAAAATAAAAGTAACACATTGTGCAAAGTTAATTCAGCCAAATTATCAAATTTGCCTGGATTAACTTTGCACAACACTTAATCACTCTTTATTTGAAAAAATTGAGCACACTACTAAAATACGAAATACTTCTAGAAACATGCATAATACACTCAAGGGACTACGTAAAAGGGATGCAACTAACTGAAGGGCCCTTTGAAACCCTCGACAGAGTGCTGTCAGGTGTGAAGAGGCCTTTTTCAAATGCAAGCGTCTAGGACTGTGATAGAGTATAAAATGTTGTTTGTAAAACAAAGATTTGACCAAAGCCTCTGTGTTGCCGCCAATGTTTAAAAAAAGAAACTGTATTATTTACTATTGTTTTACTGCGTGTAGTGACTGATTTAGAATACATTGTGTCACTACCCCATTCCATCCTAGGGATGTTGTAATAGTCTTCAATAGAAAATGACAAGGCCGAAAGCCTAGAAGCAAGAGAAGGAAAAATGTATACGAAACCCTGTCCGAACCCGTCAGCAGTGGGTCATTTATGGCCTACTACTACTCAGCCTATACATGACCCATTGTTGAGTCGGGCCTCCTCCAATTACAAGGAGGGTGATTAGCCTATTGTGCCACGCTGGCCAGACGGGTTGGCACAGGTTTCGTATCAACGTCTGCGGCGGCGTGGTTCTGCATCAGATCCCACAATGCCGCAACAGGACGCGAGTTGGAGCACCCCGTGGAGCTTTAGTGGGTAGGCCCCCACTATGGGGCAGAGACCCACACTCCCCTCGCTGGCCATCCCCGTGGCCGGCAAGGGTCCATAAAGGATTTTACCCAGTGCGAAAAAAAAATAGAAAAAAATAAGGTTTCGTATCAAGTTTTCCTTCTCATGTGGCGAGATTTTCGGCCTTGTCATTTCCTAATGTCGACTCTTATGATACTCCCAGGATGAACTGGGTTGGTGACACTATGTATTTTAAATCCGTCACCACACGGACGTAAACATGCAAAACATAAAATAAATGGTACATCTTCATAACCAACCTAATTCCAACCGTCCAAGACACTCGCTTTCCTCGTTCATTTCGGCCTAGTGCACAAGCCTGTCCTTGACAAAACCTTAGTCCCTGATTACTCGGACCCGTATCAATGCCCTTCCAAATCGGCTTAAGGCAATCTTAGACATGCTCTGATTGATTAAATTCAGTGTCATCTTTCAATCACTTATTCTTCGGGTGTCGCTCTGAGCAGCAATATTTATTTTGTAGTCTAAATCCATGGTGTTTTGTGGCAAGTAAGTGTATTTGTGTGTAAAAGAGATGCTTGCTCCGGTTCTGAGTCAAACTCAACCTCAAAAGGAACTTTATTTTTGTAGGTTTTATCACAAATCTCTTACAAAAACTCCCACGCTAGGAATAGTCTCCATACACTCTTACGGACGTCATATCTACATTCATGTCTTTCACAATAAGCATGTTCTCATTCTAGTATCTTTGTGTTTGTGAATTATACAGGGTGTATCGTATCGAGCACAGAGATTACAAATTGTTCAAACTCTAGGTTTAAATATTTCACAACTAGGTATCTATCAAGATATATTGTCCAATCCCAGCAGTAGTGAGGCATGCCAAATATACAAAATGTTCTATAATATTTAGTTATAAGCGTAGCTGTAAATCATGGAGCTAGGTACAATAAGACTGGCATATACGCATGTATAAAAGTCTTTTTAATTATAAAGAAAAAGAAAAAAATAGTGGTCCAGAGTAAAGGAGTGGATCCACTGTATTCTTCTTGTTAATTATATCACATACCGAACTAGTCTCCGAAAAAAGAACGTGTTTTTTAAGTGTATGTACCCTGTTTCACGAATTTGGCTGTGGTATCAACAAATATCGATATTTTTTAATTCGGTAGTGTTGTACAGTATCACTATCACTACATAGTATAAAACAAAGTCGATGTTGTTTGTCCGTCCCTATGTATGCTTAAATCTTTAAAACTACGCAACGGAACTTTAAGCGGTTTTTTTATAGATAGAGTGATTCAAGAGGAAGGTTTTTAAGTATAATACATGCATAATATTGTAGAGAAACACTGATAAATGTAAATGTTCATCATTGCACCCGTGCGAAGCCGGGGCGGGTCGCTAGTATATGTATCTAAAAGTGTGTCCGTGACACAAGGATACATTTGTGCAGGAGAGTCGTCTTTAAAAATACAAAGTAGACATCGTCATATCAAATTGTCGCCCTCCTTCAGAATTATCTAAGGTTCTAGAGAACCTATTGCTGGACTTGGCCTAGAGGCGTCCATGCACAGAAGCTAACACACGGCATGGCAACCAGACAGTTGAGTTTAGCTATTCCTTCTCCTCTCCCATATATACCTTTTGTCACCTATTACGATACTATAATATTCTACATCTTTTACCACACATATGGGCATTTGAGGATGGAATGAATTGGAATGTATAACTAAGTATGAAGTATTAATAAAACTTTTGTTATCATCCTGACCCACTCATACCATGTGCCGTAATCCTAATAGCAGAACAATCAAAATAATCCAGGTAAAACATAAAGGCCAGCTGAAAGTGAGTCTTATCTCCAAAACTCTATTGAATAGAGTTTCCCAGCCACTGGGCATTGGTAATTTTCACAAATTAGAACATTAAATAAAGTTGGGCTTGGAGTTATAAAGTTTTGCTTTTATGCGCGGTCGGCAGCTCTGTTGAAATAGAACGGAATAATATTTTAAACTACGTTGACGTATCTCCCTATATAGATCACTAGCCGCTTCCCAACGCTTCGCTCACGTAGTCCTATGTCGTAACTGTTGCTGCCTTGCCGTAAATAATTAAAATAAATAAATAAATAAAATAAATATCCTTGGACATTTCACATAACGCCATCTCGTCCCAAGCTAAGCAACTTAATGTTTGTTTTAAGGTAACGAGATGGATGATAAACTACTTATATACATTTTACTTATATACCGATGTCAAATGTCTCAAGATGGCCGCCCCGCTTCTTTCGACACGATGTTTTGCCAAGGTGGGGTTCCGATATAACATCCTATTTATTATATAGCGTCAATTTTGTAGACGCGCCGTCATATATATAATGAATCATTATATATAATACGAGGGCGCGTCCCCAAAATTATTAAAATATTAATGATGCATATCGTATACTCATGAAGACGCGTTTTTGTAGAAAATCTAAAATGTTCGCTCAAGCAAGGGTGCCGAATTTCTATGCTCTCTTCCGCCAAAGCATTTCATCGGTTTTGGAAGGATTATCTTTAAATGCAATCTTGAAAAGGTATTTTTGTTTTTTTTTATTTGTTAGTTTCCCACATTACGTAATCCAATAGATATGCAGTGGCGCTATCTGGCTCAAACATTTAAGGGAACATCATAATCGTGCTTCGAAAGACCACGTGATTCCATCACTTCCGGTTGCCATTCACATCCACTTGCCATTTTAACATGTGATCGTCGACACACTTAAACAGAATTTAGCCGCTTCCACAGCACCCGGTTTCTCGGAGTTCACGCGCGGACTGTCCATAAATTGCTAAACTGAGACGTTGAACTGTTGAATTTAATATCAAGAAATATGCTGGAATTTAAACGGGCGCTGAGGCTTCAAGATTCTCCAATACAATAGTCAATAGAGTGAAATCATCCAGTCTGAATTATAATTTGGAAGATGTATTATTAAAATTATATCTGTAAGTTTAACAAGTCAACGGCAAACACATGAAAAAGGGTTAGTTTCTCGGAGTGATTAATTGTTTAACTTTTACTTGCACCATTTTATGACAATGTTTTAGCGTAATTAGTGGCAGATATAGGCTGAATAGTAGTGACGGATATGTAAAATCAATGTTTAGCATTTTAAGTGTAAGGCGACAAAAGGAACGCTAGTGGCAGATTACCTAGTCGCAAGAGAAGGAAACATGAAGCTGAAGACAGGGCGCTATGGCGCTCTTTAGGGGAGGCCTATGTCCAGCAGTGGACTAATGTGGGCTGATGATGATGATGATGAAGAGAAGGAAATCTTAATACAAACTCTGCAATAGTTGGTCATATATGGGCTGAGAAGTAAGTAATCAAATATGATTTTATTGCTCTTTCTCTATCTGGAATAAATTAGTGGTGATTTGAAGACATAATTTACCAAAATGGGTTCAACTATTTCGTACTTATAATTATAAATAAATATCCTTGGACATTTCACACAATGCCATCTCGTCCCAAGCTATGCAACTTAATGCTTGTGTTATGGTAACGAGATGGATGATTAACTACTTATATATTATTATTTTTTTGTAAATACATACATAATATAGATAGAAAACACGCAGACCCGGAACAAATACTTGTAGGTCGTACAAATATTTCTTCCATGCGGGGATCGAACCCGCGACATGCTGCGCAGCAGTCGACCGCTCAACCACTGCGCCAACCGTGTCGTCAAATTAAATTGTTACTCTGCTGCCTACAGATAACCTATATTTCTTTTACGTCGGGGTTCCTCATAGATACCCGGCCGTTGGGGACGGGTTATGTGGGACTCCTGGGCACGTAGAGATTGTAAATTGCGCCCCGACCTACCCACTAAAACCGACGGCGATCCTCGACTGTTCGAACCGGGATTTAAGAAGGGCCTTAGCCCGCCTCTGTTAGAAGAGCCCCATGCTCAGACGTGGGTCCCTCCGAGCGCTACCAAACCCTAGACCAACAAGTCAATTAACATAATAAGTTGCTTAATCACACAGCTAAGTCCGCTACAGTAATTCAAATATTAATCAAATAACTGTCTCCATCGAAGCGGGTGTCAAAACCACAGCGGTACTAAACCTGTAATATTTCTGTACTGACATTCATACACTGAAAACCGCAAAACAACAATCAACGCTGCAAAAGCTATAAAGACTGTTGCATTTAAATAACCAGTTCATTGTGACCTCTGCGAAATAATAACTGGCCTTTATTTAGTTCGGCTCAAAGGTTACGTAAAGGGATGAGGCAGGTCCGGGTATTATGGTGCAGGTGGCTCATTTCACGTGCAATGGGTAGCCAATTAAACAAATTGCGGAACTTACAATGAGATCAGAAGAGGAATGAGCTCTATCAAGTTTGGTCAAATGAATGGCTGCAAAGTTGCAGCGGAGCTGTTGTCAGAAAGCCTGATGTGAGATTTCAAAACAATCATCAACATCATTACATCCCATAAATCACCCACTACTGAGCGATGAATGGAGATGGAGGGATTGTAGGAGGAGAAAGGTGTGAATGTAGGTATGACGACTGATAGGTGTGTGTGGAGACTACGAGCTAGTGTGGGTGTCCGTAAGATGATAATGGTATTTATAGATATGATGATTTATATGAGTTTTGTGATGAAACCTACGACAATAAAGTTCCTTTTGAGTTTGAGTCGGGCATCCTCCAATTACAGGAGGGTAATTGGTCTACTATGCCACGCTAGCAAAACGTCTTTAGGCGCAAAGGGATGAGCATCCAGCCAGACGAGGTGTGATGTCTGGCTAGGGGTCGCAGCGCCTATTCCCCCCGATAGTTGTAGTCGGAGATATCTTAACCTTGCGAATTGCTCTTGAAATTTCGCTATCGCGGTGTATGACTTTTTCGTAAATATCGCAATTAGTTCAGATTTTTCGGGTAAATTGTGTAAAGTATGTAGCATGCGGTCGCTACACGTCTAACACAAGGTTTTTGTCAAGTTCGCAATCTACTGCGGTTAGGTTAAAACCCCAGTGATATAACCTCACACGACACGAGCCATTGTGGCGACCGTCGGGTTACAACTGTCGTAGGGCATCCCGAATAACATGGAAAGGCTATGTAGTTTTATAAAAAAAGGCATCCCGAATGATATAGCTATAGACCTAATACATCCAGTTTAACGGGATATCTTAAATTTCACACTCAATATTACTACTACTACTAATCAGCCCTTAGATGACCCACTACTGAGTCGGGCCTCCTCCAGTTACCTACATGGAGGGAAATCGGCCTACTGTGCCACGCTGCCCAGACTGGTTGGCACAAGGTTTCGTATCAAGTTGTCCTTCTCTTGCGGCTAGGTTATCAGCCGTCATTTCCTTTGGTCGGCTCTTACGACACCCTCAGGACGGTATGGGATGGTGACATTATGTATTCTACATCCGTCAACATACAGACTAATATTCATCATCATCATCAGCCCACATTAGTCCACTGCTGGCCAACCAAAATACAAAATACTTTTTCAGATTTTCTAGTTTATGTGTAATGTACATACATTCAATACAAAACAAAAAGAAATGGGATTTGGGGAATAAAATAGTAATAAATATCGTAACTGGGTTTTGTTTGCATCTTTTACATTTCGTAATGGAATGAGAAAAAATTTGATTGCTAACAATAAGTGAGTTCCGTCAATTAACTACAATTTTTTTTTAAACGAAACCTCTGCTCTAGGTATATAAACCTGTGTCTCGGGGGCAGTTTACAAACATGTAATTCACGAACACAAATGACACCCAAACTCGGAGCAAGTGCCTCTGGTTTAGACAAAGACACTTGCCCGACCCCGGAATCGAACCCGGGACCCGATGAACCAAAGGCGGCATTCTTAAAAATTAATAAAATATATCCTTAGACATTTCACACATGTTATGGTAACGAGATAATAAATAATAATAAATAATACTACTTATATACATTTTGTTTTTGTAAATACATACTATAGATAGAAAACACCCAGACCCGGAACAAATACTTGTAGGTCGCACAAATATTTCTTCCGTGTGGGGATCAAACCCGCGACACGCTGCGCAGCAGTCGATCACTCAACCACTGCGCCAACCCTCGATCAGTCGCAGCAGTCGATCGCTCCCTTGCTCTAGTAATGAATGTATCGGGTGTAAATGATGCTTACAAACATGTAATTCACGAACGCAAATAACACCCTGACTCAGAGCGAGTGCTCTGATTTACACAGAGACACTTGCCCGACCCCGGTATCGAACCCGCGGCCCGTAATCCGAAGGCACATCGAATACCTAGCCCTTAATACTGATTTTTATCAGCTGACACTAAGCATATATCCCACACGGTGCACCGATGAGCTGGTTAAGGTCGCTGGAAAACGCTGTATGCGGGCGGCCCAGGACCGGCCTTTGTGGATATCCTTGGGAAAGGCCTATGCCCAGCAGTGGACGTCTTTCGGCTGAAATGATAGTGATGAAGCATCAGTAGAACCCAATATGATGTTTATAGCCACGATGTAGCTAAATGATGTATTTGATTAAGCCACATTTGATAGGGTTGCCGATGTTACCGATACTAAAGTGAAGCCAAGTATTGATCGGCTAACTTACCAACTCCAAACATTTAGTGAGGGACGTTGATACAAATAAGGATACAGGAGACATGAGTCGTCGATGATACTATTTACATGAAGTGTGACAAGGAATCCGTGTGTCAGCATCACCGCCTCATTCCTTCCTAAGGGTATCGTAGTTGAGCCGATAAAAGATAAGGACAAGCCCGATATGGTTATCGGGCTTAGGTAAGCTACAAGAGAAGGAATACTTGGCGCGAAACCCTTTTTTTACTGTTCTACGTCGTAGATCCTCATGAATACCTGGCCGTTGGGGACTGGCCGGGGTATGTGGGACTCCGGGGCGCGTAGAGATGGTAAATTGCGCCCCGACCTACCCTCTAAAGCCGACGGCGATCTTCGACAGCCCAAACAAGGGCCACGGGATTTAACGGCCCATTGCGGGAACATACTCCGTGACCCTAGGGGCCTTGGCCCGCCTCTTATAAAGCTAGCGGAGCGCGATGCTCCAAGGCGGGCCCCTCCGATTATGAGGGGAGAAACGAACTGGGGGAGAGCCAACCCATCTGGCCAGCGTCGCACAGTAGGCTAATTACCCTCCATGTAACTGCCTCGTTGGTCTAGTGGTTAGATGTGCCGCCTTTGGATCAACGGGTCCCGGGTTCGATTCCGGGGTCGCGCAAGTGTCTTTGTCTAAACCAGAGGCACTATCTCGGAGTCTGGGTGTCATTTGTGCTCGTGAATTACATGTTTGTAAACTGTCCCCGCGACACAGGTTATACCTAGTGCATGGGTTTCGTTTATAAAAAAACTGGGGACAGCCCTTTAATTACTCAGTAGTGATAGTATATAGTAGTAGTTCTATAATTATGTTTCAATTTGTATTGTATTGTATTGAAGAGGTCTCAAGTAAATCCGGATAATCCTGTCACATCCCTAGCAACTCGCCTTGTCATGAACACCAGAGGTTAAAGCAAACTTTGCCCATGTGGTTACGTAACCGATGATGGGAGAACTTGAATGTACTTGAAAGTACTTGAAATCGAAAACTAGTGATCTGCTCCGAACGGCCTGTCGCACATATTGCATGTCCCATTTCACTACTTTCTTTCTCCTTGACATTGTTTAGAACTTTTATTCTACTACAAGGGGAATCGAAACTTTTCGCTTTTCGACCATTAAACGAGATAACTATTAGATCTTAACATTCTTCTCAGCCCTTTAATGATTTGCAGCTGAGTCGGGCCTCCTCCAATTACATGAAGGGTAATTAGCCTAGTCTGCTATCGACTGGCGCACCACACCCGTGGCAGACCGACAAAGGCTCGCGGCCTGCGATTTGTTGCAGGTACTTACCAAAACAACCATGCCCAGTAAGCACCTACACCAACTATGTTGTAGGACAGAGTCGCATGTCACCGAGACAGCCAGCGATCCAGATGGGGGCGAATAGTCCCCACCGTCGCCGGCCTGGCTACCGTGGACTACGTCCTCCTCCCATCGGCGGATCAGGGCGTCAAGCGCTCTGTCCCTGATCCGCCTTACACCGCCGTCGAAGTGGGGCAGCGCTCCCTCCTTCCGCCTTGCCTGTACCACTGTACCTATACACGGCCGCCAGCACTTTCGCCTGGAGCTCCCAGGGGGAGATTCCAAATCAGTCCCTACACCAACTCTTTGTAACTGAATTATTTTCTGAGTTAAACTTGGTTGCTGTAAACCACTGTTCACTGATTTGGGATTAATTCAATTTGTTTATTGCCAGAAACTATCGTGAAAACGATGGAAACTCAATTCACCGCTCGGATGCAGTTCACAAAAAGGACTAAACTAAGGCTGCCAATATTCCAGCGAATCAAAATATCGCTGCGCGGATTTATTGAGGCGAAATATGTTTCAGCCAAGTTTCAACAAAAACAATAACAATACACGTTCCTATTTTATTTACATCAATGGACTTTTTGTTTGATGTTTAAGCAATGTTGGTTTTGTAATGGTCATCTATTTAAAATTTATTTGAAACATTTATTGCTGAACCGTTCCTTTAAGCTACTGCAACAATTATTTCATATTTCATGCCAATAATTTTATGTACAGCCAGATGCTCCATTTACACACAGGTTGGGTAGCATTGGGCGATATCCTTGTATCTCTCCCTATGTCGATCCCTCACGTCTTCGAACATCGTGGTCGGAGGTTGCATCTGGCGTGGATCTGCCAACGCCAGTTTCTGTTTAGCGCGTCTTACGACCGAATAGAATTTGGACTAAGACGCGAGACTTTCACTTGATAGGTTCATCTTCTTGTCTTGTCCAGTTTGTTGAAAGACCGGGAGTTCAGTTTTTTTCCGGAGTCTCGTTGTCCTTGTTTAACTCAATCATATTTTTCTGGTTCTAGGATGCGCTTTTGTCCTTGGATAACATATTTATATCAAGGTCCTTCGATTCAGGTATACCTAACGCGAGAAATTAATCAAAAGTAGTCATTTCTGTTCATTTGATCGCATTGTTCATTCGATCTTTTAAAGATTGCCCAGTTCACATAAAAGCCAGAAGTGTAGAAGGAAACATTATTCCTGGCATATTACCTCGACTGACTGACTCGACACGATTATAGGCAGAAATCATATTGCTGATGATTTTCCCTTTTCTTCTTAAACTGTCTCTCCATTACTGGAAGTTGGCCGTCAGTCCTGCAAATTTCGTCTTATCCTTAGCCGTCTGGAATAGCTGATGATTTTAATGCCTCTATATTGCTGTAGTCTAGTTAATCACGCCAATACCGATAACGTACTAATAGGGCAAAGTTATGACTACCAAACAAACTTCTAAACAGCCAACATGACTCCCGCGAGTCCGTCCGAACGATCGACAATTTGTTGCGTGATTTGATGGTATAACGCTTATCGTTATTCGATACTTAAGTGACATATTAAAGGTAAAGATGGCACATACTTCTCGTATTTTTATTAACCTCTACTTAACTAGGTTTCGTTTGAAGGCTTGGAGTTAATAGGAATTTGCACAGCGAATAATATATCCGATTTTGTGAAGTACGGGTTACTACTACTTCGCAGCCCATAAATTATTGGCAGAGGGTTTCGTATCAGGTTTTCTTTCTCTTGCAGCAGATTTTCGGCCTTTTATGACATTCTTAGGATGAAATGGGGTGACGACACTATATACTCTAAATCCGTAAACTTAGATGAACTGATAACTTGTGCGGTAATATTAGTGCGGTCCTTTTGCCAAGATATACCAAAAGAGCCAATGCCGTGTAGAGAGCTGCCTAGTGCAGAGAGTTGTCTTTAATATCTTTAAATTTATAATAAAATACATCAATGATTCGATAGACACTGAAATATCTACTAGCGTTCTAGTTTCGGGTCTACTTATCTGGGTTTATCTTCGCAAGGCACATCAAGGCAGGCTTCAACGCCGAATCACTGGACCAAAAGTTGTAAATGTGCTCACTTATGGCAATAGCCTCGCCCATTTGGTCCCAATTGGTGTGATCGTCTGTTCTCTCTGAAATTTTACCTACTCTATATTTTATCTTAAGGTTTTTTAAGGACGTGACGCAATGTCACTGTCTTTCGTTTGTAAGCAACTTTATCGTATCATAGGAATGATTGACATTCGGTGTGATGGTAAGTAAGCATTGGAACCTTTGGATATTGATAGAATCAGGAATTCATAAAATCACTAACTGTCCCGGTTGTTTTACCACATAAATATAGCTATTAAAAATAGGGGTTGATCGTAGAGAAGGAAAATTTAAGGCTGTATGTATTTTTGTCAGGAAAAAGAGAAATAACAAATCGTCAGAGTATAAAAGGAAAATGTGGCTCTCTAGCGATACCTGGGAAACCATACAAAGGAGTAAAAACATTAAGATCCTAGGTCTCCAGAATGAAAATGCGCGGAAAACATACTCTGGCCTCTGGAAGTCCATAAAGAAAAAGTGTCGCAGAGACAAGAATGCATTCCTGTCCAACATCTGCAGTGAGATAGAGACCCATTCCCTAAAATACCAGACAGCAGACCTTTTTAAGAAAGTTCGTACAATAGCAAGGCAGTTCAAACCAAAGACGTGGATAGTGGAGGACGAAGATGGTGACCCTATACACGAGCTAGATGCCATAGCTAACAGATGGCGTGAATACTGTGAGAGGTTGTATGATGATCCAAACAATACTCCACTCCCGGAACATCTATGGTGGAATAACTTGGAAATGGAACCTGCAATATTGCGCTCAGAAGTTACTGCTGCTATATCGGTGCTCAAAAACAAAAAAGCCCCCGGGCCGGACAACATAACATCAAAAATACTCAAGTCACTGGGCGATAGAGGTGTCGAAATGTTACATCAGATCTGTAATAAAGTCTGGCAGACGGGAAAGTGGCCGAAGGATTGGTCTGAATCAATAATTCTACCACTACATAAAAAGGGTTCTACTAGAAATTGCGAAAACTACAGAACCCTTGCTTTAATATCACACAGCAGTAAAGTGCTCCTTCACGTCATTGACTTCGACACTTCTTAAGCTGGCAGATTCCGCAAGAACAGGCAGGTTTCGTGCAGATTCTAAACGTGAGGCAGTTGATTGAAAGAGCATATGAGTTTAATATCTCCTTCATCATGTGCTTTGTCGACTATAGCAAGGCCTTCGACTGTGTGGATTGGAATTGCTTGTGGTCCATTCTCTCGGAACTCGGGGTCCCGTATCACCTAATTGTCTTACTTGTCTCTTTGTACTGCAACAACCAGGGCGTCGTAAGAATCGACAATGAACATTCTAGGCCTTTCAAATTCAAAAAGGGAATAAGGCAAGGCTGCATCATATCACCCATCCTCTTTAACATCTACGGAGAATACATAATGAGGCGCACACTTGAAGACTGGAGGGGAGGCGTTACCATTGGCGGAACTAGGAACACAAATCTACGATACGCCGATGATACCACCTTGTTTGCCAGAAACGAAACCGAAATGACTCTCCTCCTGGAGAGGATGGAGCACATCAGTAGCGAGCTGGGTCTTAGGGTGAACAGGTCCAAGACGAAGTTAATGGTAGTTGATCGAGGCGGAGCACTTAATCTTTCTGGCGCACTGAATTTGGAAGTAGTGGACAACTTTGTCTACTTGGGCTCCACAATCACCAACAACGGATCTTGCGAACCAGACATACGGAGACGCATTGGCATGGCAAAGAACGCAATGTCCCAACTCGATCGGATCTGGGCCGACAGAAATATATCACAGAGGACCAAAATACGACTAGTATCCACCTTGGTCTTCTCAATTTTCCTGTATGGCTCAGAAACATGGACAATGCGGAAAGCCTTCTTTGGCCACATAGCGCGCAAGAGCAGCAACAGCATCGAAAAACTGCTGCTGACCGGAAAGGTGGAAGGAAAAAGACCGAGGGGCCGTTCCCCCATGCGATGGTCGGACCAAATACGCGCCGAACTCGACACCACTGTATGTGACGCAATTCACGCTGCAGAAGACAGAGCGTCATGGCGTGAAATCGTTCACAGTAAAATACTCCATAGAGGTCACGACCCTCAGCACTGAGGACACACGAAGCAAGGAGGAGGTATTTTTGTATCCTGTATCATAAAAAACACCCTTAACATTTAGAAGGATGAAAAAAGTAAATTAAAAATTTAAATAAACCCCTGACACAATAACCTTTATTTTATTTATTTTTACTTTTTAAAGGTTATTGTGTCGGGGCTTTATTTAAATTTTTAATTTAATTTTTATTTTATATTTTTTATAGGTACATACTTGTATATAAAAGTAGATTTGGTTAAATTGCAGGTGATGCGCTTTCATTTGAGACCCCACTCGATTATATTTGCAGACATTCGGTTATTCTTTCGCACTTTCACCCCTCATAACTTTTAAACGGCTCACCCGATTTTCATCAAACTCACTCAAAATGTCTAAGAACACTCGCCCGTAATTCACCTTTAATACAATTTTTTTTTATTGAAATCGCTTCATACGTTCGCGAGCTACGGTGCCACAGACAGACAGACAGACAGACAGACCGACAGACAGACACGTGAAACTTATAACACCCTTCTTTTTGCGTCGGGGGTTAATAAATAGATTTTGTCCTATTCGCAGACTTAACCGATTTTTACACAATTTCTCGAAAATCATTAGAGATAATTCGGAGGAGTTCAATAAAAAACACCGTGACACGAGAATTTTTAAACACACACTTCACGACACGTCTGAGATAAGTAATAATGGGTAAAGTATGTAAAAATTTAAAATTGTTTTAGTATCTTAGTCTGGTCTTCTTGGTCTCATTAGCAGACTCGTCATCGTCATCCTCGGCGTAACTCCATAAAAGATTAATATTTTTTAATATATGAAGATTACCTCCATGTAGTTGGAGGAGGCCCGACTCGACAGCGAGTAATTTACTGGGCATTTATAACTATACCGCGGAGCTGACAGCATTTCAAACCACGGAGGGCTCTGTGCGATTTTGACGGCGCATCAAACTGTTGTACAACGACTAAAATTGGTCCGATGGTCGCCAGCGTTCATACGTTGATTCCGGCTCGACAGGTTGGAGCAGCTCACCGTGATTGGGGAAACAGGCTAAACTGTACTCGTAAACAATGCATTTTTATTTTTAAAACAATAAAATGCCTGGAGCCTGTTGGAAGTACAGGATTGTTCATAATCAGATTTGCCTCAGTAAAGGTCTCTCCCCTTTTTTCAGTCGTAAAGATTTACAACATATTCGAAACAAATACAAAGTTACCATAGATTTCCTAACCAATATTAAACTCTAGGAAGAAGAAATCTTTATCAAACTTCCAGAAACAATAAAAAAAAAGTTTTCCTGAGGGTGACAACAAACTGAAATGACAAGACCTAGCCCCAAGACCTGGAAAACTTGATACAAAACATTATGCCAACCCATCTAGCAATCATGGCGCAGTAGGCAAATTAGCCTCAATGTAACTGGTGGAGGCGGGCCTGCAATTGCATGGAATTGATACTGATACGACTGAGTCGGCACAGCATGACTCAGCAATGGGTTATGTATAAATGAGTAGTAGTAATACACGATGTTAAATATTTTACGTCGGAAATACTCATGGATTATGAGGGACTCCGGCACGGTTGGCGCAGTGGTTGAGCGATCGACTGCCGCGCAGCATGTCGCGGGTTCGATTCCCGCACGGAAGAAATATTTGTACGACCTACAAGTATTTGTACCGGGTCTGGGTGTTTTCTATCTATAATATGTATGTATTTACAAAAGAAAAATGTATATAAGTAGTTTATCATGCATCTTGTTACCATAACACAAGCAATATGTTGCTTAGCTTCGGGCGAGATGGCGTTGTGTGAAATGTCCAAGGATATTTATTTATTTTGTTTATTATTCTAAATTGCACCCCGACCTACCCACTAAAACCGACAGAGATCCTCGACTGCCTGACTCCAGGGTCGCGGGATTCACTCCTCTCGTTGGGGGGAGTATGCCTCGCGACGCTCTTCCTATATATTGAAACAACTGCTGCTATCTTAGTGTTAGTATGAATTGAATAAATATTTTAATAATAAGAACTAAAATATACACACACAATTAATATAAAATCACTGTAAATGAAAGAGAGAAATGAATCACTTAATAATGTGTGATATGTTAATAGACTCGTAATATAGTGGGAATAAACTATGAACAAAATATACAAACATTTTATTTTATGACTTTATTTCTGTAGGAAAATATAATATAATATCGTATTATCAACTTTAAATTGCTCATGTACAATACATGATTGAGTATTGAGCTTGGAAATCAGATCTGTAAAATAAAGCTGAAATATCCGAAAAATCATTCCACAAAACATCCTTGACAACATGCGACGCCCGTGAATTATAAATGATTGTGGTGCTATTTTGTACTTTACCACATACAAAATGTTCCAACGGCAAACATATTATCCCAAGGAATATTCGCAATTTTTACATTTACGCATGTTTATTTAATTTCACGTGACATCCTGTCGTCTCGGTGATGAGGGTACTATGGTGAAGCATTTACACAATATCCGAATGTCCGCTCAAAACTCGAATATTACGTGAACGACTTTCTCGGTACAGTCGCTACCAAAAAGGCTTCAGACCTAGCCTATGTGCACCATGAGCATAGCTTACTGTGCCACGTTGGCCAGACAGATTGGCACTTTGTTTCATACCAAGTTATCCATAAAGTCAAATCAAATCATTTATTTTGCATAGAACAGAATTAATCAGATATAGTCAACATATTATTAATAAATATTTTATAATACAAAGTATTTGACCGCTAACTACTTCCTCTTCTCTTGGAGCAAGAGTTTCGGCCTCGTCATGTCCAGTTGTCGGCTCCTACGACACCCTCAGCATGGAATAGGTGTCACTGTGTATTCTAAATTCGTCACCACACGTCAATTAAAACAATCAGATTTATATTTACATCTTCGTATTTGTTGTAAGTTTGGCATTTTTGAACTAAAATATTATTCAAGTAAACTTTACGTGATCAGATTATTTTAATTGTCCACATAAATTCACGTGAGTGCCATTCGTTTGTTAGAACATATAAATACCGATCTAAATTGCCGATCATTTTTCATTTCCAATTGGAACGAAACCTCATAATGCGTGCCTTATTTAAATAATTGCTCGTATATTTAAATCGTGTATTATTGAGCACAAACATGTATGTTTGTTAAAAGAAAAATCGTCTTCTCCTGCAAGTCATACTGTAAGGGAATGAGCTGGAAAAAGAAATGTCCCAAAAGTCATAAAAAAAAACAACAGAGCTGGTTTAGAATACATTCACCAATTTGATCCTCCAACAAAAGAAAATTACAAGGCCGAAAAAGTAGCTGCAAGTGAAGGAAATCTTGATACCAAGCCCTGTGCCAAGACGTCTGGCCAGTGTGGCACGGTAGGCTAATTAGCCTCCATTTAATTGGCAGAGCGGTGAGTCGTGTATGACTGAGCTCTAGAAGTTAAAGAATTGCATAAAATGGAGACTGGATAAAATGTTTTTTATCTAGCATAAAATCTCGGATTTTTTCCCGGGTACTTACTACTGCTACTACGATTCGATTATGAATATAAAAAAAACTAATAATAAAATGATTCACACATGAAGACCTTGTGTTGGAATGTAAAAAGAATAATATTTATTTACTAGCTTTTGTGCGCGGCTTCGCCCGCGTGGGCTTCGAACCCGTGCATATTTTTTATGAAACTAAAATCGGTTATTGTGACTAAACTATGATAGTTAGATATGTGCTCTCGCGGACTTTTTTGTAGATCTTTATAAGACCTACAAACCCGTAGTATATCATTTTGTTATATTGTCAATAGTTTTTGCAGCGCACGCATAAATAGGTTTTCGATTTTACACCTTGGTTTACAAAATCGCAATTTTCATACGGATCCCTAATTCTTTTGAAAATAAAATATAGCCTATAACCTTCCTCGATAAATGGACTATCTAACACTGAAAGATTTTTTGAAATCAGACCCGTAGTTCCCGAGATTAGTGCGTTCAAACAAACAAACAAACAAACAAACACACAAACAAACAAACTCTGCAGCTTTATATATTAGTATAGATTATTAAAATGGGACCTCGAACGCTCACCACGAAGTATAGCGGTCAAAGATTGTATTTTTTTTTAATTTTTAGCGCCAACGGGTTTTCTTAAAAAAACATAGCATCGAAATAGCATGTTCATTTAATTATTATGCACCTTGCCTAACTAATATTTAATAATCCAATTTAAATGTTCGAGCCAACTGTACTTTAACAAGGTTCTTTTTCATATACCATTCCTCGCATGTTTTAATATAATTAGTTGAGATGTTGCCTTCGGAATAAATCTTAGCCGTTTTGCCTTTTTCGAGTTAGGTATTTTTTTCATACTGGTTTTATACAGGAAATAAACCTACTGTGCCACGCTTGCCAGACGGGTTGGCACAGGGTTTTGTTTCAAGATTTCCTTTTCCTGCGCTCAATTATATTAAAAACATAAAAGATTTTTAATATTGACTTGGTCACTATGAGATGTTGTTAGGTTATCTTATGACAGTTATCACTATCACTACATATTAAAAAACAAAGTCGCTGTCGTCTGTCCATCCCCATGTAAGCCTAAATCTTTAAAACTACGCAACGGATATTGAAGCGGGTTTTTTTTAATAGATAGAGTGATACAAGAGGAAGGTTTATGTATGTATAATACATGCATAATATTGTAGAGAAACACTGATACATTTAGATGTTCACCAGTGCACCCGTGCGAAGCCGGGGCGGGTCGCTAGTTACGTAATAAGTTATGACAGAATTTTCCTTGTAGAGACTTAATAAAGTAACGGACTTGGTATTTCATGGATCTCACAACTTAATATTACGGTTGAAGAACTGAGTTGTGAGACTTTTTCTACAAGTTATGTTTATGATGGCATTATATTTGGTGCAATATGTTTGATAAAGCTGATGATAATTTATTGAAGAAAGTTTCCGTAACCGCAGGATTGGCAAAGTTGTGGCAAAGTTAGTTCTGCTTGTATCGCTTATTTATTCTGTAATGTTGCGCACAGTATTTATGTCCGTCCTTTCATAACATTTTTGTTACACTGCATACTGTTTTACTTGAAATAATGATCACCAAGCGATGAAAAATCGACCATAATTATTTAAATTGTCTAACTATAAATCACTACATAGTATAAAACAAAGTCGCTGTCACCTGTCCGTCCCTATGTATGCTTAAATCTTTAAAACTACGCAACGGATTTTGAAGCGGTTTTTTTAATAGATAGAGTGATTCAAGAGGAATGTTTATAAGTATAATAAATGCATAATTGTACCCGTGCGAAGCCGGGCCGGGTCGCTAGTAATAAATAAATTAATATCCTTGGACATTTCACACAACGCCATCTCGTCCCAAGCTAAGCAACTTAATGCTTGTGTTATGGTAACGAGATGGACGATAAACTATTAATATTATACATTTATTTTTGTAAATACATACATTATTATAGATAGAAAACACCCAGACCCGCAACAAATACTTGTAGGTCGTACAAATATTTCTTCCGTGCGGAAATCGAACCCGCGACATGCTGCGCAGCAGTCGATCGCTCAACCACTGCGCTAACCGCTACGCTATAACAAATCTGTCTCATCATCAAGATCTTATAATATGTTCTTGGCCCATAAGACCCGCTGCTCAAAATGGTCTCCTCTAATAACATGGAGGGATTTATCCTACGGTGCCTCGCTGGCTAGACGTCACAGGTTTTAGCACAGGGGTTCATTTTAAGGTTTTCTTTTGCGGTTTTCTACCTGATGATTTCCTGTACGCGGCTTTTACGCTACCCTTGGGATGAAGTCAAGTGGTGACGGATTTAGAATACATAGCATCAACACCCCATTCCGTCCTGAGGGTATCGTAAGAGCCGACAGAAGGAAATGACAAGGCCGTAAACCTAGCTGCAAGAGAAGGAAAACTTGATAACGAAACCTTGTGCCAACCCGTCTGGACAGCGTGGCACAGTAGGCTTACAACACGTAACTGGAGGACAGCCGACTCAACAGTAGGTCATATAGCCTAAGGAAGGTTTATAGGGCAATATTGCACCCGTGCGAAGCCGGGGTGGGTCGCTAGTTAATATAATATATGCGTGAATACAAATAGCGAAGTGAGTTGCCACACTTACATAATTACATTACTCTATACCCAATCAAACCAGAGACACATTATATAATTTTTTTTCTATAATTTGAGTCGGCCACCAAATAACCCACTGTTGAGTCGGACCTCTTCCAATTACGTGGAGGGTCAGTAGCCTACTGTACCATGCCAGACGAGTTGGCGAAGGGTTTCGTATCAAGTAACGAGAAGGCTCTAACGGCATCTCACGCACTACTGTGCTTTACACGATTATGAGATAAATAATTTCACCGAGGTATTAGCTGCCCCAACCACCCAATGGTTAGCTGGTAGAAAAATCCATAGGATAGTCCACTATAAAGAATTGCACGAACAGTCATTATTTCTTTCTTTAGTAGCAGCCTTACTTACTTAAAAAAGCATTTTCTTTGCACTGGCATTGTATCGCGGGGTGTTTGCACATAATATGAAATTTACGTCTTCGCGATTATTATACATTGGAATTAAACACTTTTTAACACATTTATCGCGTATATTACACACAAAGGGAACATTATCAATAAAACAAAATTATATGCGTTACGTATAATTGTTTCTTTGTACTTTTGAATCGGCCTCGTCATTGCTTTTTTTCGGGTCTTACGACACCATCAGGATGGAATGGGGTGGTGACACTATGTATTGTAAATGCGTCACCACTCAGAATAATGTAATAAGGCACTTCAAAAATTGTGCGAAGTAAGTCCAATTTAGAAAGAGAGCCTGGAATCGGTGAGAAAGTTAAAAGCAAGCACTTTAGAGGCCCTCGAGCCAGGAGCGACTGCAAGTTGCGAAGTCAAGATTCCTAGCTCGAGTTACGAGGGCACTTCACCGCTGCCTTGCAGGAGTTGCGGGATATTCACAATAGTAAATAAAAGGTGAACATCTCGTACTAAAATAAAATAGAAAAAAGTTGCCGTAGATATACACGGTGATTTTTTTCCCATTGTTTTCCCGCGGCAGATCGATTTGCTATTAGTAGTACTATCGATTGATAGCGATAAATTAAAAAAATAAAAGGTTTTTTTTTTCAAATATCAAAAAAAATATTACAGCAACTCGAAAGCCTGAGAAGCAATAGTAATTCACCAAACATAATATTAAAGTAGGTATCTACATACGAGATAACGGCGCCGACCACGGTGAAAGCCTCCCCTCCCTCACCACCCCCTATACCCGCTATAACCGCGCCGGGCGCCGCCTCAGTTAGTGGCGAATTGGCGACTGTCGTCGCACGCGCGTTATGTTTTCGTGCAGTGGCGTTTGAGTGCAAAAATGAATCGGCACTACAAATATTCTAACTTAGAGTACGTCGCTATGGTGCAACTGTACGCTCGGGCTGATTATGACTCCCACGCTGCCCAGCGGCTTTATGCGGAGCCGCAACATTTGGAGTCGCTCCGTCTTCGCGGGATTTTGAACCCCCAAGTCCCACAGGCCCGGACAATCGTAGCGGCAACACAGCGACTACTCGATCATGGACAGTTTGAGACACCAGCGCATGCACAGGGCAGAGGTCGATTGGCCGTTTATTTGCCAGAGCTCGATGAACAAATTATCGAATTCTTCGAACGGGATCCTCGCCGGAGTACGCGTATGGCTGCGGCTAGGTTTAACGTAACTTTTATGTGTAGTGTATCGGGAAGAACACGAAACGCGCGACGCTTTGATAACTGCGATAGTGGACGATTTTAATATCGTAAGAAGTGACAGAGACACTCTAGTGAAATTGAAAGACAATCAAATGAAACGTGCTCAATTGTGCATTCAACGAAATGGGTTGCACTTCGAACAATTACTTCGGTACCGGTGAGTGTAATTAATTACTTTGTAAATAGCAAAAATTCATAGTACGTAGGTTAGTTAATCAAAATCATTGTAAATAAGTTGATCCCAATTTTTTTAATACGCCGTAAATACTTCAATAATACAAATATTTTTTTGTATGATATTAAACTTGTTAGTAGTTTCGTATTTAGTTAGTTGAAGGTAAAAAGTATTGTTACGCCGCTAATGAGTGAATTCAAGAATCGCATTCCGTACCTACCGAAGGCTATGGCTCAGGGTTCCCAAAAGTACTGGGGAGTAAACAAAGGCTTTTGTTTCCCACGTTAGTTTCTTTTGTGTTGTTGTAACAATAGCGTCTGTTAAAATGCCGACACCTATTGTAGGTGTTTATTTTTATGATGTTTTTTTACATTTCACCGGCTGATTAGCGTGTGAAAGACTGTGTGGTAATGAAGTATTTATGACGGTCCTAAGCCCGTTAAAGTATGAAGGAAAAATTGCAAAACTTTTAGGTAATTAGGTTTTGTGTTGCGTTAACAAGCCCTCGTGCTACAGCTTACTACGGAAGGTATTAAGTATCAGCTGATAGCGCAATGAACAGCGCGTCGCTCGCGCCGCGCCCGCCGCGCGCTGCCCTGACTATTGGTAGGACGTCGCTTTCGAGTTTTGTTTTTCACAATTGTAAATCTGACATTTATTAATAATTAAATTATTTGTTGTTATAAATCGTTTGTACTACCGGGAGGAAATCATTTCCCTGCGGGAAAACATCCATTTCAATTTCACGGTGTATTTTTGGTGATGGATTTAGAATACATACTACTACTCTAATTTACTAACTTCTTTGGACCTTAAATCTACAATAAGATCAACAAAGTTGTAAGAAAAAGGTAACTGAATACTTACAAAAACTTGCTTACCACAGATACACACCCTCTCACAGTCACGCACCCACATTATCATACTACACAAAGAGAGGACATACACACTATACAGAATTTATGTTACTTTATGGATTTATTAATTTGTGTCACCGATGCTCATAATCATGATTTTGTTAATTTATTTATTCAATAGGTTTCATTTTAGTGATTTTATTCAATTGTAATTATTTTGTTAATTTATTTCTGTGTGTTAGTATTTCTGGGTTTTAGTGGGTAGTCAAGTGTTCCGGAGGCCTGCAATACTGGTTTAAACAGTACTATATAGTTACCTTTAAAAAATTCGCAAAGCATTTAAGGGTGTCGTTCCATGTGACCAATTAACTGTATACGGAGTTATTAAAACGCAGATATGAAGCGAAAAACAAGGATTTTAATTCATCATCTCAGACCACTAACAGTCCACTATTGACGTCTTTAGTGGTGTATAGTACATAACCTCTGAACAACAACAAACAGAGTGGACTGTCAACACAGTCTATTGTAGATGCTTTACAACACTGACTTAATTAATTAACAATAAATCCTACTGTTGCCAGTGATGACATATGGCACAGAGTCGCTCATTATGGGCTCCATCAGAAGGCTTGTCCTCGAGTAGCGACCGCGGTCCGGAAAATGCAGTGCTGGTAGGCCTCCCACACGGTGGAACAATGACTTGGTTAAGGTCGCTGGAAAACGATGCGGGTGGACCAGGACCGGCCTTTGTGGAAATCCTTGGGGGAGGCCTATGTCCAGCAGTGGACGTCTTTTGGCTAAAATGATGATGAAATCCTCGTAACAGCAGCATATAAAATAAAATGCTGTAGACTGGGTATTGTATTACAAAGTTGTTAGTAGCACTTAGAAAAACCAGCAGTCCGTTCAGAAAACTCGTCAAGGTGGAATTGAGTGCTATTTATATTCTATGTTCCTGTTTTGAAAAACTGACTGGAAGCGTTGGGAAGTCGTTCGAGCGTTGAAGTTCTCGGCCATACTTTATGAACTGACATTTAAAATGTCGGCAAAGTAAGAGAAATGTTTTCCGAGTTGTAGCTCGGTTCCGAAACTTTTTGCTAAAACAGAAAAAGTGTGGAAGTAGCTCTTTTAATATATTTTTTTAATATACAACCTGTTTTTTGTGTAATCTAAGGTATTGTCGAATCAACCTATAATTGATGCATTCAAATCAAGCTTTCCGTCGCTTGCGGCTTTAATTTCTGGACTGATTTGATGATAATGATTTAGTTTAACCTGGCAGGCTCGGAGAACGGGTGGGTGACAGCAATCATACAGACTGACCCTTTAATTAATTAATTTTATAATAAATAGATATAACAAATATAAATATCTTGCAATCGACCTAAATACGTAATATCCAAATTCGATAAGCCACTAAGCTTCCTACTACAATAATATTATAATTTGGCACCAAAGGGCCCAAGCGGGAAGAGCCACCAAAACTTAGATTGGCGAACGCCCCCCAAACTTGCGATAGGATCGAGCTTGCCGGATTAACTTGTCAACTAACATCAGCTTGTAACCACTACCAATGTTTCTATAATCTCGAATGTAAATCGCCTTTTTAACCGACTTCCAAAAAACACGACGTTAACAATATGTATCCTCCTCTGTATGTAATTCTGTGCTAACAAATAGTTCACTTAAAAACCGATCTGCAAAAATCTTGAGATTGGGCCTATAGAGTTTTTATTGAAAACGCTCACTGATTGATTGTATCAAAGGTGTGAATGTATTTGTATGGAGACTACTACCTAGCGTGGGACAGGGGCTGTAAGATGATATTGGTAATTTTAAATGAGACGATTTATAATATTTTTGTGATAAACCCTACGGAAATAAAGTTCTGTTTGAGTTTTGAAGCTTTCTTGTAAAACTTGAAATAATTGAACAAAACCATTTGTCAGAAGGCAAAATTGGGTATTTTGAACGCCTAACTAGTTTCTGACTCCGAGTAATATGAACAAAAAAAAAAGCAACTTTTAAACTTCAAACTACTTCAAATGGTTGTTTAACTTCTAAGCATTTTTTGTTTGTGTTTGAAGTTGGCAGACCACACAGACAATTCACGCCTTATTTTTCGTTTAGGTAGGCACACACTCACAAAACAAAAACAATAGTCGATTGCTTATGTATAACTTGCCATTTACGAATCACGTTGGAGTCGGGAAATCTACCTGAGTTGGATAACTACCAGTATGCACAGGGAGTGTTTGTCTTTGCCCGTCTAGTGGAACTACTGCTAATCATATTTTGGTTAGAGCCCCAATCCTGCGACTTCAATAGAATTAAAATTAAAATTGACAATCAGCATGCCTTTTAAAGTCGATTTTTACATTTGGTAACCTACTAAAACCTTTTCAGCATTCCTCACTGCAGTCCTCACTGTTGGCAAGACATCTTAGCGAGCGAGGGGATTCATAATATGAAAAAAGTAAGTAACCGTGACATATGTCCGCTTTTCAAAACAACAGAAGAAGAGAGTTTTTCTTCAATTGTGTATGGCGGACTGTTCCGTGTTACAAAATTAGTTTTAATTCACTCATTAATTCATTCATTAATTCATTCATTCTGAATTCCAAACTTAAGTATACCACGCTGACTGCTGTGCGATCCGAGTTAGCCAATCACTTGCTGCCGATGTTGGCCCACTCCAGAGCGAAAATGAGTGAGTACCGTGTTATGTTTTGTAATACGCCGTACAACGTGTAATACGGAGTATTGGAGGCGTTCTCCAAGGATAACCGTGTTGTCTTGTCCCGCCGCACCATCTTGCCGGCTATCATACAGTGCACTTTTATCGTGTGGGTCCGTAATTCACAGACTATGTCCATGTGTGAGTTCTTCTAATTAAAATGTAATAGAGATAGAGTTACTGGTATGTTGTATTTTTTATTAATAAAATAATAAAATAATCTGGGTGTCTTTAAATCACGAGTGAATCGGTTTCTTCTAGGCAAGCGCGCTCCATCTTAGGTCGCAGTGTCGCTTAACATCAGGTGAACTGGCGATCAAGCGTAAGCCTATCAAGAATAAAAAAATAAAATAAAAAAAAGATTACAGTATTAGTTACAACAGGCCTATGGCTAAATGTAAAAAACATAAAAATACCATGAATACCCTTCGCAAAATTGCTCTCGTTTAAGTTAAACAATAGCGGTGAGTCTCTTTGGCAGCCTAATTTCATTTTTCAGAAGGCCAACCTTCTATCATTTAGTTAAAAGTTGTTTGCCTCCAAATCTAATTTGCAACTTCCTTCCGGTTGAATTTTTTGCTTAACCCTTAATCGGGCACAGGGAACTATTTTCCCACCCTCCCAATCTAGCTAAATTCCCGAATATTTTTGAATTGGCAACCATTTATGTAGTATTTTGTACACAAACACAATTTTAGATAATGACAGAATTATTTTACTAGCAGCCCCACCCTTTTGAGTGTCAAGTGTCAAAGTCAGAATCAAATAAATGTCACCTTCGAAAAATTCGCGCGATTTTCACGTATTGGAGACATATATGTGCATAGTTTCTTAAAAAAAGATTCTGGTAAGTAGATATTTGGTTCAATATGTATTAATTTATTATATTCTGTGTAACTTGGTAATGATATTCAATGCAAAAACCTAGTGTTTGTGTGGTTTTGATTCATTTGAAATATATTCTTGCAAGTGGGAAAATAGTTCCCTTTGTCCGTTCCTGAACTCCATTTTGCGTCACCATATATAAAAAATGGGGATTTCTTTTTGTCAACTTTTTTAATTTTGTCAATTTATTTAGTTTATTTTTAAAATGTTGGTTTCAATTGTTTTAGATAATGTCTTATAAAAGGAGCAATATTAATTATATTTTTTTTTAATATATCGGACATCGATACTGATTATAACGATATTATGGCGATTGCCTGATATGTTCAACGGATTCATTTTACCATACAATCATGTGCTCATTATGCAAAGTGACATTAGGTCCGCAAGATTGCTTTTAAACAATTTCATTTGTCTGAAAAATATCTTAAATAAATATCTTTAAAAACATAAAAAAATAATTTTTATAATGTATTTATTGTTTATTGGTTTCTTTATTTGCACACTGACGCTCCACCTAACTTCTAGTAAATAATTCTGTGCACATTTAATGAGGAAAATAAATTCAAAAGTAGAGTCAGGGTAAATAACTAGTCTATCTAAATTCATAGACGTAATCGGGCAAAGGGAAATAATTTCCCACTTTGGTTGTCCATGAACAGGCAAAGGGAAATAATTTCCCACCCGTAAAACATCATTATTTTCAGGTTTCAGTAATATATATACGATTTTATGTACACCGATATCCAACATGAGCCTAGAACATTTACATATGCCATGAAAAACATTTTTTTTGGTTCTACCCGATTAAGGGTTAAAAGACCTTGCGGCCAAATTTTTTAAACATCCCATTGAATTAAGAAAAATGATAAAGAGATCTTTTTGCTATTTTACAGGAGTGCCTACCATGGAAATATTACGGTGCGTTGAATTATATCATATCTCCGTCAAAGGCTCAAAGTCACCCAATGTTAATGCCTAGGCTCGGAGTTTCCCTGCGAGTTCGAATCACAGATAAGGAGATACGATGGCGAAACAGAGTTACCGACATAGCCCACAGGATTTTCAAACTTAAGTGGTAGTGAGCAGGGCACAAAGCTCGGCTTGATGGTCGATCTAGCAGAGATATCCTTGACTGGCAACCGCATATCCGAAAATGCAGTTCATAACCAGGTCTTTATCTGGTTATGATAATCTGTGGATGTATTTAGAAATAAATAGGGATGATGATGAAAATCATAATTCTGAAAATTACTGGACAACTGTTCATTCCCAGTTATGCAGGTTTTTCTTCTTAATGGTGAACGCACACTTGTCCGAGCCGAACGCGTCGAACGAAGTAGTTTCACACACATATCCGCACCAGAAGAATCGACCGCGTCGAAGAAATCGTTTCTATTTCCTTTACGGCTGAAGTCGTTTCTATTTCCTTTATCCTGTGAATTGTGGTGGATCTTGACGAGGTTTTTTATTGTCAGTGCTTTATTAATGGCAGATGAAGAAGTAGTACTCGCGCGATGCTTTGTCATACGCAACTGATAGAATGCGAGCGCATAGGTCGAGTCGACTGCATAAGCCGCGCCGAATTTGATGACATCATCCGAATTCGTCTAAGATTTCTGGGGTTCTTCCATAATCGGTCGATTTGACGCGGGGAAGTGCGCGAGGTATCATGAGATTCCATATACAAAATTCTAAAATTCGTTTCGTTCGACGCGTTCGGCTCGAACAAGTGTGCGTTCACCATATATCTCCATCCGGCGTTCATTAAGTTTCTTCTTACAACACCCTCCTGATGGAACGAAGTGGTGACATTGTGTATTCTAAGTCCGTCACCACACGGACATAAGCCGTAATACATCTGTGACATTCCGTGCAATCCACCTTTTCCAAACTTGATGCAAATTTTGGGGGAAATGTTTATTGTGACGGTCCGCCGTTAAATTTGCATAATCTGGGATTGTCCTTTCGTATCTTCCCGTACACTTAATGCAATATTTCAAACATTTCACAATCGAATATTTCATCATCATCACGTAATTAAAAAGGGTATTTACACCTTTTACTACTACTGGAAAACCACTGACATAGCCCACCGGATTCCCAAACTTAAGTGGCAGTGGGCAGGGCACATTGCTCGCAGAACCGACGCCCGATGGGGCAGAAAAGTCATCGAGTGGCGACCGCGTTCCGGAAGGCGCAGTATTGGTAGGCCTCCCACACGGTGAACCGACGATCTGGTTAAGGTCGCCGGAAAGCAATGGATGCGGGCGGTCCAGGACTGGCCTTTGTGGAGATCCTTGGTCCCCCAAGTCCTATTTCCAGCAGTGGACGTCTTTTGTCTGAAATGATGACTTATACCACTCGGCTCATAAATGATCCACTGCTGAGTCGGGCCTCTTCCAATTACATGGAGGGTTGGGTTGGCACTGAGTTTCGTGTCACGTTTTCCTTCTCTTGCGGCTAGGTTTTCGGCCTTATCATTTCCTTTTGTCGGCTCTTACGACACCCTCAGGATGGAACAGGGACTATGTTTTCTATACCTGTAACATGTATTATTTATTCGATAAAGAATAAAATGACCAGCGGTCGCTACTAACAAACACTTTAATAAGTCCATCTACACCAAAACAAAAATATCATAGCAATCTCTTTAACAACTTTCTTCAGGCGCTCTTAAGCTTAACTTATTAAAATAAATTAAGGTGGATGCTCCAGGGTAGCCCGCGAAATTCAAATTTTCTTACGTTTTTTGCAATTTGCAGGCCAGTGCTAGGTTGTATGATGATGAACATTTGATTAGCGGCTGTAAGACGTATGTAGTTACAGAGTTATAATGATCAAACTCATCAATACAGCCCTCCAAGCTCATAAAGGTGCAAGAATGACTTTGACGTTGAAAAAGTTTTTCTTGCACCTTTATGAGCTTGGAGGGTTGTATTGATGATTTTGATGTTTATAATTAATAATATATATATATATAATTATTAATAATATATATAATAAATAAAGGGTGTCCTGGTGGATTTCAAGCTATCACATCTTGAAGATGACATCATAAGAAGATAATAAGAAGAAAAATACGCTGCAAGAGAAGACAATCTTTATATGACACCCTGAGCAAAATGTCTGGAAGTAACACAGGTTAATTTTCCTCCATCAAATTGGACTTTCATCTACAAATTTCTACCGTGATTCACCTCATTGACTATCATCATTGTCATTTCAACCGAAAGACGTCCACTGCCTCCCTCAAGGTTTCCACGAAGGCCAGTCTCGGGTTTGTTCGGGAGCTGTTAATGTGTCTTCGGTACCTACTGAATTAAAAAATCCAGGTTTATTTTCAGATAACTTTTGAATTTATGCGAAAAAAAAGCGTTTTGTTATAAAACTTATAAGTACTATGATATTTTCATTTAGCACAATAAAAAAACATAATTCAAAAGCCCAATTATAGAGTAACACAAATAATAAAATCGCATTCTAACTAGCAAATGGTATATTCATCAGTTTTGAAAGACGTTCGTTTCCAGTAGTGGGCGCAGAGCGGGACCTTTAGTGAACCGTAGAATAACGATGTAACACAACAATCAAAATGGTAGCCTTTATTCCCAATCTTCATTGTTCAGCTGTACATTTTGACTCGAATTTTTCCTACGTATACAGTTTACCAAATCGTGGCCTGGAGAGAGTGGTGTATTGTTATTCAGAGCACGTTGTCCGAACGCGAAAAGCAACCGGATTGGCTATAACGTTTCAAGGTTCTATATCTTGGAGCAAACTCGACGATTCATATTCAGATTTTGTTGTGGTTGAATTTATTTTACGGATTGTATCATCAATATCTTGTGCACCGTGGTACGTCGTATATAATAGCTGTTGTTTTGGTATTTTGAAAATCACCATACCATCCCGAAGCTGACTCACTGTTGCAGGCATTCGATGGAGAGAGACGAGACGAGGAAGTTTGACACTGGCACAGTAGTATTAGTAGGTTAGCTGTCAAAGGCGACAATAAATAGGACATAGGAAATAGCGAAAAGGATAGTCGACATCACAGGAGACCGAAGATCTGGTAGCTACCTCGGGCAAAAAATCAGTCTACCTATTCAAAGGGGTAACCCTGCCATTATCTTCGGAACCTTGCCCTAGAGGGACTACTTTTAATAATATATTTTAGTTATTATATGATATTAATTAAGGTTTTTTTAGTTTTAGGTTCATCAGTATATTTTATTATTTGAATGTTATTGATGTGTAGATGTGATTAAATTTATGAAAGTTTCATGTAATTTTTCTGTGTTCAAATATCTATTTTACTAGCGGCCC
The DNA here is from genome assembly GCA_905475355.2 of Clostera curtula. Classification (NCBI taxonomy): domain Eukaryota; kingdom Metazoa; phylum Arthropoda; class Insecta; order Lepidoptera; family Notodontidae; genus Clostera; species Clostera curtula. The sequence goes on along the minus strand of FR997808.1, from coordinate 14,684,243 downwards.
GTCCCGGCTTCGCACGGGTGTGATGTTACCCGCGGCTGACTAGCGACAAGCTTGTAGATAGTCAAAAAGAAAGTAGTAGTAGCCAAAATTACTCCTTATATCATCAGCTACCTATCAGTGAAAGTACCGTCAGAATCGGTCCAGGCGTCCCAGAGATTAGCCGGAGCAAACGGACAGACAGACAGACAAAAATTGCAAAGAAAAATATTTTGGTATATGTACATATACAAAAATATTTTAAACATACTTACGCATTTAGTAAAAGTGGTTAGTTATTTTATTATTACAAACAGACACTCCAACTTTATTTATTTGTATGTATGTATATGTATGTATGTATGCATGTATGTATGTATGTATATGTATAGATTGTATTTTAATAGAATGTTGACAATCGATTTTGACTCTGTTGAATTAGCTAGTTTGGCGTATTGATGTGCTGATAATAGTGTCACGAAGGTTAAATATTTACAATTGCTGAGTGTTGGGAGTTATCACTCTTATTTTAGTATTTTTTAATAATAGCCTTGGAAAAACAAAGCTAGAAAGATTTTTGTCACTTCTTTCTATAAATGTTCACATTTTAAATTTTGTGTTACCTGCGCTAAAAATTTGAATTTTATAAACACAATCGTCATAATCCTAATTAAAAATCTCTATTTAAATACCTTTACATACTATTCAAAACAAAGATAAACTAGAACTGCGTTTCGGTATTATTTGCAGTTCTCTACTAAATCAGCATTTGCCTATCTAGGCGTGAACGTGTTGTAAACTAAATTTCCGGATACACAAATAGGGCGAATATCGCTTGCTCGCACTCCACAATCAATGGAATTATTGGTTGAAAATCCCTTGGCGTGATTCCCACCTAAAATGTGTAGCGTACATATCCTACAGAATACTGTAATAGTAATGTATATTATGTGGTATACTGATTTTAATGTAGTTTTCCACGCACACTTAAGCAGTGATAGTTCGACGTATTTGTTTCTTACATATTGTAGTTAGAAACAGCATGGAAACATGTTTTGAACTGTGTACTGTGGTATATGGACGATGATTCGATTGACACAAACATTTACAAAGCGTATATATTTTTTAAATCAAGTCAGAAGGAATGGGTATTTAAACAACATTCAAAACAGGATCGAATGGAATCGATAATCGTGAATTTCTATTCGGGCGTTCTTATTGGACAACAAGTATCGAAGCTAAATCAAAATATCTAATGTTTGACGTGCAAATAGATACTTAGAAAAGTTGTCCATTAAAAAGTCATCAGTCACATTTTTCTGCAGTGATGGCATCAGTGCAATTATGTTCTTACCATATTTTAGTCACCTTCCCTAACCGTGGTTAAGCAAGAAATTTGAAGGACCCAAAACGTATGTAACGTATTGTGAATTAATTAATTGTTTAGTCATTCAGCACACTATAACTCGAGATTCCCAATAAAAATTATACGATCTGCGTACTTTAGTACCGTGTTACGTATAATATAGGCTATAATAATAATCCAAGTTTATCTCTAATTATGTTAAGTAGTACTAAAGATAATCTATTTTACGGACACTTTCGCGGAGTTTATGGCGTGGTAGGAAAGGAAATAACTTTGCTTTAAACGAGTTAACACTGCGCTTTTATTAGTTCCCTTTTGTGTTCCTTAGTTCATTACAGATGACCGATTTTTAATCGAACTTAATAAAAGTTCTCATAATTGATCCTCCCCCAATTTTTGTAAAAGTATCACTTCACTAGTGTGATAGTGCAGGCCTGCTGCCCCGCATAGCTAAACGGATTTGTACAGGTTATTTATTGTGATTCACATTAAAAAAGAGCATGCTCTTCCATTGGGGGGCATCCTTGGTTCAGGCAGTCGAAGATTGCCGTCGGTTTTAGTGACGGATTTAGAATACAAAATGTCACCACCCCATACCATACTGAGGGTGTCGTAAGAGGCGACTAAAGGAACGCAAGAGGGATCACCAAGCCGCAAAAGAAAGAAAACCAGAAATAAACCCTATGCCAACCGGTCTGGCCACCTTGGCACAGTAGGCTAATTTCCCTCCATGAACTTGGAGGAGGCCCGACTCATCAGTGGGTCATGTATGGGCAGAAATGATGATGATGATGATTACCGAGTAGGGCGGTGCGCAATTTACGAGATGGTAAATTGACAGCCCGGGGTCTCACATATCCCTTTAAATAATAAAAGAAATATTGAAAAAGAAGATGGTTATTAAAAACATTTATTTTATCTCAAACGAAGATTCAATTACTTCTGGCAAATGAACAACTTTTACTATGCGTTTCTGTGAATTATATATTTACTATACATAATTAGTACAAAAAACTATTATTAAATGGACCACGAACATTTCATTAATGTCCACTGCATTCGTAGTAAAATCAGTAAATAATAATAGTTACTAAGTGTATTTGACAATTTATCAATATTTTGAATCAAATTTATAATTATATTACCTACTAAAGAATGGCTTCATAAAACTACTAAATCCCCTATGTGCGTCGCCCCAATAAAATATGTAAGTTCCGCTTTGGAGAATTACCTTGCTCAAAATTTTCAACGATTATGCAATCCTCGTACATACGATTTACATTCCAATATTTCGTTTCACCGCAAAACGTAACCAATCAGCAGGTGATTTGAACCGTCATCCATCGCGCTGATAATTACCTAATACACATGCACCAGTTATTTAGTTAGTTACCAACGAAATTGGAATGTAGATCACATACCATTTCATATAATACCGTTCAATTGAGATACGTAATGTAAAATTGACATCGCTGAATTAATGTACAATTACAATTTTATTTTAATTACAATCCAATGGGATTCTATTGTAAATCAATCATTGGGTAGTAAATTTATAATCCAATGATTGATGAATTCACCAAAATTGCTGCAACTCATTCCAACTATTCCACCTAATTATTTACTAATTACAATCACCTCATACCTTTAACACTAACCACAAGACTAGAACTCATAAATATAACAATCCAATTAAATTGTATAGATACATTCTTCACGGTACAGTAACAGGTAAGAACATTTGAGGGTCACCCAATTTTGGTTCTAGTCGAATATTTACTTTGGTATCACCATCTCCAACTTCTAGGAAACTATTCCAATCTAGCATCCAGTAAAAACCATTCTTCTTTGGGGGAGGTAACTGTGAATCTCCTGGCTGCGAAGGCGCAGCACCTCCAAAGGAATCTTCTAGATCGGCTATTGATGCTCCAGAATCCTCAGTGTCTACTGACGCTGAATCTTGGGCAGGAGGTTCATTGGTTTTGGGTGCCTCGGTAACAGTTGTCGTTTCAATTTTAACCGTTGTAGGGGTTTCAGTGGAACTTACTGCCTGTCTTTTAGTTTGGTCATTACTGGTATTTATCGGTTCATCTAATGGACTGATTGTCTTTTTAATGGGTTGCAAAGGTATTACTTTCACGGAATCATAATCAATTGGCTCATAATTCGGTTGAGTCTTAGGATTTCGTTGAGGCATATCGAGAGGGAATCTTACTTCTTTTGTTTCCGATGACGAAGTATCCAGCTCGAATGGCAGCTCTGGTCGGAGTGGTTCATATAGATAATTATTAGATGCGTCACCATTTGATTTAGTATTGAGACTTGATGATATGAGGTCGTATGTGAGAAGAATATTTTCTGGTAGTTGCACAGTTCCGTCAATAACCCTAGGGGGAGGCAATGGCTTAAATCCTTCAAGGGGCAGAAGGAAACTGCTATCTTCTCCTGGTTTCCCACTTAAGCCATGGGCTTCGAGGAATGCTTTTAACTCATCAGGAAATGTATCTTTCTGTTTATTAGTTATTTTTTTATTTTTAATAATCACGTCCGTGGGTGTGTCTGGTTTGGCTGTTGTAGTCGGCGCCTGGACTACTTCAGTCCGCGGAGGCCTGGTATATAGTTCCTGCAACGATGAACCATCTCGTGGCGTATAAGGTAAAACAACCATCAGTTTTGGTCCCTTATTGGTAGTGCTTTCAACAGAATTCGATAGGCTCGATGCCGAAACGCGTATATCTTTATCATTGGACACTATGTTTTCTTCTATATTCGGTATATCTGCTGCTAGTTTCACTTCATTCGCAACAACATTTTGTGATATAGTTGTATCGTATAGTTTCTCTTGTGATTCCTTGGACGTTTTCTTTGCATCCTCAGCTCTTATATCATTAAGTAATTGAATAATTTCATCCCTAGATAATCTTGGGAGCTGAGAATGTGCTTGTAGTATGCTTTGGACTTGCTTGACAGTTTTTTCGACATCCACCGCGCTCTCAGCCACGGTCAATAGTGCTGCAACGAGGCAGCACCAAAAAAGCTTCATTATCTGTAACAAATGAAAACAAAATTAAGTATTTTTTTTAATTAACATCAGTAAATATCCCGCTTCAAAAAATACAATAGCTTTTATAAATGAGAATTTAATGAAGTTACAAGATAACTGTTGTGCTACAGTTAACTTTACTTAATACACGTTGCAATTTATTTTATTGAATAACCCTAACTTAACTATTTCTGTTAGATTAAGTAAGCATTAGCCGCTATGAATAAGATTTCTTGAGCACACTAAAGGCGAAAGTAACTACTATCAGAACTTGTCTAGTATTATTATGTCATGTTTCATCATTTCAGCCCATAAAACTCCTCCTCCAAATTAATGGAGGGAAATTAGCCCACTGTGCCTCGCTAGCAAGGTGAATTGACACAGGGTTTGTATCAAGTTTTCCGTCTCTTGCGTTCCCATAATCGCATCTTACGACACCTTCAGGACAGTGAGAGTTCGTGATATTGTGTATTCTAAACCCGTTTATACGTTTATAGATTCGTGTTTATAATAGGTCCTTACATATGAAATTAGCGGGATCAATGAACTACCTTTGAGATGGCAAAAGTGCATAGATAACAACGGTGCATATTTTAATTGATTAAATATATTTAAACATAAAAGAAATTCTTTATATTTCTCCCGTACAAAACGCCAATTTCATATGTAAGGACCTAATACATTTTAGGCGCAAAGGGATGATCATCCAGCCAGACGAGGTGTGATGTCTGGCTAGGGGTCGCAGCGCCTATTCCCCCCCCGATAGTTGTAGTCGGGGATATCTTAACCTTGCGAATTGCTCTTGAAATTTCGCTATCGCGGTGTAGGACTTTTTCGTAATTATCGCATTTGTAGGCGATATTTCTTGATGCAATTAGTTCAGATTTTTCGGGTAAATTGTGTAAAGTATGTAGCATGCGGTCGCTACATGGCTCCCCCCCAAGACTGGAGGTCGATCCTCTTGAGTTGCTGCAGTGTGATGAGCTTGCAAGTGCCAGGAGTGCTCGGAGTCTACGGTGAGTCGAGACTGAGCACCTCAACTGTGTAGTGGAGTTCACTGGGCGGTTGAGTGTCGTGCCGCAGAACCAGGTAGCACGGTGAGTCGGCTGCGTGTGGTCCTGTTAAGGCTGACGTCTTGGCTTGCTAAGTGACTGCTGCTGCTGAGGAGTGTTTGTCTTTACCAGGTTGACCAGGCAGGAGGATGTTGCAGACTCGTTGGAAGGTTGCTCTGGAGTCCAATGTCGGGGGTTACCACTTTAAGGATCTTGCGTGTTCAGATCACGTCGGGGTCACCACTTTAGGCGCAAAGGGATGATCATCCAGCCAGACGAGGTGTGATGTCTGGCTAGGGGTCGCAGCGCCTATTCCCCCCCCGATAGTTGTAGTCGGGGATATCTTAACCTTGCGAATTGCTCTTGAAATTTCGCTATCGCGGTGTAGGACTTTTTCGTAATTATCGCATTTGTAGGCGATATTTCTTGATGCAATTAGTTCAGATTTTTCGGGTAAATTGTGTAAAGTATGTAGCATGCGGTCGCTACAACATCTCCAAACTTAATAACATTTCAACCCCTCTTCGAATGCGAATTACATGTTAAGATGAACTTTCTCAATGTAGAGGCAATGGCATGAAAACTGAAATGTGATCTGGCGATACGATTCCAACTAGCCTTGGCGTACTGCGAGTTAAAAAAAATAGCAATAAACGACTTCAGAAACTCACCAATGTGAAGTCAATACCAATAAAAAATATCCAAATCGGTTTATAAATAAAATATTAAAAATAATACAAAAAAAGGTCTAAAATATAAAAAAAATAGGGGTTTTACCCTTAACATTTAGGGTATGAAAAATAGATGTTGTTCGATTCGCACACCTAACCGATATAGACGCAAAATTTCACGAAAATCGGTCGAGCTATTTCGGGGGAGTTTAATAAAAAATACCGTGACATGATAATTTTATATATTTGAGTAGGACGAATTAAGAATTTTCCCCTTTTTGGCAGTCTTTTAAAGATAGCCAAACTAGCCAGGTGCGCCAAATCGGGTTACATTTGTAGCTGACAATGTTATTGGAACATTGGGAAAATGCATACTTAAGCTAGGAAAAGTGCAAAGTTTCAAGTGCTCCGAAAACTAATCTAGCAAGAAATATGGCACTTAAAGCTAAATATGAAAATAATCTGTGGTAGGCTACATAGCCGAGCCATAATCGTAACTCGCCAAGTTCTCAGCGGCAAAGATCTGAGTTGTTATCTTTGGAAACTTTCCGTCGCGCATCACTCTTCTGAGATGAGTTTGAGATAGAGCCTACTTTGTTGAGGTGAGAACTGACTAGCTCTACAGCTGCTGAAGCTACCAATGAAAACTGAGAGACCTAGGACCGCGTGGTGACGGCTTTAGAATCCATAGTGTCACCACCCCATTCCATGCTGAGGGTGTCGTAAGAGGCGACATGGTCGATAACTTGATATGAAACCCTGTGCCAACCCGTCTGACCAGTGCGGCACAGTAGGTAAATTACCCTCCATGTTGACGACACAGTTGGCGCAGTGGTTGAGCGATCGACTGCTGCGCAGCATGTCGCGAGTTCGATCCCCGCACGGAAGAAATATTTGTACGACCTACAAGTATTTGTTCCGGGTCTGGGTGTTTTCTATCTATAATATGTATATATTTACAAAAAAAAAATTATATAAGTACATAGTTTATCATCCATCTCGTCACCATAACACAAACATTAAGTTGCTTAGCTTGGGACGAGATGGCGTTGTGTGAAATGTCTAAGGATATTTATTTATTTAATTGGAGGTGGCCCTAGAATTATTTCTTCTTTGGCGGCTAGGTTATCGCCCTTGTCATTTCCTTTTGTGGGCTCTTACGATGCCCTAAGGATGGAATGGGGTGGTCACACAGTGTATTCTAAATCCACCACCATATGGACCTCATACATTAGTATAACACCGAGGCTATAATTTACAATAATACTAGCAGACCGGCCACGCCTTGCTGTGGCAAGGCAAGGTTTTTGTTATATTAGATTTAACATTATCATATATTAATTTAACTTTTAACATAGCGCCATCTATTGAATACTTACTCAATCCAGTCAACAGATATCGCCATCTGTTAGGATCGTTTGGAGTTAACTTAAAATTGTGACTGTCAATATAGACATATAATTTGCATTATAATAATATTGCGACTATAAAATCAAAATTAAATGTAAGCTATCCTATCATTCGTTGGTCTAGTGTTTAGATGTGCCGCCTTTGGATCAACGGGTCCCGGGTTCGATTCCATGGTCGGGCAAGTGTCTTTGTCTAAACCAGAGGCACTGGCTCGGAGTCTGGGTGTCATTTCTATGTATAATATGTATGTATTTACAAAAAAAAATGTATATAAGTAGTTTATCATCCATCTCGTTACCATAACACAAGCATTAAGTTGCTTAGCTTGGGACGAGATGGCGTTGTGTGAAATGTCCAAGGATATTTATTTATTTATATTTATTTATTTATTATTCAAGTTGGAACAAACTGCACACGGTGTGCAATTAAAGTAACACGTACTCCGAAGAAGTTATTGATAAAATACTAAAAAATAACATACATCTGTGGTCTTAAAAGAATTCCTTACGTAAAATTTAATAATTCATCTCACTACGTCTGGCCCAACCTTTACCAAAGTGCCTACTCACATTCAAGAAAAATGTTACGAGCATTTACTCCATGTAACTAACGCTATGGAAGTTTATGATTCCGCTCTTTTTTCTAGCCGACGCGAAAAATTCAATCAATTTGTTCGCTTGATGTATGCTAGTACCTTGTGATAGTATTGAAGAATATTGTATTTTTTAGGTTCTTGCGATTATTACATATTAAAATGTTAATGTTTTACAAATCATACGTTTATAATATGCACTAAAAATAGAATAAAAATATTTATACCAAAAAGTTTCAACCGACTTTAAATATTCACTTTAGATAAACAACCAATTGAAGTCGATGTCAATTTAAATTTGAAGGGGATCTACACACGTTATTTAGGATATTGGTATGCCTGAATCGACTTCATGGGATGTTTATTATTCGTTTAGAATGCCTATTTTCAAGTCGATTTACGTTTTTTTGCCAAACGGCTTAGATTGTCATGTATCTTTATTTTTTTTAAATTGCATCTTGCGATATCCTTAGCATAGAAACAGTCGGTGAGAAAACAATCTTTAAAACACTAAAATATTCTAAACCACACAGACAAGATTTTGCTGTTCAACGTTACTAAATTGCATTTAACTTTACAGGCAATTATGACAATAATTAACATTTAATTACGCCTCAATGATCGCGAAGTATGACACATCTCTCAGCCGTGACGGATAAGCATGCATAGCTTTCTATGTCCAACTAAATTAACATTTTGCCAACCGTAGGGATGCTCACACTTGACTGAGAATTTTTATCGATAATTTTTATTTATTTTATTTAGCAAACGCATTTTTTTATTACTATTAGATGTACAAATATATTTTTAAAAGTAACAAATATTTAAAATTAAACACTTTCAAATTGTAGCCCCGTAAAAGAAGGAAAATTTGATACGAAACCTTGTACTAACCCATCTGGCCAGCGTGGCACAATAAACTAACTAGCTTCCGTGAATTTGGAGGAGAACCGACTCAGTAGTGGGTCATTTATGGGCTGATTTTTTTTCTTCCAGGCAAAATAAGGTTAATACACAAGTGTATTATTGTAAATATTGCTTGGTTGCTAGTTTCAGTGGTAGATTCAATATATTCATTTCAGCCCATAAACGAGGCAATGCCGAGTCGTATCGCACTCCAAGAGCATCCTAACGCGTTATTATTAGAACTTTTTAAAATATTCAGTTCCTTGGTGCTCGAGTTCTCATGCTCAATTTAAGACTCATGGCAGTGGTGGCGTCATGCGGCCGGTCGTTCTCTTCCCTGCATATCGTCGGTTGGCTCGGGAAGCAATGACATTATCCCAATCTTATTTACTTTATTTTTCTTCTTGTTCTCTTTCAAATACTGGTACTGGTTCTTACCGATATCGATAAATCGCTTGGGCCGCTCTAGTGTGCCGTGATGCAACAAGGCCGTTCTCACGTAGTCGCAAATTGCCTCTCATAATGGATTGTATTGTAAATATTATACATATAGATTTTCGAGGTGAAAAATCTTTGCAATTTATAAGCTGGTGGGAGTGAGTTGCTATTATCGATATTTATTATTGAGTATCGCTCTGTAAAATGTTGTGCGTATACATATTTAAAAATAATAACTAAAATGTAATGTCTTTTACAAACCAAAATATGAAACGCCCACATTAGTCCACTGCTGGACATAGGCCTCCCCTAAAGAGCGCCATAGCGCCCTGTCTTCAGCTTGACGCATCCAGCTGCTGCCCGCAACCGTTCGCCGATCGTTGCTCCATCTAGCAGAGGGCCGTCCCACCCTACGCTGGCCGATTCGCGGTCTCCACTCAAGAACTCGTCTACCCCAGCGGTTGTCGGTTCTTCTACAGATACGACCAGCCCACTGTTACTTCAGTCAAGACAAGACAAGACCTTCTAGGACAGGCGTTGTTATCATCATCATGGCACAAATTTTCGTATCAAGCGGCATGGCACAAATTTTCGTATCAAGTTTTTCTTATTTTGCGGCTAGGTAATCGGCCTTGTAAATTGCTTTTGGCAGCTCTTACGACACCCTCAGGATGGAATGTGGTGGTAATACCATGTATTCTACATCCGTCACCACACGGACCTGCACGCATTTTCCATAGACCATACTATAAAGTGATAAAAAATTGGTGCGTCATAAAAATACTCGTTTAAATAAACGTGACATTATATAATATTATGGAAGCTCTATCACTGTTTCCATAACAAAAAGGCTCTGAGGCAGCTTTATAGCGTTTCTGATATCAATAGTTTGAGGGCAATGTTCTGATCCCCATTTATCAATTTACGCTGCCTTTCGTATTTCTCGCGTTGCCGTTGTTTGTTCGTTCCCAAATAGAAATACTAGATCCCTTTATTTTGTACAGGAAAAATAAATCCTCTCATATTATTGATGTAACAAAACAATCCCTTTTCTCGTGTTAGTCCGAACAATATTTTTCGCAGGCAAAAACAAAAGAATATACTTATGTGTTGTGATTCTTGGTTTAGTCATTTAGGGCGTGTGGTCGAGATTTTTGTCTATGAAGTCTTGAAGGTGATGTACTTAACATACATTTTATCATAATATACCTATAGCCTCTTGTGGGTTTGTGAAAATAGTTTTGTAACCAATAGATGAGCAGCTACTGAACCGGGTTTCCTTCAAATTCGTGGAGAGAAATTAGCATACTGTGCCAACATAGTTTGTATCAAGTTTTCCTTGTGTTGCCTGCCTCTTGCGTTCCTTTAGCTGCCTCTTATGGCACCCTCAGGATTGTATGGGTTGGTGACATTGTACCGGACTTTGGCCTTTGTGTAGAAACAAAATTCCTTTCACCATGGCGTAATGTGCCTTTGGATCACTTCTGGCCGGTTCGATTCCGACATCTAGCAAGTGTCTTAATGTAAACCAGAGGCACATGCTAAAAGTCTGGGTGTCATTTGTTTTTGTGAATTATAATGTTTGCAAACATCCCACGCGATATAGGTTATACATGAGGAGACTGTATGGCCTGAAGGCCCCTCACCAGAACTCATCTTCTTCTAATTATGTGGGTAGGTAGGCGCGGAAATGGAAACAGATATCACATGTTCAGATCATAATCTACGTATTTTAATCAATTTTCACAAAAATCACGATGTAATTAGGTAATTAGAGATTACTACTGTGCGAAATCAATTTAATTAAACCTCAAAATTACGTGATGGCGAAGGCTCTGACCGATTCGTCGAAGCGTGGTGCGGGTGTGCCTAAAAGTTTTATATTAAGCAATAGCAATAGTTATATATAATATGTTCAATTTTTAGAATTACGTGTAATGCCCGGAATTGACTAAGTTAAATTAAGAACATCTGATGGTTGAAATATAATGTACCAATCATAGACTAGCAATAGAATAGTACCTACGCATCTTTTGCCATAATCCTAACAATGTTGGCCCCTATAAGACTATTTCCCACTAACTCATAATTAGTTACAACCCTTGCTATGTGCAATTATGATAAATGTTATAACACATTGTGCTGTTTATTTTGGACACAAACAGGCGTTTGTGGTACGCAATGTTTCCTGTACCTATTTTGAAACAAGTTTTGTACATTACACTTTTTTATACGTCCATGATTACATATAACTTGTAAGGATATATAATAGTGTTATTCAACTGATTTAGGCCTTTCCAATTTTTTTTTCATTGCGTTTACAGCTTTTATCGTAACAAAGTTGTATTCTGCGCTGTAATCTGCCTCTGGTCTTGCAATAGAGGAACTAAGTTTTGCGTTTCACATTATTAAATAATATGTATAAAATATACTAACTGCATACATATCTTTATTTATCAGTTTTTAAAGCTTAAATTTAAGTTCAAGGGAAACAATCATTCCAAAAATAAAAGTAAATGGAAGTCAACGTACAGGGATTTTTTGAGAATATAATTATTTCTAACTACAATTACCTGAGATCCATTTTCCTTTGTTCCTCGTCCACCACATCCTTCCTACTAATATTATAAACGGGAAAGTTTGTCAGAATGTAGTATGTATGTTACTCTTTTACGCAAAAACTACTAAATGGATTATGATGAAACTTTACAACAATATATGAGAATGCAACATGAGAATAACACTATATGTATGTGTAATTCCCCGTGCGAAGCCCGGGGCGGGCCGCTACATTATATTCCCAGATATTCGACTTAAAAGTAATTACAATTTAAAGTCGAATTTGAAACTGGCAGGCCTATGAATAGACATCATATAGCCATACTAAGGGGTTTGTAGCAATGGTACCGCGCCGCTTATTTTCCTTGTAAATAATCCCTAAGGTTATTCAGGGAGCCTTGTATAAATAATGAGTGGGCTAAGAGCTTATCTTGCGAACAATACTCGGCTCAGTTTAAATGTTAAACTCCGAAAAGATTATTGTTTCTTTAAAAAGTTGTAACTTCAACTTTGATTATAGGTTACTAGCGACCCGCCCTGCCGTCGCACGGGTGAAATGATGAACCTCTAAATTTATCAGTGCTTCTCTACAATACTTTGGATAAATTATACTTAAAGACCTTCCTCTTGAATCACTCTTTCTATTAAAAAAAACGGCATCAAAATCCGTTACGTAGTTTTAAAGATTTAAGCGACGGACAGACGACAGTGACTTTGTTTTATAATATGTAGTTTATAGTTTACTAGTGGCTCGCCCCGGCTCCGCCCGTGCAAAGCGGGGGTGGGTTATACTTAAAAACCTTCCTCTTGAATCACTCTATTTATTAAAAAAAACCGCTTCAATATCCGTTGCGTAGTTTTGAAGAGTTAAGCATACATAGGGACGGACAGGCGACAGCGACTTTGTTTTATACTATGCAGTGATAAGATGTAGTGATGATAGTTTAAGAACTTTACTGAAATGGGGATCACAATCATCGTGTTTGAAACAAGGAAATTAGAATCTAATTATTTTTCTTTTACACATAACTACTAGTACTGTTACTCAGTCCATAAATGACCCTGTGCTGAGTCGGGCCTCCTCCTATCATAGGGAGGGTAATTACCCTTCTGTGCCATGCTAGCCAGACGGGATGGCACAGAGTTTCGTTTCGAGTTTTCCTTCTCTAGTATTCGGCCTTATCATTTGCTTTCGTCGGGTCTGGTGACACTATATTTTTTAAATCTGTCACCACATGGACTTTTAAATAACAATACAAGTAAAGTAACACCTACTCGACACCTAAGAGTTGGCAACACTAGTCGGTGGACGATTGATTTGATAAAAACGAGAATTTCTTACTGAAGGCACAAACCTGTAACTAGGGAGGTTTAAAATTGGACTCCGGGAGTGCCGGCAGAAGTGAAAATTTGAACTTGAATTGTATTATGGAATGGTTAAGGAATAATTTCGCACGAATTGCTATATTTATCAGTATAAAAGTAGGTACAAGCATTTATGTAGTTAAATACTATAATACAATAATCGTACACAAATATGACAATTTATATTACATAAAAAAATTAACACTTCAGAACTATTACAATTATTTTACAATATAAAGATATTCTTTTATTCTCCGTCTTACGAATTTTCGATCAGGTCACGTGTCCTGACGCGAGTTTGACATTTTATACCCATATCAAGAAAAGTGCTCAACGCCGCTAGAAATTTTTTTACTTGTAATATTTTGTGTTTTACATTTTAGACTGGCAGTAGCATCGACATCCCATTTACGCGAACAGATGGGCTCATATCATGTAAAGACGTGTAAGGAAGTTCGACGACGTTAATGGCTGTCAAGCAGATAAAATCTGGGACTGACAAGAGAGCTCTCATAATGGATCTATTTCACAATGGACTACGAGATGGGCGGTTTCTGTAAGTGTTAGTGCCTTGTCCCCAAACCAACTGGGTCGCAACATCTAATTGACAAGAGAATAGACATTCGACATCCTTAAGCCGTATTAGCAAGCCATCCTAATAATTTTCGAGAGGTTTAAATTGATAGCAGAGTCCTTCGAGAATGTTGGTATTGTTTGTATGATGCCTGCATGATGGTAGGCGCTTACGTCAAACGTACTGATACGGAGTGAGTCTATTGAATCATTTCAAAGGATTTTAAGGTTGCTAGAAAATAATTTATTTATAGAAAAATATGTCCGTCCGTCGCGACACGTTCAAGTACACTCTGATGCTACTTTCAATTAAAACACGTACGGATAATCGCGTGAATTTAGATTTAACAGTGCGTGTCAGCGACTATGTAAGAAGTGTAAGCATGTCGCATCAGTAGGCAAGTAGAAGAAGTGTAAACATGTCGCTGACATCAGAAGGCAACTGCATTACTTCCACTGTCACTTGTTATAGCCAAGACATTACTTTGGTAAAAGTTTGGCATCATAATCGTTCGTTTGTTTGTTTCAGCCCATTACTCACCCACTGCTGAGTCGGGCCTCCTCCAAATTCATGGAAGGAAATTAGCCTACTGTGCCACGCTGGCAAGACGGGTTGACATCATAATCGTTTCAGCCGAATTAAGGCTAGTGCTGGACATAGGACTAGGTACCCTGATAGCGAAGGGGTCATCAGAGCTTGAGAGTAAAACACGTGGACTTTTTATTTTATTTTCTCATTGCCCCGCATAACCCGGCTAGACCTCAACAGCCAAGTGTACATGTAGATTTCCAACATAAAAGTGACTCACGACGTAACTATGACGCATGAATACATGAATTGTGTTACACTAGGTGATACACATGTTTCCTCCAAGCAACTTACTCAACGGAATTATAAAGTGAAATGAAGATTGCTCGCTTACATAACGAGTGTCCGGTCAGTTGTGTAATAAAGTTAGTGGCACAGCCGATGGGTGGGTTTCCATTTTACTACGACAAGGCCATTGCTAAATTTATTGGCAAATTTTATATTGCTTTTGTGGTTGTTTAATAACGGTTACTTCGATGATTGGTATTACTCACAGTTACCTGCGTCTACAAGTTTGAGTTGCTAGCGTGGGACTTGTCCCTTGGGTCATAAGATGATAACTCCAATAATTTTGGTGATAATTTTAAATATGACGATTTTTACGAGTTTCGTAATAAAACCTAGGACCTAGGGAAATAAAGTTCCTTTTGAATTTGAGTTTGCTGAGTCGAGGAACTTATTAAGTATGGACAAAACTCCACGTCAATATGAGAAACAAATGTAATCAAGTCCAAAACTAGACATTAAAATACGTAAAATATGTATACTAAAAAAATAATACGTGAAAATACTTTTGCCATGATATTAATTTAAATAGTTTGGAAAGTGAGTAATTATGGTATTTTTCTGAATTACACCCGAGATTAAAGGTTTTTTCGTTTATAAATCCCATTTCTTCATAGATATTAAATTATATTATTATAACATTTATTAAATGATTAGAGTATATTAAAGCGCTGCATAAGGTGAGAATGACTTTTCAATTTGATGAGTGAGATGTTGTTTTATTTTTGATGTTTATTATCTTAAAGTAACAAACAATGGACACATGTCCAATGAATCACCCAACTTTATAGCTGTGACCGCCATAAACGAAGCTCCTTTATAGTTAGGTTGAGTTCACGTACCACTAACAGCTTACAAGTTAATGTTATGATGGATCATGCATGTAGAACGGGCATTAAGGAAGCTATAAACATTTGCTTAATGTAGGGAGTTCGTTTGAGACTGGGATCATTCTCAACCTTTTCACTAAAGCCTTCGTCTTGGTTGAATAGGTCTATAAGGTCACGGTCACTGTGACTTTGTCAGGGCCTGTTGGACAAGCTTTTGTAAATGTTTTTATGATCTCAGCTCATAAATAACTCATTAATAAGTAAAGTATCCTCTAAATTACAACTAAGAAAATTAGCTTACTGTGCACGTTAACCAGTCGGATTAGCCTACAATTAACATCAAGATTTCTTTCATCTCCTAGATAGCTTTTTGGCGTATCTAGTTTATTTAGTCACTATCCTGTTTGTATTTTTTTGTATGCAGGACCAATCTACAGTCCACTTACTGTTCAATTGAAGTCCAATTCAAATACGGAGGCTGATAGTACTAGTGTTGTGGATTGAACAGTTCTAGTACAGTTACGTATTGTAACTTACGTACTGTACAGTAGTTTATATGTAAACTTATCTCAAATCAACCTCGTTTCTATATTACCTATATAAAAAAACATCTCGACTTAATTGTGTTATGCATATAATGTCAGATCGACATTATGTCGAAGGCAGCTAGAATAAACTCCCTCAATTTACTATGCGCTTTATTACCGATTTGGAGAAAGGTGTTTAAGTAGATATCTAGAAGATTCTCTGAACATAAGTTCAGTGTAGGTACACTGATAATAAAACTTGATTGGTTTGTTTGGATGTAAGGTTATAATACGTACTTTGGAAACACGACAAAATAATGTAACTTTATAATTAAGTCCAACAAGATATGAACAAGTATGATACACATAATTACTTTGTTAAGTTACTTCAAAGACTTATCGATGATCATTATCATGGTATCATTATCGATTATAATTCAAGAAATAAAAACTCACGCATAAAATTTAATAAATTAGAGATGTCTATATTTGAACCAATGTTATAATCACTATCACTACATAGTATCTTTAAAATACGCAACGGATTTTGAAGCGTTTTTTAATAGATAGAGCGATTCAAGAGGAAGGTTTATATGTATAACTAGCGACCCGCCCCGGCTTCGCACGGGTGCAATTATAATAATATTATTATACCTATAAACCTTCCTCTTGAATTACTCTATCCATTAAAAAAACACTTCAAAATCCGTTGAGTAGTTTTAAAGATTTATGCATACATAGGGACGGACAGAAGAATGTGACTTTGTTTTATACTATGTAGTGATACATCCACGACATTATGATAAATTTAATGATGTGTATAACACTGATCAATTTGATGTTCATCGTTGCAACCGTGCGAAGCCGGGGCGGGTTGCTAGTAAAAGATAAAATATTCCTTGTACTATTCAGTTTATAGTCAAAATTCCCGTAACAACGTAGTAAGTTGAAACCGAACAATCCCCAGCTACTGAGAATTTATTTGTATTTGTGTAATACAATTATTTCGCTGGCAAAAACAATTTATTGTTACTCCCAATTGTTTTCAAGTTTAGATCAAAGCTGTTCTGTTTAATTAATAAATAACCAAAATCAATTTCCACGGGCGGATATTGGTTTGATTCGATTAAAAATGTAATTATGGACTTCAATAAATCGGAGTAGATGCGATAGGTATTTAAGCATATCAAACAACGATGTTTGGGAATATTAGTTTGCGTGGACTGTCAAGTATAACTGCTACACAGCCCATAAATGACCCACTGCTGAGTCGGGCCTCCTCCAATTATATGGATGGTAATGAGCCTACTGTGCCACGCTGACCAGACTGGTTGTCATAGGTTTTCGTATTTAGTTTTCCTTCTCTTGCGGCTAGGTGCATCTCGTTACCATAACACAAGCATTAAGTTGCTTAGCTTGGGACGAGATGGCGTTGTGTGAAATGTCCAAGGATTTTTTTTTATACGGATCTTCTTTTCTACTACTATCATGAAGAGTTGATGATTTGTGTGAGTTACTCTTGCAAATAAGCTAAAGTAACAAACGATATACATAGTAGTTATTATCTACTACAGAAAATAATACATATTATTTTTCATTCACCAGAACTGGAAATTCGCCCAATAGTATATTTAATTTAATTAATACTTTTAATGAAACAGAATATGTTATTGCGAAGAAATTTTAATGTCATGCATGCAATTTGGTACATGTGTTTTAGAAAAAAAACACTGCTTTATAACGATACTAAACAAAATATATAGTAGAAATTAAGTCACATAATTTAATTTGTTTTTTGATTGAGTACATTCTTAACTAACGTTCTGGCACGTTTTGGTAGTTATAAAAAATATCTCCTCAAAATATTTCCTCATATAACGTAGGCTAAATTTCCTTCAACATTTTTTTAACACCCATACACAATTGTTATGTGTTGAGTAAGAACATTCTAAGCTCGTCTAAATGCCTTTGGATTTATGGGCCAGACCACTCGAGCCCAGTTTCCGTGCGTCTCCGCATTACCAAAACACTTAAAAGGCTCGTATGGTTATTGTAATGACCTGGTACATTATATAAAGTTATAGACGATATCAGATATGATACTTTTGTGCTTCTTCTAAACAGATTACTTCGAATTTCATTGTCAGCGTTTTTGTTTTTGGAATATTATGAAGTTGTTTTGATCAATACGCCATAGTGAATATCAGATCACAAACTAGTGTGAAATTTATTATAAGAAACAAGTGAAAAGTGAAAATGTTGGTCTAGGGGTTGCTATGTGCTGCCTTTGGATTACGGCTCTCCGGTTCGATTCCGGGATCGGGCAAGTGTCTTTGTAAACCAGAAGCACTTGCTCTGAGTCTGGGTGTCATTTGTGTTCGTGAATTTCATGTTTGCAGTCGCAGGGGCAGATGTTTAACTCTCTGCCCCCGCGATGCACGTACAGAGAGTTGTATAAAAAAACTAATTCTTAAAAAAACTATTTGATACTTTTTGTTGTTGTTTTAGCATATTATAAACATATAAATTAAACAAAAATAATCAAAATTACAAACTTGATACGATACCCTGTGCCAACCCGTCTGGCCAGCGTCGCACAGTAGTCTACCCTCCCTGTTATGGGAGGAGGCCCGACTAAGCAGTGGGTCATTTATGGGCTGAGTAGTAGTAGTGGTAGTTATCAAAATAATGTCGTTATTTTATGTGTTTTTTTACATTAAATAATTACTTATTTCTAATACCCGGTCTTAGAAAACAACATTGTAATTTAAAAATTAAAGCTTTGACCTTTATCCCCAGTTTGCCGCCCTGGTTCTAAAAAGCTCACGACGAGGAAATAATATCTTAAGGAATGACTGGGAAAGTCGTTTATTTTAGAAGATTGGGAGAAGCCTGCCGACTTCAATACGTACGTGTGATAATTATTTTCTTCCTTATCTGTTTAGCTATTTTTTTAGTTAGTTTCGTCGTATTTTACTAGCACTATGTGTAGGAAAATCCAACGTAACAAAATAATAAGAATAGCACTTATTATCCAGAAATCCTTGGATTGCGTCTTACAGTTCCCCGTTCTGACACCCTCATCCTTGAATAGATAGAACAATGTGTATTTAAACCAAACGCACATTTATAACAGTACATTTAAAACAGTACAGTACAGTAACCACTTACGTTATGTAAAAAAGAAATCCGCTGTACATTATTCTGTTCTTGACACCAGTTTTATTTACAACCCGAATACAAAACATATAATTTAAGAATATAATATTTACGTATTCACAGTCGTAATGGAAGTTTAGACACCAATTTAAGAACATTACACGCTTCAAACTTATCCTTCATATTAACAATACAGGCTTGATAGGTTTTTGGTTAAATGAAGGAACATAACATAGGACCTTTATCGTCTACGAAAACAATGTTTGTAAAATGAAAATTACTAGGCACCTAACTAATAAAGAATCACGTAAATCAGACCATCAATCTCAGTATAATAGGTGTACATATTATAAAAAATGCCAAACGAATTGAGACTCTCCTCCTTTTTGAAGTCGGTTAATCAGAGGTAAGAGAAGGTAGATTTGTTTAGAAACCTATTCGGCTATTCGATAGAGTCAGAATCGGCATTCAACGTGCCATTAATTGTCGCTTTTCACATTATGGGTAACCTACTAAACGTGTCAGTTCAGGACATATGCCACACTATTTAAAACAAGCACTTCTGAATTTATTGGATTAATGCTATCAATTGCATCGCGTCGGAGAGGTACTTCAATAGAATATGCAATGTTTGGTACCCAGTAGGCTAGAATACATAGTGTCACCATCCCTTTCCACCTTGAGAGTGAGAGAAAATCCGACTAAAGGAAATGACAAGGCAATTAAACTAGACGCAATTTAAAAAAAAAATTACGATACCCTTTGCCAAACAGTCTGGCCAGAGCGTGGCACAGGAGGCTAATTACCCTCCCTGTAATGGGAGGGGGCCCGACAGGGCTATTTATGGGTTGATAATAGAAGGCTTATTTCGTATCATCACTATCACTACATACTTAGTATAAAACAAAGTCGCTGTCGTCTGTCCGTCCCTATGTATGCTTACATCTTTAAAACTACGCAACGGATTTTGATGCGGTTTTTTTTTAATACATAGAGTGATTCGAGAGCAACGTTCATATGTATAATACATGCATAATTACACACGTGCGAAGCCAGGGCGGGTCGCTAGTACATCTATAATTAAAAGTAATTGCAAAACAAGAAGCTCTCATCTGTGCGCCTTTTGGTCAGTCTGATGTTCTTACTTCGGATCGTGTTTCTGTTACACACTGCATAAGCAATATCTACATGTCCGTCGATTTACTCATCTATTGTCCGCAGAACAGAACAGTGGAACATTGGCAGCTACAAAACGATTGACGCGGCAATGCGAAAAAGGCGAGTGTATAGTGGATTGCAATTCACGTAGAGCGATTGGGTAGATTATGGTTTCAGTTCTGGATTGTGAGGCAGTTTAAGTTCATGTTAAACTATTCCGTAATATTATAATCATACTTCGATAAGTGAAGTTAAACAAAGTATATAATATTTATAATTTAAGCATATTTTTTATTACTCAGTCCATACTATGGTAACTTGCGCCCCGATCTACCCACTTAAACCGACGGCTATCTCTGACTGTCCGAACCAGGGCTACGGATTTCGCTTCCCGATAGGAGAGCAGGCTCCGGGACCCTATGGTCCTGGGCCCTATAACCTTGTTTAGTGGACGTCTGTCTTAATTGCGCAGGCGACGGACTTCCCAGTTCTAACGCCCGCAGACCCGACGGACTTCCCAGGTCTAACGCACGGCACACCTCTGGGGTGTGTTGCACGAAGTCTATAGCGACATTCGCGCAGTGAAGGCATCCTGGAGACTCCTCCCGGCCGATACGGCAAATGTACCCTATATGTTTAGTCGACGTCTGTCTGTATTGCGCGGGCGACGGACTTCCCAGTTCTAACGCCCGCAGACCCGACGGAATTCCCAGGTCTAACGCACGGCACACCT
The DNA here is from genome assembly GCA_905475355.2 of Clostera curtula. NCBI lineage: Eukaryota > Metazoa > Arthropoda > Insecta > Lepidoptera > Notodontidae > Clostera > Clostera curtula. The sequence goes on along the minus strand of FR997808.1, from coordinate 14,663,011 downwards.
CTGGGGTGTGCTGCACGAAGTCTATGCGGCAAATGTATTCTGAGAAGCACCCGTGCCCGGACAGAACCTGCGTCAGCCGGAAGAAAGCCGTACCTCCGCTCCAGCGACTTGTCTAGGATGGGGCTTGTTTCCCCAACTAGAATTAATGTTTACTGACCAATTAACCACCTCCAAATGGGAGGTCTTAGTGACACTTTTTTTATTTTTCCACCACCATGCTGTTAAACATGCAACAATACGTTGCTTATTTTATATCGCCATTGAACATTTTGAACTTTGAACCTCGTCGACCATTGTTTTCAACCATAGTATACGGTATAGGACAAAAACTCACTCGTGACAAGTAATCACCGCATCGAAAGTGAAAGGCGTAACCTCCACCGTAACATGTTAAACAATTGAACAATCCGATAAGATTTACTTACATTGTAAATTTTTCACGACCACCTTTCGTGACTCGGCAAAGAGATGCAGCAATGGATAAAAAACTACAATGAACGCAAAACATCGCGTACGTGTACACGTCACGCCATTCGCAAAGAGGATTTATGTGACGCGCGGAACAAAACGTGTTAAATGTCACCTCCTAATCCTTATTACATGGTGGTAGGGTTTAAATTATAGATATATTTCTGTGATAACATTATTCATTGCGTGTATGAGTAACAAATTAAATGGAGGCGCTTCATGTATAAGGAGGAATTATATATTTATGATTTGAATTCAAATTTGCATACACGTGTGGGATTTGATTTAGGTTTAATAAAATATTGTAACATTAAGGAAATCCGTACCTAACCCATTTCAAAATAGAGGGTGTTAAAATCGGACAATAGCATTACTATGACTTTATTCTTTTCACAACGTTGTTTATAAAAACCAAAACACAACGTTGTTTATAAAGCTTTTCGTCGATATTTTGTTATTTCAATAAACTGTTTTTAGATACTTATTTTATATTTCAGCCACTAGTTGTACAACCTGTATTAATGATTTTCAACATTTTCTTTTTTGCATCTCAATTTCTGTCATATTCTTTTTAAAATGTTTAGAAGTTAATTTTAAATACACGAGCTTATATTTCAGCCTAAATTCACCGGCGATATAAAACCAAAAAGAGAATAATCTAAATGAACACTTTTGTAATAATCGTGGTTTCATTTTCTTCATTTTACGCAGTAAAATACAATATTAATTAAATAAATACGTTTTCTAAATTGCTTTTGAATAATGATGTCTTAAGTTTGCGCGAATATAACACATTAAACACTTTTTAACAGATTAATCGCATTTCCTTCTATTACTTAATTCCCATAATTATTATTTAAATTAATCTTTATCTTTATCTTCTTTGCATAATATAAAACAAAGTCGCTGTCGTCTGTCCGTCCCTATGTATGCTTAAATCTTTAAAACTACGCAACGGATTTTGATACGGTTTTTTTAAAAGGTAGAGTGATTCAAGAGGAAGGTTTATATGTATAACCCACCCCCGCTTTGCACGGGCGAAGCCGGGGCGGGCCGCTAGTTAATAATAAATTAATTGTTTCTTTGTACTTTGTAAGACAACAGTCATCCAGTTTTTGCCGTGAAAAATATTGCAAAAAATACACGCGATAAATTTATATAATGTTTAATTTTAATGTTGCTTAGAATATTAATGCAAACAAATTATTTCGGAAAGAAAATAACATTTTAGGAGAAGCGTAATATCGATTAAGATCTTAGGCCAAGCTTGCATCTTGTTTATTTCCTTTGAACAGAGATACACCTCTATTATCATCATTATTTTCTTCCCACCCCTTAGAAGGGAAATTATCCTACAATATCGACTATGTGTGTTTCAAAATCTACAAATGGATTACGAAAGCGTATCAAGCCCAAATAATAACTAGTTCTATTACTTTCCGCACTAAGCAACTTTTTAAAGAATACCTTTCACACGTCACTAGTCAAGCTTCAATTGGTGAAGACATTAGAATCAAGTTTGCTATTCTATTTTGTAACCATCGCTCGGTTGACACATTTCTGGCAAAACAGCTTGAGTGTGTAGCAATTGATGGATTCGTTAGTAAAATTATTGATGATAGCTGACCCGGCGAACTTTGTTCCGCATTATATATATTTAAAACAAAAAGAAAGTTGGACATAGGATACCTGAGATTTTTATCCCGTCCGTATAAAACCTACTTTGACAAACCGCAACTGACAGCGAAACGTTATGTTGTCTATAGTTTAATATGGTCGAAAATTTGACAATTAGAAATTTTGAATTCGACTTGTTTATATTGTTGTAATTCACATAATATCTTTATAACTTGTAGCCTATGTGCTATTCTGATGTATAAGCTATATTATTGTAAAGTTTCATTAAAATCCATTCAGTAGTTTTTACGTGAAAGAGTAACAAACATCCATCCATCCATCCATACTTACAAACTTTCACGTTTATAATATTAGTAAGATTGCATCGGTACATCAAATATTCTGGTAGTCTAAGGCAGAAGAACTGGAGAAAGCGTGGCACAATAGGACTTGGGCTGACCAAACTGTGGGTCATTTGTTGATTAACGTGATATCTGATCAAGCTAGGTAGGTCAAAGCGCCACCTGGAATGTGTTGCTACATTGCCGTGGTGAGAGGGCTTGTGTGCCTTATGATCCGTTAGGACCATACCAGCTTAAGGATCAGAGGAGGACCCCCGAGAGGAGAGGCCAGATGAAGTGACACACGGTGTTGTAGCGGACTTCTGTCCTCAGAGTTGCCCCCGACCCCTAAACCCCGTTCAACCCTCGAATTTACAAAATCAAAAATCAAAATCAAAACTCATTTAATCAAGTTGGCTCATTAGACCTCTTTTGACAGGTCAAACAAAAAATAAAATTTACCATTTAAAATTAATTATTTACCATCTACCACCGGTTCGGAATGCACCTCTACAGAGAAGAGCCGGCAAGAAACTCTGTAGTTGCTCTTTTTAGATCGCCATTTGGGTACAAGACTGGTTATAAGACAGATTTGTGAGAGCAAACTCACGCAATAGTTCCAAAGGGCCAAATATCAGCCAGATCTAGTTGCCAATAGTAACCTTGTAATGCCCAAGCCAACTGACCCCCAGCAACGGCACCTGTTCACAAGCATGAGGCATGCGGCAGCCATCGCCCTCCTCAACCATATAGCAGGGAAGAGAACGACCCGCCGCACGACGCAAACATGTAATTCACGAACACTAAGTACACTCAGACTCGGAGCAAGTGCCTCTGGTATACACAAAGAAAAAGACACAGCCCCACCCTGAAATCGAATCGGGGACCCGTGACCAACAGGGCAGTCAAAATTTAACCATATTATCTATGTTAGGGGCTGTCCATTAATCACGTGATGTTTTTTTAACATTTTTTAACCCCTCCATCGCCCTTTGTGATGCGTGATACTACTCCCCCACCCCCCATTAAAATCACGTGTATTTTTACAAAGTAATCTTACACTACACGCCGACTTTCGGTTTAGAAATCACGCGTTTGACGAAAAAATAATTACACGTGATATTTTACTATACCTACCCCTACCTACCCCTTTGAGATATTTCGTGATTTTTGCCGAACAACAACGAACCCCCCCCCCCCTTCAAACCTCACGTGATTAATGGACAGCCCCTAACATAGATAATATGGTTAAATTTTGACTGCCCTGTTGGTCACGGGTCCCCGATTCGATTTCAGGGTGGGGCTGTGTCTTTTTCTTTGTGTATACCAGAGCCCTAATATCGAAAACCTTGTAGAAATATTGTATACCTAGCAACGGAAAAGGTTATGTTAGGCATATTTCAAATCATGTCTCAGATTTGGAGTTTACACGACACAAAGGTCAAAACCGCATGTTGCTCAAGATTAGGCCAGCCTGACCTCTCAAGCGTTTCGTAATCAAGTAATGCATTTAGCGGATTGTATTTATTTTTCACTATGAATGAAACTTTTATCATTTATTTGCCAATTTTAAGACGTTTAATTATCGCCATTTTATACAAAGTGAACAGTACCGCAGTTGTTGATTCGCTAGGTTCTGCAATAGCATTTTGTAATATTCTTATATCTTGGCAGGTGACGAAAGAATCTCGAAAGATAAATAGTTTTAGATCAGATATTAATTTTAGTATTGTAGCTGAAATAGTATTGAGATTTATCTAAAATCTAAAGTCAATTTATTGAAGCTGGCTCGGCTCGTTTGAGCTCTTTTACAGAGTAGAGCCGGCAAGAAATTCTGTACTTGCTTTATTACCGATTTGTGATAGCAAGCCCGCGCAATAGTCAGCGCAACTAAACATGATCAGTATTTTGTCAGTATTTAGAACTGCATGCCCGAGCAACGGCCTGTTCACAAGATTGACTCTTAAGGCAGTCATCGCTCTTCTCAGCCATATTGCAGAATGACGGTGACCCGTTTCATGGTATTGGGATGTACGTAAGGAACGCAGTTTGGCATCGGAAGGAACCCATTTTACCTTGGACCTCTCATCCAAGGTAAACTGCCAAGGTTAAGCGTTTTATGTACAGGGTCGGAGACACATGATTGGCACCTGTGGTCTTGCAAACGTCGACAATCGGCGTTATAAATCGCTTTCCATTAGGCTCCATCCTATGTACATACATACATACATATAATCACGCCTCTTTCCCGTAGGGGTAGGCAGAGACCACTTCTTTCCACTTGCTACGATCCATACATACTTGTTTCGCTTCGTCCACTTTCATTATTCCCTTCATACATGCTCTTCGGTTTAGGGTACTCTTGACCTGGCCTTTTTTCAAGACGTCCCTGATTTGGTCTTGAAACGTCCGCCTAGGTATTCCCCTTCCAACACTTTCATTCACACTCGCCTTATACACTTTTTTCGTCAATCGTTCTTCATTCATTCTCTCGACATGGCCAAATGCTTTTTTCTTATAATCTTACTAGCTGTACCCGCGACTTCGTCCGCGTGGAATTTAAAAAAAGTTAATTAGTTCATTAATATTTTTTTTTTGGTTTTTGCATTTATTTTAATTATCATTTATTTTCAGTTTTTGTTGGCTTATTTATCGAATCTTCTTTGATATTGAGATTGTGAATATCATCATAAATACTATGTATTAAAGTTTCAGTGTCCACCACAACCTAACAAAGACTGGTAGGAAGTTCTATATCATGATTACTATTGACTTCTAGACACTTTCCCTCTCCAACATCAAGAAGAATTTTACTAAATTCTGAATCAGCTGAATGATGTGCTCTCATGTTTTGTTTTAAATTAAGTTTTTAACAATGTCTCCAAAGTACTAAACGTTTTAGCCGGAACAAACAGACAGACAGACAAAAATTAAAAAAAAATATTTTGGTCTATTTGCTGTTTAAACATACTTACGCATTTAGTAAAAAGTTGTTATTTTATTATTACAATCAGACACTCCAATTTTATTTATTTGTATAGAAGATGTAAAGACTAAATAAAAGTAGCCTAAGTTACTCCTTATATCATCAGCTACCTATCGGTGAAAGTCCCGTCAAAATCGGTCCAGCTGTTCCAGAGATTAGCCGGAACAAACAGACAGACAGACAGACAGACAGACGGACAGACAGACAAAAATTTAAAAATATTTTATTTTGGTCTATGTGCTGTGTATACAGACTTACGCATTTAGTAAAAAGTTGTTATTTTATTATTACAAACAGACACTCCAATTTTATTAATTTGTATGTATAGAAGATGTATAGACTAAATAAAGTAGCCTAAGTTACTCCTTATATCATCAGCTACCTATCAGTGAAAGTCCCGTCAAAATCGGTCCAGCCGTTCCAGAGATTAGCCGGAACAAACAGACAGACAGACAGACAGACAGACGGACAGACAGACAAAAATTAAAAAAATTGTTATTTTGGTCTATGTGCTGTGTATACAGACTTACGCATTTAGTAAAAAGTTGTTATTTTATTATTACAAACAGACACTCCAATTTTATTTATTTGTATGTAGTATGTATAGAAGATGTTTAGTCTAAATAAAGTAGCCTAAGTTACTCCTTATATCATCAGCTACCGATCAGTGAAAGTCCCGTCAAAATCGGTCCAGCCGTTCCAGAGATTAGCCGGAACAAACAGACAGACAGACAGACAGACAGACGGACAGACAGACAAAAATTAAAAAAAATGTTATTTTAGTCTATGTGCTGTGTATACAGACTTACGCATTTAGTAAAAAGTTGTTATTTTATTATTACAAACAGACACTCCAATTTTATTTATTTGTATAGATGTATAGATGTGCTGTGTACACAGACTTACGCATTTATTTATTTGTATAGAAGATGTATAGACTAAATAAAAGTAGCCTAAGTTACTCCTTATATCATCAGCTACCTATCGGTGAAAGTCCCGTCAAAATCGGTCCAGCCGTTCCAGAGATTAGCCGGAACAAACAGACAGACAGACAGACGGACAGACAGACAAAAATTAAAAAAATGTTATTTTGGTCTATGTGCTGTGTATACAGACTTACGCATTTAGTAAAAAGTTGTTATTTTATTATTACAAACAGACACTCCAATTTTATTTATTTGTATAGATGTATAGATGTGCTGTGTACACAGACTTACGCATTTATTTATTTGTATAGATGTATAGACTAAATAAAAGTAGCCTAAGTTACTCCTTATATCATCAGCTACCTATCGGTGAAAGTCCCGTCAAAATCGGTCCAGCTGTTCCAGAGATTAGCCGGAACAAACAGACAGACAGACGGACAGACAGACAAAAATTAAAAAAAATGTTATTTTGGTCTATGTGCTGTGTATACAGACTTACGCATTTAGTAAAAAGTTGTTATTTTATTATTACAAACAGACACTCCAATTTTATTTATTTGTATAGATGTGCTGTGTACACAGACTTACGCATTTATTTATTTGTATAGATGTATAGACTAAATAAAAGTAGCCTAAGTTACTCCTTATATCATCAGCTACCTATCGGTGAAAGTCCCGTCAAAATCGGTCCAGCCGTTCCAGAGATTAGCCGGAACAAACAGACAGACAGACGGACAGACAGACAAAAATTAAAAAAAATGTTATTTTGGTCTATGTGCTGTGTATACAGACTTACGCATTTAGTAAAAAGTTGTTATTTTATTATTACAAACAGACACTCCAATTTTATTTATTTGTATAGATGTATAGATGTGCTGTGTATAGAGACTTACGCATTTATTTATTTGTATAGATGTATAGACTAAATAAAAGTAGCCTAAGTTACTCCTTATATCATCAGCTACCTATCGGTGAAAGTCCCGTCAAAATCGGTCCAGCTGTTCCAGAGATTAGCCGGAACAAACAGACAGACAGACAGACAGACGGACAGACAGACAAAAATTAAAAAAAATGTTATTTTGGTCTATGTGCTGTGTATACAGACTTACGCATTTAGTAAAAAGTTGTTATTTTATTATTACAAACAGACACTCCAATTTTATTTATTTGTATAGATGTATAGATGTGCTGTGTATAGAGACTTACGCATTTATTTATTTGTATAGATGTATAGACTAAATAAAAGTAGCCTAAGTTACTCCTTATATCATCAGCTACCTATCGGTGAAAGTCCCGTCAAAATCGGTCCAGCCGTTCCAGAGATTAGCCGGAACAAACAGACAGACAGACAGACAGACAGACGGACAGACAGACAAAAATTAAAAAAAATGTTATTTTAGTCTATGTGCTGTGTATACAGACTTACGCATTTAGTAAAAAGTTGTTATTTTATTATTACAAACAGACACTCCAATTTTATTTATTTGTATGTATAGATTTCTATACTACTACTACGTAGCCAATAAATTACCCACTGTTGAGTCAGGCCTCCTCCCAACACAGACAGGGCGCTGGCCAAGACGGGTTAGCATAGGGTGCGATGACAGATATATGTCGCCACTCAATTTTATCCTGAGTGTGTCATAAAAGCTAGCCTAGCCACAAGATAATAATAAATAAATATATAAATAAATATCATTGGACATTTCACACAACGCCATCTCGTCCCAAGCTAAGCAACTTAATGCTTGTGTTATGGTAACGAGATGGATGATAAACTACTTATATACATTTTTTTTGTATATATATACATACATATTTTATAGATAGAAAACACCCAGACCCGGAACAAATACTTGTAGGTCGTACAAATATTTCTTCCGTGCGGGGATCGAACCCGCGACATGCTGCGCTGCAGTCGATCGCTCAACCACTGCGCTAACCGTGTCGTCGTTAATAATAACTTGATTTCGTATCACCCTATGCGAACCCGTATGGCCAGCGTGTCACAGTAGGCTAATTACCCTCCATGTAGTTGGTGGAGTCCTGGCTCAGTAGTGGGTCATTTATGGGCTGAGAAATAGATGAATGGATTGTAGGATCATTGTGTATGAAAGATGAGAATGTAGATATGACAACTGATAGGTGTATAGAGACTGCCACCTTGCGTACGACAAGGACTATTAGATGATATTGGTAATTTTAAATGTGATGATTTTTACGAGTTTTGTGATAAAACCTACGTAAATAAAGTTCCTATTGCGTTTGAGTAGTAAGTAGTATTAACTAATTTCTTTTTCTATCACTTCTTACACATATCGATTCAGATACAGTCCTTAACGATACCTTCATTTTTGCAAAACATGCCATTCGATTCCGATGGTGTATATAAAAACCAAAACAAAGTCCTATTCATGATCAATCGAATAAAAATATGTCCGTAATACCCTCGAATGTTAAGCCTAAACACAATACCCTCTAATAGTCCCTGGAAATCACAATGTCTACGCAAAAGGAATGCTCCAGTTCTTTTATCAAAAGGATTACGCAGAATCCCCTGGCCTTCGGTCAGCTAACATATAACTTCTTTGATTTGACAGAGCCTATCTCTTACGCTCGATGTAATACTCGATACGGATTCTGCTTACAAACGGTACTCGTAAAAATCTAGGGATACTTACTAAGCAGAAGTAGAAAAGTAAGGTAGTCCTTTGTAGATGTTCGATTCGGAACGGCAGAAACTTGGTAATACCTCAAGTAGGTTAGGAAAAGTTTATCCTATTAACGTCGAGTTAGTTTTGTGTATTTGGGCTTTGTTCATAATTGTTGAATCGGTAAGTTAGGGAATGTGTCTTGACTTAGTTCAAATATTGGTTATTATGCAGTTTACAAACATGTAATTCAGGAATGATACCTATACTCGAAGCAAGTGTACAAAGACACTTGCCCGACCCGGGAATCGAATTGGGGATCCCTGTCTGAGAAGTAATGAGATTAGCATAGCATGGGTGACCGAAGCCCGGCGAACAGTGTGATACTCAGTCTATCTGCAAGTTAGGCAACGTTTGGTTACACTGGATGTTGGAAGGGCTGGCCATCATTTCTAATATCTGCCCGGGTTGGATTGTCGTTTTACCACTTATGGAAATGGTTACACGTAATCACTAAATACCGGTAGTCCCACAATATGGACTAAAGAAGTCTGACGGTAGTTAGCCAAATCAGATCAGACTGGTGTCGACCCCAATTAACTTGGTGAAAAGGGCGAGGAACAGGATAAATTACGGGTGCGTTGTAAATAAAGGTCTAAATCATGTAACTATGAATAAGAATGCAGAAACAACTTAGCATTGCCAAATAATGATTCATTTTATTTGGAACCTTGTTTATATGGCTTTAAAGTGCTCTGTTGCTTTCTTCCAGTATGATGTGTCGCATTTTTCTTACAAAAAATATGGGAAGAAGTCCCTAAGAAAGAATTTAAATAAAGAAGATGCTTGGAATTTTGTTATTCCCTTTTGATTGCATGGAGGAATGGGATACCAACACATTTGGGTCCATCACCTGTTTTCTAATTCCTTTTTTCGCCTTAGGCAACACCCATAGAGTGGTAAAGATACCCGTGTTCGAAATCTGCTAAATGTTATGTCAATTGTCCTACTAATAGAGCGATTAACAGGAGCCGATCCTTTTGTATTAGCCAATAGTATAGTAGTGTTTTTTTGGTCCAGTGAGCCGACCAACCCCAAACAGCAACACTTGTTCACAAGTATTAACTAACGCATGTGACAGCCATCGATCTCCTAAACTATATTATAGGGAAGTGGCCGACCCGTCCAATGTCGCTTCCGCTGCTCAGAGTATTTTAGTGAGCATGACACCTCACAAAACCAAAGCCCGATTACCCGTGTACAGTGTACACGTTTTCAGTTTACATAAACAATATCTAAGCTCTACTTCCTAGTATTACGGTTACTCAGTAAGAACAGGGCAGTCCAGACGCGCAAAAGCATCGATATTGAATACAGTAATTTAAGTTATTCGACGTACAATTCAACATACATTTCAAATATAGTTTCACTGTTTTCAATAATAACTTTTCTGATTCATTTCGATTTGAATTTCACCATCGACTATCGGATTTTGATATAAAATTCGCGGTAGTAATTAAAGTTCGTCTTATTCTGTTTCGATAAACAATAATCATGCTTTTATAGAGTTCATATTCGTTTCGCATAAAAAACGCTTATAAAAAGTTCTTTATGGTTACCTAGTCAATCAAAATGTTACATCCTTTTTCGTTATTAGTTAAACGGGAATATAATGTGCATAGTGATTAGTTTACATAAATAATCTGCGGATTATTAAAACAATAATGTATCCTGAGGGTACCGCACTAGAGAACTAATGGAATTTCTTCGTCTTCGTCTCTTTCCCGTTTCATTAGCGAAGATTAATCAGATTTGGCTTACTATCAGTATTTACTGGTGACTATTCCCATCCGCCCACCTGTATTAATATGGTTAGACCAGCTGTCAGTTTTCACGCTACTGAGTTGCTTATCGACGAATAACAGCCGATACCTACGACTTAACGTGCTCTCCGAAGCAAAAACTTGATAATGTCAAAAGAAAGAAACTTTGGCGAGAGCCCGACTTGGTGTGGGTGATTGAGGGTTGAAATGACGTAGTTAACTAATAAAAAAATATATGAAAAATGACATGTTTTTAGGTACTAAAGTTATACGACCTTCGTACGAAAGAATGTTACGTCGTTAATATTTATTTCTTATATCAATTATTCAGCAAGAAACCAGGAAGTTCCAAAGGACAACTACTGGCAGAAAGGTACGGGTAAGAGATTTGCATACAACTCAATTAAATAATAAGGTTTTATTTTGTTCACTGTTTTACAACAGAGACGTGGTCGCTCACTATGGGCTCCATCAGAAGGCTCAAAGTCACCCAAAGGGCAATGGAGAGGGCTATGCTCGGAGTTTCGCTGCGAGATCGAATCAGAAATGAGAAGATACGCAGGAAAACCAGTGTCACCGACATAGCCCACAGGATTGCCAAACTTAAGTGGCAGTGGGCAGGGCACATAGCGCGCAGGACCGACACCCGATGGGGCAGAAAAGTCCTCGAATGGCGACCGCGTTCCGAAAAGCGCAGTGCTCGTTGGCCTCCCACACGGTGGATCGATGACCTGATTAAGGTCGCCGGAAAACGATGGATGCGGGCGGCCTAGGACCGGCCTTTGTGGAAATCCTTGGGGGAGGCCTATGTCCAGCAGTGGATGTCTTTTGGCTGAAATGATGATGATGATGATGATGATGACTGTTTTACCGTCAAAACGCCCAAAGTTGTGGTTCATTCGCCTAAAGATTAGTTGACACTAGCGTTATGAAATAAAAATACAATCTTGTCGTAAGATCCGACTAAAGATATGACAAGACAGGAAAAATAGGCTCAAGATAAAGAAATCTTGTCGGTGCTAACCCGTCGAGACAAAGCGATGGCAAGTAGACTTTTGCCTACCATGAACTTTCAAGAGTACCTATAACTCAGCAGAGGGTAATGTATAGGCTAAAATGTAAGACAGATTATACATGATGTGACTAAGTTTTATCTCGTCCTAAGATTGCAAAAGGAAACCCAAGAATTACCAATAATATCACAAGAAGAAAATACAACAAATAATTTAGTTATGGGTAGTTAGCAACTTTTTTTTTACCTTTGACTTGAATGCCTTTGACCCTAGGCTTGCGTGACGGAAAGCAACGCTAAGGTCTAAGATGGAGCTGGAAATTCAAGGAAATGCCCTCTCGAGCACCGGCTCTCACTTAAACAAGACGGAACACAGTAATTAGCTATTATTATAAGTAGTTTTTAAATCGTTGTATTAAATCCAAGATTAAAAACGTACTCGCTTTTCTCTATTGTTACCGCGCTCACAATAAACACGATAGTTTACAATGTGTTTAAAATCAGATACATTCACGCAATCTTAGCGCTCAACATTCCTCTAAAGAAACTCAATTCATTTGACTGACAGAAAACAAAATATCTAAGAAACTATTTCAATGACAAATGATAATGCTGGACAGTTTTGAACAAAAAACACATGACATTGACGCTTAGTTCTGTATTCTACAGTTAAATGAATTCCCGCCAAAAAAAATTCCAAAATTTATACTTAGAAAAACATTTACCTAGAAATCAATAGTTTCGTTTTTTTTAAATATGCAGTGCACAATTTTCTATGACGTAGGTTAGGTATAGATACATTTTCAAAAGTAAGTGATCCATTACACTACACGAAATCTTTAACGTTTAATTTAACTTTCCGAATTTCACAATAAATTGAGCCGATTAGAAAACGAGTATCTAGTATTTCCAAATTTTATATAATTACTCCCTGTACTGGAAATATAGACTTGGGAAAAAAAGAAGGTACTGTATATATATACATACTATTAAAAACTTTGGATGCGTCAACGTAAACGTTTATAGCTCAATCACGCCAGAATGGCTGAACAAATCTGGATCAAATTTAGCCCAGAGATTGATTATAGTTTGAAATATCAAGCTGAAAAACGAAATCACGAATTACACGTCGTAGGTGAAACCATGTGCAGAAGCTACACCAGATGAAGTCAGTGACGTCATGAAATAAACGCGATATTTTTTTTAAATTAAAAATAAAACGTACCGTAAAGTTAACTTAGTACACTGCACCGTTCACTTCACAAACACAAGGCTGACCGCACGACAGTCAACTCAATACTGAGGTCTGTTCCACCACCCATTTTGTGGTTGCAACACTTGCATTAGGTGCTATTAGTAAGTGACGGAACTATACGGGCCATATAAATAATATTAATGACTATGGCAATGGCGAAACATAATAAATACATATACTAATTAATAAAGAATTTACCAATTAACCTAAAAAACTATAATTAATAAAATTTCTTCTTCTTCTCGGCCCATTAATGAACATTTCTGAGGGGAAATTAACCTACTTCACCACGGTCACCTTAAGTGTTTGTAGTTTGTAGAAATCCTTGTTGTAGCAATGGTATTCCTTGGTGCCAAATTGTGTAGCAACAACCACAACTGTGAGAGGACCTCAAGCCCTCTTTGGAATTCCCCGGCCGTTGGCGACTAACCAGGGTATGTGGGACTCCGGGGCGCGGAAAGGTGGCAATTAGCGCCCGCCAACAACACAAACGGCGTTCCTCGACTGCCCGCTTCAGGGTCGCGAGTTACGCTCCCAAATGGCGGAACATGCTCTGTGACCTTGCGGCCCTTGCCCCACTTCAATTTATGGAGCCCCAAGCTTCAAAGTGGACTTTATCACTATACTAATTGGCTCATATATGGCTCACGGCTGAGCCACCCAGTCACGTTGGTGAGACGGATCCTTCCTTTTGTCGGCTCTTGCGACCCCTATTTCATCGTGAGGAGGTCAGACAGGCTGTAAACCTAGCCGCAAGGTAAGGAAAATTAAATAAGTTTAATAATCTTTCCGCTAACACGACCTCAACCCTCTAGAATGCCGTAGCCAAACAACAAAAATTTGGTTGATGTATCTTATCACTTAGGGGGAATCATGGTCTTGTGAATTGATGTAATTTACACTTTCCCTCTACAGCCAGTCACATGTTTTCACTTCTTACAGGGTCGTTGACACGTGAGCGTATACGACCGCTTACCATCAGGCAGGCCGTATGCTTGAGCACGTTCCCAGTGATATTAAAATCGTTCGGCGGCCACGACTAAACAACAAATAATCAGGCGCTACATTGGGCGGACCCTGGCAATAGCCGGGATTAACGCCAGGTAGAAGAAGAATCAGGCGCTACATTCATGTTTATTTTGTTACCTGTAAAACGACAAAAGCTTATAGTTTCTGTCTTATTTTTTCTATGGCAATCTGCCGGTGTCTTCAGCATTTTTTGCCAGTGTCGCGTGAATAGTTTAGTCCAAAGTGTCCCACTTAAAACCATAGTCAATAAACTAAAATAAATGCCTTAAAACACACGTGACACCAATATTTTGCAGTTGCATAATCACATTAATCGTTCTACTATTCTCAAGATAAAAAGTTTTGCAAAAACGAGTCATCACCGCGCACTGAGTACTTCCAAATTGCACCGTAAATCTATAGCAAAGAGTATAAAATTGTACTATCGCGATCCAGCCGGAGAAAGTGGTCAGGGTAATGTCAATAACAAGTTGAACGGAAGTATTCGCGTAATGCGTTACGAAACGTTATATTATCAGTATTATGAAACAAGGATCCTTCAACTATGTATAAAATTCAAATTTTGTGTTAATTGCCGTAGAAATAGAGTATTTAATTGCATGGTGGGCTTTGTTTGGTTGGCTTACTCTTGCTTAATATTTTAGTTATTACAAATTACTTGATACGAATCAAAAGGAGGTTTCCTGTTATAATACTTTATCAAACATCAGAGCTAAAATATATCCTTCGCCATGGTCGTTTTTTGGATCTCGTTGGCGTTGATTGTCGGAGAAGGCGTAGGTCACGCGTTGTGTTAAAACATAGACAAATTTAAACCAGTCAAGGTTTTTTAAGTTAATTATTCGTCGTATCAGCCCTTAACTCTTACGATCCTTTAGTCACCTCTTTCGACACCCTCAGGACAGTGTGGATTGGTGACATTGTGTATACTAAATCCGTCACCGCACGGACATTATTAACTGTAGTATATAAAGCCTACTTTATCAGTATTCTAATTAGCTCATATATGACTCAACGCCGAGTCACCCTCCTCCCATTACATGGGGGCCATTTAGCTTACTGTATCTCGTTTGTTAGACGGATTGGCACAGGGTTTCGTATCAAGGTTTCCTTCTCCTGTAGCTAGGTTTTCGGCATTTCCTTTTGTCGGCTCTTACGACCCGAATTTCATCGTGAGGAGGTCAGATAGGCTAAAAACCTAGTCTCAGGATAATGAAAACTGAATAAGGTCAATAATGTCCCCCTAGACTGTGCGGCTTGTACAGGTGGGGGGGGGGGGGGTTGCGTGCTTTCAACTTCCGATGGGGCTATATCGGCTCAGGACCAGACAAAGAGCGGCACACGGTGTCGTAGCGGGTTTGACCTCCTGGGGGAGTCTGTCCTCAAAGTTGCCCTGCCCGACGGTGCAATATGCCTCTCGGTGGGGTTGGGCATCGTCAAAACTACCCATCAAGGTGTGGAGCCAGCTGATAGACGGGCCAAGCCTCATCAGGGTTGCGGAACATATTCCCCATTGGGGAGTGAAACTCGTGGCTCTGTTTCGGACTCCCTAATTGTTCATGGATAGGTTAGAGCGCAATTACCATCTTTCCAAGCCCCGGAGTCCTATATAACCCGGCTGGTGCTTATAGGCCGGTTCTACATCTTTCCAACATAAAAAAACGTCATTTTACTTTAGGGTCCCTTTTAAACCCAAGGTTGCAAAAACGGCCGAGTAAAATCGCTCGTAAACAAAGTTACATTAAAAATATTCCACTTGGAGGTATAAAAATATTGATGTCATCACCCTACTATACAATATCCTTAAGAGCCCGTTCAGGATGTCCTTCTATTTACATATAATGCTAACAAAATTGAGCGACGTTGGGGTGATGAATAGCCACCATTTGTGACCTTTCCGATCCGGAGTTATGTAAATAAGGCCCGCGAGCCTATTTTGTTGAGTTTCCCATCGATGAACCCATCCTAAACATTCTGAATTCGGGACTATTAACATAATGTATCGCCCGAATTTCCTACTAGAATGGGGTTTAGACCTGAACAAAATTGGCAGTTCAGTATCAACCGACTTCAAAAAGGAGGTCTCAGTTCGGTGCTATGTTTTTTATGCTTGTTATCGCACAACTCCGTCATTTGTAAACCGATTTTTATATAAATGTTATCGAAATCCGTTCAGTAGTTTGGCAGATGACTTTAAATAGGGGATCAACAAATATTTGTAAGAAGGCAAAAATTGGATTATTTCGATGATTTTTTTCTATGAGTTCATACGTTTATTTACACAAAACCTGTAGAAAAACAACTTAAAAATAGGCACTCTATAGCGAAGCGAGCGAATAAAAGAAATTGGAAGTCACACCGACGTTTATTAGCATATAGATATGCCTTTTTTGCGGGGTTTATAGACATTTAGGGCCTATTCACAGCGGCCCAGTGTGGGGTGTGTGGGACACTGGTCCACCAATCAGTAATACGAACATTTTTTCCAAGCCCGTGTGGTAGCACTGTAGGTACAAAGGTTATTACCCTCATTAATAACTAGCAGTCAGTCAATAGTGGGTTGATGGTGATAAATTTCAAAATGTTCTCTTATCTTGCGTAGTTTTAAAGATTTAAGCATACATAGGGACGGACAGAAAACATCGACTTTGTTTTATACTATGTATTATATTATTGTTAATGTTTCGCTGTTCAGTGCCTATTTGAAGTCGGTTAACATTTTTTCCAAGCCCGTGTGGTAGCACTGTAGGTACAAAGGTTATTACCCTCATTAATAACTAGCAGTCAGTCAATAGTGGGTTGATGGTGATAAATTTCAAAATGTTCTCTTATCGCTAGATGCGCGAGCCGGCTCCCAAATTTGAAAGATAGCTCGTCAAAAATCAGTGAGCCTGCAAATTGAAGGTGCGACCTTTGTAATGCTGAACTTGTGCTTTGCTTAGCACGATGACAACTTGGCCTTATTTTACGGTACACATCCTTCGATATGAGGTTAACGAAGCATCCAGGAACACGCGCAACACACGTTTACCTAAAATTCCTTCCCTTATTTTCACTTAATGTTAATTTAGTTGGCTAGGTACACCAACTACTGAACCAACTGACCAACTAAAGAAAGGTCATCTATTGACCCATTAACGCAATGGCTTCTTAGGAACAAGTTTTGTGGTGATCGGCATGCTATATACGTTATAAAATTGACTCGGATAATATGAACTATCAACATCAAGAATATCGCCTTTAACATGCGAGAATGACCGAACATTCCTACATCGGGACAGCGAAGTTTACAGAGCAAGTCACACGGTTAAGAAATCTCCGACGACGGTTATCGGGAGTTAGGCGCCGCGGCCCCTTGCTAAATATACTACCTCGTCTGGCTGGATAGTCGTCCCTTTGAGTCTAAAACTTGATTCCCTCTATTAAAATAGGAGAGGCCCGCGTCAACCGTGGGTACCACAGAATTGGGCCACAAACTTGTTAATTCAATAGAGATCAAATCGACGATCAACGTTAGCTCAGTGATTGTCGGTATTGACAGGTTAACTTACTATTACTTTAGGGTCAGCGCCGACTAACAGAGTGGCGGCGAAGAAACTAATTCAGTTACAATTTAAATTCTACCTAAATCGCTTCAGAATACTAATTAATTACCAAAATTTCCCTCCATGAAATGGAGGGGGCAAGTAGTAGGTCATTTTTAGGCTGTAAGAACAACAACAACCACATCTTTCATTGCTTCTAGTAGGCCGCAAGATTTCCTCGCGGCTGTCTTCCGAATGTCTCCGCAGAGTCCTCGAATACTTCATCGAAAGGCTCATTGTCAAAGGGCCTACACTTTGGTCCGATCAAATCCCCACCACTCTGAACTCTACAGTGCATTATGCGCTCCACACCGCCAGAGACAGGAACAGGTGGAAGAACATCATACGAGATAAAGTGATGCTGAAGGGTGGTCGCGACCCTCAATCCTGAGGAATACGACGAAGAGAGAGATAGGCCCTTATTCTCTATAATTTGTCCAAAGAGTTTATAAACTCTTTGCTTCATTTTGTGTCGCACTTCACTTGACTATTAGTCTACTTTAATATACTTACTATTAGTATTCGCTTATCTGGTATTTTTGCGCGCCAAGCGCCAAGTGTAATAT
The DNA here is from genome assembly GCA_905475355.2 of Clostera curtula. Taxonomy (NCBI): domain Eukaryota; kingdom Metazoa; phylum Arthropoda; class Insecta; order Lepidoptera; family Notodontidae; genus Clostera; species Clostera curtula. The sequence continues at coordinate 14,644,753 of FR997808.1, read as the reverse complement.
TTTTTCAAAAATGTTATATAAAAAATAGCAAACGCAAATAGCCATTTGCCAGCATCAGGGAAAAGCACTTAATTAAAAAGTTTACCCATTCAGGAGCTATTATGTTAATGACAGACAAAGACAGGCACGGGCCAACCTGAAGTAGTATTACAATAAAAGCTTTTTAACAAACAATCGTAAACCGACTTCAAAATAGCTGTCCCCAACGAGAACAAAAATGTCCCGCTTTTACAAAATATAATCCTTTAAACCCTTTGCACTTAAATATGACATCTTACACTGACTTACCCTGTATATGTATTTATTTATATTCAAAATTAATACGGAATAATTTAATACGAAAAAAATTTCAAGTTAAGTATAACGCGAAATATAACTATTAAACAACCATTTAGTAGCTCCAAATTTAAACCCAGCCTAAATATTCCAATGGTAAATTCCCACTGTCTATAAATTTAGCCCATCATAATATATAATTACAACACAGTGAGACATAATCTTCGCGTTTGTTAAAACCAAGATAATCCTTTCCTTGGAAATCCGCGCAAAGCTTTAGAAACAACATTACAATCGCAACTGGCAGAGAAAGACTTCCAAATTGAATTCCCACCGGTTTGATTTGAATTCAACATCTAACTTGGAATTGGATTTGTTGGCGAAAATTCCAAAAATACGACAAAAAAACGCAGCTTGTTTTGGCATTCCATCAGATTTGTGGAACCTTTTGTGACATACAAAACAGACACTGTTTGGTACAACGTACAACAAATTCCTGGAACCATGACAGAGCTCTAAGCAATAGGGGCAGTTATACGGAAAATGTTGACATATATTTTTCAATATAAATGGTATGATTCATCGGAATCAAATCTCTATGCCATTTTTCTTTTGTCAGCAGTTCGGTGACCATAAATCAAAGAAAAAATAAATTTTACACAATGTATCAGCAGTGCTAAGATTCTTCATATCAATCGTCATATCTACATTCCCACAATCCATCCATCTTCTTGGTCTCCCACACTACCTTCACAATGAAACTACCAGAGTTTCGGAATGCTGCTCTACAGAGAAGAGGCGGCGCCATGCCTGGAAGTCCTGGAACACGGGGGTTGGCGCCAATCTTCAGATGACCTTGGCTGATTTGAGGACATCCTCAAGCCCTTCATTTCAAGATCTTAGTAATTAAACTTCACATGCGGCGTGTGTGCAAACGCTGCTGGTGCCTCGTTCTAGCACATTATCTGAGCCCTTTCCTCTTAGGGCTCAGATAATGCAGCTATCTCTCTTCACCATCCTCTTTTTACCAACTAGTTTACTCAACTAGTAAAATGTCATCTTTACAAAACATTAGAAACCCAAATCAATGTATGAATCTCACCATGATAATGTCTAGCGTTCGCAAGTCAAACATGGATACACTACACAACAACAAATCCTAAGAAGTTTCTAGAAGTCCATCAAACTACATAAAGCCATTTCCTTTTTTCGTCAGAAATCTCCATAGTACATACTCGGCTGGGTTACGTGGGACTCCGGGGCGCGTAGTCATGGTAACTTGCGCCCCAAACTACCTACAGAATCTGACGGCCATCCTCGACTGTCCGAACCAGGGCCATGGGATTTGCTCCTCGATGAGAGAGCATGCTCCGGGCCTTGACCCGTATCGTTTAGTGAAGCCCCAAGCTCCGAGGTGGGCCGCTCCGATTACGCGGGTATGCGTAACATTCTTGTTTAACCTTTTAAGTATTTTTTCCCAGCTGGCATTTTATTTTATACGCACAAGTTCGAAAATAGACTTCCCCGAATTCGCTAGTCAGTTAACTTTAGGGTCTGATCGATGGATTTACAAGTGCGATTTTATGTATATTTAGAGATTTTGCCTTTTGCGTAATCTTAACATACTCGTATTTTTTCATAGGTTCGAGATTTGCTCGTTTATATATAGACCAATTTATATACCACTTTAGGGATCCTGCGTGTTCAAATCACGTCGGGGTCAACACTTTAGGCGCAAAGGGATGATCATCTAGCCAGACGAGGTGGTATGTCTGGCTAGGGGTCGCTGCGCCTATCCCCCAATAGTTGTAGTCGGGGAAATCGTAACTGTTCGAATTGCTCATGAAATTTCGCTATCGCGGTGTAGGACTTTTTGGTAATTCTCGCATTTGTAGGCGATATTTCTTGATTTAATTAGTTCAGATTTTTCGGGTAAATTGTGTAATGTATGTAGCATATGTGTCGCTACTTTTTTTCTTGACTTACTTGGATTTAAGTGCTAAATGATCTAGTGCTGAGTGTAACCTTCTCCAATTTTAAGGGAGGGTACTAAACGGTGACATACCCTCAGAGATTCTTGCCAGTTCTTCTCATAGATTTTTTGTCAATATGTTGACAATCTGCAAGTGTCCATTGTGTCCTATACAAAATAAATGAATTGACTTGGCAGTTTGGAACAAATGAGGTGACGGATTAAGAATACATAGTGTCACCACCCCATCCTGCCCTGAGGATGTCGTAAGAGCTGAAAATAGGAAATGACAAGGCTGAAAACAGAGCCGCAAGAGAAGGAAAACGAAACCCTATGCGAACCCGTCTGGCCAGCGTGGCATGACTCAGCAGTGGGTCATTAATGGGCTGAGAAGCAGTAGTAGTTAAGATCTGCCACCGCGGTAGGTATCTAGGGATTGTAACCTGCGTACGCGCTTTCTTTTTTCCATATAGTGGACATTTTAAAATCAATTTATATCGCAAACACGCTCCGTCGTTTATTTACAATGTAATACATATTCTAAGTTAAAGTCTGTGATGCTTCCTAATGCTGAGTGGCTGCCCGCCCATCGTCCCGCCCTACCGTCTGAGCAATCAGCGAAGAATCGCATAGAGCTGACAGACAAATCTATCAAGAGTAAATCTTTATAGATCTGGCTGTCAGTTCATCATCAACATCACTCTACTTTTACCCACCGCGGAATAAGCCTCCCCTTATAAACGCCAAAGCACCTTATCCATAGTTTCAATTTGATTCACTGGTGTCTTTTTGACTTAGCGTTATAATAAGTGTTTAAGGTGAACCGACGACCTCGTTACGGTCGGCAACCGTAACGTTGTCGTCGAAAGCGATGCGGGCAGCTGAGGACCGGGCGTCGTGGAAATCCTTGGGGGAGGCCTATGTCCAGCAGTAGACGTGTTTTGGCTAAAATGATGATGATGATGAAGTATATAAGTTCTCAGTTACGTGTATCACGTAGGGTGACGGGTTAAGAATACATAGTGTCATCACCGCATCCTACCCTGAGGATGTCGTAAGAGCCGACAAAAGATTATGACAACTGAGCCGTAAGTCTCCGTAATTTACCCTCCATACAACGGGAGGAGGCCCTACTAACAGTGGGTAATTAATCGGCTGAGTAGTACCTAATAGTAGTAGTAGTTACCTGTTATATTTCAATAAATAATAAATATCCTTGGACATTTCACACAACGCCATCTCGTCCCAAGCTAAGCAACTTAATGCTTGTGTTATGGTAACGAGATGGATGATAAACTACTTATATACATTTTTTTTTTGTAAATACATACATATTATAGATAGAAATGACACCCAGACTCCGAGCCAGTGCCTCTGGTTTAGACAAAGACACTGGCCCGACCCCGGAATCGAACCCGGGACCCGTTGATCCAAAGGCGGCACATCTGACCACTAGACCAACGAGGCAGTCAAAGTTTCGTGTGTTACCTTTGATTATTATTTCTCTAGTAAAGACACATTCGTCAACTTAAAAAAAATTGGTTATTTATTCCTTTTAAAATGCAAACATTGGGTTTAACAGTAGCACTCACTAGCGATCCCTTTGTTATGGCTACACTATATAAAATTCTATAACACCGTATAATGTTTGCCAATAGAATAAAATAAATATTTGAATACAACATTTTCATTACACGTAAGAGAAATACTGAATAGGCTCTCTTCTTTTGAGAAAGATCCATCTAATATTTTTGTGAAAGGAAATAGTTTGTAAAGGTTTTCATTATAATTACTCATTGACCAAGGTCTTTTCAGGTTAATATGTTTTCTTAGCTTCATAACATTTATGTATTAATATTGCGATGCTACTGACACGTATTTATGTGGAAAGACACGTAATTGAAATATGTATCATCGTAGATCGGAACGTCACTAAAGGTGACGTCTGTGACCTCTCAAGATGGCGTCACGAGGCACACATTCAAGCAGTCGGCATGATTGGTGATATCTAATTAAAATTGTAATATTAAAATAAAACCTCGGGTGTTCCCTCAAATTAGTGTAGTTTAATTTACTACAAAATCTACCATTATTCATATATATAGTATTAATAAATTTTGCATTCAATAGTAATAACATTAAAACGTAAAGATCATTCAGAGATTAAAGATTTCTACCGTGCCGCTAGTAATGGTTTAGGATAACAAAAAGATATTTGAGAGACAAAAATATTGAGCTTAGACCTTATTACTTACTACTACTAACACTCAGCAGATAGATGACCCACTGATGAGTCAGGCCACCTCCAGTAACATGGAGGGTAATTAGCCTACTATGCTACTCTGGCCAGACGGGTTAGCACAAGGTTTTGTATCAAGTTTCCCTTGCCTTGCAGCTAGGTTATTACTTAATCAGTGTTTATTCTCTATAGGTTGAAATTGGAAGCTTAACTAATACTACTTATAAATACGAAAGAAACTGCCTGTTCTGTTGTCATACCTAAACTGTTAATCCAATTTCAAAGAGTATCTAGATTTCTACTTTGGGCTACATTACAATCGCAAAAATAATCCTTATGTAGTACAGCAAGCACTAAAATACACCCAAACCACGCTATGTAATAAATAATATCCATCAAAAATTACCGTCGCCTTAGCATTAATACAACGAAGTTTCATGTCCATCCAACGTCCTTTCGGGTCGGGCAAACCCCAAAGATGAATTTGAAACACAAGTTATAATAAGTTGTTACAACTCTATACAAATCCCCTGTGTAACCGCCCAAATTCCATCTGCTCTAAATGTCATCAGTCTAATCTGTGGTGATGTTATTAAATAAATTCCCATGCCGATGGTAATAGGATAGGAAAATGAGGAACGGCAATGTACCAGACGAGGCGTTGCCGTAAAGTAACAACCTTTCCATCTAATTAAAAATAAAATCAAAGCGCCTGTATTTAAGAATCCGTTTCGCTCGTCATTATGGTTAAGACGCCAAAAGGCGTCGGTAATTGGGACGTTATATGGAACGCTTGTTTTCTCGTAAAGTAATTCTGTATGGAATACCTATTTTACAATAACAAAGGTGCTTGTGGAAATTTCCAGTCTGTGCTCAGTTCAGTATATTATTGACAACTTCTCAGCGCTAGGTTATCGTATCGCGCGGCATATTGACAAGGTTATAATACCGTGTAGATACCATGCTTATACGATATTAATTAGGTTTTAAACAGTACCCCGCCTTCTGTAGCAAACTTATCTATCTAAATAAAAATGGATATATCGCGTGTATAATACATTATTTAAATCCCGACGTTTCGAATGTTTTGCAGCAGTCGTGGTCGCGGGAGAGACAAGATGACAGTGGTCTTCAAAAGTACAAAAAAACAGTTAAAATTACCGCCTATAATTTTGTTTTATTGATAACGTTCCATGTGCACGCAGAAATCGCTCACGGTGTCCAGAGGTCTTGCAGATGAGTATTTTGCTTGAGATTTGATCAATTTAATGACTGGATCCCAGGCAGGTGGAACTTGCCAACCATCCTCTCTATTGAAATTTGGATGTTTTTTAATCTCAATAGCCTCGCGGATCATTCTTGGAATGTAATGATTTTCCTTGGCAAGGATTTGAGGTCTATCAAAGTGAATGTAGTGGTTGGTCTTGTTGAATGTGTGCTCACAAACTGCAGACTTGGTCAAGCGTCTGTTTTTCATGTCAGCTATATGTTATTTTATGCGGATAACGACACTTTTTGTACACACCAGCATCTTGTAGGGGGATGTTAGACTTCACTGGTCTTAAAAGTTGGCTGATCTTCCTGTGTGGCTTGAAATAAGTTTTTATTGAAGCACGTTTCAGAATATTTCCAACTTTATCAGTGATACCCTTGATATATGGCAAGACAGCAGGTAGTCGCTCAACTGTAGGTGCTTTGGGCTGGCTTCTGTGACGCATACGTGGGAGCTTAAGGTTGTTGCTCCGCAGGACAGATTTGACATGCAGAAGCTCCTCCTCCAGATGGTTGCTATCACAGATGCCCCGTGCTCTCTGTAACAAAGATTTGCCTACGGTAGCTAACTGACATGGATGGTGGTGAGATTTGCCATTGAGATACTTGTCTGCATGGGTAGATATTCTGTATGGGTAGAATTGCTACTCTCTGGTTCCATAGTAAACTGAATCTTATTGTTAATGGAATTTAGATGTTTAAGAAAAGCAGATAATTGGTTTTGGGATAGAATGGCAAAAGTATCATCAACATACCGTTTGAAAATCTTTGGCTTAGCCAATGCAGTAGAGAGGGCACTCTCCTCAAAGTCCTCCATATATATGTCTGCGACCACAGGGGATACTGGGGAGCCCATGGCCACACCATCGATTTGCAGATAGTATTTACTGTCCCAATCTCACCTCACATCCGGCTATTTATATAGCCGGATGTGAGGCAATATTCCAATAATTCTGCATATTCCAAAGGCATATTCAATTAGCTTCCTCTTGACAACTTCAATGCAGTCATGTTAATGGGAGATTTGTGAATAATGACTGTACATCAAAACTGACCATGATCTCTTCATCGGCCAGGTGTAGATTTTCAATCTGACTTATGAAGTGGTAAGCTTTATGAGCAAGATGGATGGATGGATGCTCAAAATAGAATGGACTTTAAAAAAATCGGGAGAAAATATCGCAGAGTAAATACAAATATTGTTTGTGACCTACAAAATAATTGTTCGGGATCCCTGCCGACCGCTATTAAGACAAAGTTAATAACTCAAACCTCGACGGTTTCATTTAGCAAAATTATCAATGCGGAATACGAAAATTCTACTCAATAGAGCTCTCAAAGGTAAGACGTAGTTTCAGTGTGGCCCTCTTTTACAATATCAAAGCATCAGGACTAAAATCAGCTCCCAGACAACACAAAATTTAATTGTATTTTTTTCTGAATAGCTTTGATTATTCGACATAGGCATATTAGTTAACATCGCGTGCCACTCACTTTATGTGAAGATTTGCTTTGATTACTCTTAACTGATAGTAGGCTGATTTCCCTCCATGAATTTGGAGGAGGCCCGACTCAGTAGTGGGTCATTTATGGGCTGAAATGACGAATGACTCATACTCCAAATAAATATTCACAATTAATATAATCGCAAAATGGATTCATGTCTTAAAAACAAACATAAATAATATTTTAAAACGAGTTTCTCCAGAACAGGTTTGTACTGCTAAATGTGTCGTTTTTTTTTGCAAAGTATCAGACTAGTAAGTATCAGATGTATTTAAATCTCGGTTTATCTATAGGTATTCCACTAACGCAAACGACAAATTCGGATATTAAGCCTATATAGCAAGTATATCCCTGGCAATAGCCGGTATTAACGCCAGGCAGAAGAAGAAAAGCATGTCATCATCATTTCAGTCCCTAAATTTCCTACTACTGAGTCTGGCTTCCTCCAAACTCATGGACGGAATTAGCACTACATTTCCTTCTCTGGCGGCTAGATGATCTCGCCTTTTGCGTTCCTTTAGTCGCCAGACGACTCAATCAGGTTGTTGACATGTTGCATTCTAAGTCCATCATCACATGGACCACAAAATACCTGCATATTACACAACACACCTACTATTGTTACTCAGTCTATAAATGACCCACTGCTGAGTCGGGCCTCCTCCTTTTTTTTCGTATCAAGTTTTCCTTAACTTGCGGCTAGGTTCTCGGCCTTATCACTTCCTTTCGTCGGCTCTTACGACGCCCTCAGGATGGAATGGGATGGTCATACTCTGTATTCTAAATCCGTCACCACATAAGGTAAGCCAATTAAAATTCCCCCAGTGTATCAGAGCCGATTATCATCCCACCGTCTTTCCCACCGTCTTTCAGGTAAGCAAGTCAGTTAGTTGAGTTGAAAACTTGGTAAGTTTGCGGTGCTTTGCGCTAATATACTTGAGAGGGAGATTAATAAGGAATAGCCTTTTATCCGTTGAAGTGTTTATGCGCCAAGTCATGGCGAGTTGGTAATTACTTATCGTTATCTTCATTTCCGTAACTTATTTCACTAATATTAATAACTTATCACACTTAATATTCGGCGAAATGTGTTTATAACGTAATCCACTAATTGATCATTTATAATCTTTTGAAGGACGCCGACGCCTCAGGAGCGATAGATGTAAAAATCCGTCAGTGGACTTCTTTTGGCTGAATTAAGATGATGGTTCTCATTTTTCTTTACATTCTCCAACACGTCTCCTTCATACCGTATTCGTCTATGCTCCAAACGGGCTCTGTTAAAAATTTAACGAATAAAATGAAATATGTTCATTGTCATCATTTTATAAACAGAAAGTTGTCTGATTGGCTTAAATCTGTTGATTAATTCCACGGAAAGTTAATTCCTTGTAATGGATGTTTATGCTCCATTTTCCAAAATTGAATTCATCCTATCTACTAACTTCTAATAGCTTCTAGTAATCTGTATGTTTCAAATATTTATGAGCACTAGGTCTCATATACTTGTTGGTTCTAGTTTCGAGGAAACTTGCCAATATAACCTCACCATAGTTATTAATTATAGTCACCCAGTTTACTTTGGCTTCATTAAAAACTTTGTTGCTTAGTTTCTTAGCGAATTTAATAATGTCTTGAGGAATTTAATATTGTGTTAAAGCAAGTTGTTAGTTAATATATTTACCTTTCTCTGTCCGTGTGGTGACGGATTTCGAAAACACAAAGTCATTACTCCATTCTATCCTGTCCTGAGAGCATTGAAAGAGCCAACTGAAGGAAATGATAAACACTACATAGTTATATTAATGACTACTTTGGCATTTCTGCGTGTAGCAGCTGCTAAACGAAAGGACAGATTATGCAGCGAGTCTTTTATTTAAAAGCATGTTTAGTAGCGGTGTAATTCTCCATTGTTGTAACTAAAGCTAACCATACTTGCAATGCAGCGCTGTTTACTTAGTTTATCACATTATATCATCCAGAAATTGACTTTTAAGTAGTAAGCAATAAAACCTTGTTATCGCTGAATAAATGTTCACATTACCCTTTTTACGAGCTGCACCGATGTCTTCTCAGTAAAATGTAGCGTTCAATGGTTTACGACGTACGTTATTGCTGTAATTTTTCATTTCTAATATGTCTGGGCATTCTAAAAACTTCTTTATCATCATTCCTACTAGATGCCTTTTTCATTACTTCGCTCTCACTTGTCTATTGGATAGCATACCATCATCCAAAATAATACGGACTGACAGAAGCAACGATGACGGTATGCTGATATAGCACGGGATATCGTAAAAACTTAAAAGTGGCTGATATGAATCAGTTCATCGATACGTCTCCATTTTTACAATTCGGTACTTAGCCCATACATGAGCCACTGATGAGTCAGGTCTACTACATGGACGTTAATTAACCTACTGTGCCACCGTGGTCAATCTGTCCGACACAATGCATTGCATCAAGGTTTCCTTGGCTCGCGACTAGGTATTTCCTTCTTTTGGCTCTTACGACCACAAGGTTTAATGACAAACTTTACAAATACAAAGCAACGAACTTCTTATAACAGTAATAAATGACATTAGTGACCGTTTACGAAATTTTCAGACAGTCATCTGACCTTAACAAACAACGATTCGACAACGAATTCGTTGATGAAGACAAACATCTTCATCAACGAATTACCGAAATAAATCTCTAATAAGCCCCAAATTATTATATGTGCTAGAAACCCTAACCAGATAGACCGCGTGACCATTCCTGTCTTTTTATAGCCTCGTATGCCGTAACGCGCGTTCCGGACATAACACGTATCCAATTTAATTAAAACCATCATAAAAATAAAACAGACATTTCGGCGAATATTAACTCTTTTGCGTTCCATTAAACGAAATGAAATCTCGCTATATAACGGTAATATCCAGCCCAACAGTATTTTTTATTATTTATACTAATTTAAATTAGTTGAAATGCTTGAATAGGCAACATCATCACCATCTCAGTACAGTAGAACACAACTGTACTGAGTCTGGTGATTTCCAGAATGGAAGAAAATTAATGCTAGATTGAATTGGGGTTATTAAAGTTGTTTTAGTTTTATTTATTTTTTTGTCTACCCTATCTCTAGTATATCTACCCTCTCTACTTTAGGCACCTAATAATATATTTTAGATGAAATGGCTCGATGGAATTATGTATTTTAAATCGACACGGTGTCGTCCGTGTGAATCAGGTGCGGAAAACTTGTACCATTATTTTCGGCTACTCAAATTTTGTTCAATAAAACAAACTTTTCAGTATAAAATTATATTGAGAAATGCAATAGTATCACAATAATTGTATTTTAAATACTGCTAGTCGAAATGGCTCGAGTGAAAAGGCATGGAGTCCGAAAACATGTGAGCAACAGGTTCACTCTCTATTACTGACCAAGACATACTGTCTATAATAGACACAGCATCATCACCCCTTCTGCGTACTTTCAAGTACCAACCAAGTAAACCAGAAGCAAAAAATAATATGATACCACAAATTATAGCCATCCACCACGATACTGTTGAAACGATGGCAGATTGAGGGGTATTGATAATAGTCCATTCACTGCACGAACTATCGGAAGCAAGCGTCATGGCGCATACTCTCACTTTATATTTAATTGCTATCACAGACTTAACGACAAACCTCCTTTGGTTTTCTAAAACGCACCAAGTTTGGGGCATCAGGTTAACCGCATCAAGAGCTGGCAATACTTCTACACTATATGACAAAATAGGACCATTTGATATATTTGGAGCACCCCACTCAACAGTAACGTGTCCTGATTGGTTTACAAATGTGTTTCTAAGTGATGGAATGTCTGCATCCTTTCGATTTAATGTTCTGACTGTACCACGCGTTGATCTACTGCAGTTGTTTCCGCAGCACGCTCTTAAACTGAACTTGTAATCACTGTACGGTGCTAAGCCACCAACTTGAAAACTATTAGCCGAACCACTGATATTTAAAACAAGAGTACGTACAAATTGACCGTAAGAAGAATTTTTGTGTGTTATGATTTCTTCATGGTCGCATCTGATTTTCTCATCATCGCAAACATCAAAATATTCTTCGGTCATAGCTCCTTTTGTTACGGAAGATAGTATTCCACACATAGATTCGCATGCTTTACCATAATTAGGAGGTGGTGTTCTGACTAAAGCATGTCGAGTAAAATCTGTTTCAGTATATTCATCTTTATGCTTACAGTAATCAATTACATATTTTTTGGCTTCTATTAAAGAAACCTCAAGATTATAGTGTGTAATAACATGTGCATAATCTCTATGATTAACCCAATGTATTACGACCACATCAGAAGATGATGCCACTAATTCTACCATAAAGGGAGGTGCGGGTATGCCAACAGGTGTGGTGAAATCAGATAAGTTACTTCTCGCTAATCGCTTTGTTTCCATATCATAAACTTCAATACAAAAAAAGTAAGTTGATGCAGGGCGTAGTGAAGTCAGATTTACTATTCCAATATGTTGGTCATTTTCTGTTGGAACATCAACAGCAAGCCATTCATATTCACTACATGTCTCGGGTACTCCATTCATATCATGAACTCCAGGTGGCAAACGTGTATAAATTACTGTATAATATACATTTGGCCTTATGGGAGAAAATTCAATTTTCACTAAAGTTGGATCTGCGAATTTTTGTATATCTATTTTAAAGGTTGCCTCCTCACAACCGCCAGCATATCCGTTTGTACCTTCATGAATGTCGAATTCTAAATTTGTCTTTTCTGTTAATAGCTTTTTAGCTTTATCAATTTCGTTCAAGCATAATTTGTGATTATTCTCAAACCTTACCACACCTTTTTCAATTACAAGATTCTTAATTACGTTCGATGTGAACAACGCTTGAAGATTGGGGTTATTGTTGATGAAGAGACTATATTTTTCGTCTTTAAGTCTATTACCTTTGATTCTTTTGAGAGATGGTAAGAAATCCAAAGATGTAATAGCATCAGAACTCTCAATTTCAATAAAATCTGCTATCTCTTCAATTTGATAAAGATATTTTTTAAGACCTTCTGATGTCCCTGGAACACCTCTCATATGAATTTTTAAACTCCCATTTATATAAACACATCTTTCGACAGCTTCTATTGTCCCCAATGACCTTATGACTTGCGTAGGACATGTCTAAAAAAAAGTTAAATTCCTAGATAATTTTAACATTATTATCTTGTAATTTTCATGTTAGCACATATGTGTATAATTCATCATCATCATTTCAGCCAAAAGACGTTCACTGTTGGACATAGGCCCCCTCCAAGGATTTCCACGAAGGCCTGTTCTGAGCCGCCCGCATCCTTCGCTTACCGGTGACCTTGACCAGGGCGTCGGTCCACCACGTGTGGAGGTCTCCCACACCAGCACTACGCTTTTCGGAACGCGGTCGCCACTCGAGGACTTTTCAGCCCCATCGAGCGTCACTCCTGCGACCTATGTGCCCTGCCCATTGCCACTTAAGTTTGGCAATCCTGTGGGCTATGTCGGTACCTCTGGTTCTCCTGCGTATCTCCTCATTTCTAATTCGATCTCGCAGGGAAACTCCGAGCATAGCCCTCTCCATTGCTCTTTGGGTGACTTTGAGCCTTTTGATGGAGGCCCACAGTAAGCGACCATGTCTCTGTTCCATGTCATCACTGGCAACACACAGTGATCTAAGACTTTTGTCTTCAAACACTGTGGTATTTTGGACGAAAAGATCTTTCGCAGCTTCCCAAACGCTGCCCAGCCGAGTTGAATCTGACAATTGACCTCTTTCTCGAAATTGTACTCACGTAACTGGACAGTGTCCCAAGTAAATTTAATCACCAACTTCGAGGATAGATGTCAACAGGAGTGCCTTGATCATGGATATTAGACATGATCTTAGTCTTCTCCATGTTCATCTTAAGGCCGACTCGTTTGGAGGCTCGATAGAGTCTATCGAGCATCGTAGTAAGGCTCTCCATGGTCTCAGCCATTACGACTATACGAGTATCTGAGACCATGGATACGTACTCGCCGTTTGCGTTAATTCACAGAATTTCAATCTTTCTAGTCCAGAACCTTGAAAACATCTTCCATGGCAGGTGCATATACAATTTAAACAGTTTATTCAATAACATAATTCCTGAAGGCAATGCTTCCCAATTCATTATTAGAGGTCAGTTTTATTGCATGTCACGTACGTATCTAGTTTAAAAAGAGCATATTTACCTTTTGACAGTTCGCGCAGCTTTTGCAACTAATTTTACCAGTAACATTGACATCAACATAGCCGATAGGGCAATGGGCAATACAAGTATTGTTCAGTACTAGCATTCCAAGATCAGTGCATTCCTTCTCTGTGATGCAATATTGGTTGTCAGGTAATAGTATCCTGTAATTAAAATGAGAAATGTAGTCGGAAGTATGGGAAATAGGGAAATAAGGGTTGAAGAGCAGTTTATTCAAACTGAAACATTGCAATAAGGCAATGGTTGTTCCTATTTCTATTAAGTAAGATAGAAGCAGATTCCGGGGTTGAGCCAGTGTCTTGGTGTAAACCAGAGGCACTTGCTCTGAATCTGGGTGTCATTTGTGTTCGTGAATTATATGCTTGCAAACTGCCCCTGCGGTACAGGTTATAACTAATGCAGGTGTATCTAACTTCTATAAAAAATACAAATAAAATACAAATCTAAATATGTAAATTTAAGTAGTTGAAATTTAGGTAGGTATCACCACCAAAAGATTACTCTCTAACTCGGTGCGAGCAAGTTTCAAATTATTTCGGCATAAATGTTTAACTTAATTCCTACTATATATTTATATAATACTAGCTGACCCAGCAAACTTCGTACCGCCTCAGAATCAATAAATAAAAAACCTGAATTATTAAAAAATGTTTATTCATATTTTTTCCTTTTAAACGTTCCCTGGACTTTCACGAACATTTAGAGACCAAAATTAGCCAAATAGGTCCAGCCGTTCTCGAGTTTTAGCGAGACTAACGAACAGCAATTCATTTTCATTTATATATAGATAGTAAATAGATACATTATAAACGCGAAAATAGGTATCACTGAAAAAGCTCACAAAATTTTTGAATCTTACCTTACAAACAGACAACAGGTAGTAAAAATAGAAAATTATCAAAGTAAACCAGCAAAGATAGTGTGTGGAGTTCCGCAGGGTTCGGTCTTAGGGCCGTTACTTTTCCTAATTTACATTAACAGCATAAGTACTATTGAGCTTACAGGTAACATCTCACTGTATGCAGACGATACCTGTCTTTTTTAATTTGGGCACTCAATTCATTCCGTTATCACTGAAGCTCAACACGACCTTAATAAGCTACACATGTGGCTAAAGCAGAATTTAGTTAATCAGCAGAAACAATTAATGTCAAAAAACCTCATACGTGATTTTTTCAGCTAAAAATAAAAAGTTTCCAGATTTTCCCCCGCTTACTGTAGACAATCAACAGATTTTAAGATCAAACCACGAGCAACATTTGGGACTGATTTTAGATAACAGACTTACATTCAGACCTCATATTGAACAATTTAAATCAAAATTATTATCACTAACTGGCGCTCTGCGAAATATTTCTAAATGTGTACCATTTAACTTGCGCCATACAATTTACAATACATTAGTAAAGCCGCATCTAGATTATTTGATCCAAGTATGGGGTCAGGCTGCTCCTACCAACCTAAAAGACCTACAAACTACACAAAACAAACTAATCAAAGTATTATTTACTTAACTTCAAGTATCACACACAAACTACACAAATTTATAGTAAAACTAAACTACTTAACTTACAGAAACTTTATACCTACCACACTTGCATATTAATAAACAAAATACTTACCAATAATATTCACTCCCAAATTACATTTGAACATAAAACACATCGTTACTTTACCAGAAGCAGAGGCAATATAAAACTTCCTAAGATTAGAACCTTGTATGGAAAGAGGAATATACAATATGAGGCTCAATTATTATAATAAACTGCCGAAAACTATAAAAGAGTCTGAATCTGTTCACATTAAAAAAAAGACAAATATTACACTTCTTTAATAACTGACAGTTTCCATAATTATTTTCGTCTATTATAAACTTTGGCTATGTATAATAGTCAAAGATTGTATATCGCTATGGTGAATTGATAAAGTTTTTTGTACTTTAATGTTAATTATATAGTTAAGTTTCTCGTTTCTAAGTGAAATAATGTAATGTTCTTTTTGGGAAATAAATTCTTTAAACCGAAAATTTGTAAGAATGTATGGATGTTTGTTACTCTTTCACGAAAAACGACTCAATGGATTTCGATGAAACTTTACAATAATATAGCTTACACATAAGAATAACACATAGGCTTAATTTATAGAGATATAGTGTAAATTATCCAAAATATAACGATAAAACATACTTTCTACTATCATTATCACAATTTTCCACCATCACGTGGGAGACCCGCGGACTCTCCCACGGCTAGTGTTAAAAAAAACCAAAGCTACATTAATGGGCTAATGCATAAGTGTTCCAAACTCTAGCTTTTCCTGTCGCATACATTTTATGCAAGATTATTTGTGTTAGTAACAGCAGACATAACCGTACATAATTGGTTTTAAGATACATGACAAAATACTTACGCGTTAGGAGGACATTTTGCCACACAGTTGCCTCTATACGTGTAATGGCGGCACACTTGGCAAGCACTGACATTAGTGAGACGACAACCAAGACACTGTTCGTGACACAATAAGGCATCTGGACCTTCGATGAATTTCTGGCATTTTCTGTTGATATAAATATTGAAGTTTATGAGTTCTAATACAAAATAGATGAGGCTGCAGATTCAATTCATATTCTTATTTCATTTAAAAATATTTATGTTACCGTGATCCAGATATTAGTTACATAAAACAAAGTCGCTGTCGTCTGTCTGTCCTTAGGAATGCATACATCTTTAAAACTACGCAACGGATTTAGAAGCGGTTTTTTTTATAGATAGAGTGACTCAAGAGGAAGTAAGTATAATACATGCATAATACTGTAGAGATAAATTTAGATGTTCATCATTGCACCCGTGCGAAGCCGGGCGGGTCGCTAGTTAGTTATAAGTAACCAGTGGTACTCCCGCTGTATTGGTTAAACACTTATTATTACATCAAATTAGATTACCATCAATATTTATTATAATATATAATCAATATCAATTTACATCCAGAGTCGACAATCGACTCAACCCATAAATGACCCACTACTGCTACTCAGCTCATAGATCACCCACAGGCCACAGTTGAGCCGCAAGAGAAGGACAACTTTATTTATAGCTCCCGTTTGGCCAACATGGCACAGAAGGCTCACATAACCTACTGCTGAGAAATATGACTCTAGTGTCTCACGCTGACCAAACGGGTAGGTTCCCCCGGCAGAATCGATTGTTGTTATTGCGTATTCTAGATTCCCCGTTAGTAGCATATAATAACCTAATCATTACACCGATCAAATGCCTCAGATAATTCACAAAACAATACTTCTACATAAATTACCCACTGTTGAGTTACATTTTTTTTTTTGTTTTCGCTGGGGAAATGCTTTATGCATACCACCGCCCCCCGGGGGAGAGGTCGGTGATTATGTGGGACTCCGACAAGGGTCGTCTACCCAAGAGTCGTCTACCCACTAAAACCCCAGCGGTATACCCTCACACGACGCGCTTGGGGCGCCACAAGTTCGCGTAAACGCATTCTACTGTGACGCCCCGGCGTGGTGCCCGCAACGCGGGCAAGCGACTATCAGAGAGGGCGTCCCGGTACACTGGGACGCCCTCAGTCATCGAGGCTTTCGTCGGTGGCGGTTCCCCCCAACCACCATCGGCCTCCTAGGCGAGGGCAGAAGGGGCCCGCACCGTCACGAACCCCCCTCCACCCCTGCCTCCGTCCGCGGCGCGGGTCAGCCGGAGCTCCCTCCCTTGCGACCCGCCCCGCTGACTGCTGAGTTACCTCCTCCAACCTCCATTATCCTGCATGTGGTAATAGCCTACTGTGCCACGCTGGCCAGACGGGTTGCCACAGGGTTTAGTATCAAGTTTTCCTTCTCTTGCGGCTAGGTTTTCGGTCTTGTTATTTCCTATTGTCGATATGTATACTCTTAGATATACAGATATACGGCCTTAGCTCGCAGGACCGACGCCCGATGGGGCAGAAAAGTCCTCGAGTGGCGACCGCGTTCCGGAAGACGCAGTGCTGGTAGGCCTTCCACACGGTGGACCAATGACCTGGTTAAGGCCGCTGAAAAACGATGGATGCGGGCGGCCCAGGACCGGCCTTTGTGCAAATCCTTCGGGGAGGCCTATGTCCAGCAGTGGACGTCTTTTGGCTGAAATGATGATGATGATGATACTCTTAGATGAAATGCGGTGGTGACACAATGTATTCTAAACCCGACACTACACGGACAAAACCATACAATCCTGTATAATCATCATTATAGCTTACCCAACATTCCAGCAACGGTTGGTCCTTGGATCCGTGCTACATCGGCACTTCACGTTGCATTGTATCTGCTTATTGGGTGTAATTACATGTCTGGCATTTGGGGCTAGTACTTGCCAATTAATAGTGTCCACGTAGCAAGCTTGTGGCAACATCCAAGCGATTATGCCTCCTCTATCTATTTTGAGCAGACTGTAGAGACCTATCTGGAATACCGAAAGAAAAACAACTAAAGCTTAACTTTATAGTATTTCTGTTTATTGGAAAAAGGATTTCTAAATTGAAATATTTTAGAATAAATATCCAAAAAATACTAGGCCCTCTTTTTGGTACACTCTGAATAAAGAACCCAGAATTATTTATGAATAAATCCAATCATATGTAAAGCTGGGCACTGACCAACGTTACGAGGTGTAATGTAACGTGTTACACAGCGATCATTCGTGCAGTCCGTACGTCGTTGGTGGCTGGTTTCCCCGTAACACGACATACTGACCGGAGGAACTCTGTGTAACACGTTACATTACACCTCGTAACGTTGGTCAGTACCCACTTTTAGACATCAATCAAAAAGATCAGAGATCAATTCGATTTATTAGCGCTTATGAAACCTCAATTGACCTCATGTTGACAGCATAGATTGCTTCTAATTGAATGATGATCGTCATTTATAATATTTAACTTTTAATTTCAAATCGGTTTCGTGTTCCGTGATGGAGTAATGGTGGAAGACTTTAATGAAAAAATATCAGTTTCTTCTTGTTGCTCTAATGCATGGTGGGTTTTTATTAATACGCTTTTATTAGCTTCGCTTGTATGTATTTATGTATGTAACCAGGGGCGTAGCTACGGCCGTATCAGCCGTATCAATTATACGGGGCCCCGGGCTATGCTTAAATCTTTAATAATATATGCAACGGATTTTGAAGCGGTTTTTTTAAATGGATAGAGTGATTCAAGAGGAACGTTTATAATGTACTAGCTTTTGCGCGCGGCTTCGCCCGCGTGGGCTTCGAACCCGTGCATATTTTTTATGAACATAAAATCGGTTATTGTGACTAAACTATGATAGTTAGATATGTGCTCTCGCGGACTTTTTTGTAGATCTTTATAAGACCTACAAATCCGTAGTACATCATTTTGTTCTATTGTTAATAGTTTTTGCAGCGCACGCATAAATAGGTTTTCGATTTTACACCTTGGTTTACAAAATCGCAATTTTCATACGGATCCCTAATTCTTTTGAAAATAAAATATAGCCTATAACCTTCCTCGATAAATGGACTATCTAATACTGAAAGATTTTTTGAAATTGGACCAGTAGTTCCTGAGATTAGCGCGTTCAAACAAACAAACAAACAAACAAACAAATAAACAAACAAACAAACTCTGCAGCTTTATATATTAGTATAGAGTATAGATAATACATGCATAGTATTGTAGAGAAACACTAATCAATTTAGATATTCATCATTGCACCCGTGCGTAGCCAGGGCGGGTCGCTAGTTTAATAATAAATTGCTTGAAAAAAAATGGACAAATTATTTTATTTTGTGAGAAATGTTTACCCTTCTTATGGGCCCGCAAATATTTTTCTTATACGGGGCCCCACCAAGGCACGCTGCGCCTCTGTATGTAACGGAATCTTTGAACATGATTTTGACCCAGTTAAAAACGTCGGGTTAACACGAAATTTGGCATACTTATTATGGACCGATGACAATTCAATATTTTAAACATTTTGACCCGTTATCATTAATAGAATAATAAAAATAACGGTGATCAAGGTGGAACACCGCTCTTCGATGCAATACCTAATTAAGATGTAAATATCATAAAGCTATTGCTATATTTCTTTGTGATTATTTAGCAATAGCTTTATGATATTTCAACTAAAAAATAAATAATAGTTTAAAAAGAACTAAAAAAATACGCTTTTACAGAAAATCTAACTAAAAAATAGAAAATAAATTTGAATTAAAAATAGTGTCAGAAAAAATGATTTTATTGTAAAAAGCGTGGGGTGCTTTTCAGGATATTATCAAAATAACCCTTCTAGTCACATCTTTTCATAAAATATTTAGAACTATTGATACTATGCACCCCACGCTTTTACAATAAAATCATTTTTTGTGACACTATTTTTAATTCAAATTTATTTTCTATTTTTTAGTTCGATTTTCTATAAAAGCGTATTTTTTTAACTATTATTTTAGTCAAAAGAGTGGTAACGGACTCTTTTCTCTAGTGTCGAATTTTCGGCTTCTAACTAAACTGAATGTGAACCCAAATTTGGAAAACTAGATTCAAACCCTGTGCCCATCCGTCTTGCCAGCGTGGCACAGTAGGCTAATTTCCTACCATAAATTTTGGAGGGCGCTTATTTGTTTTTCCCAGAGGAAAAGCCATATGAATGTTTGAATATTAACTGCCTAGGTTAGAAGCTAAACGTTACATACCTCCCTTAGATGCATATTCTCAAATATAACTAAGGCGTAGTTGTCCAGCAGTCTGACTCCTCGGATCCTTGTCAGATTCGGAAACATATAGCCAACAGACTCCAAGTCTACTACTCGATATACCACCAGGTATTCTGTAATCTAAGATTCAGTTTTTTTATTATTATTTAGCATTATTCTTACGCAGTGTGTAACACTGAGACTGTCTCGTGGTGTAGGTGTTGGATGTGCCGCCTTTCGTTCAACGGGTCCCGGGTTCGATTCCGGGGTCTGGCAAGTGTCTTTGTTTAAATCAGAGGCACTTGCTCTTAGTCTTATACTGCCCCCGCGATACAGATTATACCTAGTTCGTAAAGGGAGTCGCTGTCACGTGCTACGCGCCGATGACGCGTTAGTCACGGCACGTGGCAGCGACTACCAGGACGCACGAGCAACGGCCACAGCAGGAGTAGCACAGGTCGTACAGAGAGTTGAGATGCTGGGCCTGAACAAGTAATTGCGAGGAAGGAGGACGCGGAAAGGGAACGGTAGAGGGCACCCGACGCCCCCTTACAGAGAAGAGCCCATACTGGGCGTAGGTGATTGGCGCATACGCGCAATTTGCCACTATAACGGCGGCCTCCGGTCGGTGGATTAGGGAACGCCCCTGCCTACTGGAGCAACTAGTTCTCGAGTCGGGAAGGTAATCTTCGGATCCCCAATGGCTTTCTGCAACCGAGAAGAAATGTGTCCCAACTAAGAACCTAGGGACACAACAGGACAAGAACACGAATAAGGACATTCTGTTCTACATTACTAGTCATAGAGCGAAGAGCACAGCGCTTTGGAAACATCTGAGGGTAGAGCTCAGCTCCCCTCTCTAAGCTACTGTTAAATGAAGTCTACGGAGTTTCCCGAATGACAGACGGCACGCGCAGACACATAGTGGTAGGTTTTATTGGATAAACCGGTTCGCAACTCACCACCTCCACGCGACCGGGACTCCCACATACCCCAGCCCTGTCCTTCCGGCTGTGGACCTATAAAAGGTGAAACCCTATGCCAATCCGTCTGGCCAGCGTGGCACAGTAGGCTAATTACCCTCAATGTAAATGGAGGAGGCCCGACTCAGCAGCGGGTCATCCTATATGGCCTGAGTAGTACTAACCTCTCGAAGATCGTATGACGTATTCTTGATAGCAGACCTTTCGATTTGCACTTGTAGATTACCTAATATCACAACACAGTTTTTCAACGCATTCAAATCCTCCTGGCTCTTGCATATGGAACTTTTACATATCCCTGGCACGCTGCTTGGGTTCGTGAGTTCCATTCTTTGGGAATATGTGGATCCTATCAATAAAATCTGCAGCCTGAAAGCGAATGAAATATACGAGTAAGACAGTAACACACACACGCGTGCACACACACATACAATACATTTAAGTATACTTCTTTCCATAAATGACCCCCTACTGAGTCAGGCCGATTCGGCCCTCCTCCAACTATTTTACACGGAGGGTAATTAGCCTACTGTGCCTCGCTGGCCAGACGAGTTGGCAGAGAGTTTCGTTTCAAGCTTGCCTTCTCTTGGGACAAGGTTTTCGGCCTTATTGGTTCTTTTTGTAGACTCATACGGCACTCTCAGAAAAAAAAAAAACAATGACACTATGTGGTCTAAATCTGAAATGCTGTGGCGAAATAGTATGTTTCTAAATCCGTCACCTTTGTATAATCTAAATATATTTTTGCTTACGGCGTCTTAAGGTAAAAATCAAATCTTTATAATTAGGTATTTACGAGTATATGTTTTCATATGATACGTATTCATGCAATTTTCGGTTTAACTTTATGTTACTCAAAAAGTAGGTACATAACGTCGTAATATATTATTGTTTGTGTGGTGACTGATTTAGCATAGACATACCAACCCATAACATCTGAGGGGTGTCATAAGAGGTGACTAAATGACCGTATGAGGCAGATCTTCTAGCGACCAGAGAAGGAAAACTTGACACAAATCCCATTCCAGTCTTAAAAGAGTGGCACAGGCTAATTTCCCTCCTTGAATTTGAAGGAAGCCCGACTCAATAGTGGGTTGAAACAATGATGAATATATTATTAAAGAAATACACATTATTTTTTTACTTTACTTTCCTAGTGCGACTAAACTAACGTGCTAATTAGTTCACTTGGTAACGTTCATTAGGTAATAAATATTAATCCTCATGCTCTAACAATATTATGTAGGTCCCTATTATTACCTAGCAAAGTAATTTCTGGTAATAATAGGAATGGTCCGCGTGGTAGCGGAGTAAGAATATATCTTATATCATATCTCCCCGTGGGTGTTGTAGAAGGCGATTAAAGGACAACAGACGTTAGGCAGCAGCGACGTTCTGTCAAGCATCGGCCATCCGATACTGCGATCTCCAACCCGCCTGCCAAGCGTGACGATTATGCACCACCCCCTCCCCCCATATGATGGACGCAATAAAAACAACCGGCCCCCAGTCTCCGGCAGCCCCGCTATTCCTTCAGCCACGGTAGCAGCCAAGGTAACGGTGGGGCAGAGGGGTGCGAAGAATCCCCGGAAGAGATCCGGCTACCTAAACAAACACCGACTGCACCTGGCAACATACAACACACGTACACTGCGGACTGACGAGAAGGTCATAGAACTCGAGGAAGAGTTGAGCAAGTTGCGATCGGGTATAGTATGGTTCTCTGAAGTCCGAAGAGAGGGGGAGGGCTCGTTACCCCCAAATCCGGCAACTTGCTCTATTTCCGGGAAGGCGACCAACAGTCCCAGGGTGGTGTAGGGTTTATCGTCCATAAATCCCTTGTGAACAACGTTGTTAAGATTGAGAGTATATCGACTAGGGTGGCGTACCTTAAACTCAGAATAACCAAGCGTTATTCGCTGAAGGTCATACAGGTGTAAACACCGACCTCGGCCCACCCCGACGAAGCGGTAGAGATCATGTATGAGGACATTTCCTCGGCCATACGTGGCTCTAGAACGCACTACATCGTTGTCATGGGAGATTTTAACGCGGAACTGGGCAAGCGGAGCGGAGATGAGCTGCAAGTGGGGCAATTGGGTTTTGGACACCGGAACCAACGGGGCCACACACTGGCTGGTTTTCTGGAGAAGGAGAGACTCTACATGATGAATTCACTCTACAAAAAACCCAACCAGAGGAAATGGACCTGGTTGAGTCCGGATGGCACCACAAAAACCGAGATAGACTTCATCATGTCGACGAAAAAGCATATATTTAATTATGTCTCTGTGATCAATATGGACAAATCCGGAAGCGATCACCGCTTAGCATTACTAAAAGCATTGAAAGCATTGAAAAACAAGATGACGGAATTACCGCAGAACTTCTGAAGGCGGGTAGAGAACCGATCCTTAGGGCCCTTATGAAGTTATTCAATTTCGTCATACTCGAAGGATGAACGCCAAAGGCATGGAACAGAATTGTGATGGTGCTGTTATTTAAAAAGGGAGATAACACCGTATTAAAGAACTACAGACCCATCTCACTTCTGAGCCATGTCTACAAGTGGTTCTCGAGGGTCATCACGAATCGTCTCGCATGCGGGCTCGATGATGACCCTTTGCCCCTTTGTCTGGCGTTCGTGGATTACGAGAAAGCCTTCGATTCGATCGAGACGAGGGCAGTTTTGCAGGCAGCAGATCCAACTCGGCTGGGCAGCGTTCGGGAAGCTGCCATAGATCTTCTCGTTCATAATACCGCAGTGTCTGAAGACAAAAGTCTTCGACCAATGTGTTTTGCCAGTAATGACATATGGAACAGGGAGTGTACCTTAACTGGTCACTCACTATGGGCTCCATCAGAAGGCTCAAAGTGATCCAAAGGGCAATGTAGAGAGCTATGCTCGGACTTTCCCTGCGAGATCGAATCAAAAATGAGGGGATACGCAGGAAAACCAGCCCACCGGATTGCCAAACTTACGTGGCAGACATAGCTCGCAGGACCAACGTCCGATGGGGCAGAAAAGTCCTCGACGTGAAGACCGCGTTCCGAAGGGCGCAGTGCTGGTAGGCCTCCCACACGGTGGACCGACGACCTGGTTAAGGTCGCCGTAAAGCAATGGATTCGGGCGGCCCGGGATTGGTCTTCGTGGAGAACCTTGGGGCAGGCGAGTCTTTTGGCTGAAAAATTGATGAGGATGATGATCATATTTTTTTCAGCCAATAGACGCCATACCGGTACTATATATAGTTCGTTCGCGTTAAGAATGTAGTAAGTAAAGGTGTAGTTTACGTATATAAAAGAGAAAGGTCAGGGCACAACCCATACAATTATTATAGTAAAATTTCATATTAGTCAAACCATAACCACATAAAAAAAAATAACATAGCCTAAAATTTATTACTACTATTCAGCCCATAGATGCTAACCTCGGGCCTCCTTAGTTATAAGAAGGGTAAAGCCACGCTGGCCGGATTGGCGTAGGGTTTCGTATTAAGTTTCCCTTTTCTTGCGGCTAGGTTATCGGCGATGTCATTTCCTTTTTTCAGCTCTTCGGACACCCCGATGGAATAGATTCATCACCACACGGACAAAAAGCTTACCTATTGCTTTATAATTAATAAAAATAAATAAAATAGTGTGGAGTGATAAAAAGATTCATAAAAATCCCAAGCTCCGAGGGTAATTTATAAGGAAACATTTTTATTACTTTTGCCTCTCCACGGTTTGTGTGCATCTTATCAAATTAAAACCGTTAACTAATTACCATAGCAGTTCCGCCGCCATCTTGCAAATCCAGAGTGTAATTTTCTGTATTTCTTTTACCTACGTGCACCGGAGTACTGTTCCCGTAATATCAATAGACTGAGCTTAATGTGCAAGTGCTTTGCACTTATGGGAACGCACATCGTGATATTCCCATGACCATATAACCATTCATTGACTACCGCGCCATTGTTGATCTGTATGAAAAAAGTTGATGATCGTTAGAAAGTTGTCTATGCACAGAATATACACTTTATAAAAAAAATCTAGACTGGGTGCTATAAATCGTATATAATTTCTTGCCGGCTCTTATCTGTAGAGCAGAATTCCGAACGCGTGGTAGTTTCAGCATGAATGTGGGTGGACGCAAGGGTTGTGGGAGGTCAAAAGATATGGATGGATTGTAAGAATGAGGAATTGTGTTTGAAGGGTGTGACTGTAGATATGACGACTGATAAGTGTGTATGGAGACTACCACCTAGCGTGGGACAAGGGTCGTATGATGATAATTGTAATTTTAAATATGACGATTTATAAGAGTTTTGTGATAAAACCTACGTATATAAGTTCCTTTTGAGTTTTGAGATTTCATTGCATATTCCCTGCTGCTCAATGCTCGCCCTTTGTGTTCGTTAAAAAAACCGACAAATCTTCGCGACTTGAAATGCTCATAGCGTGCGCATGAAATGCACGGTTCAAGGCGTCCACGCTATGAAAATTTGTTAGGAAGGGTGTACACTAATGCGGACGGCAAATATTTTCATTTCATCGTCGCGTATGTCTGTACTACTACTACATACCTACTACTAATCAGCCCATAATATATGACCCACCCTGCGGTTAGGATTTCGGCCTTATCATTCATTTGTCGGCTCTTACGACATACCCTCAGGATGGAATGGGGTGGCGACACTATGTATTCCAAATCCGTCACCAGTCACCACACAAATTCGCTTGTATGTATGCTACCGCATAACTACGTCATATATAAACCGATTTGAAAAACCGATTCTTTAAATTAATGCCTTAGATGGGTCAGCGTATCGAAATCGGTTTAGTTTGTCGTAAGACTAATTTTTGGTTTATGTGGGGATACATAGAAATTGGATTTATAAATTGCTTTCACTAATCTGTCAGACTTGTTTGTACCACCATCATTGTAACCCTCTTATTTAAAAGAGCAACCATGGAGTTTCCTGCCGGCTCTTCTCTATGGAATGGCATTCCGTACCGGTGGTAAAAACTAAATTATTAATTTAATTTTATGATTTTTATTTTTTATTTTTTCTCTTAAAATCTTTGGCTATTTGAAAGCATTCGCAAGAATTTATTCGAATAAAAAACATTTTGATTTTGATTTTGATTTTGGAGAAGACTATTGCATGATTTTGTTACCAAAATAGGTTTAACTTGAGCGAGTAACGTATGATTTGAAAGCCGGGATCAGTTCGAAATTCACACTTATGAAGCGGCGGCCAGGATGTAGTTAAACCTCTTATATTTATCAAAGAGTAATCGTTTCAGGTTAAGGTCGCCCGCCGGAAACCAATGGATGCGGGCGGCCCAGGACCGGCCTTTGTGGAAATCCTTGGGGGAGCCTATGTCCAGCAGTGGACGTCTTGTGGCTGAAATGATGATGATGAATCGTTTCAGCCAATAAATGCCCAACTACTAAATCGGGCCTCCTCCAAATACATGGAGGGAAATTAGCCTACTGTGCCACGCTGGCGAGACGGGTTGGCACAAGTTTTTCTTCTCTTGCTCTGCTTAATTATCTGCCTCTTGCTTTCTTTTAGTCTTATTCTAGTCTGTCAAAGAGTGCCTACAGTTTTTAAAGATCCCTAGTAATACTATATTATGTTCTAGGAATAATAATCCCTGGAACATAAATTATGGTAACAAAACAATCGACGACCAATTAATCGAGTCAAAGGGTTGTGTTTTATTGTCCATTTCCTAAAAAAAGATTGCGGCTGGTTTAAAAAAATAAACAAAACATAGACGCACGTATGACTCACGACACTACGTAGGTACCTATTCCAAATCTGTCACGACACGGATATTATGGATTAGTGGGACTACCGGCTTTTATGTTTTGTTTACGTTATTGACTACCGTTATTGATAAAATGCCAGCCGGCTACCGACTTTCCGACATATCCCCCGAAGCACAGTAAAGGTCAGGTAGGTATTATACGACGGACATCCATCCAACGCCAAAACTTGCTTAACATGCTATTAATAGCTTCTCACTTCATTCACTTCTCATTAAGCTACTACAATCAGTCCGTCATATTCTTTACAAAATGTATAAGCCTAAGAAAGGCCTAATAATAAAAATATTACTTACAAAAGATGCAAATAATTAATATTCAATAATCAAAGGCAACTTCGGTGACAATATTTGAAAAATATCTTAACACTTCACAAAGCGAATGATAAGCTTAAAATAATTCGCAGCTTTGCAATTGCTGTTTATATTCAAGCAACAAGGAAAAAATAAGACTACGATAACAGAGGACTACGCCACTCCCACACCCGACACGCACTGAGTGAGGTTATACATTTGTAAATTGTTAACAAAATCATTTAATTACACGAGAGGTGCTTCCGATGGTCACTTGTGTTGACCATGGCGATAGTGACATGTTATACAGGATGATATTGTGCTGAGCGACCTTTATTCATGGCATGGGCTTAGCGAAAACAAAAGAAACTGCGCACTGGCCGTTTTTCACATTCATGTATTTTTGTTGTTATGTCATTCATTCGATTTAATTAATGTTTGAGGTATAAATACAAATTTGTTGTTCGGCTTTAAATTAAGTAGTTCAGGAAAACTTTTTGTATAAAAAAGTTAGTGGATACCTAGATTTAAAAAACAACAATACTATTGGCAAGGAAGCAATCAAAATACTTAATTGCTTAATACATAAATAAACAAAACTATGTCATAACTGACTAGCGTGATAGGCTATGCGTCGGTCTTGGTTAGTCAGTCAGAACAGAACCGCAGAACAAAAATTGCCTTACAGATGCGGGCGTTTGGTTTAAAAAATAAGTTATTTTATTGTCCATTATTTTTGGTATTTCAGTGATGTGAATGATTAAGTTTTGTATCAGTCAATTATATTAAAATATAAAATTATGGAAATGGGATGATCTCGGAGCACAACCGTGGCGAGTAGCAGTATCAGCAACTACAACTGTTGAAGGAGCTAAAGGTGAAATCCAGCAAAAAAAAGACGACATCATTATCATCATCATCATCTTTAACCATAATGACCAACTCCTTTTTTTATTCCGCTGGGGAAATGCTTTATGTATACCTTCGCCCCTTCCGGACCACGGAAACTAACCGTCTACTCACTAAAACCCCAGCGACATACCCTCACACGGTACGCTTGGGACACCACAGGTTCGCGTAAACACATTCCTCTGTGACGCCCCGATGTGGTGCCCGCTACGTGGGCAAGCGACTGTCGGAAGGCGTCCCGATTAACTGGGACGCCCTGAGACATTGAGGCTTTCGTCGGTGGCGGGCCCCCCGACCCTGGTGGTGTCAAAACAAAGGGTAGGGTCATAAAAAATTCAAAATTTAAATAATAATCGAAATATTATGGAGTATAAATGTGTTACCATTCTTAAATAATAAATATCAAAAAATAAGCATAAAAACAAAATGATTTTATTCAAATAAATTCTTGGATGTTGTCAAATATTAATACTTACCTACTCAATCCAGTCAACAAATATCGCCATTGTTTGGAGCTAACATAATACATATAATTATGATTAGGACTATCAATTATTAATCTATACAATACTACAAATATATAAAATTGGAGTGTCTGTTTGTAATAATAAAATAACCACATTTTACTAAATGCGTAAGTATATAGGTATACACAGTACATGATCAAAAACTTTTTTTAAATTTTGTCGGTCTGCCTTGTTGTTCCGGATAATTTCTGGAACAGCTAGACACATTTTGACGGGACTTTTAATGATAGGTAGCTGAAGATATAAGGCGTAACTTAGGCCCGCAGGTAACATCGCACCCGTGCGAAGCCGGGTCGGACCGCTAGTAGACAAATAAATAATTTGCAATAAAATAATATTGTACACTCTAAATTGACATCTATGGTATCCATCTTTCAAGTTGGATCAAACTGCACACGGTGTAGAAATTTGGTAACAATCGGTTGCGTAGTTTATGAGTCCATCGCGGACAAACAACGTGACACTTAATTTATAATTATTAAGATTTAGTCTGCGGACGGAATGCTACTCCGCAGATCAGGACGAGCCGACCGATACAGGTTATACCTAGTGCAGGAGTTCTAAAAAAAAAAAAAAGAAAAAAGAAGTGAAACTCTGTGGTTGCCCTTACACATAGGAAAAACAAAAAAAAAGTTGTGTATCTATATTTGCCTTCAACTATCCTACAAGGTACCTACATATTGTAGGTAGATTAATAAAATACAATGACAAAGTTGTCCGAAAACATTTCAACATACAAATACTGACAAATTCACAGTCTGTATTATTTTTACCATTCCTCATCAATCAAAAATTGCTTTTCTTATGCCGGCCGGACTTTTCTATCATGAACGAAATAGATTCGTAACGATAAAGCTAATCAGAATTATACTCTTAACACGCATGCTTCTTCCGTTTAAGTGCTTTTCATTACGCTGTTGTTAATAACATCATATTTTTCTGAAGCGCTCTTCTCCAACATAATGGAACAGCCTGTAGTCACGAAGGACCCGTGGGTCAAGTGGCACTAACGAGCAATATTGCATATTGTGCCGCTCAAGCTAGGTGCAGGCGCTTGTTCAGAAATTATGGGTGTGCGCTGAAAGGGATATTAAAAAATAAATCACCTGGCAAATTCTAAAGTAACCGGTAAATGCCACAGATTTAGATAACGTGTTCTACGCTACAGGACTTTTATTTAAGGTGAATGTTCCAGGGTAGCCCGCGAAATTCAAATTTTCCTACGTTTTTTGCAATTTGCAGGACAGTGCTAGGTTGTATGTTGATTAAAATGTTATTCGTGGCTGTAAGACGTATGTAGTTATAGAATTATAATCATCAAACTCATCAATACAACCCTCCAAGCTCATAAAGGTGCAAGAATGACTTTGAGCTTGAAAAAGTTTTTCTTGCACCTTTATGAGCTTGGAGGGTTTCGCGGGCTACCCTGGAACTTCCACCTTAAGCATGTATGAAACTCACAAATGCTGCTTACCCCATCGAGTCTAACCATTTATTTGGAATCCACGCGGGCGGCGGCGATGTTATTAAGCTCGACTTGCACCATTTAATTACTAGGTAATTTAACCAACTGATAGGAATTATTACATGAGAATTTAAATTAGACGTAAACATATATTAGCGGTATGTTAACAAAGAATATTTACGTATGTCAGTGTGACATACTTAGGAAGTAAAATAAATATACTCGTAGCTTATATACGTTTTAAACCCAAAGCGCCGTGGTGGGAATTCGACGAATGTCATCAGCCTATCAAGTGGCTTACGCCCGTTATTCACCACACCAATCACAATAGCTAAAGAGTTTCAAAATTGAACTATTGCGCTGGATACATAAGGCAAGATATACCTAAGGCGGTCCCTAGACTATCATTTATTATTATTGAATAAATATTGAGCAATATTACGATTTGTGCAATTTTATTAACTGTATGTTAATAATGAAGATAGCACAGTGATTGAAAAAAAGTTTGAGCGAGT
Organism: Clostera curtula; assembly: GCA_905475355.2. Taxonomy (NCBI): domain Eukaryota; kingdom Metazoa; phylum Arthropoda; class Insecta; order Lepidoptera; family Notodontidae; genus Clostera; species Clostera curtula. The sequence goes on along the minus strand of FR997808.1, from coordinate 14,613,982 downwards.
TTACCTCGTTGGTCTAGTGGTTAGATGTGCCGCCTTTGGATCAACGGGTCCCGGGTTCGATTCCCGGGTCGGGCAAGTGTCTTTGTCTAAACCAGAGGCACTGGCTCGGAGTCTGGGTGTCATTTCTATCTATAATATGTATATATTTAAAAAAAAAAATGTATATAAGTAGTTTATCATCCATCTCGTTACCATAACACAAGCATTAAGTTGCTTAGCTTGGGACGAGATGGCGTTGTGTGAAATGTCCAAGGATATTTATTTATTTATATTTTTTATTGCACCATATTTTTCCATGATATCGTGTAGTGTAGGGTCAGTACTCAGTATTGCGCAATATTTTTCAGTCCATGTTTTCAGTGTGCAAAAATGGCGGAAAAAGAGAACCCAAAAAATCTTTGAGACCTAACTACGGTACCGGAAAGACCTCAAGAAACACCTCCAGTCTATAAAATCCGGATCTAGTACAGATGACATTATACCAACCTACTATAATGTATATAATGAAATGTTTTTTTACAAGATCAGGAATCCACATCGGATTTAAAATGTACTAAGGATACTTAGTCTACTATACGTAGCCCGGAAGGAGAGGAGAGTGGACGTTCTAGTTTGGACATTAACAATACTACAGCTGCAGCTAAATCCTGTTCGAATTATTCAATTCGAACTATCCAATTATTCAAAGGCAATGATGCCACATATGGAATTTGCAAAGCAAATTCAACTGTTCTTTATTATTTTTAACAAAGTCGGGTTATAAAGAACATCTAAAACTCGAGAACGGCTGGCTGGACCGATTTATATGGTACATATTTGATTTGTTGTATTTGTTTCCGCCTCGAATAGCAGAGTAACTATTAAAAACATTGGTAAATTGAAAAAGAGACTATTTAATAAAATAAAAAACATCTCATGCATTAAGTTATTCGTTTCGTAACTGTCAAACATTTAATTTCCATTTATTGTCCACCCTTCGAATAACCGTGGATACGCTAAACTCTCCCCTTAAAATAGAGAACGTATTTATTTATAGATTTCAATTCAAATCCATTAAATTTAAACAGCAAAAGAATATTTTGCAAAAATTTGTAAAGATTTATCTTTTTTTTAATGAATACCCTTTTTTTCTCTCTGGCAATTGAGCCGTTGAGGCGACTATACTTCAGTGCTATACTGCCAATGTCGCGTAACTAGACTTCGTGGCTGTTAGTAAATTATTGGCTGTAAAAACGAACACAAGGGGTTAATAAGCAATTAGTCAAACAATACATTTTTAAGCCATGAACGAACATAATAACATAAAAACATGATATTAAGAAAATCAAGTACTACTTATTGTTAGTGACAAATTGATTATAATTTAATGTCGTTTTTCTCTCTATACTTCAGGACAAAAGTAACACAAAAGTGTGAGAAAATTAATGGGGAGTGGAATATGAATACCCTTGTGAATGTTGCAGCAGTGACAGACATGACAACTTTTTCTTCTTCTTCATGTAATAATCATGATGATTTTCCCAATAACCGAGTTTGTTTTGACACATGGGTGGTGACAAAATAAAGCTAAGATAGATAGAAGAGTAAAAACAAGAGAAACTATGGACGGTTGAGTTGTTATTACGAGTAGGACGGACAAATAAGCAAAACAAATGGGAAATATAAATATATATTAAAACTAAATAAAATTCTAATCTGGTTTTGGGAGACAAATTTATACAGGGAATTAAATACTGAAGGGGTAAAAAGGGTTAATACGAATGGTGTATTAACGGGGCGGGGGACATCGGAATAAAGGACATCTTTTATAGAGATTAATAAGTTAGAGCATCTAAAGAATCTCAGAGTAGAGTAGAGGAACGCTTCAGGCGTCAGAAAGGTAATAGCAACAAGGGTTTGAGCCAAGCTCCCCTGTCTTCTGTCACTGGCAACACGGATAGACTACGCAGTTTCCCGAACGGCAGAATGACGCGTTGACAACAGTGGTAGGTTTTAGTGGTTACACCGGTCGCAGCACACCATCTCAACACGACCGGGGACTCCCACATACCCCAGCCTCGTCCCGATTTGGCTGGGGACCTACAAAAGGTTTCCCCCACATTAAAAAAAAAAAGAAAAAAGGGCTTCTAAAGAAAATATGTTTTAATGAACCTTCTTCCATCCCGTATTCACATATCGACCTGTCGCTGTTGAGAAGTTTTGCTAGGTAGGAGACCGTGCCTACGGGTGAACTTAGATGACAACGTCATTGTCTGTCACGTCAATTTCGCGTTCCAAGTCATAAAATAAAATCATAACATATTATACCATCACTATATAGCTGTCTTTCTTCCACTTAAAAAATATTGTATTGAAGTCTTTTTCTAACTCGTTAGACAACATAACTTTTACTTGATCCCATCCCATCCCTTTTAACATTGTTTCAAAACAAAAAAACAAACCGAGCTAAACGAAAGTTGATTAGAAAATTTCGGAAAACCTTGTGTTGCAGTTAATTTAAGTATGCCAAATGACGATAATTTACTTCAGCTGTAAGTATTAATTTTTTATACGGAAACATAACCATAAATAAGTATTTTAAAAGATAACTTTTAAGTTACCAGTACAGCATTTGTGGGACAAATAGGATGTTTTATGATAATTGCGAATATCACCAATTTACACTCAAAAAACAACCTTTTAACACGTAGGTAAGTACACAAATACTAGCCTTTTATGTGATTTTAGTGTTTATTATCGGTAAACTCTATTTCAGTGTCGGCAAAAAAAGGAAGAAAAAGTCATCAGGCCCCACCACTAATCCATACTGGGCAGCCATGATGTCAAACCCTAAAAAAGGAAATAACACACAAAATGCCACTATATCAAGACCACCGGAACTAAAAGTAGTGTCCCAAACTACATTTCAGGCTAACCAGCCAATAGTGACAAACCAAAACCCAGACACTGTGCCAGGACAACTTGCACCACAGAATGTGCCAGGTCCTAACTGGCAACTCAACACACCAAGTGTAACTCCGCTAAGACCTGCTTTGATGCCTACTCCATCAATTCCAAGGCTTCCAATACCTCAAATGCATTCAGTTCCAAAAATGAGAGCACCGTTAATACCTAATGCACCAACGGCTGCACCTAAAAGACCATTGTTATCAAAACCAAATATAAGACCACAGCTTCCACAGCACAATACAATTAAGACTGGGTGAGTTCATATTGATTTGTTAGTGTAGTAACAGATTTAGAATACATGGTGTCACTATTCCATTCTGAGGGTGTTACTTGATATGAAACCCTGTGCCTACCCAACTGGCTAGTGTGGCAGACTAGGCTAATTACCCTTCATTTAATTTGGGAAGGGCCATCTCAGCAGAGAGTCATTTAAGGTGATTGCTCCAGCCCCCCAAAATTCAAATTTTCTTATGTTTTTTGCAATTTGCAGGTCAGTGCTAGGTTGTATGTTGATTAAAATGTTATTCGCGGCTGTAAGACGTATGTAGTTATAGAATTATAATCATCAAACTCATCAATACAACCCTCCAAGCTCATAAAGGTGCAAGAATGACTTTGACATTGAAAAAGTTTTATACTATGTAGTGATAATTGCACCCGTGCGACGCCGGGGCGGGTCGCTAGTAAAATATAATTAGTAGAAATAAGTAAAGTTAATGTTAATATGTTTAAAAAACATGTATGTAGTTTACAAGAATGAAGCAATTCACTTATAAAAAAAGTTAATAGAAAAAGTACATGATGATTTGATTCATCTAATATTTTTTCCTTAGAAGCAATTGTAGACTACTGTGTAATTAGAGATATATTTTATTGCATCATTAAAAAAACCTTATTTGTAGTATAAGTATATTCTTTTCTTCTCATTCCGTAAAAACCACTGCTGAGTCAGGCCTCCTCCAGCTATACCATTTTGGTTCAAACTTTTCTTCTCTTATGGCTAGGTTTTGCCATGTAATCTCCTTTAGTTGGTTCTTACAACACCCTCGGGATGGAATGAGGTAGTGACACTGTTTTCTAAATCCATCACCACACAGACAATAGAAATCATAGTGGTTTAAGTAATAAGCTAGTTAAGATACTAATATACAAGTCCTATTTCAATAATGAGTATTTCTACTACTACTCCTCAGCTCATAAATGACCCACTGCTGGATCGGGCCTCCTCCCATCGCAGGCAGAGTAATTATTCTACTCTGCCAAACACGGCACAGTAGTTTTTAGTTTTCCTTCTCTTGGGTCAGGATGAAATGGGGTTATGACTCCATGTATTCGAAAACCCGTGTGGTGACGAATTTAGAATCCATACGGTCACCACCCCATTTCATCCTGAGGGTGTCGTAACAGGCGACCAATGTAACAGGTGATCTGCCTCATCCCAAGAGAAGGAAAACGTGACACAAACCCAGTGCCCGACTCAGCAGTGGGTCATTTATGGGCTGAGTAGTAGATTCTCAATCCGTCACCACACCAACATAGGTATATTGGTCTGGGTAATGAGTATGTATATACATTTATATACTACAAATTGCAATGCTAATTTATATGTCTCAATTTCAGCTCAAAATTCAGTTTAATAGGAAGGACAAATAAACTGAGAAAGTTAACAAACTTTTTGAATCATCAAGTTAATCAATTGAATCTACAGAAAAAGATGGCAGGTGAGGTTAACTGTCTATAATGTTATACTAATATTATAAAGAGGAAAGATTTGTATGTAAGTATGTTTGTAACAAATTAGCACAAAAAGTCCTGGACCAATTTTAAAAAATATTTCTCCATTTGAATGCTACATATCAAAATAAAGGATCACTTGTAAAACTTGTCCACCCCTGCATAGCCGGGACGGGCACCTAGTGTTGAATAAATTAGCCCACCCAGACGATATGATATTTTAATATATATATATATTAAGATATCATATCGTAAGATATCTATCTTAATATATATATATATAAACTAGCTGCTAGCTGACCCAGCACACGTCAATTTGCCATATAAATATAGCTATTAAAAAATAGGTGTTTATCGTAGAGGGGTGAAAATTTAGCGTTGTATGTTTTTTTTTGTATGAGAATAGGTTTATAGCTAGTTTTTACACACCTAAGCGTCAAGGGTGGTTCACCCCAAAAAAATTAGTTTTATTCTTCAGACAATTTTTTTTGATGATACATCTTACAAAAGTACATACAACCCTACATTTTCACCCCCCTACGATCAACCCCTATTTAATTACATGGCAAAACAACGTTTGCCGGGTAAGCTTGTATTACTATATTACTACGAGTACATACTATTATACAGGTGCCACAGGTAACATACCTGTTACTGGAAATGATCCGATGTCAACGAGTACGAAGCCTCAGAAGCCTACCCTTAGTGAGACTGAACTTGAAAAACCTTCACCTGGTAAGAATTCTTTTCAGATATTAGATCTAACTCACGTTTATAGAAAACTAGTGGCCCGCCCCGGCTTCGCCCGTGCAAAGCGGGGGTGGGTTATACATATAAACCTTCCTCTTGAATCACTCTATCTATTAAAAAAAACCGTATCAAAATTCGTTGCGTAGTTTTGAAGATTTGAGCATACATAGGGACGGACAGACGACAGCGACTTTGTTTTAAACTATGTAGTGACTAGGGACCCGCCCCGGCTGGGCACGGATGCAATGATGAACATTTAAATTTATCAGTGTTTCTCTACAATATTATGCATTTAATAGACATATTCTACCACTAGACCAACGAGGCGACTGCCTCGTTAGCCTAGGGGTTGGATGTACCGCCTTTGGATCAACGGGTCCCCGGTTCGATTCCGGGGTCGGGTAAGTGTCTTTGTCTAGACCAGAGGCACTGGCTCGGAGTCTGGGTGTCATTTTCTATCTATAATATGTATGTATTTTATTTATTTATTTATTTATTTATTTATTTATTCAGCATACCAACAACGTATCACAATTCATATCTTAGATTATAAAAGAACATAATTTATTCGCGCTCTGTGATAGCGTTACTTATAGGTATACATAACCTTCAATTGTCGTGTGAAGCATAATTCCTATTACAATATTGTTTCAATTCTTATTGTACAAAAATATTTCTTATCTACTGGATTGAAATTAATTTAATTTATTACCTATATAAAAGAGTAAGTATGTCCTATAAAGAAGTTAATTATAGTTAGAATTAATTTATGATCAATACGCATACTAATAATATTCATTGATACAATAATAATAATAATATACATTTACCTAGGTTTATATAACATTCTAATACAAGTGTGAGAAATAATTATTTATTTATTTATTTATATCACCTTATCAGTTTAGTCTTAAATGTCTCTAGTGTATCACCAAAAATATCTATCGTGATGTTTTCATTCACAATTTTGTTGTATGAACACTGCATCCGGTTAAGAGGGGCGGAACGTCCAAGATTTGTGCGACAAGGTCGTAATGAAAAAGTTTCCAGCCGCTTGTTGGGCCTCATTAAGCTGTAACGAGGAACTTTCAGTCTCACTTCCCCGAGCAAAGTTGGAATAGATGTTGTGCCTTTGATAATTTTATAAAACATTAACATGTCCTGCACCTCGCGACGTTGCCCTAAAGGAAGCAGGTTAAAATGTCGTAATCTTTCAGAGTAATTCGCTCTATATGGGCAGTGACCGTCTTTGTATGCCAAGAATCGAGTGAAATTTCTTTGAATATTCTCAATTCGATTTTTATGTATTTTATAATATGGGTTCCAAGCAGGCGATGCGTATTCAAGACCACTTCGTACATAGCAATTGTAGAGTACTATCAAGGTTCTCACGTTACTGAAATGCTTGCCAATTCTTTTTACAAATCCCAACATTCTTGCTGCTTTCTCAATTGCATTATCTATGTGAGGTACTAGCGAAAGATTTGCATTTAGTAAAACTCCCAGGTCCCGAATAGTGTCCACAGATTGAAGCACAATTTTATTTATTGTGTAACTGGACTCTATATAATTTCTTCTCTTGCGCGTGAACGTAACGTGATAGCATTTGTCAGGGTTGAGAGTCATGCCGTTTTCCAAGCTCCATAATTGTAGAGAATCAAGATCTTTCTGTAACATTTTGACGTCCGTAGACGATTTTATTTCACGATATATTTTAACATCGTCCGCGAACAAGGAGCATTGACTGTTTGTTATACGGTCTGCTATATCGTTAGCGAAAATTACAAAAAGAATAGGTCCAGTGTGAGAGCCCTGCGGTACGCCTGAGGTGACCCTATATTCAGCAGATTCGTAACCGTTCAATACAACTTTTTGTCTTCTATCGCTTAAATATGATTGAAACCACTTCAGTAGATGTCCATGTATTCCGTGACTAGAAAGCTTGGCCAGAAGAATAGTATGGTTGACTCTATCGAAGGCGCTACTAAAATCGGTAAATAGAGTCTACTTGTGTGCCCTTATCCACTGATATTGAAATGTCGTTTATATATGCAGTGAGGTTAGTGACCGTAGATTTATTTGCACAAAAACCGTGCTGCTGTTGTTTGATTTGCGGTCTAACATGCGATGTTACTATTTCGCAAACAAGTGACTCAAATATCTTACCGAATACAGACAATAGAGACACCGGACGATAGTTACGGACGTCGGCACTGTCTCCCTTTTTAAATATTGGTGTAACGTTGGCCCGCTTCCATTCCCTTGGAAATTGTGATGTTTGAAGTGACGCATTAAAAATTAGCATCAGGGGCAACGCCAAAACAGTCGCACACTTCTTCACAAATATTGGAGGTATTTGATCAGGTCCGCAGCTTTTGTTGATGTTGATTTTTTTCATTGCCCTAAGAACATTTCTTTCTGAGAACTGAATTTTGCCAATGGTACTTTGGCCCAGGTTGGTTGTACTTGAAGTCTCTTGGGTGAGTGAGTTTATACTATTGTTTGAAAAAACACTAGAAAACTGTTTTGCAAATAAACTACAGATTTCGTCACCGGTTGTAGCTGCTTGATCATCTAATTTCATTTCCGATGGAATTACAGACTTATTGCGTTTATTGCTTTTAACAAACGTCCAAAACACTTTTGGGTTGTGACGTATGTTCTTTTCAACTACATGGACATAAGCCTGATAGCAAACTTTTACTAATTTCCGAGATCGGTCGCTAAGGATTCTGAATTCAATTTTGTCTCGAGGATTTCCGTATTTTTTGAATCGCTTTCTTTTTCTTTCTTTCTCGTTAAGTACTTTAACCAAGGCTTTTGAAAACCATGCCGGGAATTTTGAGTTATTACGCTTGCTCTTTGGTACCTCCTCTTCTATTAAACTGTACAAATAACTATAAAAATATTTCACCATCGAATCTACGTTTCCACATTTGTTAAATTCTTCTACCCAATTCACTTTGTTAATTTTATTTTTAATTTCTGTATAGTTGGCTTTCCTAAAGTTGTGACGTACTACATATTTTGGTGTTAGAGGAAGATTGACATCGAGACGTAGGTCTATATCTAGTGTTGGATGATGCCCATCAACCTTAGACAAAGGAGCCAGTGATTTTCGCACTAACACTTTCTTCGTATTGGAAAAAACGAGGTCCAGTATCCTATCATTGGAATTTCTAACTGTATTAAATTGTTCGAAGCTATTTAGGGACATGAAATCCTTTATCAAGTATCCGATGTTGTTTTGATAATTTGTAAGCACAGCAAATGGTGAATTCGGCGCTGAGTCATCCAGTATCCAGTTCAGGGTACCGAGGTTAAAGTCCCCGATTATGATTATTTCATCATTTATTGTTTCGTTAACCCTTGATACAGACTCTAAAAATCCATTGAGGGTCTCCTTTTTAACTGGCGGGGGCATGTAGACTACACAGATGCAAATGTTTTTAAGGATGCCCGCACCTTCGTTTAACCTCAAACGCACCCAAATGTCCTCGATTTCTGTTTCCCATTGACACGCGCGATAAGAGCTGATATTTTTTGAGACCGCGATCAAGACTCCTCCGCCTTCTTTTGGACCTAGAGCGCTAGAGTCCCTATCTCTACGGTACACATTGTAATTTGAACAAAATATTTCACCATCGTTTATGTTATTGTTTAGCCACGTTTCTGTTGCCACTATCACATCGTAGCCTGAAGTACAAGTGGCAAGGTTAATACCACTTAGCTTAGTTCTCATTCCTCTAAAATTTTGGTAGTAAATCCTGAATGGTGTGCATGTGCTCGACGTTTTGGAGTAATTTTCTTTTTTCCGTTAGCTACAGTGTAGTGGCTCCTTCTATACTTTTTATTTGCTTTGCCGGTGATTTGTCATCCTTCCGCACTAGGATTCGCCCGTCACGAATCCATACATATTTATAGCCTTTGTCGCGCGCGGTTTGCCTTACTTTCGCGTGAATTGCCTTGTTTGTAGGGGACAAGTGTTCAGACACATAGACGTGAGATTTCGCACCTGCATAACCTAGATGAGCGGAATTCAGCTTGTTATTGTTATTGGTACGATTGAATTTTGATACCGCCGCCAACATGTTGTCCCTGAGTTTGATTGATTTTAACTTGGCCACGATAGATCGTGGGCGGGTGCTTTGACTATCCATTTTTCTGATTCTCGTGATAGACACGATATCTTCTTCTTTTAGGTTACAGGAAACGACATTCCCTAGTTGCACTAAAGTAGTCACAAGATTTTCATTCTGGTTCTCAGGAACGCCACTAATTTCTACATTTTCTTGTCGGGTATGCTGCTCTAATACGTTCAGTCGGAAGGACAGATCTGTAACGGTTTTTTTTAAGTGTTCGTTCTCTTGGGTAAGTTTCATTGTGACTTCTCTGTTCTTTTCCAATGATTGTTTCAGGTCATCAAACGATCTGCTCATAAAGTTTACGGAATCTTTTAGGTCTTGCAGCGTTTCTAGCTTTGTTGCAATGTCAGACAGTTTATCTTGGAAAAACTTTTGGTAAGCAGTTTTTAATTGGGTTTCAATTATTAGACTAATTTCTCTATTAATCGCTGATTGCCACTCTGGGGTGATTAAAGTATTGTGTGTATCACATGCTATGTCATAAGTATTGGCCTCTATGGACTCATTATCTGCTAGACTAGACTCATTAAGACGCTGCCGCTTAGTTTTCCTGGATGTATTTATTGAGTCTGGGCCTGGGATATCTGCGTCAGAGGCTTTACCCGCTATATTGACTATCTTTGGATTGTCTTTTGATTTTTCATTTGTTTGTGGAGGAGAACGCTGTACTCGTGGCATCTTTATAAAATGTCACGCCGTCCAATCCTATCAGTTATGCTCAGATAATTTAGTTTGTTGCAATCTAGTGCCGGTATTAATAGACAAATTTGCCGTGCGCCTCACCGTTATGGTAGCTCAGCGGTAAAACGCTCGGCTTGTTGGCAGATTGATGCGCGTTCGAGCCCACCGGCAGCCACTCTTTGTGGTATTGTAGTAATTATTTCCTTAAGAGGTGAATTAAACAAAAAGATTTTGTCTCACTCTAAGCCAGCCCAGTGGGCGGGGTTACTCCATATGCAGGCCCTTGGAGAGAGCAGGAATCAACTTTGAAGCAGCCGGCCAATCACAGATTTTTAAATTAAATATATCACAGTGCAGCTGACACACGTCCGCTCTTGCAGCGTACAGAACAACTCTATGTATTTACAAAAAAAATATGTATATAAGTAGTTTATCATCCATCTCGTTACCATAACACAAGCATTAAGTTGCTTAGCTTGGGACGAGATGGCGTTGTGTGAAATGTCCAAGGATATTTATTTATTTATTATTTATTTACTACTAGGCGATTAGCCCAATGTGCCACGCTGGCCAGACGGGTTGGCACAGGGTTTCGTTTTAAGTTTGCCTTTTCTTACACCTAGTTTTTGGTCTTGTCATTTACTTTTGTCGACTCTTACGACTATGTGCTATCTTACTAATATTATAAACGTGAAAGTTTGTAAGTATGGATGGATGTTTGTTACTCTTTCACGTAAAAACTACAGAATGGATTTTAATGAAACTTTACAATAATATAGCTTATACATCAGAATAACACATAGGCTACAAGTTATAAAGATATTATGTGAATTACAACAATATAAAGAAGTCGAATTCAAAATTTCTAATTGTATAATTTTCGACCATATTAAACTATAGACAACATAACGTTTCGCTGTCAGTTGCGTTTTGTTAAAGTAGGTTTTATACGGACGGGATAAAAATCTCAGGTATCCTATGTCCAACTTTCTTTTTGTTTTAAATATTATATGATGCGGAACAAAGTTCGCCGGGTCAGCTAGTGTATTATAAAACTGTCATCACACGGACCTTTCGTTATCAGTTGGTCTAAAAAGTAGCTTAGTTTTTTTTTTAATTTTGCACGTAATATTTATATATCAATTTTAAGCAAAGTGACAAACCATGTTGATCTCTAATCAAGTCACAGTAACAACCATATTGCTTTGCAGCTCCACAAAGCAGTCCTGGAACGTCAATAGAAACCGAGCAACCACAGAAGAATGCGGATGTGCAGAACACTCTTCGTGAGTATTCTTGTGAATGTTATTAACAGAATCGAGCTGTTAAACAATAATTTAAAGTATATTAAAAATGAAAGTTTGTCTGTATGACTTTTAGAATCGTAGAAACTATGCATTTGATCATGTGGGTTGATCTTCATGAAAATTGTTGCGAATGAGCCCAGGAAGGTTTCTGACCAAAAAATAATGAATATTTGTGTAATTTATTGCCTTCAAATTGATTTTAGTAAATGGCATAGCAACGCACGCAGGGTACAAATATATGAAAAGAACTAACCTAATTTGACGCCAACGCAGAAGTCGTTGGTAGCCGCTTTCTGTAGTTTCAAATAAATTATTTGCTCTAAGATTTACACAAGTTGTAAATTTGTAAAAAAAAATTAATGACGAAATTTGTAGATTGTCGGGACTGGGAATGCCGCCAATTGTTAATAAAAATGACGTTTCTTTCTGGTATTTATAAATTTGTACAATAAAGAGTTAGTATCTAAGTTAGGAGCCCTGTGTCGGATGCCCATCCTCCAAACTTCAAGTAATATGGAAAAACGTTCAAAGGATTCTGAGGAGAAAAAAACGGCTTTCTTGGGTTTTAAAAAATATATATACCTAACCACGAATCGACATCAAATACTTTTTAAAACAACGCATCATGTTTTCACCTAAATTGAGTTCTTTGGCGCGTTTTCGATATTCCTTACCATTTGGTATTGGCCATTGACGCACATTTGAAAATATCCATCCGGTATAAAATGTATGCTCATATATGAAGGGAAGTATGAAAGTGGACGAAGCGAAACAAGTATGTAAAGATCGTAGCAAGTGAAAATAAGTGGTGTCTGCCTATATACCCCTACGAGAAAGACGCGTGATTATATGTATGTATGTATAAATGCTAATAAAAAAACCTCTTAAACCCACGGTGAAAACCACGATGCATTCTTCGTCAGCCAAATACCCATTTTTGCTTTTGTTCTAAAGCTGTCGCGATGTTAAATCAGTCATTGGTCACAAATCTACCCATATCTTTAACCATAAATTACCCGTTGTTCAGTCAATCCTTGAAATTCCCGCAGTAATTTTTAAGAATGATGTAAATTACGTTTTAAACTCTATCTTTGTTACAATAGTATTCAAACTTACTTACAGCTCCGCAAAGCAATCCTGGGACTTCAACGGACTTCAACGCGCAACCGCAGCTGAACGTAGGCGCTATTAGGAACTCTTTTCGTGAGTAATATTCATATGGCTTTAGTAAACAGATTTCTTTACGATACAAAAACGAACAGCAGAATTTCGTGGTTCTCGCTGATCACGATCCTCGTAGTAAGGATATGACTACAGAGAGGGATTTTCTAGGAATTCATTACCTGGCGGTTGGCGTTGAAATTAGCCGTTAGAGTTAGACGGAAAACACTTCGGTTTGGTCGTTAGGCCCGTGAGATCTGTGTGGGCTGTTTTCCATCCCACAATTTTGCCTTATTGACGTTGTACCCATTGCTGTGGAACATGACTCGGCAAACTTATTGGAGGGCCCTCTGCTAGATGGAGCGATGACCTGCGGAAGGTCGTGGTCTGCAGATGGAAGCGTTAAGTTGAACACCGAGGCCTATGGCGCCTTTTAATTGAGGCCTTTGTCCGGCAGTGGGTTGATGGTGATGATGATGAAAATTGTATAATAATTAAATTATTTCAGCTGACTACCCAAAGGACCCGAAAAAAAAAAAGCCGAGACATAAAAAGCCGAAACAAAAGTGGCACGTACTAAGTAAGACTTCATTTCAATTGTCTATGCTGATCGGTGTGGTGATGGAATAAGAACTACACAGTTCCACCCTATTCCACACCGAAAACCGAGCCGTCTGTGAAGGAATACTTGATACGAAACCGTGTGCCAACCCCTCTGGACAGCGTACCACAGTAGCTTAATTACCTTCCAAGCAACGAGGAGACCAGAATCAGCAATATCTTTAAATTTGTCTATGTCTACAAAGAGATTAGATGATTCCCTGGTTATGCCAAATTCATCTGCCTTGTTGGTCTAGTGGTTAGATGTGCCGCCTTAGGATCAACGGGTCCCGGGTTCGATTCCGGGGTTCGGGCAAGTGTCTTTGTCTAAACCAGAGGCACTGGCTCGGAGTCTGGGTGCCATTTCTATCTATAATAAGTATGTATTTACAAAAAAAATGTATATAAGTAGTTTATCATCCATCTCGTTACCATAACACAAGCATTAAGTTGCTTAGCTTGGGACGAGAGGGCGTTGTGTGAAATGTCCAAGAATATTTATTTATTATATTATCTAAAGATTATGTTTGGAAATGGCACCCTGCTGTGAGTCGTTAGTGAAATATTGTTAAGTTGCTCAAAATAGAAAAGATATGACAATATCTATCTATCTTACCTTTTGTTTATTTTAAGTTTATTTTATACAAAAGTTTAGGTATTATAATTATCGGTTGAGGCTGTACAAAGTCTGCCGGGTCAGCTAGTACGTTTATAAAATCTTGAGAGACAGATTGAGACTAATCAAAGTTAGTGGTGATACCAATATTACCCTCTCCAAAATAGCCTCTATAGTAAACCCGATTAAAGTCGACGGAATCTAATGGATGCCAGCGGCTCAGGACCGGCCTTTGTGGAAATCCGTGGTGGAGGCCTATATCCCGTCTCCTTTCGGCTAAAATAGCAAATGGGTATAATATTCTATAAGCCAATCGTTTGCAAGGTTTATTTTACATTTGTTTAAGACTTGCGGAAACGATAGCGTGCACATTATGAATATTTAGACAATATTTTGTTTTGGTAAATAAAAATTTACATGTTTTTTTTTATTTTCAGCTCCCTATTCATATCCTAAAGGTAAGTTTCATATATTTTACGCATTTTAATTACAATAACAAGAGAGATTTTAACCAGTACTAACTATAGTTCACCAAAGTTCACTTATTGCCTTATGTTTATGATTACTCTCGATAACGGTTAAGCTTGAAGCTAACAACATTTAGGAATGACATACAGAGAGGAACCAGGAAGCTCATTGGTATTTTTTTTAATTTGGGTATAAACAAAGGTAACGTGACACATTCAAAAATCTTTACAGGACATGTGCGTTAACATAGGTGTACCTTGAGCTCGTTGCTACGCCACTAACTAAAATAAATTTTAAGAAAAGACATTTAACATATTTTTTTGTTGATTGTGCTTTCTGGTCTCATGCACTACACTTTACTGAAGATCATCACATGATCAAAGGCAAAGCTTACGATTCTATAATGGACATACAGACAAATATACTAACATAATACAAACGTAATATAGTTCACAGAGACATACTTAGAAAAACTATATCCGTCTGTAACAGCTCTACTCTGGAAGCACCCAGGAATCAAAATGGGTACCAGTGATCGAAAAGCTGGATTACAACCCAAGACTTCTTTAAGGTCTTCGCTTTTTCTGTTTCAGGCATACCAAAAAGTTTCCTTAAAGCGCAAAGGCAAGACATGGAAAATGCATGTAAGTGCTCTCCCCAGAATGGGTTAATGCTCCTTAATCGTGTCCTTTGTTTGTGGCGGCATGGTACGTTGCTAAAAAGCTCTATCCTTGCCGATCCTTGAATTGCCTGCCGCATCTTAAACGCTGGCGTTGCTTTCCATCAGGCAAGCCTAAGGTCAAAGGCATTCAAGTAATTGGTAAAAATAAAAGAATTGGTGCTGACCTGTGCTGGTGTGTGTAAGAAATCGCATTCAGCGAAAAGACCGCCACTTGTACTAATTGTTGCATATTATTGTATTCTGTCTATTTCTCTCGTGTACAATAAAGAGTTTATCAATCTATAAATGACGGAATTGTGTGACAACACATATACAAAAGAACGCAAAAGGCAAATCACCTAGCCACAAGAGAAGGACAACTTGATACAAATCCGTCTCGCCAGATTGGTACAGTAGGCTAATTTACATGAAATTGGCACGTCTCGATAGCGGGTCATTTATGGGCTGAAACCACGACTATCAAGGCACATCAAGGTCTGTCCTGTTGGTGTAGGGGCTAGAATACATAGTGTCACCACCCCATACCATCCTGAGGGTGTCGTAAGAGTCGACAAAAGGAAATGACAAGGCCGATAAACTAGCTGACCGGATTTGATGCCGGTCGCATCTATTAATAAAAAGTCTTGAAAGATTTAACGCTTCTTTTATTTTGTAAGACACTTGACAAACTTTTTCTACCATCACCACCATGTCCAATGCACTGATGCTTCCCTACTGGGTTGCCAGACGTACATTTTACAATGCAGGTTCTTAATATAATTTCATTTTGAAATATACTCATTCAATTTGTAACACTAGCTGTAAGGGTAAGAAAACTTTATATGAAACCCTGTGCCAAGTGGATATATGGGTTGAGTAATCACTATCACTACATAGTACAAAACAAAGTCGCTGTCGTCTGTCCGTCCCTATGTATGCTTAAATCTTTAAAACTACGCGACGGATTTTGAAGCGGTTTTTTTAATAGATAGAGTGATTCAAGAGGACGGTTTATATGTATAATACATGCATAATGTTGTAGAGAAACACTGATAAATTTAGATGTTCATCACTGCAGTCGTGCGAAGCCGGGGCGGGTCGCTAGTAGTAGTATAAAACTGTATTGGATAATTAAAAGGTATATTTGTCGCGTATTTTCAGATGGGCAAAGCGAACAGCGTGATTGGACTTCGAACGAAATTTATAATTTTGGGACCAATAACCAAATATGTGTCCAAACACAGGAGCAATCCGATCCTGTTGCTCAGCCATATTCGCCGTCTGAAGCTTACGAGGCGGAGCCACTGTCTGGAGGTAAGGATTCCACTAACGCGTCACATGTCGATCCCCCTTCGTAATTGAGTTCTATTACACACATACATATAATCACGACTCTTTCCCGTAGGGGTAGGCAGAGACCACCTCATTCCACTTGCTACGATCCTTACATACAGTCCGCGCCAATCTTTATGGCCACTCTGATTGTAGCCGTATGTACGAACGTGCGCATCGTACATTTCATAACCAACACGAACGTGCGGGTGGCAAGGGCGCTTGCGGGGCGATACCTGATTTTGTGTTGTACGCAGCGTAATGCGGCTACATTCAGACCGGCCATAAAGATTGGTGCCGACTGTACTTGTTTTGCTTCGTCCACTTTCATTATTCCCTTCATACATGCTCTTCGGTTTAGGGTACTCTTGCCTAGCCTTTTTTGTCAAGACGTCCCTGATTTGGTCTATGGACCGCAGTTAATATTAATTTTTTAACGAACTGTTTTTAATGTTAGCACTGAAGTTGTTCTAGGGGTTGGATGTGCCGCCTTTGGATCACGGGGTCCCGGGTTCGATTCTGGGGCCGGGCAATTGTCTTTGTGTAAACCTGAGGCACTTGCTCTGAGTCTGGGTGTCGTTTGTGTTCGTGAATGTCATGTTTGTTAACTGTCCCGGGTATACCTAGTGAAGGGGTCAAGTTTACTTAAATAAATAAATTGGTTGCTGTATTCCGTAAGACGGATATCCTTCCGCAGCCCAGGTATAGCGGGTGGTTACAGTACAATGTGTGTTAAAAACGTATCTTTTTAGATACACAAGACGATTCGGAATCTCCGGATAAAAACCACTCGGGACAGAAGCGGTTAAGCGCTTTCCATAGACTTGGTCCAATCTCACAGCCGAAGAAACCGAAACTGACTATAAACTTGCTCTGCAACAAAGACCAGGCTGTGCGGTAAGTTACAGAATGATGAAATAGATGTCTTTTCTCTGGAGGCTAAGTACCCACCTCAGACGTATTGTTGTTTTTAATACAGTTGCTCAAAAAGTGGCATATTACAGGGACGTATAGCGTTCGGGAAGTGGGCTATTACACACGCGTGCTTTTTCTTTACCATTCCCGCACTAGTGCGTTTTCTTTCCCAACTGTCAAAATAATGTCTATTATAAGGAAAAACCAACCATGAAGTTTTTATTAAAAAAAATCATAGAAGTTTTTATGATTCATGCAAATACGTATATTTCTAAAAAGAAACTACGTACTAATTTGTTTCAATATCAGATTTAATGATTTGATTGAATGTGTTTTATTTCATCTAATTAAATTTCATTTCATATCAATAAAAAAATTCTACTGAAGACTTGGCTGTATGGGCATTGTTCCTTATGCCTACCAGAATGGGTGAAGAAGAAAAAAACCTGCTTATATTCTACGGTCGGCGCCATTTTTCAGAAATGATTAGTTAGTTGAGTTTATTGTTTATAATATTTTATTAAATTGCTTCATTTTTTCGCAACTGTATTAAAAATAGTCGTTCAGTACACGTGCGGAACCGTCATTGCTACTTGTTCCGACTGTCAACCCTCGCCTTCGGCTGCGCCTCGGCTCGGGTAGACATTTGTCGGAACTCGTTGTAATGACAGCCTTTCCGCACTTGTAATGAAATATACTATTAATTTACTTTAGAATGTCAAACAGTGGTAACGACTGTGCCACGCTGGCAAAACGGGTTGGCAGAGAGTTTGTATCAAGTTTTCCTTCTCTTGGGGCTAGGTTATCTGCCTCTAGTGGTTAGATGTGCCGCCTTTGGATCAACGGGTCCCGGGTTCGATTCCGGGGTCGGGCGAGTGTCTTTGTCTAAACCAGAGGCACTGGCTCGGAGTCTGGGTGTTATTTCTATCTATAATATGTATGTATTTACAAAAAAAATATATATAAGTAGTTTATCATCCATCTCGTTACCATAACATAAGCATTAAGTTGCTTAGCTTGGGACGAGATGGCGTTGTGTGAAATGTCCAAGGGTATTTATTTATTTTAGTCGCCTTTTACCACACCCCTAAGATAGTAGGGGTTGGTGGCATTATGTAAATCCGTCACAAAGGTTCCACTCTTTTTAAAAATCAAAATAAGAATTACATTTCCCTCCAATATTCCTCAGGGAGGTGATAGATGAAACGGAAGAGGCAGTACAGAAGTACACCCCAGTGCACCTTCGTACAGACATAATGACTAGCCTCGATGACATCGTGATGAAGTATCTCGTCTTCTGGCCTTGGAAAAAGCACATCGGGTCGCGAAGAACCGCCACCTTGAGACATTCGAAGGTACGTGAAAACTTATTGGTGCCCTAGTCGGCGCTGACCTACGGAGTGGCGGCGAACGGACTAATTCAGTAACAATTTAAATTCAACCTAAAACCCTATAGAATACGACTGTATTTAGAATACGCTCGCCGCGTCACGTCGCTCGCCGTCATTGTATTTCGTTGTACCAAATACAGTTGTATTCTGAAGCGTTTTAGGTTGAATTTAAATTGTTACTAAATTAGTCTCTTCACCGCCACTCCCGTAGGTCAGCGCTGACCTTTAGGCTTTTATAAACATTCCTTTTATATAACTTCTAGCTCGTTTCTGGGTTGTAAGGTCGTCCTCCATCGTCGCCAATAATAAATGCACGTTGAATATTAAAAAAGTGTTTCATTTTATTGTGTTTATCATTTAAATATCTGGATGAATATTTTTTTTTTTATAAATTGTGTTTTTTTGGAATTTAGATTTAAGTACGAATCACGCAAACACTCATTGACTTCGTGTTACTTAACAACGCCATATGCTGTTGTGCTCACAAAAAGTAGTATTATTATTCGCCAATAGATGTCAGGAATTAAGTCTAACCTCAAATCAAACACTCATTGACTTCGTGTTACTTAACAACGCCATCTGCTGTTGCCATTATTCGCCAATAGATGTCAGGATTCCTAGCAAGATCGATTTATCCCCCCCCCCCCCAACCCGAATAAAATGACATTTTCTAAAAATGATTCCTAGCTAGATCGATTTATCGCCCCCGAAACCCCCTATTTACTAAATTTCATGAAAATCGTTGGAGCCGATTCCGAGATTCCATGTATAGTATACAAGAATTGCTCATTTAAAGATATAAGATAAGATAATGACCATAAGAGAGAATAGTATATTTCATTACAAGTGCGGAAAGGCTGTTTGTATTGCAAAGAGTTCCGACAAATGTGTACCCGAGCCGAGGCGCAGCCAAAGGCGAGGGTTGACAGTCGGAACAAGTTGCAATGACGGTTCCGCACGTGTACTGAACGACTATTTTTAATACAGTTGCGAAAAATGAAGCAATTTAATAAAATAATAAAAACACAATAACTCAAATAACGAATCATTTATTTCTTTTCTGAAAAATGGCGCCAACCGTAGAATATAAGCAGAGATATTTTTTTCTTCACCCATTCTGGTAGGCAAAAGGAACTATGCCCATACAGCCAAGTCTTCAGTAGACTTTTTTTATTGATTATTTATTTATTGATTTAAATGAAAATGAAATTTAATGAGATGAAATGAAATGAAACCTAACCTAACTCATTCAATCAAATAATTAAATCTGATATTGAAACGAATTAGTAATAGTTTCTTTTTAGAACTATACGTATTTGCATGAATCATAAACTCAAAAACTTCTATAGTAAAAACTTCATGGTTGGTTTTACCTTTTAATAGACATTATTTTGACACTGGGAAAGAGAACGAACGAGTTCGGGAAAGATAAAAAAAAGCACGAGTGTGTAATAGCCCACATCCCGAACGCTATACGTCCCTGCAATACGCCACTTTTTGAGCAACTGTATTAAAAATAAATTCTCTCTTATGGTTGTTAATCAGTATGTAGTAAATAGGATATTATATATCAACGATCATTGCACATTGCAGGAACTGATTAATTGTAGTGTGAACCGTGAAGATTTTTTATAAAACATCGCGCACGTGCTCCAATGAATTTCAAGAAATGTTGACTGTAGCGTCAGTCAATAATTACATTTATCGTGTGGTGACGGATTTAGGATACATATTGCCACCACCCCATTCCATCCTGAGGGTGTCGTAAGTGCCGACAGAAGGAAATCACAAGCCCGAAAACCTAGTCGTAAGAGAAGGAAAGCTTGAATCGAAATCCTGTGCCAACCGTTCTGGTCTGCGTGGCACAGCAGGCCAGATGTGTCAGCAGTGGGTTAACTATGGGCAGTAGTCTTGTTATTTCTTTCTTACTCTGAATGAATGGATGGTGCTCATTGAATAATATTTTTCAGTCCGTAATGATATTGGAACAAGAGCAGATGGAGGAGTACTATGAAAGAACCAATTGTTACAGTCAAGTGACTGTGAGTATTTTTTTCATTATTTATGATTATAAATTATAATTCAGACATACATCCATATATTTTGCTCTCACAAAAAGGCCTGGCCTTGCGCCAACCCGTCTGGCCCGCGTGGCCCAGTAGACAAATTTCCCTCCATGAACTTGGAGGAGGCCCGACTCAGTAGTGGGTCATTTAAGGGCATAAATGATGATGATGAACTAATTTTTTTTTATAACTGTTGCTGTTGTCCAGTGACAAGGAGAGCGATAATTTTTAAAGCTTTGATACCGATTATGATTGGAAAGCCCTTTTATTAGAAAAAAAAAACATTTATTTATTTTTCTTCTAGATTAAAGGGTATCCAAAAACATGGAACAAAGAAGATGTATTGGACACATTACTTGACGCGGTCAAAGGCAAAAGTCTGATACCTTGTTTTATTGAGGTGAGTCAACAAAGTGTATTCAAAGTATATTCGCATTTAGCTACCCGAGAAGATAAACGTAGGCAATGCGATTGGTTGAAGACTTGCGCGAACTTATTCCCACCACGACGATTTCGTTTCAAGATGTTTTTAAGCTACTATACTCGCCAATCTTTATGGCCGCTCTGAATGTAGCCGTGGGTACGAACTTGCGCATCGTACATTTCATAACCAATACGAACGTAGCTCACTCACACTAACACGCGGGTGGCGAGAACGTTGTTATTTTTTTTCAATCGTAATAGTATTGTTTTCAATTCCCATTGCCCATTCCATCCTGAGGATGACGTAAGAGCCGAAAGGAAATGACGAGGCCGGTTACCTAGCCAATCAATCTGGCAAGAGTGGCAGAGTAGATACCCTCCATGCAAGTGGAGGAGGCCCGACCACTGGGTCATCTATGGGCTAAATAATAAGAAAGAATAATTAAAATTTTTAATGGCACTGCCAAGTCCATGGGCGGCGGTTAACACTTACCATCAGGTGAGCCGCTAGCTCGTTTGCCACCAGGAGTAATAAAAAAAAAACACAATGACCCAAATTTCCTTTACAAAGTAAAAAATAAAAACATACATCGCGTTGTGAGACCGATCTTACTTATTTATTAGGTAGGTACCTTACCCCTGGTCCACCATCATACAAAAAGTGTTCACGAGCTACGGAGCCACAGACAGACAGACACGTCAAACTTATAACACCCCTCTTTTTGCGTCGGGGGTTAAAAAACACGTTTATTACAGCCCCTACGGCTCATAAACTAAACAAACTATTACTAGTGCTTAATAAATAACTTAAGTCTAGTAGTATTCGTCACCAGTGTAACTAACTGCCTGCTTGTTTCAGTTCACAGAACAGGAATGCAAGTTCCTGGTACTCAGATCGCGGTCTGCTCTCGTAGCGATACATAAGGTACATAAGCATCTTATAAGTGATTGATGATCAATAAATCAGTTTTATCTCCATCTTCCATACTGAGGGTGTCGGAAGAGCTGGCAAAAGGCAATGAACAAGCAACGAGGCTGTTGAAAGTGCCGCCTTTGGATCAACGGGGTCCCGAGTTCGATTCCGGGGTCGGGGGGATGTTTACAAACATGTAATTCATAAACTCAAATGACACCCACTCTCAGAGCAAGTGCCTCTGGTTTACACAAAGACACTGGCTCGACCACAGAATCGAACCTGGGACCCATAATCCAAAGGCGGCACATCCAACTCCTAGACCAACAAGGCAGTCGCCGCTCCTGACACCCCCAGGATGGTATGGTGGTATGACTAAATCCATCACAACACGGAACATTATTACCTACTGTATGTTTATAGAGACTGCCTAGTTAGTCTAGGGGTTGGATGTACCCCCCGCGTAATCGGAGGGGCCCGCCTCGGAGCTTGGGGCTCCACTAAACGAGGTGGGCCGAGGTCCCCAGGGTCCCGGAGCATGCTCTCCTATCGGGGAGTGTATCCCGTGGCCCTGGTTCGGACATTCGAGGATCACCGTCGGTTTTAGTGGGTAGGTCGGGGCGCAATTTACCATCTCTACGCGCCCCGGAGTGCCACATATCCCGGCGAGTCCCAATGGCCGGGAATCCATGAGGATCTCTTACACAAAAAAAAAGGGGTTGGATGTACCGTCTTTGGACCACGGGTACCCCCTTCGATTCTTGGGTCGGGCAAGTGTCTTCGTGTAAACCAGAAGCACTTGCTCCGAGTCTGGGTGTCTGCCGTCGCGATACAAATTACACAGAGTGCAGTAGTTACGTTAAAAAAAAAACAGTTTTAATTTTAAATTTTACTTTTCTTTCTTCTAAGCTCGGATTCGTTATACGCAAAGATAACGTCGAACTCACTTTGGCGATATCGATGGTCGACATATCATTAAATCACCTGGACTTCATACCGCGGATCGTGATCAGGAAGAAAGTAATGGCCGCCTGTACTGACGAAGAGAAACTGAACCTTAGTGCATTCACTTTAGCGCCTGGTGAGTCGATAACAAATAGCTCTCTTTCTCGCTCTCTCCAATCGCGTCACAAAACCCGTTCATCCGGTCTCGCTTGTAATGGTTTCTGTCTACTACTAGTCTCCCACACGGTGGACCGACCTGGTTAAGGTCGCCGGTAGCGATGGATGCGGCCGGCTCAGGACCGGCCTTCGTGAAAATCCTTGGGGGAGGCATATGTCCAGCAGTGAACGTCTTTTGGCTGAAATGATGATGATGACTAGTCAACCCATATATGACTCACTCCTGTGGCACGCTGGACAGACGCGTTTTGTGCCAAGTTTTTCATGCGGCTTCTTGCCGACTCTTCTGTGGAGTGGCATTCTAAACCGGTTGTTAGAGTAACTGATAATCCACCTCATTACAAAACAGATTCTAAAGATAATCCTGTATTTTAATCAACGTTAAAACTGGTACTAATCATTGACCATAGTTAGCCTTAGTTTTGACGATCTTCAAGAGTATGGTGAAGGAGCATTACTTGACCTGCTGTTTTAGTCGTACTTAATATGTTTAATTATTTATATGTATGTATATTATATTTTCTTGTATCTATAATATGTACACTCTTATAACCCTAAACTGATTCTTGTTCCAGCTAAGTCCATCTAACGGTTGTCTGGAAGAAATTGCTTTTAGCACTAAGACCGCCATTTGTACTGTAATAACATTTTCATTTGCAATGTAACTTTTTATTTTTCTGTCTTTTTCTTATCTTGTTACAAAGAATTATCCAGGCGTCTGTTAACTTTAACCGACCAGAAGGCTGGTTGGCCGGTTTCTTTTTATGTTCTAAAGTACTTTTTCTTGTTCTAGATATAAGCCATTTCATATACTTTCCGCTGAACAAAATTGTCAACCAGACAGAGCTTATACAAATGAAATCTTTAGCTTGGGAGTTCCTTACTGATTTGGACTTGTCACATAATAAAATAACGTGAGTATTCCTTAGAGTGGTCGCATTGATACGCGCCGAGCTAATCGAAGTCAAGAAGGACTTTTACACGATTTGGGTGATTCCACGCGGATATCAGTATACTCAGCCCATACATGACCCACTGCTGAGTCGGGCCTCCTCCAATCAGATGGAGGGTATTTAGCCTACTTTGCCACGCTTGGCTAGACCGAGTCCAACCACAATGAAAGGCGAGGGAGATATCTTATATCTTTAAATGAGCAATTCGTGTGTGTATATATTGTTGAGACAAACGCAGACGAACGCCTAGCAAAACTACATTAGCAATTCATAGTTTCTATGTACGCTTGTTAGCTAATCATCGCCCCTTCTACCGAAAAGTCATTGCGCGTGTGCACTATAATAATTGTATTAAGTCTAAATAAACAGTCATATTAAAGTTACAAGTCTTGATTTTATTTATTTCATCAGGTTATGGGCCTCTCCCTGCCTGTATAGTGTTATATAGTAAAAGTAAAAATAAATCAAGTAGATTTTTATCAAAAATACATATAACCTAAAAATTGTCCATTCGGTCGCCGAAGTTTTTTTTATTTCAGCTGTGATTATTTGATAAAAATGGCATTAAACGGTCCTATGATACCAATTGAAAAACTTACTGGCCGAGATAATTGGACAAGCTGGAGTTTTGCTGTGCAAGCATACTTGGAACTTGATGATTTATGGGAGTGTGTCAAAGGATGCCGAGACAGCAAAACAAGTTTGGGATAACTTATCACAGGCATTTCAAGACTCTGGTTTGTTAAGGAAAGTTGGTTTATTGCGAGACTTAATTAACACTAATCTGGAAACAAGCACAAGTGTAGAAGACTACGTCAACAAAATCATGAGCTCAGCTCATAAGTTAAGAAATATTGGATTCAGTGTTGACGATGAATGGCTCGGGACTTTGATGCTGGCAGGTTTACCCAGTGAATATAAACCAATGATCATGGGTATTGAAAGCTCAGGTGTAACAATAAGTGCAGACTTGATTAAAACTAAACTTTTACAGGAAATAAAAGTTTCATCAGACACTTCCGCATTATACACAAGTTATAAAAATACTCAAGGAAAGTTTAAAAACACAAAGCATCAGTCAAAGTCAAAAGGCCCAAGATGTTTTAATTGCAACAAGTATGGGCACCTTGGTAAACATTGCTGGTTTTTGAAAAATAAATCAGAAAACAAAGAAAATAATAACAACAAAGGTTTTGTGGCAGCGTTCTCTGCCATGCAATTGAATGATTGTATAAATTGGTATGTCGATTCAGGTGCTTCAATGCACATGACAATGCACAAGGATTTATTAGTAAATTCAACAACACCGCCCATATCCACAATCAGAATTGCAGACAGTAAAACTTTACATGTGGAAAGCTGTGGTGATGTTACTTTGCAAATATGCAACAAAGATGGCAGTAGTAGTGATATCCTGGTAAAGAATGTTTTATATGTACCGAAGCTGTCCACAAATCTATTGTCAGTAAGTAGAATAATAAAATCGGGTTGTAAAGTAACATTTAATGAAACTGGCTGCTCAGTATATAATTTAAATAACCAAAAAGTTGCTACGGCAGACCTCATAAATGATACCTACAGACTAAATATAAACAATAATAAAATGTACGCTATGGCAGCAAAAGCAGAGTCAAATACACATCTATGGCATCAACGTTTAGGCCATCTAAATTATAGTGATGTTCACAAGTTACCTAACTGCACATCTGGTGTACAATTATCATCTCAGAAAGAAAAGTATGTATGTATAAGCTGCCTAGAAGGTAAGCAGACAAGGCAATCTTTTCCAAGCAATGGCTCCAGGGCAAGCGAGTTGCTAGAGCTAGTCCACACAGACGTATGTGGCCCAATGCAAGTTGCTTCGATTGGCGGTGCCAGATATTTTACTACTTTTACAGATGATTTTTCAAGAAAAGTTTATGTATACACTATTAAAAGTAAGACAGAAGTGTTAGAAAAATTTATTGAATACAAAAATCGAGTAGAAAACGAGTTAAATAAAAAGATCAAAATTTTGCGTAGCGATAATGGATTAGAGTACGTTAATCATAATTTCAGCAATTACTTAAAGAAAAATGGAATATTGCATCAGACCTCCAGTCCATACACACCACAGCAAAATGGTCTCAGTGAGAGAATGAACCGCACTCTTATTGAACGGGCAAAATGCATGATCTTTAATGCTGCTTTACAGAATAGCTTCTGGGCGGAAGCTGTAACGACTGCCGCATATATAATTAACCGCTCACCTACACATGCTCTGTCAGACATTACACCGCATGAAGTCTGGACTGGGCAAAAACCAGATCTAAGTAATATGAGAATATTTGGTTGTCCTGCCATGGTACACATACCCAAAGAAAAGCGAAAAAAATTAGATGTGAAATCTCGTTCGCTAATCTTTGTTGGGTACAGTGATTGCACAAAGGGCTATCGTTTTATAGACATGAAAAATAAAAAAGCAGTGATAAGTCGGGATGTAATTTTTCTCGAAGAAAGTGTCAAAAGTAAAATAGTAGAATCATCTTCTTTTTCAGCACCTGAAACAAAAACAAAAATTAATCAAGAAAAACATAAAACTAATATAATAACGGACACAAGTAATAATAATGATAAAAGTAAATTACCTCAAATGTACTTACCGTTAAACGGACAAACAATTTCTCAAAATGATGAATATGCAAATGGGGAAGAACGATCTCCTTCGAGTGATCTGAGCAATAGTACTTCAGATACTTCAAGTATAGAATATGATGATCCACTAGATGAGACATACTTACCAAATGAGGGTATTGATACACCTGAAACCACAACACTGATTAAAACCCGTCGGCAAGCAAAATTGCAAACGAGTAATGAAATTTCATCTTTATACGAGGGTGAATCAAAAAGTTCTTAGAAGTGCATATATATGAAACCTTTTTGGATCAAGTTCGATATTCAAATTAAAGAGTGTCTATCACACTATATTTATGCAGACTGTCACTTGTTTTTGTCAGTTCGTTCGCATGTAATAAATTTTTTTGTGCAACGAGTTGCTAAAAAGTCAAAATTATGGATAAAAGTGAGTTATGTGCGGTGATAAAATATCTCAGTTTGAAAAAAATGTCTACGAAGGAAATTTTTTTGGACATTCAGCAGACATTAGGGGGTGATGCTGTACCCTATTCTACGGTTGCGTACTGGGTGGCTGAATTTAAAAGAGGTAGATCAAGCTGTAAAGATGACCCGCGTTCTGGGCGGCCTTCAACCTCCGTTACAGAAGAAAATGTCAAAAAGGTTGAGAATCTGGTTTTGGAAGACAGAAGAATGACTATAAAACATATAGCTGAGATCCTAAAGATATCTTTTGGTAGCGTTCAATCCATTTTAATTGATTCACTGGGGTTCAAAAAAGTGTCTGCAAGATGGGTGCCACGAATGTTAACCGACGAAAACAAAAAGCGACGTTTGGAAATTTCCAAGCGTAATCTCGAAATGTTCCAGCGTGATTCGGATAATTTTTGCCGTCGTCTTGTCACCATGGATGAAACGTGGGTCCACCATTTTGATCCTGAAACTAAAAGACAAAGCATGTCTTGGAAACGACCATCCTCTCCATCCATTAAGAAATTTCGAGTTGCTCCTTCCGCTGGCAAAGTTATGGCCTCTGTGTTCTGGGATAGTGAAGGAATCCTTTTTATTGATTACATGCCAAAAGGCCAGACGATAACTGGACCCTATTATGCAAATTTAATCCCGAAAGTGCGTGAAGCGATTAAAGAAAAACGTCGTGGAAAACTGTCGTTGGGCGTGTTGTTCCTTCAAGATAACGCTCCTGCCCATCGATCGGAAGTTGCGCTCAACGCAATCCGCTGTGCTGGCTTCAATCTCCTTGACCACCCACCATATTCTCCGGACTTAGCCCCAAGTGATTTTCACTTATTTCCAAAATTAAAAGAGGAAATTCGTGGAACAAAATTTCACGATAATGACGCGGTTATAGCTGCTGTAGAGGACTTTTTCGAGAGTCAAGAAAATAATTTTTTTTCACAAGGAATAAGGAAGTTAGAAACGCGTTATTCTAAATGCATTGCATTGGAGGGAGATTATGTAGAAAAATAAAATATTATTATTTAAATCTTTGCATTTTTTAATATTGATTCCAAGAATTTTTTGATTCACCCTCGTACATTTGCATGAATGGTGAGGCAACATCAAGCTTTCTTAATGATGATCCTCAGTCCTTAGAAGAAGCTCTTCAAAGCAATGAATCTGATGAATGGAAACAGGCCATGAATGAGGAATATAATTCTCTAATTTATAACAATACTTGGTCTTTAGTAGACTTACCTGATGGGAAGAAAGTTATTCCATGCAAATGGGTTTTCAAACGTAAGATGAATGAAAATAGAGAACAAACTCGTTATAAGGCTAGACTTGTAATTAAGGGTTACAAACAGAAAAGAGGAATTGATTATAATGAAATATATGCACCTGTTGTACGATACACATCTATCAGATATCTAATAGGTGTGGCTGCAAAATATAATCTGGATATTTATCAAATGGATGCCATTACAGCTTTTTTGCAAGGAGAAGTTGATGAAGATATATATATGTCACAACCACCCACTTTTGATCGAGGAGAGAAAGTATGTCATTTGAATAAAGCTATTTATGGCCTGAAACAAGCCAGTAGGCAATGGAACAAAAAGTTAAACTCCGTTTTATTAGAAATGGACATGAAGCGATCAAAACTAGATCCTTGCATTTATTTTCGAATATTAAACAAAAATGACATTTTATTCATTTCAGTGTATGTCGACGATTTGCTCTTATTTTATAATAATTCTAAAACCGGTGAAGAAACAAAAAGAAGGCTTAAAGATAGTTTTAATATGAAAGACATTGGAAAAGCAAAACAATGTATTGGATTCAGAATAACATATGAGAAAAATGAAATATCACTAGATCAATCAATGTATATTAACAAAATACTTGATCGTTTTGGTATGAATAACTGTAAACCGATCTGGACTCCATGTGACCCAAATGTTCAGTTAAAGAAGGCTAAAAATGAAGAAGAAATATTGAGAAACATACCTTATCAAGAAGCAATTGGGTGCCTTTTGTACTTGTCACAAGGGACAAGACCTGACATAGCATATATAGTAAATTCATTAAGTAGGTATAATGGCCAACCTACTATAGAGCATTGGACCACACTGAAGAGAGTCTTAAGATATTTAAATGCCACTATCAACTATAAATTGACATATGATGGCACTTTAGATGGTAATATTAAAGGCTATTGCGATGCAGATTGGGCCAGCCATTATGAAGACCGTAGATCCTGCACAGGATATCTATTTAATTTTCAGGGTGCTGCCATAAGTTGGTGTTCCAAAAAACAACCAACTATAGCCTTGTCCAGTACAGAGGCTGAGTATATGTCTCTGGCATCTGCCGTTCAAGAAGCACTTTGGCTGAAACAATTAGAAGAAAACTTCTGGCCTGAACTGTCAACTATTCCTATTGTCATAAACTGTGATAATCAAAGTGCTATTAGCATTTCAGGAAACGAAAATTACCGTCAACGGAGCAAGCACATAGATGTCCGATACCACTTTGTCAGAGAGAGGATTGCTGCCAAGCAAGTCCTAGTAAAATTTCAAAGGACTCAAGACATGGCTGCTGACATTCTGACCAAAGGACTGCATAGACCGAAACATGAAGCTTTCAGCAGAATAATGGGTCTGCGTTCAGGAGAGAATGTTGAGACAAACGCAGACGAACGCCTAGCAAAACTACATTAGCAATTCATAGTTTCTATGTACGCTTGTTAGCTAATCATCGCCCCTTCTACCGAAAAGTCATTGCGCGTGTGCACTATAATAATTGTATTAAGTCTAAATAAACAGTCATATTAAAGTTACAAGTCTTGATTTTATTTATTTCATCATATATATATATAATTGGAATCTCGGAATCAGCTCCAACGATTTTCATAAAATTTAGTATATAGGGGGTTTCGGGGGCGATAAATCGATCTAGCTAGGAATCATTTTTAGAAAATGTTATTTTATTAGGGTTTAGGGGGGGGGGGGGGATAAATCGATCTAGCTAGGAATCCTGACATCTATTGGCGAATAATGGCAACAGCAGATGGCGTTGTTAAGTAACACGAAGTCAATGAGTGTTTGCGTAATTCGTACTTAAATATAATTTCCAAAAAACCCAATTTATAAAAACAAAAATACCGGTCAACCAGATATTATAAATATAATTAGATGATCGTAAAAGGATGATCATCCAGCCAGACGAGGTGGTATGTCTGGCTAGGGTTCGCAGCGCCTATCCCCCGATAACAGTTATCGGGGATTTATTAACTGTGCGAATTGCTCTGGAAACTAACCTATCGCGGTGTAGGACTTTCTGGTGATTCTCGCATTTGTGGCGATATTTATTGATGTTATTAGTTCAGATTGTTCGGATAAATTGTGTAGCATGCTGGTCGCTACATATATCACTACATAGTATAAAACAAAGTCGCATTCTTCTGTCCGTCCCTATGTATGCATAAATCTTTAAAACTGCGCAACGGATTTTGAAGCGGTTTTTTTTAATAGATAGAGTGATTCAACGGGGTTGGTTTATATGTATAACCCACCCCCGCTTTGCACGGGCGAAGCCGGGGCGGGCCACTAGTTATCTATATGACACTAAAACATACATTTAAATAATAACTACTACTACTACTACCCGTCCAGTTAAGACCCACTGCTGAGTCGGGCCTGCTCCAATCACATGGAGGGTAGTGGTTAGATGTGCCGCCTTTGGATCAACGGGTCCCGGGTTCGATTCCGGGGTCGGGCAAGTGTCTTTGTCTAAACCAGAGGCACTGACTCGGAGTCTGGGTGTCATTTCTATCTATAATATGTATGTATTTACAAAAAATATATTTATATAAGTAGTTTATCATCCATCTCGTTACCATAACACAAGCATTAAGTTGCTTAGCTTGGGACGAGATGGCGTTGTGTGAAATGTCCAAGGATATTTATTTATTTATTTAATTACCCTACTGTGCCACGCTGGGGAAACGGGTTGACACAGGGTTTAGTTTCAAGTTTTCCTTACGACTGGGTTATCGGCCTTGTCATTTCCTTTTGTCGGCTCTTAGGCGCCGTCCTATTGCCATCGCTCGTGCGATGTCGCGATGCGATTTTATCGTGCAATGAAAACGATCGCGCGATGAAAAAATCGTTTGTCCTATTACGGTCGTGCGATGATCAATAATAATATTGTGAGTGTTTTTTTTTCTTCTGTGGATTGTGAGTGTTATTAAAATATTTTCACTTAATCTTCTTATTTTATTCAAATTCATTGCAATAATGACCACTCTTTGTAATTTTTAAGCTTGTTTTTATGGTCTTCACTCCATTTATTCCAAACAATGGGATGAGCACGCATTTTATTTATTAGGTTCTCTTCAAATCTATGGAATCGAACCATAAGACATTTTTATTAAATATCAGAATATTTGGTCGCATCGCATGATCGCACGACCTTCAATAGGACATTCAGTAGAAATCAGTATGTTTGATCGCACGATCATTTTTGTCGGACGGACGCATCACCCTCAGGGTGGAATGGGGTGGTAACACTATGTTTTCTAAATCCGTCGCCACGCGCAATTCTGGGCTCTCAACAACTCTCTTAAATGAATTATACTTCTTCCAGATCAATCGCCGGCTTCGACTTAACCAACACCACGCCAAAACTGAGACGCCTTAATTTGTCTCACAATTTAATAGACAAGTTGATTTCCCTGCTATGCCTACGGGAATTACCCTTGACTGCTATTTGGCTGGATGGCAACCCGCTGTGTCTCGATTACACCGATCCTGCACTTTATATCAAAGTAATAAGGATGATGTTCCCTTGCGTGAGGGAGATTGTAAGTATTGAGTCAAGTGGTCCATATGTCGTTTGGCGCAGTACTACAACTGTGTGAGCTTGCTCTTTCTAATCTGTTTTTTTTTCTGTCTGCATGTGTTTGTAATTTTTCAATTGTATATTTTCGTTTGCTAATTATTTACGGTGGTGACGATCTCTGCAAGGTGACGGATTTAGAATACATACTGTCACCAGCCCATTCTATGCTGGGGCTGTTGTAAGAGTCGACAAAAGGAATGCAATCGTTTTCGTCGGAGCGTGTCCTAAACCATTTATTTTCGAAAGTTGTATTTAATTTTCTTTGAAATAATCGAAACAATTATTATCAAAAAGGTTTAATGTAAATTAAAAAAACCCTGTTGGTCCGCTCACCATCGCCAACAGGTATAAAACACTGAACACTTTAACAGGACGGTGTAAAGGTGATTCTCAAAGGTGAGTTTCCACCTTCCCAAAGGAACTTCAGTCCGCCCGATGCAGTGGAACTTGTGGACAAGTTCCTTGAAATATATTTCCCACTGGTGGAGTCGCCGGTTGACCAGCGCTATTTGATACAGGGGCTGTATGAAGAGGAAGCCACTATGACTATCACTTGTGATATCAAGATACGTCAGTATTTTTTTTATATATTTTGTATATATTTGTTATTTTTTTATACTCTAGTGTTAAACGTGAGGACTTGTTATTGGCTGTCCGATTACCGTTCAAAATTATTAGAATGTGTTTTATCTTGCTGTAAGTCTTCTATGCTGTATAAATAAATAAATTATTTATGCAAAACTTACAGCTGGTAGGTACAGTGCACAATACAAGTCATTTAGAATATGGCCAATTACTTTTTCACTACTGTGTATAATGTGCAATACATTATATATAACTAAAAAAGAAAGAACATTATTGACGGTATCCTATTTAATACTTACACATGGTAGCAAGACAATGCGTTTAATTGGGTATAGATATAAAAAAAATAACTAGTCAGTGGAGCTAATAGTCGAATATATTTTTGGCTAATCTTAATTTTTTTTGGTATTGGTGTTAAAAATATCGATATCATTTTTAAAAGACATGTACAAATGTCCGTGTGGTGACGGATTTAGAATACATATTGTCACCAACCCATACCATCTTTAGGGTGTCGTAAGAGGCGGGTAAAAGAACGCAAGAGGCAGATCACCTAGCCCCAAGAGAAGGCAAACTTGATACAAACCCTGTGCCAGCGTGGCGCAGTAGGCTAATTTCCCTCCATGGATTTGGAGGAGGCCCGACTCAGTAGTAGATTATTCATGGGCTGAAACGACGACGGGCAAATTTGTTACGCCATTGTGTAAACGTGTAGCGTGTTTCGTTAGTGCTTTTCGTAAACAAAAACTTGTGAATGGAGATAGGACGAGCGATAGGTGTGGACATGCAGATATATCTAATCTTTTATATTTGTTTTTTCTTTCTTTTATTTTTTACTCAACGATTTAAAAAATAACCTGTTTTTGATATTTTAAGTGTTATTGTTAATTTCTTTATTGTGTGTTCTTTATGCCGTATAAATGTATTTTCTTACTTTATTTTCTTCTATCTTCTTTTCTCTGGTTTACTAAAGACAAATCGAGACGGGGTCTCGTGCTCCAAAGGCGGCGCATACAGGTAGTATAGACCAACAAGGCAGTGATTAAGCGTGTTTTAATTATTATTTTTTCTTTCAGGTAACTCGCCGCTGAGTAAATCCTTTGGAAATATTTTCCTGCGTAGTCGGAACCTTATTCAAGGCAACATGGACATCTTGAAAGGCGCTTCTACCATCGCGACCCACATAAATAGGTGGCCCAAATTGGAACACGACCTATTTACGGTTACGGTCGACGTGATGCATCATGACGTGAGTTATGTAACACATTAATACCCCTTCTTCTGGGGGAGATTGTACTTGACACTTTTATCGTCAATCGTTCTTAAATTCATTCTCTCGACAAGGCCAAACCATCTCAGCATAATGATGTCTTAGGTTTCCACGATCTTTACCCATTGCAGGAAATGATGGTTTCATGGTTATGATCGTTTCATTTTAAAACCGTTTTAAAAAGAAATTTAAACGTTGGGAATAAAATAAAACGATCATAACCGTGAAGCCATCATTTCCTGCAACATCTCAGCATACCTTTCTAACATGATTTTTGGTCACTACATCTTCTTTCAGACCACAACGTTTCCTTGTCTCACTATTTCTTATCCTGTCACTCAGTTTCCACAATGTGAAAGCGTTTCGTTTAAAAAATATATATATTGGCAGCTGATCTGACCAAAAGATTCCAACGACTAAGTATACAGGGTTGATACGACATAGGGGCATTTTTTTAACTGCCTATACTAGGTATCATTTCCAGGCTCTGTACCAAAAATCAATTAAATTGGAACAATAGTTTAGCCGCAAATGATTTTTTAAATTTTTGCCTCATTTGAACATGATGTATCTTTCCTAACAGATGTTTATGCCTAACGCATCTTTTATTAACCTTAGGAGCTGTCCATTAATCACGTGATGTTTTTTTAACATTTTTTAACCCCTCCCTCCCCCTTGGTGATACCTGGTGAGGTTTAAGACTACACTACGTACACTATATGGTATACGTAGTGTAATTTAATGCCCCTCTGTCATATCAACTCTGTATATGTAAAAGGTTCTGGCTATGTACACACCTTTGTTGAAAGGCCATTTACAGGATAAGAAAAATAATTCAAGAATCTCTTGACTTTTTCTTATCTTATTAGAGCAAAACCGGGTTAAGGCTAACCATCTAGTTTTTGGTGATTTACTAGTTTTTCCGCGAAGCGTTTAGACCGTGTTGTTGTAGATTTAGAATACATAGGGTACCAAACCACCCCAATCCATCCTGAGGGTGCCGTAAGATCTGACAAAAGAAAATGCCAAGGCCGATAACCTCGCTGTAAGAGAAGGAAACTTGAAACGAAACCCTGTGCCAACCCGTCTGGTCAGCGTGGCACAGTAGGCTATTTTCCTTCCATGAATTTCGAGGAGGCCTGACTCAGTAATGGGTCTTCATTTATTTATTACTAGTGGCCCGCCCCGGCTTCGCCCGTGCAAAGCGGGGGTGGGTCATACATAAAAACCTTCCCCTTGAATCACTCTATCTATTAAAAAAAACCGCTTCAAAATCCGTTGCGTAGTTTTAAAGATTTATGCATACATAGGGACGGACAGAAGAATGCGACTTTGTTTTATACTATGTAGTGATTTGACGACACGGTTGGCGCAGTGGTTGAGCGATCGACTGCTGCGCAGCATGTTGCGGGTTCGATTCCCGCACGGTAGAAATATTTGTACGACCTACAATTATTTGTTCCGGGTCTGGGTGTTTTCTATCTATAATATGTATGTATTTACAAAAAAAAATTTAAAAGTAGTTTATCATCTATCTCGTTACCATAACACAAGCATTAAGTTGCTTAGCTTGCGACGAGATGGCGTTGTGTGAAATGTCCAAGGATTAGGTCATCTACGGGCTGAGTAGTGGTAGTAATCATGGGCTATATTGGTAAGACAAATAAAATTAATTGTTGTTCTATAGGAGAATTCGACAGTATTCAGAATGGGGGGTGTTCTGAAGCTGATATGCGAGTCGTTGGCCGACGACGAACCTCTGGTGGCGGTCTCGCGAACGTTCGTCCTGCGTTCGGTCAACGGTGTGGAGTACAAGATCGCGAACGAACTCGTGTACTTCGGCAAAGTGCCGGAGGCCGTCGCCCGGGACGCCTTTCAGAAGACCGCGGTAGGTGATATTTTTATACGCGGTAGTGGTCTAATGGTCCGCCCGGCTATCTACCACCCTTACATCTACTGCCAAGCAGTTTTACTGTGTTCCGTCGTGTGTATGTCAAACAGGTGCACGACATAGCATTTGCTTGAATCGCCTGCTCCATTTTATACCCTGGAGTTGCTTTCCATCACGCAAGCCAAGAGTCAAAAGGATTCAAGTAACTGGTAAAAAAAAGCAGCGTCTGGGTCTGCTGGATGTTGGATGGGTCGCCATCATTTGTGTGCGTGTGTGTGTGGCGTGTGGGGGTGACGAAATCGGCCACCACACGGAACGATGTTGTTATAAATCTCTTATAATTACTAGATGGGATAGATTTAAATTGTTAAAACCGCGAGGGAGATATCATTGCTATGGAAGAAATAGTGTAGCGGATACTGCGGAACGGATTTGATCTAGAAGTTTTGCTGAAGGATTCTTTTTTTTTCGGAACCCCTAAAGCCTTGTAGCGACCGCTTGCTACATACTTTACACAATTTACCCGAAAAATCTTAACTAATTGCGTCAAGACATATCGCCTACAAATGCGATAATTACGAAAAAGTCCTACACCGCGATAGCGAAATTTCAAGAGCAATTCGCAAGGTTATGATATCCCCGACTACAACTATCGGGCGGATAGGCGCTGCGACCCCTAGCCAGACATCACACCTCGGCTGGCTGGATGATCATCCCATTGCGCCTAAAGCCTCTTACCCTAAAGTACATCTTGTATCGCGGGGGCAGTTTACAAACATGAAATTCAGGAATACAAATGGCACCCAGACTCAGAGCAAGTGCCTCTGGTTTACACAGACACTTGCCTGGGACCCCGTGGTCCAAAGGTGGCGCATCCAACTCCTAGACCAACGAGGACTACGGACTACTATACGGACAGCAAATATCACTATACCCTATTCAAGATAGCAGTAGTGCTGAGATAGCACTTCTGCGTGCAGCGTACTTCGGAATCATACCTTTACTTTGCAATGGCGAATAGTGGTGGGAAACAGGTAATAACTAGAAGTCCAAAAAATAACGGTTTAAAATACTTGCAACTGTGACGAGATGGTATGGGTGTATTATGTGTGAAATTCTTTATCACTTTTTCTTAACTTTATAAGACAATATTCGAATAAAAAACATATTCATTTTGAAATAAAATTCGTTGCCTTTAGCGCATTGAAATTTAACACTTTTACAAGTATTCTTTTCTTTTTGTTTACTTTCATGGTCTGAACCACCTATTTAAATTTGGCGGAAGGTCAAAAAATAACCCTGTAATATTAAATAGGAACTTATTATGAATATTGACCCACCATCGCTTATTTAACCCAATGTTTTATATGTCTCATGCAATAAATAATTTCACACATAATACACCCACGCCAACTTGTCACTGTTACAAGTATTTTAAAACGTTATTTTTTGGACTACTAGATATTTTCTGTTTCCCATCACTAGCCCGTCTGTCAAATCGATCATGCTATCTTGAACAGGAACTATCACTACACATTATAAAACAAAGTCGCTGTCGTCTGTCCGTCCCTATGTATGCTTAAATCTTCCAAACTACGTAACGGATTTTGATGCGGTTTTTTTAATAGACAGCGGGATTCAAGAGGAAGGTTTATGTGTATATAATACATCCATAATATTGTAGAGAAACTCTGATAAATTTAGAGGTTCATCATTACACCCGTGCGAAGCTGGGGCGTCGCTAGTAATCATATAAGTACCGGTCGGACCACTAGATATGTCGTGCAAGTCAGGCGGCAATCGCTCCGTGTGCGGTGACTCCAATCAAAATGCAGCAAAGGCCAGAAAAAATAGTTAAGAAAGCAAAATATTTATTAGAAGCCCATAGATGACCCACTGCTGAGTCGGGCCTCCTCTATTTACATGGAGGATAATTCGCCTATTGTTCCACATTAGCCAGACGGATTGGCACAGGGTTTCGTATCAAGTTTCCTTCTCGTGGTCTAGGTTGACAGCCTTTTGTTTTCCTTTTGTTGCCTCATACGACACCCTCAGGGTGGAATGGGGCGATGGCAATCCACCACTTCACCACAAAACCAGCTGGTGAGTTTTTTTTTACAGAGATATTGCCTACTGCCTCATTTTTTAGTACTATTTATCTTCTGCAGGATGATATTCATTGGTGACACTGGTTTTTCGTAATTTGTCATCACTCATCACACAGTATCTAAAGAGGTGCTTCAAAGAAACAGTCATTGAAAAATAATTATCTTTATTCTGTTGAATTTGAAATGTGCACTAACGAGCATATCTACTTGATGTATCATGATTATTCACATAGTTAACATATTGATTAGAAGCTAGACCCATTTCAATTACTTCCTAAAATGAAGTAGACTTAATTTAGACATCAAAGTATGCTTAAATTAAACATGTTGGCACTATTGGTATGAATTATACTCTTACAATAATGTGATAATGTGAAATTAAGTGTCAAGTCTTTATCCATTATTGGAACAACTCATACTGTATCCATCGGTTCATCAATAAGTGGTTCAGTCTCTATTTCCCGATCGTTAGCACCTAATGCATACTTTAATTGCAGTTTCTCATAACGAAGCCGCTCTTTTGTGGACACCGATGGTTTGCATTTGTTTAAAGCAGCTATGAAGTCATCATAGTTGACAAGTATTTCTCCTTCCAGTGTCCCATTAGCAATGTGATTTGTCAGTGTATTTGTAGCTGCAGCTCTTACTAATCCAGCTAAGTCGGCCCCCGTGTACCCTTCTGTCAATGTTGCAATCAGTTGCAAGTTAACATCAGGTCCTAATGGAGGCTTAGTGCCACCTTTTGTGAGCTTTTTAAGAATGTCAAACCGATCTTCTTCGCCTGGTATTCCGACGTACATGACGCGGTCCAAACGACCCGGTCGCAATACCGCCGGGTCAATGATATCAGGTCTATTTGAAGCAGCCAACACAAACACACCCTCACGGCTCTCAATGCCGTCCATTTCGGTAAGCAACTGATTGACCACGCGGGTGGCGCCATTGTTATCTTGAGATGTGCGCTTTGGGCAGAGGGAATCAAATTCATCGAAAAATATGACGCACGGCGCTGAATTACGGGCGCGTCTAAAGCACATGCGTACTGCTCGTTCACTCTCACCAACATACATGTTTAACAACTCCGGGCCTTTAACAGAAATAAAGTTAACACCAGCCTCATTGGCCACAGCTTTGGCAAGTAGAGTTTTACCACAACCAGGGGGTCCACAAAGTAGCACTCCACTTGGAGAAGCTAGTCCCAATTTACTCATCTGCTCTGGATATTTAACTGGTGCTAGTACAGCCAACTGGAGTTCTTTACGGACTTGGCTCAAAGACCCAACATCGTCCCACGTTACATCAGGCACAGTAACAATACCCTCTCTCACTGCACAGGGCTTGGTGGTTTTTAGGGCTTTCACAAAGTCTTCTTGTCTGATAGAAAGACTTTGCAAATCTTCCTTAGCATATGGCATGTCTTCTAATAAATGTATGACTTCATCTATTGGATCTAGAGATGCTGTGTTAGTGACTTTTACATGATTTTTTTCCAGGGTTATTGAATTATTTGGGTTTACAGGTTCTTTGGTAGACGTTTCTTCGGAGACAGCTGGTGTGATTTCGGCTTCCAGGACAGGTTCTGGGGCATCCACAGAAGGTTGTGGATTGACTTCATCTTGTTTTTCTCCATTTGGTACTCCGCTTACTTCTTCACTTGCCACTGGTTTATCACTACAATCTTTTTCGACAGCTTTGGATGCTTGAATTTCACAAAATATTCTTTTCACAGCATAAGTACTAGCCTTATTCACTAATGCCTGTAAATCTGCACCAACAAAACCAGGTGTGATTTGGGCTAATACATTCATGTTGATATCATCACCCAAAGTAATGTTCTTACAAAGTATTGAAAGAATTTCTTTTCTTGCTTTCAATGATGGTATGCCTAATGTAATCTCTTGTTCAAGACGGCCAGCTCTTCTCAAAGCCGGGTCTAAAGCATCGGGGTTATTAGTAGCAGCAAGTATAAGAACAGAGGCATCACTATCAGTCAATGAGTCTAAGGATGCCAGCAATTGTGATACCATCCTCTTTTCCATGTCTTTTTGTGCATTCATCCTGTTCCCGCAGATGGCATCAATTTCATCAATAAATAAGACACTAGGTGATACGGATATTGCCCTCTCAAAGAGCTCTCTGATCCTCTCTTCAGATTCTCCGGACATGCCACCAACTAACTCAGTTCCAGAGACAGCCATCATTGGCAGTTGGAGTTTACCCGCAATGGCATGTGCTAACAAAGTCTTGCCAGTTCCAGGAGGACCATGCAGCAGTGCTCCTCTTGGAGCTTTAATACCTAACTGCTTATAAACCTCCGGGTGTTTCATGTGTAATATCAGATCACATATTTGAGCTATAATATCTCCTATACCACCAATGTCATCGAAACTAACCTTAACATTTTTCACAGTACCAATTTCTACCTTTTTCTTTGATAATGCAGTTTTATTTCCTTCAGGCTTCTTTTTCTTTTCTGTTGTATGTTGATTCTGTTGTTTGGACGAGTTTTCTGCATTTGTGTTGTTCCGATTCGGTATGTGGGGGGTAATGGTGATTTGATCATTGATTTTCGGCAATTTTGGGGCAGTGTGGCTGTCTTCATCACTACTCAATATATCTATCGGTTCTCCTGACTTGTCTGTAGGACGCCGCTCGCCCGGCGGTCGCTTTTTATTTTGCATTTTATACATAGCGAGCAAGCGATCATTCAACGCACTGTTATTTTCGTCTAACATCTCCAAATCGGATTCTTCCTCGGATCCTTCTGAAGAGGACGCTCCGTCCAATCCATAGCTCTGTAACACCACTTTGTAAGCGCTTTCCACCATCTGGCAGAATGCGCTGTCACTCCTGTTGTTGTATTCACGAAAACGCTCTTTCAATGAACGCGCCATTTGGCTGACATCAACGAATGTCTTGTCCACATTTTCCGCAAGGTAATTCTTTACACGCGATACAATTACTGGATCGCTTAACGTTTTTTGTCGTGTTTGATGTTTCTTCATATTGTTTCAATCGAATTTTCAGCACAAATACTATTTGTAAAGTTAAGCTTCGGCAAACAAAACGCTTTGGCTAACGCAATGTTTGACAATCTGACAGCGGCGTCGTAGAATCGATGATGAACTCGGCATAGACAAAATTTATTTTAATGTGATTTAATGGCCTGGGAGCTAAGACCTTTAGGACCGTTAAAAATTGTTACCCAAGCAAATACAAAAATAAAATTGTTTCCAACAAGCCATTTTAATAAACCATATAACTGTTTCTTTTGCAGATAAAAACAATGAAAACCTTAAGTCCTAAACTAGATTCAAATCCTGATGAAGAACATATGGAAGAATTTGTAAAAATCTTTATGAAAATAACAACTCTAGACAGAAAAGCAAGTATCAAGTAAGTAAACATGATACAACTGGAACTATTCAGTACCTACTTTTACTACTAGCATTATCAGGATTTTTGACAATTTAAAATAAATTATGGCTTCGTGGAGGAACGTAACGTACTTACAAGAATTGAAATGTATCCAATAGCTGCGGCTTTTATCGGAGGAGAGTTCAAATGTATAAATACAAACACATTTTGATAGGTCAGAATGACGTTTTAATAAATAATTTTAACATGTTCGATAATTCCACTTGATGTTCTTGCTGCTTATCTGCGCGAAGAAACAATGAAAATTGTTCATCGTTCATTTTGGTCCTCAGTTCATTCAACCTCCTCACGATCCTTACAAATCCAGGATTCAGCCTTTTGTATTAGGCTCATAATTCAGCAACTCAGCGAGTTTCTATATATGTTCGTCGAATTTCCGTTTACGTTTACTAAAACTACTATCATATGCCAAATCAAGAAACTTTGTAAGTTTGTTTTTCGACTTTCGAGGTTCTGGTATGCGGGTTGGTGACATCAACAGGCATGGCCCGACTCGCCAGGCACATCTGATTTTCTTTTTATATTAGAGAGACATGCACCTTCTACTGCGCTCTGGTATGCTATAACACCCGTGTACATTTTTAAGATGTTATTTTAAATATATACTTGTACACTTACAGGTGTCTGGAGGGAAAGGATTGGCATTTGGCCAATGCACTCGAATATTTTGCTAAACTGCTGAGACTAGATGATGTAGGATCTCTGCTTGAAAATGTTTAATTGAGTATAATTGTAAGATAATAAAACTATATTTAATGAAACTGAACTGCACTTCTAAATTTTTATACTTTACCCATCATCATACCCTTTACCAAATGATTGCCTGCATTGGGCATAAAAATAACAGGGCAGTCTGTTCAAATCTTAAAGGTTAGGAGAAGGGTAAGTATTAAAGGTGTATGTACCCAAGCCAACTTCAGTTTGTTGAAATATTTATGGGAACACCCAGGCACACTACCCACACTCCAAATATTTATAAAACATGCAGTAGACCCCCAGTAAAGTAATTCAACACAACCAAACATACTTAAAATCTGTTTAATTATATGACAAATACACAAAGAATTACACTATCATCTCAAGATGTCTAGCATATTCAATTATCTGTTCTGCAAGCTCGGAAGATGGAAGTACACCAGCAGTTGTTCCACGTTCATTTGGCGATTCAAATGTTTGCACCATGTTGAAGTGGTAAGCATTGTCAGGACCTAGCTCCCATCCTCTCTAAAATGATACAGTAGTTTAAGTTATCATCATGACAAACAAAAATATATATCTCCTGACACATCTATGAAATATTTAGTATAGCAAATATTTACAAACTGCTAAAAAGCAGTCAGTCAAAATTCCTATAAAAAATGTTAATCAAAAATAGTTCAGAAGCTATGATGATACAGACAAGTACATTAAATATACCTCTTTGCTAGGGACCTTATGTTTGAGGTTTCCTTAATTAGAATTTATTAAGATACAATATGAATGTCACAGCTAGAGTAAATGACTATTTATCACTACATAGTAAAAAAACAGTCACTGTCATCTGTCCGTCCCTATGCTTAAATCTTTAAAACTACGCAACAGATTTTGAAGCGGATTTTTTAATAGATCGAGTGATTCAAGTGGAAGGTTTTTATGTATAATACATGCTTAATTGCACCCGTGCGAAACCAGGGCGGGTCGCTAGTGTCATATAAAACAATATAAGTTTATGGTTTATCATAATGTACAAAATTAAAACAATATTGTAATCATAAGTTAAGATTCATAGTGTTTTAGTAACAAAAGTTGCTACCTGTGAATTTGTCTATTGACTTTAAATGGGGCTATTTCCTTTTTTGCAGTAGTACTTACTAATTTAACATAACTATATATTCATGTCACTTTAAGAAATTATAATATTAGTGGAATGAGGCATTTATCAAACATATACAATACCTTTTCACCATATTCCAACATAGCCTGTTGTGATGGTAAGTTGAGCCTTCTCGCAGCCTCAGCACATGGAATACCCTGGTATGCTTTCTCTATACATGCTGCTATTTCTCCTCGGACCGTGTCCAAGAGAGTGTCCATGAAAAATGTATAGCTTTCTGCTGGCACATTCCCCTGAAAGCATGAAGGAACTTTTGAGTTTGAGGGTATAGGAAGGAGACAAAAGTATAAAAAAATTATCAAATTGTTTATACATTTTGAACTACTAATTTTAAAACAATTTAATACAAATTGACTGACTATAAGTAATTGCTGGCATCATAAAGTTATAAACTTTCAGTCTAAAGTACCATACCAAATTATGCATTATTATTAAGTTTTTTCTTCACATACTTTAGTGCATGTGGACTTAATGCCTGAGGCATGTGCTACAAGAGTACCTGCAGGCCATACATAGATAGTGACACTTGGGTGAGGACAGACTAATAATTTAAGACAAAACAGTAAACAAAGAATATGTGAATATACATGTTTTTCTAGAATGTAATTAATCTACTCTACATGGTTATGTTGCAAAGTTACCTTAGCCAAAAATATTTTATTATAACTGCCTTCCATCAAATACTGCTCCAAAGCTAATGGATGTCTAATATATGGGTCGACTCTGATAGTGTCAACAGAAAGTCGTTCCAATTCCGTATGAAACTCAGCCACACGGTTCTGAGATAGAAGGAAGAGTAGGTTTAAGCCTAGAAGCTGGTACATGTAGGCGGATTCTGGAAGATGATCTCTGAAAAATAATAATAAAACTATATAGAAATTTCTTTTTAGAAGCCCTTTAAAATTATCTTCAGTGAAAAGCCACTTATGACTTACTTGTAATCAAAGTAATAGCATTTCAACTGAG
The DNA here is from genome assembly GCA_905475355.2 of Clostera curtula. Taxonomy (NCBI): domain Eukaryota; kingdom Metazoa; phylum Arthropoda; class Insecta; order Lepidoptera; family Notodontidae; genus Clostera; species Clostera curtula. The sequence goes on along the minus strand of FR997808.1, from coordinate 14,569,684 downwards.
ACATAAATCGTTCAAAAGCTTTGACATCTTTCGCGGCGACAGCCCATTGTGCTCCAATTTCCAAAACATCCCTCGCCAAAATTAACTCTTTTTGGTTTGCTGCCGCATTATTACTAGGTAGAAACGATAATTGCGTTAGTGCAATCTGAAAATAAAGAAAAATTCTAACAATAACATTCGAATAAACAAATGTGTCAAGTCATGATTGATACCGATTTCTTAGTTCTTACCTTAATTTTGTTAAGTATTTCACCACATTTATCCAGCTTACGCGGTTTTTTCGCCCATTCCGTTTTCAAATTTTGATATAAAGTCGCGACGTCTTTAACTGAAGCCATTATTTAATTTATTATAATGAATGAAACAAATAGTAAAATGTGAATGTGAAAACTCAAAATGTTATTTGGTTTTACCATAGACTACTATGATATTTTTATTGATCAGGCAGGACGGAGGACTTGGATGTCATACTGTTTCAGAATTAGCTTCTAGTTAATGTCAGTCAGCTCAGTTCAAAGAATAATTTAGAACATTTTCATATATCGTTGCGTTCTAGCATACACGGCCCGCCTGATGGTACACAGTTCGGTTACTGTCGCTAAGGACGTTTGCAACACTAGAAATAGAAATGTTTTGTTGATGTCATTCATAGGTTTTCACGATCTTTGCAATGCAACCAGAAGTGTTCCTCAAGCGCAGGAACACAATATCAGCACAGGGATTATGTTATGTTGCTGCGATATTTTTTATTGTATTGAGAAATTATTGATTTGGTCCATCTAGATCTCATCTCATGCTATACATAAATTATTATTCTTAAATAAATAAATATCATTAGACATTTCACACAACGCCATCTCGTCCCAAGCTAAGCAACTTAATGCTTGTGTTATGGTAACGAGATGGATGATAAACTACTTAAATACATTTTTTTTTGTAAATACATACTTATTATAGATAGAAAAACACCCAGACCCGGAACAAATACTCGTAGGTCGTACAAATATTTATTCCGTGCGGGGATCGAACCCGCGACATGCTGCGCAGCAGCCGATCGCTCAACCACTGCGCTAACCGTGTTCTTAGCTCTAAATATTTTCATATATCGTTGCGTTCTAGCATACACGGCCCGCCTGATGGTACACAGTTCGGTTACTGTCGCTAAGGACGTTTGCAACACTAGAAATGTTTTGTTGATGTCATTCATAGGTTTTCACGATCTTTGCAATGCAACCAGAAGTGTTCCTCAAGCGCAGGAACACAATATCAGCACAGGGATTATGTTATGTTGCTGCGATATTTTTTATTGTATTGAGAAATTATTGATTTGGTCCATCTAGATCTCATCTCATGCTATACATAAATTATTATTCTTAGCTCTAAATTGAACTGGTGATTATGTACATGTGTCGAAACTGTTTGTACTAAGGTAATATTTTAAGTTTGTTAGAGACTTTAAGCTTTAGGCGCTAAAAAAAATTACTGTCTGTCACAAAATTGTAAAGTGAGTGATGCTGATGACTGATTCAGCACTGGTGATGATCAACTCATGAATTTAATCATAAATCTAATCCCAGAGCTCTGGTCATCCCCAATAATTATAATTTACTTATAATTTTAATTTTCAAATTCATAACCCAAGTCATAACAGTTTATTTTATTCCATCCATAGACCATTTTTTTACTTGCTTGTGGCACTTATAGCTTAGTAGACTAATTCATAGACTATGACATAAGGTATTTTTTGACTTTTAGTTTTCTTGAATCCGAATCTGGGGACCGCAGTGAACACTGATAATAATTTTGTGTTCATTCTACGAATATGATTAACAATCAATATCGTCTATTATAATATTTAATAATGATATAATATTATGGTGCTACATGATGACTTCGCCCACGGCTGTGCCGTGCCGTGAGATTTTTGATGAAAACAGTCAGCCATCGGCCGAAGGTACGTTCTATTTACTTTTCCTTATAAAATTTATTTATCAGCTAATAGCAGTGCAGAATATCAGTGCGACATTTCTTTCTGATTCTTAGATTTGTCTTGTATGTTTTTACCATCGTTTCGGGTTTAACTTTAGTCATAATGCAAATTTAATCAATAAAATAGCACCTATTACTATCGCGTCAAATATTATGAACTCGAGAGTTTTCAGAATCAATTAACAACATCCTCCTAATAGCAATTATAGTGGTTGTTGCACTACAAAGTGTTTGATAAATTCTAGTCCTGTAACCTAATCACTGTCACTTGGGAATAAGCAATCTGATTGAAGACAACCCTAGGAGATTGGCAATAATAAGCTGGTGACAAACAGCAGTGATTAAGGAGTGAAATGCCAGGAGACAACCTGGAAACAACAGCTTTGTATAAGTAATAAAGACTGAAACCAGTGCAATTTTTTTAATTATTTTCTATGTTAGTTTGGCCATTGGTCAATTAACCATAGAATATTTTGTGTCAGTAATTCCATAGAACTGACTGCCTGTTGTTGTTTATTTATTTTCAGACTGTATACCAGATAGGTTAGCATTTTAGCCTTTTGATATTTGGTGTTATACTTAATCCTGCAGCTAAGCTGCTGACGTGACAATTGATACATTATTCTGTCAGATGGTATTCACTCTGCTCTACTCTAGATTTCAGCTGTGGGAGATCAAAGAGATGGATGGATTGTAAGAATGAGGAATTGTATATGAAAGGTGTGACTGTAGATATGACAACTGATAGGTGTGTATGGAGACTACTACCTAGCGTGGGACAAGGATTGTAAGATGATAATGGTAATAACTTTGGTGATCATTTTAAATATCACTATTTATAAGAGTTTTGTGATAAAACCTACGTAAATAAAGTTCCTTTTGAGTTTGAGTTCTCCCACAGGAAGACAAGGGTGAGTGATAATCATAGGGTAGCTATTTAGACACTGCAGTTTATTAAGATCGTGATAATTTCGCTATATAATAAAAATACCCCGTCTATTGGTTTTTTCCCAAACGGGAAAAAACCTGGGTATATTCCCGTTGGGTTTTTCCCACTGCCCATCTCTATCTAGGTATAATCTGTATCATGGGGGGCAGTTAGCAGTAAGTGGTTTTTTGACTATTCTTTTAAGTTAACAGACTACAGTCAATATTGAATGTTTTGTTTACAGAAATATCTGAATATGCCCAACAGTTGGGTATTGACCCAGACAGTGAGAGCCATCTCTTACCATTGGCTAGGGATGGGCTCATGCAAGCCCTGCCAGCACCATGGAAAGCTTAGTAAGTACATTTTGAAACTTATGTCATGCTAGTATTAAGTTGCATTTTCTCTATTTAAATGGGATAAGCATTTGGCACCATGAGCAACTAGTAATTATGGTGCCTAGCCTATCCCCTTTTGGGCATGCTAGTGTTCTACATAATCCAATAGTGTCTGCCCGCGAATTTATTGGGTATAGGCAGGATTATTCTTTGAGCATTAGTCCTCGAAACAAAAAAGGACTGCTGGTAAATATTTAGTGAAATTGCTATCAATTTAAGAATTAGGAAAAATAACCTTTTCTTTATAGTCATACACAAATACATCCTGCTTAACTAAATTTAACCTGTGGATAAATTAAATATATTATAAAAAATATGATCTTATCTAGCTTCGACGACAAGCTGCAAACCCACTATTACTATAACGAAGACACTAAGAAGACCCAGTGGGAGCACCCTCTGGACAATGTCTACCGTGAGCTGGTCAAGAAAGCTAGAGATGTGTCTATGCACGACGACACCTGCGCCTCTGTGCAGGTACAGTGATATTTTAGGTCCAATTGTGAATAACAATCCTGTTTTTACGATTTTCAATTGTTATTGTACGAAATTGCGAAACTACGCGCACATAAGTCTCTAAATAATAAAATTAATAGACAACTTCTGGTAGAAACTATATATATCTTTTACAAAAAAATGTTATTCAGTATGTTTTAATGTTACAGGCACGAAAGAAGTCTTTTTAGTTGTCTATTTATTGTAGGTGTTGGCATTTAAAATCATATTTACGGCACAATAAACACGTTAACATGCCATGACGTGTTCAAGGCTAAGCTAGCTTTAATTTTTACGGAACTCGCGATACCTTTGTTGTGGTAAATATCCAAGGTTGCATAGTTGCGTGTCCCATAAAGTCCCATATTGACCTCATTTTTGTGTACCCTTAAGGGTTGGAATAATTCAGAAAATTATAGAATTATCTCTTTAATGTTCACTAGAAACTAAACTATTAAATTTCAAGAGATGGTCCAATCCTGCTCAGATACCGTCAAGTCGGTAGACTAGTTCATATGAACGTTATTACGGAAATTTTATAATTCGATTTTTAGATCTTCATATACATAGTTGATGGCACTACACGAGATACAAGGGTGCACACGTTATTAAAGGTTAGGCCGCCTAGAAGCGAACATACAAATTTAACTACGATTGAATTTTTGCTAGAGATAGAGCTGCAGGAGATATCTGGTTAAATGGAGTACTCATCATATAACACGACGCACTTTCTTCATAGGAACTCCCAACGTCCGAGGAGCATACAAAAATCCTGGAAAGAGTTGAAACCAAAGTGGAAAGTGATGAGGAACTTAGTACGGATAGCGAGAACCATCCGTCCGACGTCAAAGACGGCACACTTACTGGCCCTCGAAGGCTGGCACCTTTAGGCCGTCCCCCACTATCTCCGTTAATGAGGCTCGACAAGAAACTCAATGACACTCGAATATCGCCTCTAAGACGGAGTGCAGATGGTGCACTTTCCGGAAAACCGCTCATAAGGAATACTTCGGATAGAGATATACTCAGTAGGGCTACGTTTGAAAGACCGAAGCTTCTATTTAAGCAGCAATCTGAGATTATAGACTTGAAGATGCATGTGTTGAATAGTCCAGAGGAAGAGAACTTCAGTCCCTTGCTGAGCGGTGCTAAGAACGATAAGGGATTGCCTCTTAGTGGTAATGTTAGAATGAATATTTTCGTTTTTATGCTACGCTTTGTGTATGACCTAAATTGATCTTACTGACTGGGGTTTACTGCCTACTGCTAAAGAAATACCCATCGTTTTGGTACTGCTGTGACTATAGACAATTTGAAAATTACTAATCTTACAATCTAGAATCGCAATACAGTAGTGTAAGATAAAGAATTCTATATTTTATGTAAGCTGTTAGAATTGTTTTCTAAGCTTTTCATTTTATTTATTTCCCTTATATCTTTATTATCCTAATATGTAGTAATAAATGATTCTTCGCACCTGCCTACTTATAACTAGTTACTTATAACTAGCTACTAAAAGGTTTGCTAATTTGTTTCGGGATTCTTCAATCTCAAGTCCGCACAACGCTGTCGTTCAAATGCCATTGATGGCATGCAAGAGGTTTATTTTGGAGGCGTTCAACTGGCTAGGGTATCCTAAAACAGCCAGGTGAACGAACTCCGTGTGCCCGGTTTTGAGGATCTTGCGACCAAGAGAAAAGAGCAATCGGATCTCATTACTATTTTTTACAAATTCACAGGCAGAGGTAGCATGTTCCTTCGACTAGCAAAATCTGACTTGCCAAGTCCTGAAACCGACAAATCGTTGCCATTAGATTCGGTTACCAAGAGCGACCCACCAAAAGGCATTCTCCGGGAGAAACTGTCAGATAGCCTCCATAAAAAGGCAGAGAGTATAATTTTTGGGAAACACAAACAGACCACGAGTTTTGAAGAAGACAGAAAAAGCGTCAGGTAGGATTCTTTTTACCCACCACTTTTAGAATTAATAGTTAACGGAAATTAACCCTGCAAGTTATTAACACTGTGTTTATTTGTATCTTGTGTTTCGCATTATTTATTGCTCTGTCTATGCTATACAGTACTATTTTAACCAAGTTATAAGATTTTAAAAAAGGCAACTACTTACTGAGTTTCTTGCTTGTTCTTTTGGTTCATACTATGTGGTCTAAATCCTGACGAAACAGTAACAATAGTATGGTGAATATGACCTATTAAAAAAAAAGTTACTGTTTGTTTTAATTTATTGCGAAGTCCTAAAATTTTGCAACTACCAGATGTTTTTTTTAATAATGAAAAAAGCAGGTCGTAGCCATAATATTTCCACAAATCGAAATGTTTTATCGTTCTAACAGAATAGTTTCATGAGCCTTTTATTTCTTGTGTGTCTTTTATTTCAGGTTTAAACTCGAGAATCTTCCAGAGCCGACTGTCAGTCCTGGTTCGAACAGTTCTTCAGAACAAAACGATGGACAAAGCTCCATCATAAGTGCTCCACCCATTCCCGCAGCTCCTTCTCCAATGCCTTCATCGCCTGTCGTTCCATCACCACGGATTGTGACGTCATCGCCTCCTGTTTCTTCATCACCCATTGTATACCCACCCGTACCATTAAGTCAGATAGTTTTGTCGCCCTTAACTGCGAGGCCTCCTTTGCCGCCCCGGCCAAATGAAAGTCCTAGAGAATTGAAGAGTATCTCTTTATCTGATCGAGAGTCTTTAGGTGAGTATTTATTCTGTTAACAAGTCAAAATATAATAAAGTTACGGCAATGGTATTTTTTTGACCGTTTATCCGTGTGATGACGGGGATAGAATACACAGTGTCACAAACCCATACCGTTCTGAAGTTGTCGTAAGATGCGAGTAAAGGAACGCTAGAAGCAGATCACCTAGCCGCAAGAGAAGGAAAACTTGATACAAACCCAGTTCCAACCCGTCTTGCCAGTGTGGCCCAGTACGCTATACTCCCTCCATGAATTTGGTGGAGGTCCGACTCTGTAGTGTGTCATTTATGGGCTGAAACGACGACTAATACTAATGCGTATACTATCGTGTGAGTTCGGGACATAATGTCACACGTTTCTGACACAATACTTGGCAAGAACTTTTGATGTTAATAGAACATTTAATGCAAAAGACTTGGGACTCAGTGTATTTCAGTAGGGTTTCATTTTTAATTCTTTCTTTGAAACTGGATATTTATTCCTATAGCCACATTACCGTTATCACCATCTGAGCCAAGAAAGTATACTTCTAGTCTTTTGCCTCATCCAATCCAATCCTAATGTGTCTCTTGAGGCTGACCGCCTGCATCAAACAGTTGTATTGTGTTTCGTTGTGTGTATGAGAAAGCCAGTGTGCGACAAGGAATTGCCTGCTTCATCTTAGACCAAAAGCATTCGTGTCAACGATAAAAAACAGCTTTATGAACTCCATATCTGTGTTGTGTGGAAAGCCTTCCGACGCGACATCCACGTTCATCCTTTCATCCTCTGGCACTTCAGATCAAGTCATTGATCATCAACGATTACTATATCATCATCAGTAAATTATGTACTACTTATTCAAGCCTTTAATAAATTGAAATTAAGTTGGAACCTGATGTGTGTGGTTTTATCTTCTCCAGAAAGTGACAGTCGAGACAGGGGTACCTCGCCTAGACGCAGGGTACTGCGTCCACCGGCCGGCGATTATATAAAACCGGATTTATTCCAGAAGAGCTTCCAGAAAATCTCTGAGCTTGTTAGGCCCGGCGATATAGAAACGGCCTCTGTCAATTTAGAGGAACCTGTTTTGACAGAAAAGGAGGTTAGACCCAGGTAAAACTTCTAAATTTGATTTTTTCCCTGTAGGTTGAATAGCTTATAAACGTGACGCTTCTCCTACTAGGTACTCTATTCCTCAGCCCATAATTTACCCACTGCTGAGACAGGCCTCATCCAGTTACATGAATTTACTGTGCCACGCTGGCCAGACGGGTTGGTTGGTACAGGGTTTCGTATCATCGCCCTTGTCATTCCCTTTTGTCGGCTGTTACGACATCCTCAGGATGGAGTGGGATGGCGACACTATGAATTGTAAATGGCGCTTCTAGATTCTTGAGAAAAATGAAATTCGTCTAAGCCATTTATCCTACTATCTCTTGTCGTGGGTTGGAAAATACAAATTCCATTGTCACGTCTAAAGTTCACCCATCTATTACGCAATCTTTATATTGACATCATCATAATATGTACTGTATATATATGTACATAAAAAACTACAAAATGACAAGTGTGACAGAAAGAGACAAATCGCTTGAGAGAGACACAAATTCATATGTACTGTTACGTAATTATGTACATATATATTATGTACATACATATTATGTAACAGTACATATTATAAATAAATAAATAAATCTGCGAAAGGTTGCGGGCAGCAGCTGGATGCGTCAAGCTGAAGAAAGGGCGCTATGGCGCTCTTTAGGGGAGGCCTATGTCCAGCAGTGGACTAATGTGGGCTGATGATGATGATGACATAATATGATTTCAGATCGCCAATGATACCATTAAAAAGTAAAATTTCAATCAATCTAATGGAAAGCATAGAGTCAGAGACATCAATAGATTCACCAGACAGAGAATTTGCCAATTTGGATTTAAACGATTTGGATGATTCCAACGAAATTAAAGAAAAATCGTCTGAACTGAAAATGGATGATGTGTCAAAAGAAGATGATATTTCTGATAAACTAAAAACCAGCAGCTCAATAGACAAACCTTCTCATGCCAACGAAATTCAAATACCGCAAATCAAAGTTCCTATATTAGATCTGCCGAAACACTCCGAATCGGACGATTCGAAGAAAACTCGCGACGACGATTCGAAACTGAAATCTCACGAACTTTCAGTCAAATCCCCTGTTTATAAAATATCGCCCACACCTAGTATTGCTTCGGACATCCGGTCTCCGAGGCTAGACTATAAATCTTGGAGTCCTATGAGTACTTTTAAACCTCAAAACAAGGCTTTATCGCCTCAAATAAAGTCTTCTGACTCTAATAACAGTTTGGGCAAAAGTCCAAGACTGGATGGAGTGATGTTATCCCAAGGGAAGTCCAATACTGATAATGTGGTAGTTGTTTATCAGTTTGAGACTCAAGAAGAGAATGCACCAAGAATGATTAAATCCCCACTCATTCCTGATATGGGAACTAGAGATATGATTGAGAGGCACAAAACTGATGAGAAAAGAAGACTGGAGCTAGCGTTGCAGAAAGAGTTAGAGAGTATTAGAGTAGAGTGGTCTATTAGGGAGAGGAAGTTGAGAGCAGAGCTTCAAGAAGAGTTGAGGGAGGCGGAGGAGAAGTTTATGTTGGAGAAGAGAATGAGACTGAATGAACAAACTGAGAGGCTTCGGAGAGAAATGGAGGAGGTAATAATAATAAAATATTTTTTTGTATATAAACGTTTAAATTTGAAATTTAACCGACATTTAAATCGAATTCACCATAATTATATAATTTTCAGGCCTTGTCATCTACCGAAAGGAGCCATAGACAAGCGTTGGAAGCGGCCATATTGGAATTAGAAGAGCGCCACCGTAGGGACGTTGAAGCTGCGGAACGACAACACACAGAAAACATGAATAAACTACAGCAGGATTACCGGTCTAGACTTTTAGAGCAAAAGAATCTACTAGAAATGGGTCAGTGGATTTTCATTCGTGTTGCTACAGTGTTAGGTTTCTTATTTAGTATCGCTTTTAGAACAAAACTCTGCTTTTAGGCAGCATATAATAAATTGGCGACGATTATATTATGCATCTGACTTCTTCCCTTCACTGGTTACTGAAACTTTTAACTGAATGGTTACAAGATACAAGATACAAGATATTTATTTCGCAAATATGGGTACAGTGCGGGTACAGTGTGGTCTTAATAAATAGTTGACAAAGTTCAGCCATATTTTGCTGTTCAGCATGCAAAAATTCATAATTAAATTATAAACAACAAGTCATGTCATGAGCTAATAATAATTAAAATTCATAAAAATGACATTATTAATAAAATTGTATAGTAAATTCACCGTCAAATAATTTATCATTTTTATTACAATTAAAATATAATAGGTTAAGTTTATAAGAATAAATGTCAATCATTAGGTTAGTTAAAGAATACTGAACATATTTAATTTTAATGTGTAAAAGTTAGATTTTTATTGATTTTGGAAAATTTACGGTTGCTTTTCCTGGCTAGGTTAGTAACAATACATAATAATGTATTGTTACTAACCTAGCTAACCTAACCTGGCTATAATAATCCAATAGGATTATTAAAAAAAAATACCGATTTTGGAAAAATTAAATTATGTTGTTATTTTTAATCAAAATCGATATTCCTTTTAAACACGTCGTAAGATGTTGGCTATCTACATATTTTTCAAAATGTCTACCTATATCTTTAGATATATTGGTGTAATCTTTTCTTAGTTACGAAGCTCCAAATACAGAACTATATTTGAAACCCCACAAACGATTACAGAAAATGACCGAGCATTAGCGGACGTCAGGGACCAACTTCAAACGAACCTGGTTAGAGAGAGATCGAAGATGATAGAAGAGAACAGAGCTACCATAGAGTCGTTAAGAGAGGAGCACAACACTAGAGTTGCCGACTTGAGGCACGATTATAGGGCTGAGGTAGGGGTTTATGTGTATAAATGTTGTAGCATATAGTACATTTATTAGAAGGGTTAATGCTGAAGATTTCATTGACTGTTTTTTTTAATAATTATAAGTTAGGAAAGTTTATACATTTCATAAAGTAATAAAAAGAAATACATAAGACTTAAACTTAAAAAAAAATAACATTAATGTAAAATAAAAAAATAAAAATATAAATAAATTGAAATTAATTGAAATTAACTTCGTTAAATAGGCAAATTGGAAAAACCGTTTGTATGTTTCGATTGTAAAACACCGATAGTGGTCAAAGACAAAGGCATATTCTATACAGCCAGACCTGTTATCGTTTTCTTGACTTAAACTTATAAATAAAAAAGAAAACCAGCATGAAATAATAACAACACGTCCTGAAGAGAAGGAAAGCTTTATACGATGAGAAAACATGCGTGCCACTGTAGGCAAATTACCCACCATGTAACTGGCGGAGGCCCGACTCAGCAGTGGGTGATCTATGCCCTGTGTCGTGCGTGATATTCATAAACTGAAAATCAAGTGGGTTTCCCATCCAGGTGGAACGCTTGCGCGCCCAGCATGCGTGCCACCTGGAGGAGGTCCGAGCCCGTCTCGCGGGGGACCGCGCAGCCCACGCCCGTTCGCGCGACGACCGATCCACGCACGCCAAGTACAAGTGCCTCAAGGAGAAATACGCGAGGCTCAAGCACGACGTCAAGGTATGCGAATAAAACTGACTTTCTTGTTTAGGCGCGAAGGGATGATCATCCAGACAGATGAGGTGTTATGTCTGGCTAGGGGTCGCAGCGCCTATCCCCCGATAGTTGTAGTCGGGGATATCATAACCTTGCGAATTGCTCTTGAAATTTCGCTATCGCGGTGTAGGACTTTTTCGCGATTATCGCATTTGTAGGCGATATTTCTTGATGCAATTAGTTCAGATTTTTCGGGTAAATTGTGTGAAGTATGTAGCATGCGGTCGCTACACTTTTATTTTTGTAGGAGAGTTGGGTTTAAAACCGCAATATTTGGTTTAAAACGTTTTAAATCGGTCGTTCTACATCTATGATCCTGTCGGTGTCGTAGGAGCCGACAAAAGGAATTACAAGGCCGATAACCTAGCCGCAAAATAAGGAAAACTTGAGAAGAAACCCCGTGCCAACCCGTCTGGCCAGCGTAGCACAGTAGGCTAATTACCCTCCATGTAATTGGTGGAGGTCCGACTCAGCAGTGGGAATTTACGGGCTGAATAGTAGTAGTAGTAGTAGTTGCGCGACTGTTATTGTGAGACTGAGTGTGCTTACACAAGGGACATTTAATGAATTGTGTAATTAATACCATTGGATCGATAGTGCGAGGCTCAAGCACGGCGTCGAGGTAAGACTGACTTGGTTTCAAATTAGTTGGACAAATTCTTGACGCTGTAACGCAGAGGCTATTCTTTTTCTCAATTGTTTCCAGATGTCCATAGAACGACGGAACAAGAGACGTGAAATGAGCATGACAACTGGGTCGGAAACCGAGAAATCTAATTCGCACAAGGCGAATCAATCGTTAGAACGGTAAGATACCCAATGTATTGGCAAACCGTGTGGCTTTGTATACCTAAATACAACTTGAAAGATAGCAGATTAGTAGTAGATAGCAACTTGAAGGGTAGCATACATCTCAATTTATTATCGCAATATTATTTTATTGCAAATTATTTGTTAGTCTATTGACAGTCACAATTTTATGTTAGCCAAACGATTCTAACAGGTGGCGATATCTGTTGACTGGATTGAGTAAAAATTCAATAGATGGCGCTATGTTAAACGTAAAATTAATGTATGTTAATTTTAGATGTAATAACAAAATCCTTAGCTACAGCAACGCGTAGATCTGCTAGTCTATCTTCTATCTATCTTCTTCTTCTTATGAATAAAAATGAATTGCTGTTCGTTAGTCTCGCTAAAACTAAAGAACGACTGGACCGATTTCTTGAAATGGTCGTGGAAGTCCAGGGAAGGTTTAAAATGAGAGGAAATATCTTTTTTTTTAATTTATTGATTCTGAGGCGGTACGAAGTTTGCCAGGTCAGCTGGAAATAATATAAAAATAACTGAAATTACATGGCGCTTGGTAAAACTGCACTCACACATTGTGTACAAAAACTTCGTGTATGTCGTCACATTCCATGATTTGATTTCCGACAGGTGTAAAGAAGTAAATGAAACCTCTGTCAGCGCGGTCATCGAGCAAGAGCCGGCGTCGAGTCGCGTGCGCATCAACAACAATCCAGCATTGAAGCACAACAACGACAATGAGACTTCGTGCTCAGAGAGCAACGCGCACAGGCCATACGACAATAATAACGACGAGTGGAAGCACAACAGGGAAAAAGTGAGCATGGCACATCCACTACTACGGGGCAAGCCTTTTAAGAATAGAATTGAATAGAATTTCAAAATCCACGTATGGGAAAGAGGATCGTGGGAAGACCCCCGACTAGGTGGACGGACGACCTTGTGAAGGTCGCTGGGAGTCGGTGGATGCGGTCTGCACATTGTGGAAATCTATGGGGGAGGCCTATGTTCAGCAGTGGACTTCTGTGGCTGATAGATAGATGATAGAATATAATTTATTTATTTGTATGGATTTTGGGTAGGTACATTAGATTAGGTGTTGCTTATCATATCTTAAAATTCCATACAAAATCAGCTTATAGTAAGCGTACAAATATTAAATTTAAAGATTAATATAAGTTTTGTCGTTTGAAGAAAAAAACACAACTAGAACCTTATAGTACTTTTTTTTGTTTTTCAAAGTATTCACCACATAGCTTAATCACTTTTCCATTCGTTCAAACCAGTTGTTATAACATTTATTCCACTCTATAGTGGGTGTGTTCATAATGGCTGTCCTAAGCGTCAACTGCTTCTTCACCAGACTGGAACCTTTGACCACGAAGACTTTTCTTAATCTTAGGAAATGTAAAGCGCGTCGTCCATGCAGAGGGAATAGAGCTAGACAGCTTGACAACTAATCTGATCTATACTCTAATTTCTACGTACACGTAGCCGAGCCTGTCTACGTAGACTGTAGTGACACATTAGCTAGGGTAGTCTCGCTAATGTGTACACGTCGTAGATTGCCCTATAACAGTCACTCTCCGTAATTTTAATCAATCTTGGACAAGGCGCTTATAGAACTAATTCTTGTATCACAGTTTTAGTGTTTATACTCCTCCGAAACGGCTTGACCGATTTTGATAAAATTGAATATGTATATTCAGTAGGTATGAGAATAGGTTAATAACTAATTTTCACACCCCTAAGTGTTAAGGGTGGTTCAACTAAAAAAAAAAATATTTATTTTGTTGGACTAATTGTTTTTTCTTTATTTTTTTATAATACAACATACAAAAATTCACACGACCCTAAATTTTCACTCCCCTACGATCAACCCCTATTTAATTACATGGCAAAACAACGTTTGCGGGGTCAGCTAGTCTACAATATATTCTTATATCAACAGACTAGGCAACAAAAACCATAAAATTAAAATAAGATAAATTTTACAGACGTTACAGTCAGCGGATACGTCGCTAGCCTCTGCGACAAAGACTCGTCCGCCACGGCGGACAGCTGTCGCGTTCCGAGAGCCTCCGAGACGAAGAAGAGAGAGGGACAGAGATACTGGTTAGTACTGCACCTGACAAAGATGCTAGATTCAGGTATATGTGCTTCTCGTAGAGGATAGTATGAACAATGTGTTACGTCACATAATCAAACTCATAGGTAACTTTATTTGTATAGGATTTTTTAACAAAGCTCTTACAAAGAACTGAAGGCAAAACACACACACACACACACTACAGGCGGTGTATTTTATTATGCCTATTGGTATGAAAAGATGTCGACCAAAATATTATCGCCCCCTGGCACAGCTCATCTCGTGTGTTTTCAAATAGAAGCTACCCCAAGTTCAGAATGCTGCTCTACAGAAAAGAGCCGATGTGAAACTGGTCTATAAATGGCGCACCGCCAAGCCTCTTCCAGTTTGATGAAATGAAATCAGTCTACTATGCCACGCTGGTCGGGTTTCTAAATCAGACAACACATTAAAAAATAATATAAAATATAAATAAATAAATAAATAAATATCCTTGGACATTTCACACAACGCCATCTCGGCCCAAGCTAAGCAACTTAATGCTTGTGTTATGGTAACGAGATGGATGATAAACTACTTATATACATTTTTTTTTTGTAAATACATACATATTATAGATAGAAATGACACCCAGACTCCGAGCCAGTGCCTCTGGTTTAGACAAAGACACTTGCCCGACCCGGGAATCGAACCCGGGACCCGTTGATCCAAAGGCGGCACATCTAACCACTACATCGCAACTAAAATAAAGAAGTACAATTGGTTGCTTTATTGCTCAACAACATATATGCGAATACATCGTCATCATTTCAACCCATAAATTACCCACTACTTAGTCGGGCTTCCACCAAATTCATGGAGGGAAATTAGCCTACTCTGCCACGCTGGCCAGACCGGTTGGTATACGGTTTCGTACCACCTTTTCCTTCACTTGCGGCTAGGTTATCGACCTTGTCATTACCTTTTGTCGGCTCTTAATACACTGTCAGGTTGAAATGGAATGGTGACACTGTATATTCTCAATTCTTCACCACAGTATGCTCCATCCATCTTGTAAATCCAAAGACTGTTGTACTACTGACAACTATTATACTGTGAATGTTTTATGTAGGTGCGACCACAGATTATCAAGACTCGTCAGACGCCACGACAGCCGATGAAAAGCCGAAAGAAAATGTAAACGGTAATTTTGTAATAATATCTAATGATTTATGGTGCTTTTTTATTTTTCCGAAATAAAAATACATTAAATTTGATTTGAAACGTGGTCTCTGAAGGCAGACAACAAACGCTCCGTTTGTGCCGGTAGTTGGACAAATCAATCAAACAAAAGTCTCGTGTGGGGATGGGGCAGAATATAAATGTACCCCACGGCACGCTGGGAAATAACGCGTGTTGTAAAAGTCAACAAAACCCAGCACGTTTGGTGGTAGGATCTAATGGTCCGCCCGGCTAGCTTCCACCCTCGCATGCGCCAAGCAGTATTACTGTGTTTCGTCGTGTGCATGTGAGAGCCGGTGTCCGACAGGGTATTTCCTTGAATTGCCTGCTCCACCTTAGACACTGGCGGTGCTTTCCATCACGCAATCTTAGGGTCAAAGGCATTCAAGTCGTACATAAAAAAGAGGAGGTTAATAGCTTTTTTAAAATTTAAATGAACCACTTGCCCTAGGTGTAACCTGTGTCGCGGGGGCAGTTTACAAACATGATATTCTATCGATAGAGACTGCCTCGTTGGTCTAGTGGTTAGATGTGCCGCCTTTGGATCAACGGGTCCCGGGTTCGATTCCGGGGTCGGGCAAGTGTCTTTGTCTAAACCAGAGGCACTGGCTCGGAGTCTGGGTGTCATTTCTATCTATAATATGTATGTATTTACAATAAAAAAAAATTATATAAGTAGTTTATCATCCATCTCGTTACCATAACACAAGCATTAAGTTGCTTAGCTTGGGACGAGATGGCGTTGTGTGAAATGTCCAAGGATATTTAAAATATTTAATATTTATTCACGAACAAAAATGACGCCCAGACTTGTAGCAACAAGGTTTACACAAAGACACTTGGCAGACCCCGGAATAGAACCGGGTACTCGTGATTCAAAGGCCCCTTATCTGATCCCTAGGCGAACAAGGCAGTCAATGAAGAGATTTCTTGGATGGCCAATTTTAGGTACACGGTCGGATCATCTAGTGAGAAGAATAGAAGCTTTCCCGCAGATGATTTGACTCGAGTCTGGATATGCAGTGGTTAGGTTTTAGTGGGTACACCGACCGCAATTCATCATCTTGTCGCGGTCGGGATTCCCACATACCCCAGCCCTGTCCCTCGACCTATAAAACCTACCTATAAAAGGTTTCCTCCACTCAAAAAAAAAAAGGTACACGGCCGGGATAACACAGACTTGTGAGATTGTTGTTTCTTGATTTGTGTTATATTTGTTTTGCCAGGGCACGGGAGGCGTCGGTGCTTCACCAGGTTAAAATCAGCTTCCACATCACGACTCAACTATTCGCCGAAGTAAGGTTTAGCGTGGATAAAAAAATATAGTTTGTTTATTAGAGAGCTACAGTCCTCGTCAAACTTAATGGCCGGTATGAATATAGCCGCATTACGCTGCGCACAACACAAAATCAGGTATCAGCGAGACGTACGCGGGGCGGGGAGGCAGGGCAACGGCCGCTAGCGCCGTGTTTTACCCGCAAGCGCCCTCGCCACCCGCATGTTAGTGTGAGTGGGCTACGTTCTTGTTGGTTATGAAATGTACGATGCGCAAGTACCCACGGCTACATTCAGAGCGGCCATAAAGATTGGCGAAGACTGTACTATTCTGTTTTGATCCGTGTGGTGATGGATTTAGAATACATAGTGCTACCACTCCATCCTATCTTGAAGTCGTAAGAGCCGACAAAAGGAGATGACAAGGCCACCCGGCGGCAAGGGAAGGAATGTCTCGTCGATGTATAAATGCTCGCAGCGACAACTGCCATCCAGTCGTCCCGCGACCACACATACCCTAGGCCACTATAAAATTTAAAAAAATCTTAAAAAATACCATTTTATAGAAAATCTAACTAAAAAATAGAAAATAAATTTTAATAAATTTGAATTAAAAATAGTGTCAGAAAAAATGATTTTATTGTTAAAGCGTCGGTTGCATGGTATCAACAGTTCTAAATATTTTATGAACAGATATGACTAGAAGGGTTATTTTGATAATATCCTGAAAAGCACCCCACGCTTTTTACAATAAAATCATATTTTTCTGACACTATTTTTAATTCAAATTTATTAAAATTTATTTTCTATTTTTTAGTTCGATTTTCTATAGAAGGGTATTTTTTAAGTTTTTTTTCAACTATTATTTATTTCTTAGTGATTATTTTAGCAATAGCTTTATGATATTTACATTTCTATTAGCTATTGCATCGAATAGCAGTGTTCCACCTTGATCACCGTTATTATTATTATCCTAGTAAGGATAACGGGTCAAAATGTTAAAATATTGAATTGTCATCGGTCCTTAATAAGTATGCCAAATTTCGAGTTAATCCGACGTTTTGAAGTGGGTCAAATCATACATATATACATACAAGCGAAGCTAATAAAAGCCTATTAAAAAAGAATTTAAATATTTGGAGATGTAAGATATGATCCGCGTGGTGACGGATTAAGATTACATTGTATCACCACCCCATTATATCCTGATAACCTAGCCGCAAGATAAGGAAAACTTGAGACGAAACCCCGCGCCAACCGCCTGGCCACCGTGGCACAGTTGGCTAATTACCCTCCATGTGACTGGAGGAGGCCCGACTCAACAGTGGGTCATCTATGGGCTGAGTAGTAGTAGTAAGATGTGACATTGTTATTCTAGACGCGGGGAAGGTTGGTCGAGCCCTTTAGAGTCCCTTCGTCAGCAGCTTCGGAAACTTGATGACCTAGAAGACCAGTTTCCAGACTTGGCGTGTCAACCAGCATACAGTCTTCGGTACCCCTTCACTGAATTTGGTAAGTATAACAGACTAGTTGCGCCCCGCGGTTTTACTGAACGATGGAAAAAAAAAAATTTTCGTCGGATTTGTTTTCTACTTACTTGCCACTTATGGTTATATTTTGGACAATTCAAATATTTATATACGAGATTTCCACGTATATAGTCACTCATCAAGATATCTCTGGAACCATGACATAGGGACTTGAAATTTGGTACGAATATTCTTTTCACCGAGTAGAGATGTTTAATCTGACGTATAAGCTATATTATTGTAAAGTTTCATCAGTATCCATTCTGTGGTTTTTACATCAAAGTCTACCAAACATCTTGTATTTTCTCTGTAGGTGATTCTGTAAATCTTTTGAGAAAATGAATATCTGAAGCCGTATAAATTGGGAAAATAATCATAAATAACGGAAGAAATATAATGTAACGAAATTACTAAGCTTGTAGTATAGTAATTACAAATGCTTGTTGGCTAGTATTGATCAGAACCCCTGTTTTGTAACAAAATTCTCATTCACAAAAATGTCGATTGCTCCCTATTTCTGCAAGGTAAGAGATTATATTAAACACAGGCCTTTTGATTGGTTCTATGCCATCATTTTGGATGGCTATAGTTTTTGTTATACCACGTATAATAAAACCTTCGTGTGTTTTTAATGTAGGCGCAGTGTCGACGGTGGATGCACCCGAACTAGAGTTTGTTCGTCATCGGGCGCTGGTAGAGCGAGAAGGCATGCGACGGGCGCGAGCAGTGCTTAAGCGGAGGAAGGCCGCGTTGATGGAAACAAGGGCTTCACTGTCACCTCATAGAGCACCTTCGGTGAGCAGATCTAAAGTAATCCGTGTTCAAACCTATTTATATTAATAATAGCTGACCCGGCAAACTTCGTACCGCCTCAGAATAAATAAATAAAAAACCTGAGTGATAATTCCAGAATGTTTCAACAAAATATTGTTTATTTTTTTCATATTTTCTCTACTTTTAAACGTTCCCTGGACTTCCACGAATATTTCAAGACAAATCGGACCAGCCGTTCTCGAGTTTTAGCTCGACTAACGAACAGCAATTCATTTTTATTTATATAGATTACCCGTGACTTCGTCCGCGAAAAACTATACGAGTATGTCTATGAGCTCCTGAAAAGCGGGGTGGGTGGTCTCAATAAAAGTAGCCTAAATTTCTCCTTGTTACATCAGCTATCTGCCAGTGAAAGGCCCGCGAAAATCAGTCAAGCCATTTCAGAGATTAGCCCAAACAAACGGACTAACTGGTAAAAATAAAAAATAAAAAACTGTTTTGGTGTATGTTCATTCGTCATATCATTTGCGTTCGTGAATTTCACGTTTGTAAAAAAAATCACTTAGAAATTTATTTATGTTTATGTGTAGTTTTTCATTGAGAGCATTAGTGAATGTAAGTAAGTATTAGTGTCAGTTGTTTATAGCGAAGTGATGTCTTCCTGACTAGGAGGAACGTGAGGTCACAGAACTAGAGGTGGCCTTGCACCGAGCCCGAGCATTGCTCGGCGAAAAGGAGATCCGTCTGCGACACATCGAGCGAGCGCTCAAGCGGTTGGCCGACGCGCATCCTTCACCTCTAATACAGGTGTTTAGATGTCGCGATTGTAGGCCTTATTTGTTTAGCGCTAAGACACAAGTTTATATGATTTGTTTTGACAACTTGCTCTCAATCGGTTGTCTTGATTATTTGCTTAAATATCGCGATTTAGGCCTTATTTCTCTATCGCTAAGACACATTTTCATACGTTTTAGCGTTTTTTGGCAAGCTTGCTCTTATAAATTTAGCTCTATTTTCTTTTGTCTTGCCTAGTTGCTTAGATGTCGCGATTCTTATTTCTTTAGTGCTAAGACACATTTTCTTGCAATTTTATTTTTGGGAATCGAGCGTGCTCTCGTTAGTATTGTCGCTATTATAAGCTCTATACTGATAGTTTTAAGACACATTTCTCAAAGTTATTTCTCTTACTGGTTTTTTGTCATAATATTGTTTTTGATGTTCGCCTTTCATCATCATCATCACCATTTCAGCCAAAAGACGTCCACTGCTGGACATAGGCCTCCCCCAAGGATCTCCACAAAGGCCGGTCCTGGGCCGCCCGCATCCACTGCTTTCCGGCGACCTTAACCAGGTCGTCGGTCCACCGTGTGGGAGGCCTACCAGCACTTCTCCTTTCATACATAACTCAAATTTTTTATTTCGTTTATAGTAAAAGACACATTGCACCTTGCTCACGTACGTCTGTTTTTTATTTATTTTAGGGGATAGCAATCGTTTTCTTCGCTGCCGAGCTCTATCATAGTTTGCAGATTTCTTAATGTACATAACATTCTATTGTTCCTTACTTTGACATGCGCCTCGTCGATTTTATTCACTTATGTTGTATAGTGTTTAGAACCTAGCAGTATGTATGCACCGTAGAAAAATAATGATATCGCTATGAGATACTTGGACTGACCTAATCCAGATTATATTGAATTTAATATTTCTTCCTTAAGTTGGCGTAAGTAAGTTAAGCTGACCATATGAGTGTAGTTGGAGCAGGCCCGACTCAGCAGTGGGTCATTTATGGGCTGAGAAGTAGATTATAAAGAGTCTCAAACAAAGGTTTATTATAGGTATGGTGTTTTTACCCAAAATTGTCCGTATATTAAGGCTTAGTTAATTCTCGCTTTATGTTTCCCATAATATGAAGATTTTTTTAACAAAAAATCGAATCTAACCCTTCGTGTATGGTAAAATGGCAACACATTATTTAAACTAATATAATTCAGAGTCAGCATTTGATGGGTTGCTGGTAGGCCTACCACACGGTGGACCGACGATCTGGTTAAAGTCGCCGGAAAACGATGGAGGCGGGCAGCCCAGGACCGGCCTTTGTGGAAATCCTTGGGGGAGACCTATGTCCAGCACGTCTTTTGGCTTAATGAAGATGATGATTTGATGGGTACAGGAGGTGACGACTAGCGAAGCGTCATCAGGCAGCGAAGCGGGGCATTCGGTGGAAACGGGTGGGGCGGTGCTTCGGTCACTGCGAGCGCTGCACGCCGACGTCCGGGACATCTGGCGAGCGCTCGACGTACGGAGACCGCACACTGGTAGGCATACCTTCATATTGAAATTAAACACTTTTTAACGGATTTATCGCGTTTATGTTACATTATTTAATTCCCGACGTTTCGACTGCTGCTGTTTAATTTCAATGTGTAATAATCGACTTGACGATTTCGAGCTTGGTTCTACATCCGATTCCGGTGGGAAACCGATCGGTTCAGACCGATTCGGTTTCCTCTTCTCAGGAACTGTTATCTCCAATAGGCGGGACGAGTTCCCTGTGCCCCCGCCTGGAGGCTGCCGTCAGGGTGGCAAGTTCCTTAGGCTGTATTGTGTTATGGCCTAGCTCTGATCTTTCAGCCGTTACCTGAGTGAAATTTTGTACACAGTATGTGAGTGAAGTTTCACCACGCACCTGGCATCTTGTGATTTGTGTTATTTCACGGGAGTTTTATATTAGTTATTATAATTTTCAGGGAAAAATAACTTTTTTCTTAACTTTTTTATCACGGTATTGTCAAAAAACATAGAACTAAGCTCGTATGATAATAATAAAGGTATTTTTTTGAGAAAGTTACAGAAAGCAGTCAATAAGGACGTACACTGTAAAATATATGAATACATAAGTGTATCGCCTAGATTAATTTCCCAAAGTCATTGCATTGCAGTGCATTGCGCTATAAATTTGATAGTCTTAATAATGTTCCAGCGTCACCAGAGACCAGTTCATGTAATGCCGCAACGACTTCGCAGACCAGGATGACTTTGTCAGCTGTAAGTTTTTTAAGATAGCTAATGTAGGATTTGTTGTCTCTAAAAATGAAAGTAATATGGTAAAAGTGTTGTTTTTTTTGGTCGGTCTTCACGGTCTGGCACTACGGGCAGGGTATTCACCATCTCAACACGCTGCTGAGGCAGGCCTCATTCAAATTCATAAGGGCAAATTACCCTACTGTGCCATTCTGGTAAGATGGGTTGGCACAGGGTTTTTATCAAGCTTTCCTACTCTTCATGATAGGTGGTCTGTCTCTTGCGTTTCTTAAGTCGCCACTTACGAGACCCTCAGGCTGGTATGGGTGGGTTGGGTTGGCACAGTGGTTGAGCGATCGACTGCTGCGCAGCATGTCGCGGGTTCGATTCCCGCACGGAAGAAATATTTGTACGACCTACAAGTATTTGTTCCGGGTCTGGGTGTTTCCTATCTATCTATAATATGTATGTATGTATTTACAAAAAAAATATGTATATAAGTAGTTTATCGTCCATCTCGTTACCATAACACAAGCCTTAAGTTGCTTATCTTGGGCCGAGATGGCGTTGTGTGAAATGTCCAAGGATATTTATTATTTATTGATTATTATTGTAGATCGTTTTTTTATTGTATTATAGTTTCATATATTTTATTTTTAGCCAGAACCCATAGTACAGGATAACTCTGATGGAGGCGTTGCTGAAAGAGCGAGAGGGCTACGAGCTTGGCTCCAAACTGCACCTTGAAAATACTATGATAAAGTCGTGTATCCGACAACGTGAGTCTTAATTGACACAAGAATATTTCTTATGAAATAATTAAAACAACAGTCACTGTCTAAACGAGCATGTTTGTGGTATGCTTTGTTGTAACATGTCACTATTTGTATTGGATTAGTACCACAGCAATTGCCATTTAAACAAATTAAGTCTTTAACAAGCTAGAACGTGATTTCAAATGAATAGCGGTTCGTATTTTGTTGGGTGTGCATTTTTTGTAGCTCAACAGAAAATATCAAAGAGTTGTGACTATCTTTTGTCTGTAAAATGTATACAATAATAAAAAGAAGATATTTTACCGTTAAAAAATAACAATGATCGGTAGAACTGGATACGTGCATTTTCCGAATTGAATTCGTTCATGTTCCGAATTGCATGCTTCATGATCCAAGTTGCATTCTTCATGATACAAATTACATTCTTCGTGATCCAAATTACATTCTTCGTGATCCAAATTACATTCTTCGTGATCCAAATTGCATTCTTCATAATCCAAATGCATTCTTCATGGATTGAATTAAATTCATGCGCGTCTCAATAGTAAGGTGATTTTAAAGTATTGGAAACATACCATTAGCCAAATAATAACATTTTTAGGTAATAAGTAGTTACTTCTAGTCAATGCAATTTATCACTTATAGTGAAACATTAATTAAGAATTTAAATGAGCTAGTTTCGATTAATAATCGCGATTTGTATTAAATTAAATAATATTGATAATGTTCCCAGTCGTTTTAAACTAAAATATTGGTAATCTAGGGTTTATTTGTACCGCAGCCTTATTCTGAAATAAAAATACCCACAAATATACAGAAGTCTATATAACTGTTTGCGGAGGGGTATATTGTGATTCTATAGACTTGTTCATAGTCTATGGATATTATCATCCCAACCCATATGTTACCCATTGTTGAGTGAGACATCCTCCCGTTTGGAGATGGACATTTAGTAGCCTCTTAGAACTACCATGGGATTAAATTAGTCAAAAAAACACTATTCTTTATTAGTTGCCACGCAGGTAACTGCGCAAAAATCCCCGAATAGTAATCCACGACTGGCAACATTATTTCACGTATCGCACAATATACGTAAGACCAACGTGAAATATTTACTAGTCATAATTATAGCCGATTGTTGCGGCGGAGGCATTTATTGTTTTTAAGCATGGTACAGTTTTATTGCGGTGTTGCTACTCTGGTTCCCGAAAAACGATAATTTTGTACTATGTATTTTATTAAGGCTGAAGTCCTTTCGCACAATTTGGTAGAAGTTAAGCACATTAAGCCCCGCCGCTCATGCTCTCGCATTGGCTGTCACGCGCCGCGTGCGACGCGGAGGGCCAAACTCCGCATGTACGCGTGTGCGGCGACACGTGAGAGCAAACGCGGAGCTTGGTACTGCGCCATAGGTTTTAAATACTGCCACTCGCACGCGGCTCGTGGCAGCCAATGCGAGTCTGACCATGTGCGGCAAGGCTAATAGTAGATTGTGTTCAATTCACACGTATTGCGAGGCATTACAATAATATCAACACTATGGTATGCAACATTCATTAGTAGACCATAAGAAAAAAAATACGGTTGTAAATCGAACCGGTACGATTGTACGGTCAAAGTACTGTAAAAAGTTATAATAATTCCCCTAGAAAAATGTTCCAATTATATTAATTAAAATTAGTCCCACATTGGTTCAAACAAATAAAATTTTCTAATGTATTTTATCTCTGTTGTAGATGTTAATACGATTTTTTTTATTTGACGGTCGAAATTCAAATGTTCAGTACAATATTATTATATATTATCTATACCTTATAAATATGATAAACTGCTTTATGTTATTTATGACCCACAATGCAACATTGACGAGTAGTTGGTGTGAAAAGCTATTTTACAAGTGAGATAGAGTGAGAGTTTCGGAAAGAAGGTTTTATTTTACATATTTATAATATTATCTCTTGTTGTGAGGAATTGCTACTAGACTGTTTGAAGTGGAAGTAAACCGTCATCTCAGCATATAAACACCCATTGCATCAGGTAAAGCAAAACAGTCGGCTTACCTGATTTGGGTAACTACGAGTATTAGTAGTTACTTTGTAGTTGCTTTTTTAATTATCATTTTTAGATAAAACATAATGTCTAAAAGAGACATAAAGGGCCAAACATGAACAGTACCTAATCAATAATAACAACTTTATCGGCCTAAGAACAGAATGCTCGCCAACTATGTATTCTAAGTCCGTAACCACTCATCGGAGTATAACTACGGTTCCGAAGAATAAAGACCTATCTGCAATACTGCCTTAAAACCATTTTGAACTCTACTCTTCATATATATAATACTAGCTGACCCGGCGAACTTTGTTTCGCCTTAAAGGCAATAAATGAGCAGATATTTTATTTTATTAACTTCAATTTTTTATCAGGATTAATATAAATAAAACATCTATGATTTTAATTATACTTTATTGGCCATCTATTTTAGTAACTGCACTTTTCAGTGAATCACCTTGTGACAGACGACATTTTTCGGTTTATTATCAGGCGCATGAACAAATAACGCAGATGGTCTTCTGACCCGGAACATGCCACATATAATTGATCTTGGGAAATACATGAATTTTCTAGATTTAGGCCACAAACTTTCCAGGATTGGCCCTGTGATTTATTAATGGTCACGGCGAATGCACGACGGATCGGAAATCATTAAAACTAAAACGGTATATCAGTTGATATCGTCGGGATCCTCGGATGAGAATTTCCTCACCTTCCAACTTTACTTTGAGTATATTCCATTGTTCATCAATTCACTTACCACCAAACGCGTTCCGTTGCACAGGTTTGGTGGTTTTGGTTTATATATTTTTCTCTTTTTTTACACAGTCATTATATTTGAATTAATGCAGTGTACCAATGATTTCATTCTGAATTTGTAATTTGAAACTTTATGTCATCTACATATTTATTCTCAGCCGCCAAAACAGCTTGCTTAGTCAACCATTCATTATTTTTGTGTTTGTGAGTTCGTCCTTCGATGAACAGAAATTCTGAGAAAATAAAATCAATCCACATATTTCGATGATTTGAGGCAAGCGCTTATTTCGGCGGCAGCAGTCGATCTTGGAATTAGAGGCAGTGTTTGGCAGAAATAGCCAGACAGTAAAATCATTGCGCCTCCAAAACATCTCGAGTCCTTGCGTAGGATCGGATAAGTGCTTCCAATGCACGTGTATACGCTATTGTACATTCGTCCCAGATGACGATTTTCCATTTTGATAAAACTTTAGCCGCTGAGGAGTGTTTTGTAATATTACATGGCATCTATAGGTCCAATGCGGACGCAAGTATGCAAGCAGTAATTAGTGCTGCCACCGTATCGAAACGTTGCTCGATCCAAATTATGTAGTACCTACTTTATAAATTTATTCTTGTGTCTCGAAAATTATCTAGTTGTTGATCTCTTAAATTTGCTCGACGATTTTGCATTCCCAACCGATCCGTTTCACGGGCTGCCTCGATTTGCTCTTGTGATTAAGAAGCACGGATTCAAGCCATACTAATGCGGTGATCTTCACGTGCATTATTTAGTTCTTCTTCATTGTTCGGCACAATAAGCTAATATTTACTCGAAAGAAATACATCAACCGGTCAACTTCAAAATTTCTAATTGTCAAATTTGTCAAACTATAGACAACGTAGCGTTTAGCTGTCGGTGAAGTTTTGTTATTCCAGCAGTTGCATTTTGATAAACTATGTTTTATATCACGGAACGGGATTACACACATTTACACTTTCAGGTTTATAACATTAAGTATGATTTTGTGAATTGTCCAACATCTATATATTTAAAAGAAAGTCGGACATAGGATACCTAAGATTTTTATCCCGTTCCCGTAGAATGTGATATAATACCTACGTGGTATAACAAAGCGCAACTGACAGCGAAACTTTATGTTGTCTATATTTAAATATGGCTGAAAATTTGACAATTAGAAATTAAAATTTAACTTAATATCGCTATAAATTTACACACAATATCTTTATAAATTGTAGCCTATGTGTTATTCTGATGTATAAGCTATATTATTATAAAGTTTCATTAAAATCCATTCAGTCGTTTTTACGTGAAAGAGTAACAAACATCCATCCATCCATCCATCCATCTATCCATCCATCCATACATACTTACAAACTTTCACGTTTATAATATTAGTAGGATAAAATAAAGTTCAAAATGGTTTCAAAACAGTATTGCAGACAGGTCTATAATCTTCTGCAAAGTCGATATATTGCGTGAGTTGTATTCGTTATGGGAACCAGATAGGTAACGCTTCAATCTAGTCGATATTATCCCACCCTGTTGTGAACATTCCAATAAGTTTAAGTATGGCGTTAATAGTCTAGATGTATACGTAACTAGTTAAATATATTTCATTTTCTAATTACTTTTTATTCGTCTTCACGTCTAGTGTTCTGGCAAATCATATGTGTATGGTCAATTTAGAATTCTAATGTTCATCATTTGGGTATTCATAAATTTCTCGACATTTAAAGAATAATTACTACTACTATCACTCAGCCCATACGTGACCCACTGCTCAGGCTCAGCCTTTTGTGCCACGCTGGCCAGACGGGTTGGCACAGGGTTTCGTATCAAGTTTTCCTTGTCATGCAGCCAGGTTTTCGGTGTTGTCATTTCCTTCTGTCGGCTCTTACGACACCCTCAGGATGGAATGGGTTGGAGACACCATGTATTCTAATCCGTCACATGGACAAGCTATAAACAAATCTTTAATATCGATGTTTGAAGCTGTCTTGTTGGTCTAGGGGTTGGTAGGGTACGGGTTTCAAACTTAAAAAAAAGAAGTTATTATATTATTATGTAAAAACAATCCTGAAACACAACTAATAATTTTGGAATTATTATTTATGGAAGAAGGAGGCCCAGTGGGTCATGTGTGGCCTGAAATAATGATGATGATTTATGAAAGATTCTACTTGAAATTGAATACATTTGAACATTAGAAGCTACATTTTAGCATATACATTGTTCTAAAATTACTAAATCAGTGTTGACGTATTAGTAACTTGCAGAACATAGTAATAAATTTCTCATGAATTTACTAATTTCCTATAGTAATGTTTAATATCTATGTACTGTCTTTTATATCCTCGCTCGGCGGGCAGACTGAAAGCTGTGTTTGTGTATTCTAGCAAATACAAAAAGACTGTGACATACATATACGGGATGTCCCAAAAAATAGTGTCAAGCGGCAGTCCAGAGATAGAGGACCCTTGAAGTACCCGAATCACACACATGTATGTTCTGCGATTTTTCATAGTCTCCTTGGTAAGTTTTTTTTTAAATTTTGACCTAAAAAACATAATTAAATTTTTTTAAAGTTGTCGAAATTTTTATTTTTTTCTTACTCTAACTGTATCAACTTGAATCGAACTTTTAAGAATAAAATAATCAGATTAATAACTTTGCCCCAAATTGTGAAAATATTAGTTAAGCCAAACATTTAAAATTCAGAGAAAAATTCATAACACGAAAACTATGAAAAATCGTAGAACATATCTATGTGGGAGTGATTTTTTGGGACACTCTGTGTACAGAGTGATTTTTTTTATGTGAATGAGCAACATATAAATTAACTGTAATGAAAAACGTTAGTTCCAGTCGGGTTTTTTTAAATGATTCATATTTTGTTAAACTATAGCCTGGATTTATTAATTTGGCATATGACATTAGTTCTCTAATCCTTGTAATTTAGTGTTAGTGCTGTAAAGTTGTGTGTGTTTTGTGTTTGCTAGAATAATGTATGGAGGCACTGTGATAATAAATAGTGTTAGAGCTTGTCGTGGCGGTTGAAATTATCATTCCATCATTATATTTAATCTGTTCCAAGATCAGACACTGTAGTTTATTAGGTTTATGTTGCATAAGCTGTTATATCTCAATTTAAACAGGTCCATTTATATCTGTAAAGTTAATTATGTTCCTATAATACAAATTTCGCATACGCTACTATATGTATTTCAGTACCTCGAACAGTTGTGCACTTGCTTGCAAAAAAAATAGTTTAATTTATTGTTTTTTTTTTATATAATGTTACTCACTTATTTTCGTCCTTATGCTAAGTAAATAATAATCTGTTATTGAAAAATAGAATTTCACATACAAATGTAGATAATATAATTTACATAATATTATGTATTTGCACTATCACTCCTTTTGTTATGGTTTTTCTTATTGTATTTTTTTAGCATTGTAATGTTGGTAACGTCTTAATATCAGATCTTAAAATAGAGTCGCTATTCTTATAAATTACCTACTATTTTGTGGATAATTATATTTGTACTCGTACAAGTGTACTATTCTTCCAAGTGGTCTCTTTTTTGCAAGCAATTGTGTTCTTAGGCTTAGTCAGTAATTTTCACAAATTTATTACTATCACCTGAAAGGTGTCTAAAATAATTATTTTAATTGTATTTATAATTAAATTCAAAAAATGTTACGTCCAGAAGTCTTTATTTACAATGTATATATAGTCAAATATTTATTATACTTCATTAAATCAAATTTGAAACAATTCAATTTGCACATTTAAATCCATTGGAGGACTTTTTGCCATTACTTAACTATTTTAAACAATACGTGGAAAAAGTCTTCCCTATTATGACGTTAGATTTTTTTATGTGCATAGAACGTATGAATTTCAATTATTAAAATAGAAAAAATAATACAATGTATTCTAAATAGTAAAACTGTAAACATTAACGAAACTCTTTGAACGAGTCTAAAATGGCATTATTATAAATTTACTCGATGCAGTTTCATTCGAATTACATTCAAATAACATTCGGTTGTTAAAATCTAATTTTAAAACCGAATAAGTACAAAGTGTTTAAAATAATTCGAGTTAGAAATTCAAAAATGGTCATTTATAATTTGAATTCAGAATTCATCTAGTACCAATTAATATGAATGAAACTGTAAGGACCTTAAAATCGTACCCAACGATACTCAGCCAAAATAAATGGAACAAATTATTCTTTGGTATTATTTACAAACCCAAAATACAGGGCGCACCAAGAGGAATGTATACTACCTATTGCTTATATAGATACAGCACTCGCCAAACTGCGTGTACGAACATGCGCAT
Organism: Clostera curtula; assembly: GCA_905475355.2. Taxonomy (NCBI): domain Eukaryota; kingdom Metazoa; phylum Arthropoda; class Insecta; order Lepidoptera; family Notodontidae; genus Clostera; species Clostera curtula. The sequence goes on along the minus strand of FR997808.1, from coordinate 14,539,771 downwards.
CGTACATTTCATAACCAATACGAACGTAGCACACTCACACTAACGCGTGGAAAGAAAGAAAGAAAGAAAAATGGTTTATTCAGCACAATTTAAAAAATTATATACTATCTATAATTACTTAAGCTCTAATATAAATTGCGCTGAAGAGGCGCTGGTTCAGCATATGCCAGACGGAATGTCTGGCGCTGGTTTTCAACCAGACCTATACCGTAATGCGCCTAGGTTCGGAGCGGCCATCAAGTTTGGCAAGTACTGTACAATTTTTAAGCATATAAAAAGCATTTTTTTTATAAAATATATGTTGAGTGGAGAGTTGGTCGGTTTATTTACAATAAGAGGCAAGTTTGGTTAGAAAAATCTCGCTTAGCAAGGTATTTTTACTCAAGTACAAAATCAATTTTAATACACAAATGCTCCTTTTGTTTATCTACCCTACATGCCTCTTGAACCGCCATGTATTAAAACGCACCTCGGTGATTACTATACCCTGTTCAAGATAGCACGATCGATTTGACAGTGCTGGTTTGCAGGCTAGTGATGGGAAACAGAAAATATATATTAGTCCAAAAAATAACGTTTTAAAATACTTGTAACAGTGACAAGTTGGCGTGGGTGTATAATGTGTAAAATTCTTTATTGCACTAGACATATAAAACATTGGGTGGATAAGCAATGGTAGGTCAATATTCATAATAAGTTCCTATTTAATATTATAGGGTTATTTTTGGACCTTCCGCCAAATTTAAATAAGTGGTTCAGACCATGAAAGTAAACAAAAAAGAAAAGAAAATAATAGTTGTAAAAGTGTTAAATTTGGATGCGCTAAAGCCAACGAATTTTATTTCAAAATGAAAATGGTTTTTATTCGAATATTGTCTTATAAAGTTAAGAAAAAGTGATAAATAATTTCACACATAATACACCCATACCATCTCATCACAGTTGCAAGTATTTTGAACCGTTATTTTTTGGACTACTATTTATTATCTGTTTCCCACCACTATTCGCCATTGCAAAGTAAAGGTATGATTCCGAAGTACGCTGCACGCAGAACTGCTACCTCGGCACTACTGGTCCCGATTACCGCGACGTAGTTCGGAATCATACCTTTTTGTCGATCAGAAAAAATTACATCTGTCAAATCGATCACGCTATCTTGAATAGGGTATACTACTACTCCGCCCATAGACCAAGGTAATACATAGACTAACTGCAGAGTCGGACATCTTTGTCACCCTGGCCAAACTGGTTGGCACATATCAAGTTTTCCTTTTCTTTCTGCTAGGTAATTTCCTTTTGTAGGCCCTTACGACAGAATATTTCTAAAATGATACAAAATTTAATACATATTTTGGTGCTATCACAAAGTGGCTACTATTCGTTTATTAATATGTTTTCTATTTTACATATTCTTATTATTTGTAGATCTTATTTGTATTTACTGTTAAATAGGTGGGATTTTTTAGTTCAGACATTGAGATATATTCAGTTTAGTCATCTCAGCAGAAGTAGAATTGCAGCAGCGAATAATGTATTTTCTGTAAGAGAAGAAATCTTTACTAAGTAAAAAGTTCAAATCAAATTGAACACAATATTAGGCATAATTTTTTTAAAGAACATCGATATAACATCTAACAGTTAAATCAGATTACTCCAATTTCCCTCCCGAGTGTGCTGCTACCTTGCCGCGATGAGGGCGCTTTCAAGATCCGTTGGGGCCATACCGCCTCAGGGTCACCGCAGGGAGAGGCCAGACGAAGAGCGGCACACAGTAACGTACCAGGTTTGGACTCCTGGAGCTCCTCTGTCCTCAGAGCCAGCCCTAAACCGCTGCGGCACCCTTTAATTTCCCCCTCGGCTTAACCTGGTTGGTCGCTAAGCCGAGGGCTGGGCTGGCTGCCTTCTGCAAGCCCATTACGGACGAAGATCTGGCTGTCCCAAACCGCGGGCGGAGGCCAGGAGATAGGGGACGTGACGTCACGTTTATTATAAAAAAGTATAATATTATTACCAGTAATAAGACTTCCAGAGTTGTAGTAGGCAGGAGTTCCTTTCTCCACTTCGCTGCCTCTGCTAGACTCTGGTGTGCAAACAGCGCCGAGCTGTTCGCTGGACGGTGTATACGACATTTGCGACCATACGTGCCACAGCTTAGAGGTTACATTCCAATGATTGCTGCTTTTGAAGTCGTGGGGTACCTGTACAAGTGAATTTTCGAAATCGACGGAATTTGAAATATTTCGGCGTTAAAAATAGTACGCTGTCTTCAAACTCAAGAAACGTTTTTCATTTGCTAGACGGGCGCCAGAGTCTTTGTTTTAGTTAGAAGAACTTATACAAAGACAAGAAGAGAAGAATCTCTTGTTAATGTTAACTCGACTGGTCTAACTAAAACGTTTGTAATCAAACTCCTTATTTAAACCCGTATTTTTTGTGGAGGTTCCGCTCCAGTTCCTGTAGCGCCCTGTGTACAAAACTGTGTACAAAACAAAAATAAAACGCAATGGGTACAACTATCAGCACATTACCACAGACTATCAAATATGTTCCGTGTGGTGCTGGATTTAGAATACATAGTGTCTCCGCCCCATTCCATCCTGAGGGTGTTAAAGCCGACAAAAGGAAAACTTGATACCGTCTGGCCAGCGTGACATAGTAGGATTGTTCCTCCTACACAGATAATTTCATACATTTAAAATTACCTTCCGATTTCCAACCGTCCAAACTAACGCTGGAGCAGGCATGCCACTGGATGTGCAATTCAAAACCACTCGCCCCGTAATCTCGTCCTTTGAGGCCCTTTGGATCATTGCTTCGGTTGGAGGAACTGAAATTTAGGATTAATAAATGTTATTTAATGTCGTTGTCGCATTCCTTAGTTAATGGGTTGCAGGCGTTGCTTTTGAATCACGTGTGTTCCGTTCAATTTCGAGGCTAGGCAAATAGTTTTCGACTCAAACTCAAAAGGAACTTTATTTACGTAGGTTTTATCACAAATCTCTTATAAATCGTCATATTTAAAGTAACCATTATCATCTTACGACCCCTGTCCCACGCTAGGTTTCTTCACGCATTCTTACAATCCATCCATCGCTTTGTTCTCCCACAACCCTTTCTGGACGCAAGGGTTGTGGGAGATCAATACTGAAAAACCCACATTCATGCTGAAACTACCACCGGTTTGGAATGCTGCTCTAAGTGAAGAGCCGGTAACAAACTGTCATTTGTGACCATGAATTACATGAATAGTCCTTTTTAAAAGTAAAAACAAAGTAACCTAAATTTAACGTGTGCAGATGCTAACCTAATCAAACCCACAGGTATGGCAAATATTGTACAGGTTTACGAATTTTTAGGAACCACCCTATTTCATCCTGAATGTGTCGTCAAAAGTCGACAAAAGGGAATGACAAGGCAGATAATCGAGCCGCAACAGAAGGAAAACTTGATGCGAAACCCTGTGCCAATCCGTCTGGCCAGCGCGGCAGAGTAGGCCAATTTACAGGGAGGGTTCCATTTAAATTGGAGGAAGCCCGACTCGGCAGTGGGTCATGTTTGGCTGAGTAGTAGTAGTTGTTGTATATTACTGTGCGCATTATGCAACACAAATGTAGTTTTAATAAAATAAGGTCTTCACCGTATCTTAGACTAATATATATAAATATATATTTAATATACCTGTATCGCGAGGGCGGTTCAGAAACATGAAATTCATCATCATCATCATTTCAGCCAAAATACTTCCACTGCTGGACATAGGCCTCCCCCAAGGATCTCCACAAAGGCCGGTCCTGGGCCGCCCGCATCCACTGCTTTCCGGTGACATTAACCAGGTCGTCGGTCCACCGTCTGGGAGGCCTACCAGCACTGCGCCTTCCGGAATGCGGTCGCCATTCGAGGACTTTTCTGCCCCATCGGGCGTCGGTCCTGCGCGCTATGTGCCCTGCCCATTGCCACTTAAGTTTGGCAATCCTGTGGGCTATGTTGGTGACCCTGGTTTTCCTGCGTATCTCCTCATTTCTGATTCGATCTCGCAGTGAAACTCCGAGCATAGCCCTCTCCATTGCCCTTTGGGTGACTTTGATGATGGAGCCCATAGTGAGCGACCGCGTCTCTGTTCCATATGTCATCACTGGCAACACACATTGGTTGAATACTTTTGTCTTCAGACACTGCGGTAACAATACCGCAGTGTCTGAAGACAAAAAAAAGTATTCAACAAGGACGAGAAGATCTTTCGCAGCTTCCCGAACGCTGCCCAGCCGAGTTGGATCCAACATGAAATTAACGAACACAAGTTATACCCAGACTCGGAGCAAGTGCCTCTGGTTTACACAGACACCTGCCCGGCCTCGGAATCAACCCGTGATCCAAATGGGGCGCCTACAACCCCTAGACCAACAAGGCAACTAAGCCAGGCTGATAATAGAAGTGATATGATAGTAATTTGAGTCCTTACCATAAGGGTGTACAACAATATCCTTCCTATCTATCCTGAACTTGGGTCGCTCTCCAGAAACTTCGCACATAAAACTAAAGCTGTCCCTCTGTGGCTGGTATAGTTCTATCGTCATTATGCAACTGCCCTTAACCCCTCCCGATTCAGTCTCGATGCAGTCTACTTGAATAATGTCATTGATTGGTCGAAATATTTGAGAAGTCCTTTCACCGTCTACCTGTAGCAAGAAAATTATGGTTTGATTGCCAGCAAAAGCATAGATACGGATGTGAGTGTTCATTACCTTGACAACAGATGAGTGTTTCTCAATGTGCAATGAACAATGGTAGCTCCGAGCAATTACTCAGCCTATAAATTTACCCACTATTGAGTCGGGCTTCCTCCCATCATTGGCACAGGGTTGTCATTTCCTTTTGTCGGCTCTTACGAAACCCTCAGGCCGGAATGGGGTGGTGACACTGTGTACTCTAAATGACCACACGGACAGGGCAGTTTACTAAACTGTAATTCATGAATACAAATGCACCCAGACACGGAGCAAGCTCTGGTTTACACGATATACAAGACACTTTCCCGATTCCGGAAACGAATTAAGTTTTTTCAGTGCTTTTTCATATCTGACACCAGCTGGTGACCAAAGTGTCATAATTTCAGAAAAATGTTAACGAAATTTAGTTTTTTTTTGCCTGAAATTTTGCACACACTAGCATGGTACCTAATGTTTGTTCAGTAGCCTGTAAACCCAATACCATAGATTAAAGCAACATAATGTATTGTAGTGACTAAATTAAAAACGTTCTCTTTTGAGGTTAATACGAGTATTAGCCAACACAGCAGGATGTGTGTTTTGTTGACCTCTGCGAACAAAATTTAATCATTCTGATCCGTTTAGGGCCGGAAGGGCCTAAACGATAGCTACCTGTTTGTATGTAGGTTATGAACTCTCTTTGTCTCGTCCACTCATTAGTGGTCTTTGTGAAAACGGCTCAATTCACAATTTATTTCTTTGATATTTTCGACTTTAAAGTTAGTCAGATAGGGTTTTATATTCATGGTTGGTTAAATGCTCGTTGCTCAATTGCCAGATTAATTGGAACCGATTTAATTGGATGATAAGTTATGGGTGAACTGAATACTAAGACCAAACCAAGTGTTTCCTTTAAATACTTTACCAAATTTACCTGACACTGTGTAGGTATTCCAAACCAGTCACCACCATATACTCGCTATGGGCTCCTCACATTCTAAGACCAACCCAACAAACGCATCGGTCACAATCACAAGCATGAAACGTATTTGTAACACATCTAGAACTTAATATCTTGTATTTACTAGCATTTTTAGTTATTAAGTAATTGCCTAATCTTATATCTTTAAATGAGCAATTCTTGTATATAATAATTGGAATCTCGGTATCGGCTCCAACGATTTTCATGAAATTTAGTATGTAGGGGGTTTCGGGGGCGATAAATCGATCTAGCTAGGAATCATTTTTAGAAAATGTCATTTTATTCGGGTTTAAGGGGGGATAATGGAATCTCGGAATCGGCTCCAACAATTTTCATGAAATTTAGTATATAGGGTGTTTCGGGGGCGATAAATCGATATAGATAGGAATCATGACATCTATTGGCGAATAATAATACTACTTTTTTGTGAGATAGATGGCAGATGGCGTTGTTAAGTAACACGAAGTCAATGAGTGTTTGCGTAATTCGTACTTAAATATAATTTCCAAAAAAACAACCAGATATTTATTATTAATGTTCGGATACACTGTCCTCCGATTAATGTCTAATACCATTGTCTCTAAAACGTGTATACCTTCCACTATTATGAACCGTTCATAAAAAAAACCAACTGTATTTTCCCTATCCCCCGCGGGAGATGGAGACGATAGTAACGATTTGCAATTCTGTACTTATAAATTCAATTAATCTTGACAGAACAACTCACCTGAGGTCTATAAATCATGAACTGCTGCTCATTATTGTACAGACGCACGGATTGCAAGGTGTCGTTTGACAGCAAGGTCCAATTACACATCACCACCCATCCTACATCGTGTTTCCAGACCTTGCTGAGTTTCACTTCTGTGTTGTTCTGGGAGCCAGCAACAAAACCTAAAGACAGAAGGGGCTGTCCATTAATCACGTGATGTTTTTTTAACATTTTTTAACCCCTCCCTCCCCCTTGGTGATAAGTGGTGAGGTTTAAGACTAAATAAAAAATAACGTGTACCTACGAATTATCTTACACTCAAAGGTCTCACACGCCGCTTTTCGGTTTAGAATTCACGCGTTTGACGAAAAAATAAATACATGTGATATATTACTTCAATCCAAACACCATTACTGGCAAACGAGTACAAAACGTCTGTTGCACAATCTAGGTTTAGTAGTTAAATTTCTTCTGTTTCCAAAGTGATCGTCTTTATAATAGGGTCCTCAGCAGTATTTCTATATATTCGCTCCAAAAATCTAAATGCAAACTTGCTGTATCCAAATGGCTACTGGAATTTGATTACAGACTTGAATTGAAGACTTGCTAAAAACGTTGATTTAATCTTAATGGTGTGAACAAATCACGTACACAGCTACACGTATACACACGCACACTCACTCGCACGTGCACACACACACCGACATACAATTCACACATATACGCACACACACACACACACTGCATGCATTTATCTTTTGTAATACTTTATGTTTTATTTTCTATCCATTCGTGAATTACTTCTTTTCACAACAATAATGTTTAAGTTTTATAGTTTTATCTCAAACTTTTAATTGTCAGTGGGGGCCTGGTTATCTGTTTGGCAGGGTAACCTAGTGCAGATACCAGTCTCTCACAAAAGTTCATAAGTATATGCTTTAACTTTGTTGTAGGCTACTTGTAAACTTTTGTGGAAAAGAAAATAAATGTCTAATGCCCTTGTGATGTTTGCCGAACCCCACCCCCACTTTTGAACCTCGCGTGATTAATGGACAGCTCATAAAGACTTTTGAGAGATGAAGGTTCGGTCAGAATGCAATGAATCCGTTGGTTAAGTAAGGTCACGGCTGGATGTTCATGGTGGCCATCACCCCCTTCGACTGTGCTACCACCTTGCCGTGGTGACGGGGCTTGAGTGCCTCAATGATCCGTGGGGCCATACCGGCCAGGGACTCCCATGCCGGGTGGGCCCACGGGGAGAGGTGAGACGAAGAGCGGCACCCAGCGCCACAGTGGACTGGGGCTCCAGGGACTCCTCTGTCCTCAGAGATGCCCTGCGAGTCCTGGACCGCTGCGGTGCACCAACGCCCTTGGGTTGTATCTAACCCGAGGGCTGACGGGCCTCCTTCTATCGAGGCCGTTATGTCGCAGAAGGGTTCTGCGGGGCGGGTCGCAAAGGAGGCAGCTCCGGCTGACCCGCGCCGCGGATGGAGGCAGGGGTGGAGGGGGGTCGTGACGATGCGAACCCCTTCTGCCCTCGCCTGAGAGGCCGGGGAACCGCCACCGTCGAAAGCCTCGATGACTGAGTGTACCGGGACGCTCTCTCTGACAGTCGCTTGCCCGTTGCGGGCACCACGCCGGGGCGTCACAGTAGAATGCGTTTACGCGAACTTGTGGCGCCCCAAGCGCGCCGTGTGAGGGTATACCGCTGGGGTTTTAGTGGGTAGACGACTCTTGGGTAGACGAACCTTGTCGGAGTCCCACATAATCACCGACCTCTCCCCCGGGGGGCGGTGGTATGCATAAAGCATTTCCCCAGCGATAACAAAAAAAAGGGGGTGGCCATAGTAATTACGTGTCACATGGTTTGTCCGCGATTGACTCCTGAACTACTTAACCGATTTTAATCAAATTTGCACACCGCGTGCCGTAGGATCCAACTTGAAAGGTAGGATAGCTTACGTCGCAACATTATTTTAGTGCAAGTTATTTGTCTTTTAATTGACAGTCACAATTTTATCTGTTGGCTCCAAACGGTTTTAACAGATGGCGATATCTGTTGACTGGATTGAGTTAGTATTCAATAGATGGCGCTATGTTAAAATTTAAATTAATGTATGTTAATGTTAAATATATAGCCACAGCAACGCGTAGCCGGGTCTGCTAGTAGAATATAATTTCTAATGGTACAAATCTAATTTCTCACTTGTGAATTGCACAATTAATCAGCGAGACGTATGTGGGACCCGTTTTAACAATGCTTAGTCACGTTATGCCGTTCTAAATGCAAAATGGCGACCATTTAAATGCTTCGTAAATTTCAGGTTACTAAGTGCTACAAAGGAGTAAACTAATAGAGGAATACACACTGCTGGGTCGGACCTCCTCCAACATTGAGGGAAACTTTGCGCAGCGTTTGTTGATACATATGGACTTGATAGTCCTTTAATCGGCTCCTACGACACCCTCATGAAGTAATGGGTAGATGATGTTGTGTCTATATAATTATACGTAACGGAATCTTTTTACAAAAAAATAATCAACCCGAAATATCATTTGTCTACATGCTTACTTGGGTATTCTTGGATTAGTTGGATGTTGAGTGTTGGAACCGACTAATACAAGCAATAAAAAAAAATACAAAAATATTAATCCGACTTCAAATTTATAAAAAAACGATAACATTGGCCACTATACAAACATTTGAAGTCGGCGCCAACATCATTCAATACCGACGTTAATTGGCAAGGTATACAAGGTACCGATTCCAAATGGCTGTTTATGTATTTCGTATTTTTTTAAATTTTGTATTTATCAACAATTATTATGCCATCCAGAAATCCCCAAATTTCCCTACCGACAAATGCTTTTGTTCACTTAAGTAAAGTTTTATAGCTAACCATTAAACCAGTTTCAATAATAAGTCTGTGGGACCAATCTGAAGGCTTAAGGAAAAATCTTTCATAATATTTTAAAATTATTATGAGAAAGGAATGACAGCGTTATGCTGTTCATCACTTCAAACATCAATACAATTCAAATACTTCAGTTTATCTTTTAATTGAACTAAAACAAAACGATTCTTTTTAATTTCTGCTGTCAACGCATCGATCTACCGTCATCAGATTCAATAAATTGGGCCCCTCTAATCCTGCTCGTTATGTTCACTCTTTTTAAATTAGACTTAATATCCCACTTGAGCAAGCATTCATCTTTTGATGAGAGAATGATAGCTATGATTGTAGTTAAACAATACATGTACAGGATATATTTATAAGTGTGCGTGGATGACCAAACCTAGCCGTTAAATTATTCCCAATCAGGAACAAAATAAATAAAAAAATCCCCGCTCTACCATCTAATAATGATCGAAGTCCGGGAAGGAGAATAATAAAAAGCAACTATTGTTTTAATTCATACAATAGAATATAAGATCTTCTAAAATGTATCTTCTAAGTTCTAATTTTTATATGTAAAGCACCTTTCGAACTTCATCATGGAAATACTTTTGATTATGGATTTTTGAATACTTAAAATGAAACTCCAACTCAACCAGTCTGGCTACCGCTGTGATTGCTAATTTCCATTTAGGAGGTTTAGGCGCAAGGGATGATCATCCAGCCAGACGAGATGGTACGTCAGACAGTGGAGCCTCGGCGCCTTTCCCCCTATGACTGTAGTAGGGGATTTCTTAACCGTGCGAATTTCTCTACAGAGGCAACAATGATACATATAACTTTCATATGTGTTGGAGAATTAAGGGCCCATAAAATGGAACTTTAACCTTTTTGAAGTCGGTTAAAATGATAAGATGACTGTTTCATTGCCATGCATCATCAGAACACATTTTAGGAACGCGTTTCCTCGTCGTCTTTAATTCGCTCAATTGGTCATCGCTCGCGACGCGCTCTACATTTGGGACAAGTGTACTCGTAGTTAGGGTAATATCTCTTGACACTTTTTGGAATGTGAAATGGCGTGATGCTCTGCAATGATGTCTCAGATCATGAATAATAATAATAATATTTATACAAAAACATTTTTACATTATATTAACAATAAATACAATGTTAAACTAACCATGCTATGGTATATGTGCCTGAATTAGGAAAACCTGTGTCTCAGGCGTGGTGGGTTATAATTATCTTAAAAATAATCACTATTTCCGTCGTCGTTTCAGCCCATAAATGATCCAATACTGAGTCCGGCCTCCTCCAAATCCATGGAGGGAAATTAGCCTACTGTGCCAGACTGGCAAGGCACAGGGTTTGCATCAAGTTTTCCTTATCTTGCGGATAAGTGATCTGCATCTTGCGTTCTTTTAGTCGCCTCGTGTCCCTCAATATGGTATGGGTTGGTGACATTGTGTATTCTAAATCCGTCACCACACGGACAGCTAACTTCTCTGTATCTTCGTACGATAGAATGACTACATATTAATGTGGATAGACAATAATCCGTGCACAAATAATATCTGTTTCCATAGATACCCAGCCGGGTTATGTTGGACTCCGGGGCTCAGAAAGCCCTCTAAAAACCGCCTAAAACTAACGGCGTTCCTCGACTGTCCGCACCAGAGCCAATGGGGGGAACACGGCCCGCGACCTCGAAGGCCTTGGCTCCATTTCATCTTGAGGGTTTCGTAAGAGCCGACAAAGTAAATGATAAGGCCGATAACTTAGCCGCAAGAGAAGGAAAACTTGTTGCACTATTTTTGTTAAATCCTGTTTTCTCTTGTCTGGTATGGTTGACACTTACCTAGGTATTACCTAGGTAAGTGTCAACCATACCCAAACTTTCCTACATAAGAAACGACAAACCAGAATATAACGGACTCTCTGTGTGAGTTATAAACGAGACAACAATACTGAATGATGATCATAATAATTGATTTTAATTGGTCATGATTAAACAAGTGTCCCTTACGATGATGGGAAAATACAACTGTCTCTTGGCTTCTATTAAAATAAATTCACAGTGCTTAAGTTCGTCGTTTTGTTAGTCTCGTGACTATAATTCACACAAAGCATGGCGTGTTAACAGTCCGGGCGGTGACGGATTTAGAATTCGCAACGTCACCAACCGACACCATCTTGGGGGTGTCATAAGAGGCGACTGATGGAACACAAGAGGCAGATCTTAATAAAAACCCTTTTTTTTGTTTCGCTGATGAAATGCTTTATGAATACCCCCGCCCTTCGGGGGTGGGGTCGTCGGTTACTACTCTTCTAACCAGTAAATCCCCATCGGTATACCCTCACACGACACGCTTGGGGCGCCACAGATCTTAATACAACCCCTGTGGCAACCAGTCTCGACAGCTCGGCGCTGTAGGCTAATTTTCCTCCATAAATTTGGAGGAGGCCTGACTCAGTAGTGGGTCATTTATGGGCTGAAATGAGGACGATGATGGCGTGTTAAGCATAGCAGATTAAGAGAACATAGACCCAGCAGTGGGTTATGTGCTGGTTAGTAGTAGTATCTACAACGGTGCTGGTTAGTAAAGTGGTTTTAGTTAAAATTTTATTTCAAGATATATGCGCTACACCATAAAAGATAATAATTTATTTAAAAAAATATTAATACACACATACTTTATGCTTTGAACTCTAATTGCTAATCGTTAAGATGAAAAAAAGTCCTAATGGTTTTGTAAACGCCAATTTTGTAAGTCAAATATTTTGTTATATTTATTCCACGTCCTGGTACGACGAAAGCTGGTAAAATATAAGGACAATAGAAGAAAAATATAAGGAACACCGCTTGTAGAAGTAAAATCACGTCAGATGAATAATAGTTGGTATACTCTGGTTTAGTGATGCTTGGGGGAAGCCCACGCACGATAGTACTATTAAAAAAACGAGCATAACATTCATGTAACCGTCGTTTTCTATTTTAATAATATTCAATTACATCAATAATACTATATTATTACTAAATTATTATTAAGTTAAAAAACTAAAGTAACTTCAGCAATAAAGTAATTCTCCTTCTTCTCCGCCAGTAAAAGACAATTCCTCCAATGACAGAAGGGAAATTAGACTACTGCCACGCTGCATATTAGTAAAGTGTAAAGTCAGCTATGGACTCTGGTAACATAGTCATAATTTAGTTCACTAAACAATGCTGGGTAAAAGTACCAAATAATAACATTTATCTTAAACTTACCTAATAATAATCCTATAAACAAAACAACAACTTTGACCTCCATTCCGAAAAGTACAGTATAAAATCGGCCAGCCTTTATAATTGCCACTTTTAATACTAATGATAAAAAAACTATAAAAATGAGTAAAGCATAGTGTATGTGCGTGCACACTACTGTATTGGTTTGACTGTACTGTGCTAGAAGATGCGCGCGGGCAGTTCGTGTCAACTAATGTACGTTCAACAAACTTATGCGCGAGTACTAAGCATATTCGAAATATTATGATGGTTTAAAATTGATAAACCTATTGAAAAAAATATTCGTAATTAATTATTGTCACGCAAACAGTTCATTATAGTGAACTATTTTTGTGAAGTACCATTTCTCATGATCATAGCGGAACAGGGTCTATTAGACCCTGTAAGCGTCTCCCTTGTGATATAGCTAAGAAAAAGATTGATTTCTCTGTCATGCGGAGGCCATATCTTGAGTTTGATTTAGTGTAGGTAAAAGATGAGTATATATTAAAGATATATTATTAGAGCTGAATGCAGTGGTGTATTACTGTATTCTGAAAACACATTGAAGAAATAAAATTTTATCACAGTGCGGAACAGGGCTTTAGAGACCGGCGAATGAAACTTTTAGATGTTGCTGAAAAAAAAATAGGTTAAATAGGTATTATCTAATAATATAACCCAAAAAGATAGGGTAAAAATATATCTATACCCACTTTCTGAGTGGATGTTTTTGACTGTACTATTCGTTGTTATTAATATCCAGTGTTTTGTTGAAGATACAACATCTTAATATTGTTAGCCCCTCTTACCCAGCTAGAGCTGAGCTAGTCTATATGATGTTAATTTACACTTAGGCAGGTGCAGATATTTTTCGGTTACTTTTTATTGTTTCTAACATCGATATAATCATCTACTTCCAAACAGTTAAACATTTTAAACGCGGACGAAGTCGCGATTGGCTATTAATAGCCAAATAACAAAAGTGAGAAACATGCACCAATACTTGTGTTCGCTAATACTAAAATCTACAAAAAAAATATCTTCTTGCGCTGTGCTTGCTTCTTGCGTTACGAAGTTTATGAAACCCTTTTATCTGCAAATGACTATCACTACATATTATAAAACAAAATCGCTGTAGTCTGTCCGTCCCTATGTATGCTTAAATCTTTAAAACTACGCAACGGATTTTGAAGCGGTTTTTTTTAATAGATACAGTGATTCAAGAGGAAGGTATTATAGAGGTTCATCATTGCACCCGCGCGAAGCCGGGGTGGGGCGCTAGTTCTAAATAAAACAATCTACTAATAGTTGCTTTCATAATATTTAATAGTTCTAATAAGCCTCCCGTCACAGGGTTTTAACCGCAGTAATGGAAGTATTAAAAAATAGTATCGCTGTAAACCTGTTATAGCAGACTAAGTGATTGTGAACATGGTACAAAGTGGTTGTGATATCCCAACAGACTTTAATATTTACATGATTTTTAAATGTTCTGTTTATGTTACGATCGTACAGACATTTCCAATTGTTATGTTATTTTTACATTTAGGGAAACTGTTCACATACGAAAGTCCTTAAAATAACAAATTTAAATTCTGTCATTTATTTTCGTAAAGTTTTAAATTATGAAATATTTCACGTACATAAAGAATGAAGTAAGGTTTTTTTTATTAATTACTCAATGGAATTAATATGGCAAAATATAATCGGCTCAAACATATATAGTGTTAGTGTAAATAATAGTGGTTTAATAGTTATTTGTGCAACAAGAGAGCAAAGTCGTTTTTTGCTGCGAGTGCTGATATTGAATCCCGAGTAAGCGAAGGAATCAATGATTGAATCACGAGCGTAGCGAGTGATTCTAAAGTTGATTCCTGAGTGCTGCGAGGGATTCAAAGGCACGAGATGCGAAAAACTTTGCTCTCGTGTAACACACATAACTTTTCACTTTAGCAGCGAGAACACTATAGGAAATGAAATATATTAGGTACGTAACATTTTTGAAACTATAATTAAATATTTTTAAGTTAAACATCAGTTTTTTAAGCAGTAAATACTTATTTTAGTTTAAATACAACAATAAGTTAAAAATTCAATGAATTACAATAAAAGATATAATTATCATTTTTGCTAAATTTCTTTAGTTAGTACGAAATTCCGAATGTGTTTGTCTTTGTGGTCGAATTAAAAATCGAAGTAACCCCATAACGAACTCCTTTCAACCAATCCAACTGTTAAAAGTACGTCTAGTTTGTATTTAATCAAATATAGTTCCCATAATATTGCTCTATCATCTATAATATTTATAATCTGTACTTTAATGCTTTGTATTGTTTTCTATAGCGCTACCTGCTAACATTTAACTTCATAACTCTAACGCAACTTATAACCAATTAATTTAACTTTCATAATCACACGAAATTTCTAACACAACACACTTGTCATTGGCAAAATCATCGGTATAACGATGGAAGCCAAAAACTAAATGAAGAAGAAGAAGAGAAATCGGAGCTGTTGGTACTGGCCACTTGGTCTTTGTCTCTCTCTCTTTTCTATTGGCGGGAAAGAGATAGTGTCAATGTTTCGAATTAGAATTAAAAAGTTACTTTGTCTCACTCAGTGGGCAAAATCGTATTTTGTCCACTGTTTTCAGTGAGCAAAACCTACATGTTTGAGCTACTGAAGTGAAAATATTTTTACACAATAACACACGTGACAGAGATAGGTGACATACGTCAGAATGATGTATTATTATTACAAGCGTTGGAAACCTAAAATCTGTATCATTACAGAGCCATAAAAACGCTTTTAGGTTAATAACAGTTGTCAGCGACGCTCACTAATTGAGAGAACGTACTGTAATCAAGCGAGCTGCATGATTTTAGTTTTAATAAAAACGATTCGTAGCAGTGTATGTACGTTGCGTTATCGCGTTCATTGTGTATATTATCTTATACATTAACAAGTGCTGGTTATACGCACAGTAATCGCACCCGTTGTAAACAAAATTAAAAATCTATTTAATAAAATTGGCTCGTTTGAGCTCTTTTAAAACGTTAATATTAGTAGTAATTAATAGGTACGTACGTATTAATATACGTTAACATCAGCAGTATTTTGTCAGTATTTGGAACTGCATACCTAAGCTGACCGACTACCACACACATAGGCACATAGGCCTCCCCCAAGGATTTCCATAGAGGCCGGTCCTAGGCCGCCGGCATCCATCGTTTTCCGGCAACCTTAACCAGGTCATCGGTCCACCGTGTGGGAGGCCTACCAGCACTTACAGAATGCGGTCGCCATTCGAGGACTTTTCTGCCCCATCGGGCGTCGGTCCTGCGCGCTATGTGCCTTGCCCACAGGGGCCAGGGCAAAGTTTACAAATACATATGTAATTCACGAACACAAATGCAAGTGCTTCTGGTTTACACAAAGACACTTGCCCGACCCCGGAATCGAACCGGCGCATCCAACCTCTATACCAAAAAAGTATGTAACGATATACGTATTAAGCCTCGGTTTTAAGTACACGTCTGCCGGCTCATACGTACGGGTTTTCCGCCAATTCCGGCTTTATATTCAGCTAATAGAATACAAAATAAAATATTTACATTCGCCAGAACGCTAATCTGTACGAGTTCCGCCATTCCTAAGCGCATTACCTTTAAGTGATTTAATCGAGCACTGTTTTATATTTCGTCAGCTGTTAACATTATGAATAGTGGTCCGACAACCTAGTTAAGGTCGCCGGAATATGATGCTTAAGTCCGGCCGTTCCAGCTGAAGTTTTCTTTTAAACTTGACTTGACTTGCAAAACTAGGTATAACCTGTATCGCGGGGACAATCACGAACAAAACTGACACCCAGACTCAGAGCAAGTGCCTCTGGTTTAGACAAATACACTTGCCCGACCCCGGAATCAAACCCGGGACCCGTTGATCCAAAGGCCATCCAACCACTAGACCAACGAGGCAGTCAAAAGTGAAGTTAAGTGATGATGGTGATACATAAATATTTAGTTTGACGCTCAGGCTTACGGCCCACCTGATGTTGATGATTAACGGTTAACAATTGACGGTTGTAAAACCAGAGGTGCCACTAAAATGAAAGTTTGTGTCAACACCAAGATGCTGTCAATACCCCTGGCCACAGCCCTGGAAGACCTTTGGTGACCTTCTTACGCGTAGGAATATCACCCAAAGATTATATTATTTGGCTGCGTTAAGGGTTTGATTTTTTTAAGCAAGATTATATAAATATAAATAAATAAATATCCTTGGACATTTCACACAACGCCATCTCGTCCCAAGCTAAGCAACTTAATGCTTGTGTTATGGTAACGAGATGGATGATAAACTACATATATACATTTTTTTTTTGTAAATACATACATATTATAGATAGAAATGACACCCAGACTCCGAGCCAGTGCCTCTGGTTTAGACAAAGACACTTGCCCGACCCCGGAATCGAACCCGGGACCCGTTGATCCAAAGGCGGCACATCTAACCACTAGACCAACAAGGCATTAGAATGATTACAAAAAAATAAAAGCAACTACAGAGTTTCTTGCCGGCTCTTCTCTGTAAAGCAGCATTCCGAACCGGTGGTAGTTTCAGCTTGAATGTGGGTGGACGCCAGGGTTGTGGGAGATCAAAATACATGGATTGTAAGAATGAGGAATTGTGTATGAAAGATTTGAATGGATATATGACGACTGATAGGTGTGTATGGAGACTACCACCTAACGTGGGACAGGGACACCTAACCTATGCCAATCTGTCTGGACAGCTTGGCATAGTAGGCTTATTACCCTCTATGTAGTTGGAGGAGGTCCGACTCAGCAGTGGGTCAGTTATAGGCTGAGAAGTATTAAGTAAGTAAGTCTTAGATAGGAAATTCCTTAGGTTTAAAGACAACTGGCAAAAAATCCACAAAATCATTTAATAAAATATGCTTCGAATTTCAGTTCAAGTAAATTTTCCTCCATGGCATTTGAATTGCATTAAAAAGTTGTAATCGAGCCCATGAATAAGTTTGCGAGGTCCTCACCAAACTCCTCTTTTAAATAACTCGTAATTTGTCACTTTTCACGCTTGAACTTTTGCCAGTTTGCGAATCTTTTTTTTCACACCCAAGTTTTGGTGCTGAGCGTGAAAAAAAAAACTAGAAAGTTTTTAAAACAACCTCAGCACTTCGCCGTTCGAAGTTTGAAAAGACACATTAGTGATGAGCCTTCAATTAGGTTTTTGATGACACAGTTCTATCAACAAATATATAAATCTTCTAATATATAAAATTATCGTGTCACGGTGTCACAGCTTGACCGATTTCGTAAAATTTTGGGTGCATATCGATTAGGTCTGCGAATCGGACCACATCTATTTTTCATCCCCCTAAATGACCTAAACATTTTTTTTTATAATTTTATGATACAACATACAAATATATATATATATACAATCCTTAATTTTTACCCCTCTACGATCAACCTCTATTTTTATAGCGATATTCATATGGTTAAACAACGTTTGTGGGGTCAGCTAGTATTTCTATAGAATATATTTTTTATGGCATTTTATGGCATAATTACTATGCGCATTTCGTATTGAGACTTGACACTGGCTGAAAAAAAGACCTATTCCACTCAGATTTGTAGGACGTCCTAAAACCTCTGAGTGGAATAAAAAAAGGCAGAATTTAGAGGCAAGAGGGCAGTCCCTGCTGAGGGGTGTCGTAATTGCAACAAAACCATGTGCCAAATTCTCCATATACCAGTAGACAATTACCCTCCATGTAATTGGAGGATGCCCAACTCAGTAGTGGGTCATTCCATAGATTGAATGAACTGAGAGAATGAATAGAATGTCCGGGTGGAAAATGAACTAGATGTGAAGAGACCTAATTTAATGAGTTTGTCAACCTACCTGGCGAGCGAGGCTAATTTCCCTCCACAACATTGGAAGAGCCTAGATTTAGCAGTAAGTCGTTTGCTGATGATGACAAAAACATACCTTCACTAACATTTTAATTGCAGAACCGCAAAAACTGGAAGGAGAACGAGTGGGTGCGATAGTTAATCCAGGGCTTAAGAGCTGCGGGAAAGAATTAAGAAAGCTATTAGGGGACACTCAAATATGCAATTTATCCTCATTAAAATAATGTCGTCGGCGGCATTAATCAGTAACGGGTCCATTAGTACTTGAATCGCTTTGAAACATTTTCATTTTAATGTCCCGGCGCTTTGTAAAGATGCATAGGGTTGGTTTGGGTTGGGAAGAGATAATATTCGGTACGAGAAGTTTAATCCGATTTTTGATCACCATTTTAGTCGCACCGCTAAGTCGGGCCTTCGCAATGATGTGGAGGGAAATATTATTCATATTGTTACTGCGCAGCGCAGTCCAGAATTACTTGTAGTAGTTATTATTTTTTGCGTTTTGTATCAAACTATGCTTCATTTGCGGTTAGATGTTCTTTTACTCGATTCTTAGGACTGCCGCAGCCAGGAATGGTTCGTATCGGTATGAGATAATTTTCGGTCGATGGTCTGAGCGCTTTAATCGGTTTTTAATCGTGTTTCTGTTATGTGATCGAGTTTATGTATTTTTATCGCGCGGTAGGGGATATAAGATTTAATTTGAAGGGATGAAATGGCGGGACAGGCAAACAATAACAGACGGAGACTTTAACATAGAATCAAAATTATTTTGAATACGTACGCACAGAGTTTATAATAATCTATTTAATTACACGCGAGTGATAATCGTTTCTGTCATGTTTAAAACACGAAAAGAAGTTTGTGGAAGAATATTTTTTTGAAAACTTTTATTTGTTTACCTATTACTTGAATGCCTTTGAGCCTAGGCTTGCGTGATGGAAAGCAACGCCAGTGTCTAAGATGGAATAGGCATTTCTAGGCAATGCCCTGTCAGGCACCGGCTCTCACATACACATGACGAAATACAGTAAAACTGCTTGGCGCCAGACTTAGATTTGACGCCGCCGGTAGCTAGCCGGGCGGACCATTCGATCCTACCACCAAAAGTGCTGGGTTTTGTTGACTTTTACAACACACGTTTTTTCCAGCGTGCGGTGGGGAAGTTTTATATTCTGACCCGTCCCCACTCGGTTAAAAACAATTAGACAGAAACCGTTGCATGGGATTTTAAAAGTAATTCACATAATTTTTATTAAAAAGTCACTAACCCAACCTGACATAAGAGCCGACTAGAGGAGCACAAGAGGCAGACCACCTCGCCGCAAGAGATGGACAGCTTAATACGAATCCTGTGCCAACCCGTATTGGCAGGTATGGCACAGTAGGCTAATTTACAAGTAGTGGGTCATTCATCGGCTCTAATGATGCACTATTTGAACTAACTGGGGTAGACGAGTTCTTGAGTGGAGACTGTGAATCGGCAAGCGTAGTGTAGGACGCTCTTCGGGTAGATGGCGCGACGATCTGCAAAAGGTTGCGGGCAAGAGCTGGATGCGTCAAGCTGAAGACAGCTCGCTATGGCGCTCGTCGGGAGCTATAGGGGACTATAGTGGGCTGATGATGATGAATATAACTTCAGCTCAATTATGACTACTTCTAGATTCTAAATAAAGTCGTCGAGACAAGGGTCTGCAATTATTCCTGTTCCCAGTGAATTATGACTACTTCTAGTTTCAAAATAAACTCGTACTGTCTAAATTTATTTATAGTTCATTCGAGTCAAAGTTATGCAATAATTCCTGTTCACGGTGAATTGAAAATAAAACAGAAATGGGACTAGAGTGGTCTCAAAGTAGATCAGTTGACCGATTTTTTTAATATTCACTCTTATTTCACACGAGCGATAAAGTCCGGAAGATTTCATTTTTGTATGTATCCAGTAATCCTTTGAGCGCAATGTTCGTTAAGGTTTAATGAACAGAGATTTACATAAATGTTTTTAAGCTCTTTGCTGTGCTCCGGCAGACCTTAAGCGCCTTATGGAGTTCCCGGTTGGTAGTTTGTGTGTTTTGTTGGTTTTAAAGCTTGTGTATCCAATCTCCAGGGTACTAAACCATTTTGCTTTTGGTATTCAATCGGTAAACATCTCAATCATAGTACACTAGGTATGCCAAAGGTGCAGCGTGGGTCAAATACGTTTCCGAGAAAAAAAAGGTAATTAGAAAATATACATTGAAATTAAACACTTTTTAACGGATCTATCGCATGCACAGCGAACGTTATCAATAAAACAAAATTATAGGCGGTAGATTTAACTGTTTCTTTGTACCTTTGAAGACAACTGTCATCTAGTCGTTGAAAACCAGCGCCAGGCATTCCGTCTGGCTTATGCTGAACCAGCGCCGTTTCAGCGCAATTTAAATTAGAGTTTAAGTAATTATAGATATAATTTAAGGTAAAATGCGCTGAATAAACCATTTTTCTTTCTTTCTTCTTTCTTTCTTTATTCTCGCCCGGGACCACGACTGCTGCAAAGCATTCGAAACGTCTAGAATTAAATAATGTAATATGCACGCGATAAATACGTTAAAAAGTGTTTAATTTCAATGTTCATAATCGCGAAAACCTAAGAAATCATTTTGGACTTATTTTACTTCTCGCAGTCGCGGCACTGGCATAGATTCATTGATACGATATAAATTTATTTAGAATAAATAATATAAATTTACCTTTTCACTTCAGTAGCTCAAACATGTAGGTTTTGCTCACTGAAAACAGTGGACAAAATGCGATTTTGCCCACTGAGTGAGACAAAGTAACTTTTTAATTCTAATTCGAAACATTGACACTATCTCTTTCCCGCCAATAGAAAAGAGAGAGAGACAAAGACCAAGTGGCCAGTACCAACAGCTCCGATTTTTCTTCTTCTTCTTCATTTAGGTTTTGGCTTCCATCGTTATACCGATGATTTTGCCAATCACAAGTGTGTTGTGTTAGAAATTTCGTGTGATTATTAAAGTTAAATTAATTGGTTATAAGTTGCGTTAGAGTTATGAAGTTAAATGTTAGCAGGTAGCGCTATAGAAAACAATACAAAGCATTAAAGTACAGATTATAAATATTAAATTGATAGAGCAATATTATGGGAACTATATTTGATTAAATACAAACTAGACGTACTTTTAACAGTTCGATTGGATGAAAGGAGTTCGTTATGGGGTTACTTCGATTTTTAATTCGACCTCAAAGACAAACACGTTCGGAATTTCGTACTAACTAAAGAAATTTAGCAAAAATGATAATTATATCTTTTATTGTAATTCATTGAATTTTTAACTTATTGTTGTATTTAAACTAAAATAAGTATTTACTGCTTAAAAAACTGATATTTAAGTTAAAAATATTTAATTATAATTTCAAAAATGTTACGTAATATATTTCATTTCCTATAGTGTTCTCGCTGCTGAAGTGAAAAGTTATATGTGTTACACGAGAGCAAAATTTTTCGCATCTCGTGCCTTTTAATCCCTCGCAGCACTCAGGAATCAACTTTAGAATCACTCGCTACGCTCGTGATTCAATCATTGATTCCTTCGCTTACTCGGGATTCAATATCAGCACTCGCAGCAAAAAACGACTTTGCTCTCTTGTTGCACAAATAACTATTATTATTTATTTAGATACATATAAATTTCTCGCCTGCAGAATATCGTAACCAAATCGCTTCTCATCACCTTGTCAAAGTTTGAGTGTGGGTCAAACACTTTGTCTGCAATATCAATCTACTTAAACTGCCTGGTCTTCTGACCCATGTTCAGGAAAAATAGGAGAACCATTTTAAAAGTTTTCAGCGTCGGTCAAGCAGTTCACATAGCTTAAAACTGCCAAATGGGAGCAGCAGCGCTGGTTGGCTTAGGGCATGGGTCTGTGGCAACGCATAGACTGAAAATATATTTTTTTTTATCAACTGGACACTGTATTTCTACATACACACATTATATACAAATTTCCGAGTGGACTGTGGAAAAGAGCTACTTCTACTTCTACTCAGTCCACTTCCGAATCTCCTCCAATTACATGGAGGGTGCTACGCTGGCCAGACGGGGTGGCAGGACCTGTGGACCTTGTGGCTGGACAAAAGATAGGTACGTTGTGCCATGGATTTCATTTTTATTGTTGGCTCTTACGACAGTCGTTCTTCGTTTCAACCCATGAATGACTCACTACTGATGCGCGCCTCCTCCAAATTTATGGAGGGAATTTAGCCTACTGTGCCACGCTGAGAAGACCGGTTGGCACAGGGTTTGTAACAAGTTTTCCTTCTCTTGTGGCTAGGTGAGTTGCCTCTTGCGTGCCCTTAGTCGCGCTTGCGCGAAGCTTGCACCTTCGGGAAGGTATGGGTTGGTGACGGATTTAGAATACGAAGGTATTCTAAATCCGTCACCACACGGAATGTACAGTATGTATTCTAAATTAATGAAATCTGTGTTATTGGGGGAGGTCCGAGTGAGTCATGTGTGGGCTGAGTAGAGTAGTAGTGGAATAGTTGAGAATGAGATGTTGGGCAAATTCTAAATCCTCGCGGGCAAAGTAGTGTAAGGATGGTAGTAGTTATGTAATAAAAATCAT
This sequence comes from Clostera curtula, assembly GCA_905475355.2. Taxonomy (NCBI): domain Eukaryota; kingdom Metazoa; phylum Arthropoda; class Insecta; order Lepidoptera; family Notodontidae; genus Clostera; species Clostera curtula. The sequence goes on along the minus strand of FR997808.1, from coordinate 14,516,629 downwards.
TCAACCCATTCATTGTACAGACATCTCATTTTCTATCTCAAGCTAAAAGTTAAATAGATTTCTTATGCTTGCGTCCGAGGAAATTCGAAGTCGATTGAAAAACCTTTGTGTGACGTATGTGGAATAGTCAAAGATATACAGAGCATCTAGACACGACATCAATTTTATCCAAACAGGAGAGTACCAAATGAAATTCGTCTACAGGTCAAGCAACGTTAATTTAATATTATATAACGTACTTTTTTTTTTAAACTAAACCCATCTTTGATTAAGCCTGTATCGCGGGAGCTATTTACAAATACGCGATTTCGAACGACGCCCGCAAATGACACCCAGGCTCTGATTTACACAAAGACACTTTGCGATGGTTGTAATTTATGTCACCATTCACAAACAACTCCTGGAGAGAGAACAGAATTCCTTGATTTCTCCCATATTTTAATTAGGGTTGCACCAGTCTGGTCTGAATTGTATCACTATCTGAATGAACCTGGAGTAATTGCCATCTGGATTACGATTTGTTGATTTGACAACAAAACAGGTCATAGCTAGTTAGCTAGCCACTGAACAAGTAATTCTAATGGAGGTAACTTATCTAGGTTGGAATCCTTAAATACTGACAAATCATGTCATATACATAGTTATATATATTTAGTTCCGCGTGGTATTTAACAAAAAGTTATTTCAATGATTAAGCCAAACAAACAGACAGACAGGCACAAAAATTGTAAACAATGTTGTGTTGATATATGTAGCGCGTATACATCCAAATGCACTTAGTAAAAAGCAGTAATTTTATTAATATTTTATTTATTACAAACAGATACTCTCTTTATATTATATTTGTATAGAGAAGCCAGAATTAGTCACATCTAGCATCACTCTATGGCTGTGGAATATTCCCATAGGAGATTAGCTTCGGAGCCACAGGTCTCAAAAGGCTTTAACGTTCTAATAACTTTCCATATTACTCTTTCTTTTTCACAAGGCCTGCCTGGTGCAGTTAATGAACGTTTTGCTTGTGAATTGTGAAGCTTAATATTTGCAGCGAGAGGTATAGAATACTATGAAGGACCAAAGGCAAGTTTCTACCTATTCTAATATTACAATATTCATAAAAAAAGTGCGAGGCCACGATGTATCTATCCTCATTTTCATGTCAGGCAAAAGACGACCACTGTAGGCCAACCATCACTGCGTTTTCCGGAACGCGGTCGCTCAAGGACTTTTGTACCCCATCGAGCGTAACACAATCGATCTGCAGGTTAAGCAACGTCTGTCCCTGCTGAATTTGAGATTGGTGTCCCTCAGTTGTGTGTCATATCTGAGCTCCGTGCTATGGAGGGCACGTAAAACCATCGGTACCGGCTGCTGTTCTACGATATATGTCAGTCGTTACACGTAGTCTGATACTACTACTTCTCATCCAATAAATGACCCATAGCTGAGTCTGCCCTCCCTCAAATTTAAGGAGGATTAGCCTACTCTGCCACGCTGGCCAGATGGGTTGGCATAGCCTTTTGAATCAAGTTTTCGTTCCATTGACCTTGACCATGACTGCCTCGTTGGTCTAGTGGTTAGATGTGCCGCCTTTGGATCAACGGGTCCCGGGTTCGATTCCGGGGTCGGGCGAGTGTCTTTGTCGAAACCAGAGGCACGGCTCGGAGTCTGGGTGTCATTTCTTTCTATGATATGTATGTATTTACAAAAAAAAATGTATATAAGTAGTGTATCATCCATCTCGTTACCATAACACAAGCATTAAGTTGCTTAGCTTGGGACGAGATGGCGTTGTGTGAAATGTCCAAGGATATTTATTATTTATTTATTATTGCGGCTCGGTTTTTGGCTTTATCATTTCCTTTTGTCGATTCTTAAGACACCCTCAGGAAAAATAGGGTGGTGACGCTATGTATTCCGACACCACACGGAACGTGGTGTGGTGTACACGTAGTTGGTAGCGTATATACTGACAGCTGGTTTAATAGGTGGTTACACTATATCGATCGCGAATACTGGTCAAATCCAAATCAGGTTAAACCGGTGCCGACCCCAATGAAAATAAGAAAAGGCGAGGGAGATAATGTATCGCTGCGATGCTTTCAAAAAAGTATTTTTCTCCGCCTAGAATATAATATACCACCGTCACATAATAATTATACCTTAAACGAATGACACATCGGGCGACAACCAATCATTACAAAGAATTATGTATGAGATTCCTAGTAGTGACTAGGTATTTAAAGGTAAATCTTATGTCGATAGAATTTAAATTTATTTTCCGTTGAATATGACAGGATATGTGTTCGTTTGAATTATTAGTACATTTTTGCGATTCGTTTCTAGTCTCCCATTGTTTAAGTTCATATGTGAAACTAAGGCTGCTACCACACGACAAAGCGATAGCGGGGTTGCAAAATCAGAAATGCAATGATACAAATCAATTCTACGCCTACAAAAACAACGGCGGAGGAGGGGCGCCACTGTCGCGGTGTTTAGATCGGCTCTGTGAATTTTGTGTCTTTAAAAATATTAATATTATGTGATTACTATAAACGAACACAAAAATAATAAAATAAAGTGGTGATTAACAACATATTTTGTGGACAAAGTGAAACAATACGTGGAAAACAATAAAACAATGAAATAAAAGCGAAGTGTAAACGAACAGTTTCTTTGTGCGAATAAACTACGTAAGCTGGACAAACATCACTAGCAACTGAATATTAACATTAATGGATTGTGAATATCGCTTAACTTTAACGGTCAGTGTATTTTTTACGAATTCTTAAAATAATAACTAAATTGAACTCAATGACTCAGCGAAAAGACGAGTTGGACATAGAAAGTAACGCCATCTTTTGAAGGATAGCAACATTCACCAGTCTTCTAAACCACCTGAGATCGATGATTACAATCTAGTTCAGAAGAAAATAACTAGAGGACGCCAAGAGTACAAAATAGCTACAGAAAGCCTATCATTTATAATAATAACAACCAAACATGGAGGAAATAATGAATGCACTACGTAACATCCAAAATGAGCTTGAAATACAAAAAAATACGATCCAGGAAAGCAGTGATAGAATAACTGACCAAGTGACACACAATCTAAATGAAATATTGGAAAATAAGTTTGGTACGCTGGAAGGAAAGTACAATACCCTAAAGGCAAACCAAGATAATTTAGAAAAGCGATTATATCATCTAGAAAAGCAAATTAGACAGCGGAATATTGTTTTCTTTGGGATTGAAGAAACTGAAACTTCATATTTAAATATGGAGAGTAACATGGTGAAGTTTATTAAAAAATATTTCGATATAGATCTCGAGCGAAGAGATATACAGGAAATGAAAAGAATAGGCAGGAACGGAACGAAACCGAGACCAGTTATCGTAACATTTTCCACACTGGCCACAAAAATTGAAATAATTAAACAGAAAAGAGCTTTAACAGACAGCACATACTATATACAAGAAGATTATCCACAATACGTTTTAGAAAAAAGGAAGGAATTAAAAAATCAACTTAAGATAGAGAAAGAGAGAGGAAATACCGCGATAATAAAATACGATAAACTTGTAATATTAAACAGCAATGCGAACACAGTGGGCCAAAATAAAAGATTACTCTCAATATCCCCGGAACATAGTCGCCCAAATCACACTGAAAAGGAAATACAGGTTAAAAAGAAAACCAAAACCTATACGCCTAAAAATAAGACTTCCAGCTTTTCCGAGATTTCAAAACCAGGGATACTTAATTACATGAAAACTAAAACCCAAGTGGATATATCAAAAAAACCTACTGAAGAGAAAGTAAATAAATAGCAATTAGCGCTCCCCTCTTACAAGAATCATATGCAAAATATTTCAATCAACAGCCAAAAATATCTTCCAAGCCGGCTGGTCACCGTGGAAGATCACGACCAAAACCCTCCAAAGAATCAACTTACCCCACCTGAGAAGCTCTATGTGATTACCTACAATGTCAAAACGCTTTCTTCATACGAACATCTAATCGAACTAAGCGAAGCATTAAAAGACATTAAATATGACATAATTGGATTAGCCGAAACGAGGCGACGTGGTAACAAAATTGAAGAATACAGCAACTTTATACTTTGTCATACAGGGCACACACCAGGAATGTATGGTGTGGGCTTTTTAATAAATAAACGTCACAAAAATAATATTAAAAGCTATAGTGGTCTCACAGAGAGAGTAGCCCTATTAAATATGGCAATAAACGGCTTGAACTTATCCATCATACAGGTCTACGCTCCTACAGAAAAGTCAAGCGAAGACGAATTAGAGTCTTTCTACGAGACAGTATACAAAGCATTAGAACAATCATACAATTTTATTATACTAATGGGCGATTTCAACGCAAAAATAGGAAAACCAAAAATAGAAGAGTATTTAATAATGAAATCTAATGGCTATGGCGAAAGAAATAAAAGAGGACAAATTTTAGTCGACTTTGCCACGGAAAACAAGTTATCAATTTTGAATACCTTTTTCAAGAAGAAATCAAAAAATAAATGGACATGGAGATCTCCTGGCGACAAATACAAAAATGAAATCGATTTTATACTATCCAATATACCGCTCATGTGTCAAAATTTAGAAGTTCTTAATATTAATTATTTCTCGGATCACAGACCAGTAAGAGCAACCTACATAATCTCACCACCAAAGAAAAGTAGAAAAAATTACAGTCAATACCAAAACATGACTTTAAACAATGCTCAGGAAATATCAACATTCAAGGATCAATTAAAATCTTACGCTCTAACAGGACAGCTGGATGAGATGGAAAACAAAACAATACAGCAATGTTACGACAATATAATCCAAGTCATAAACACTAGTGTAAGGGCTGCACGAAGACAAGAAAAACCTAACAAAACACACAAAATACTGACGGAGCGCACATTAACTCTTCTGAATAGAAAACGTGACTTACAAAAGAATAAAAATAAAAATAGAGCAATGAAAAATGAAATCACGGCCCTCTATAAACTGACCAGAAAATATATAAAGAGAGATTATGCTGCTTACAGGTATAAGATAATTGAAAAGCACCTTAATAAAACAGGAAGTACAAAAAAATCTCACAAGGAGTTAAGAACAACCAAAGCATGGATAGATGCCTTAAAAAGTGAAGAAAGGACACTTAATGACCGCAGCGACATTCTTGCTGTAGCCACTGAATTCTACAAGAAATTATATGACGCCAGAACAAACATCACATTAAATAAAAGGGATCAAATTGACGGAGACAGTGTAGAGATAAAAGTACCACCAATCGAAGTAGAAGAACTTATTAAGGAAGCGAAAAAACTAAAAGATGACAAGAGTCCAGGCGCTGACAACATCACGAACGAAGTACTAAAAGAGTCCCTGACAACCCTAGCAGTACCTTTGACTAACCTATTTAACCGTATCCTAGCATTTTCTGAAACGCCAATCCAGTGGTCAGAGTCCAATATAATCCTTATTTATAAAAAAGGAGACCCAAAAAATATCAGTAACTACAGACCAATAAGCTTACTACCTTGTATATACAAACTTTTCTCCTCTATTATCAACCAGAGACTAAACAAAACACTCGAAGCTAGTCAACCAGTAGAACAAGCTGGTTTTAGAAAGGGTTATTCCACACTCGATCAAATACACACATTAGAACTCATTATCGAGAAATACCAAGAAAAACAAAGGCCACTCTATATTGGATTTATAGATTACAGAAAAGCGTTCGATACATTGTCACACGACAGCATTTGGAAAACTCTATCAAGTCAAAAAGTAGAAGAAGCTTACATACAAATACTTAAAAGCATCTATAGTAACAGTAAGAGCAGAGTTAAGTTAGAGACGGCTGGTCCATGGTTTCCTGTCAGAAGAGGTGTTAGGCAGGGGGATCCAATTTCCCCAAAACTTTTTATAGCAGTATTAGAATCTGTAATAAGCCAACTTGACTGGAGAGTACGTGGAGTCAAAGTTGCGCATAAATACCTAAGCCATTTAAGATTTGCAGACGATTTGGTGCTTTTGTCAGAGTCAAAATCAGAGCTTCAATACATGATAGAGTCACTAAACATATTGAGTCAGGAAGTCGGTTTAGAAATGAACACCCACAAAACAATGGTAATGACTAATTACATCAAGAGACCTCTATTAATCGATGGTAAACCGCTCAACTACACAGATCATTATATATACCTTGGTAAGGAAATAAGTTTCGACCGACAAAATAATGAGCTAGAAGTAGACCGCAGGTCCCAACTAACATGGAATAAATACTGGAGCATGAAGGAAGTATTTAAAAGTAACCTACCAATAAAACTTAAATCTAAACTTTTAAACTCATGTCTAATTCCATGTTTAACGTATGCTTGCCAGACCTGGAAGTTCAGCAATAAGGTTATAAACAAAATTCAAACATGCCAAAGAGGGATAGAGCGCAGTATGCTGAATATAAGCAAAATGCAACGAATTAGGCACAAACATATAAGAAAAATCACCAAAGCGACAGATGCGCTCACGAAGGCTCTATCACTCAAATGGAAATGGGCAGGACATATAGCTCGTCTTCAAGATCAGAGGTGGACGAAAAAGGTAACAGCCTGGAATGGCCCTCTTGGCAAAAGAAAGATAGGGCGACCTTACGCAAGATGGGAAGACGAAATTATAAAGACCGCTGGCATGAACTGGATGCGGGTGGCACAATCAAGAGAAGAATGGAATTCTTTGGAGGAGGCCTTCACCTGTAGAGGGGATCCTGCAGATATGTAAAAAAATAGTATAGTATTAGTTTTTTTTTATTAGTAGTATGTAAAATAGTTTAGTATAAATTTAATATAAGAAACAATTATTTTAGCTATCAAATTAATTGAAAACTAGTTGTGTAATGTAATATGTAACTGCATGGAAATAAAAGGCTTTTTATTTTTTTTTTTATTTTATTTTTTTATTTTTTTTTTATTATACTGACAGCTGGTTTAATAGGTGGTTACACTATATCGATCGCGAATACTGGTCAAATCCAAATCAGGTTAAACCGGTGCCGACCCCAATGAAAATAAGAAAAGGCGAGGGAGATAATGTATCGCTGCGATGCTTTCAAAAAAGTATTTTTCTCCGCCTAGAATATAATATACCACCGTCACATAATAATTATACCTTAAACGAATGACACATCGGGCGACAACCAATCATTACAAAGAATTATGTATGAGATTCCTAGTAGTGACTAGGTATTTAAAGGTAAATCTTATGTCGATAGAATTTAAATTTATTTTCCGTTGAATATGACAGGATATGTGTTCGTTTGAATTATTAGTACATTTTTGCGATTCGTTTCTAGTCTCCCATTGTTTAAGTTCATATGTGAAACTAAGGCTGCTACCACACGACAAAGCGATAGCGGGGTTGCAAAATCAGAAATGCAATGATACAAATCAATTCTACGCCTACAAAAACAACTACTATTACCCAACTTATACATGACCCGCTGAGTCAACACTCCTCCCATTACATGGAGGGTAATTAGCCTACTGTGCGACGCTGACCCGACGGGTTGGCACTGGGTTTCGTATCAAGTTTTCCTTTCCTCTCTTGCGGCTAGGGTTTCGACCTTGTCTTGAAATCTACAAGTTTCGGGCTTAAACACGCTTTTTTATTTTGGTCACTAAATTTGTAAAAACAATGGCCACAGAACTGAAGGATCATAATGGAACTCAAATTACTAAGCTTCTTAAACAGCTGCTAGTTGGTTCGTTTTCCTGTCTTGCAGTAAACATGTGGTTCAGAAAGACTTCGTTTGCTCCCTCACACTTTAAGAGTTTAAATTCTGAACTATTCCTTAGCTCTATTTTCGGATGTCTGTATTGTATAACCTCTGCTACATAGAGCAACGATTTGCGAAAGGTTGCAGGCAGCAGCTGGATGCGTAAAGCAGAAGACACGGCGTTATGGCGCTTTTAAGGGGAGGCCTATATCCAGCAGTAGACTAGTGGGCTGATGATGATGATAGAGTTTTCGTTACAACCTGTATATCGTGGATTAATTTCTATCCCTGCTCAGAATAAAGCTCAACTCCACTGTATATATTTTATGATGGTAGTTTCAGCATGAATGTGGGTGGACGCAAGTTTTATGGGAGATCAAAAGGATAAGGAATTGTGTATTAAAGGTGTAAATGTAGAAAAATATAACGACTGATAGGTGTGTATGAAGATGACCACCTAGCGTGGGACAGGGGCCGTAAAAAGATAATGGTAATTTTAAAAATGACGATTTATAAGGGTATTTTGATAAAACGTACGTAAATAAAGTTCCTTTTGAGTTTGAGTATGGGGAAAGATGGTTTTGATGATGGTGAATTGCGCGCAATAAAAATCGCGCTCTTTAGTAATGTATACGTTACCTTATCATATTTCATTTAACTGGCTACGCGTTGGACATGTAGTGGACTGTGAGTTTTGTACGAACAGTTTAATTGTACGTGACAAGCAATAAAAGTTGCCAGTTAAAACGTATCTTCCTAGAAATTAAAATGTTCTGTTATTTCGGCTCATTCAAACTCAAACTCAAAAGTAATTTATACCAGTAGGTTTTGTCACAAAACTCTTCATCTCCACGTTTAAAACTACCATCATCATCATCTTTCAGCCATTGTCCCCCGCTAAGCAGTCATCTCCATACACTACTAGCGGCGTCATACAGGGTTGATACGACATATGGACATTTTTTTAACTGCCTATACTAGGTATCATTTCCAGGTGCTGTACCAAAAGTCAATTAAATGGTAGCAATAGTTTAGCCGCAAATGATTTTTAAAATTTTTGTCTCATTTGAACATGATGTTTCTTTCCTAACAGATGTTTATGCCTAACGCATCGTTTATTTATTTATTTATTGTAAGGAGAACCAACAGCTAAAATTTATGAGAAACAATTGAATATGAGACACAGAGCCAATTACACGAGTCACTCTTAAGAGTAGAAATAGAATAGGATTCTTAGATCACTAAATGACAAGCGATAATAATGACAGATATAAAGAATTAAAACAAGCAATAAGCACAAAATACACTCAGTTACTAGGTCAGGCATCGATGACATGGGTCAAACAAAAGAAATAATAAAAAAAAAGAAACATCACGCATCCTTAAAAAAACTTGAATTCAGCCGTGTGCGTAAGGCGTAGGCATTGGCGGAAAAAGGATCGAAAGAGAACTTCTTACAAAGAATATTAAAGTCCTCACTCGCTCGCACCAAGAATGAGTTTCGCCTATAGTTGGATGAGGAAAAGGGAATGGACATAGGTGGGTTGAATCTAACTGATCTCTGAGGGACATTGAAGTACAGCTTACTAAGGAGATCAGGACAGTCAATCTCATTGTTTATAATTTTTAACACAAAAGTGCAATCAGCAAGACGGCGGCGATCATTTTTTGAATACTCTCTATACGATTTATATATTTGCCATAGCACGGGTTCCAAATTTGTGACGCATATTCGAGGTGACTTCTGACAAGAGAGCAATATAGAATCTTAAGGGTTTTGGCCTTCTTGAAACATCCAGCCAGCCTCATGACAAAACCCAGTGTCTTTGAAGCCTTGGCTACTATTTGCTCAATGTGCTCGTTAAATAAAAGTTTGGAGTCGTGAAAAACGCCTAAGTCACGAACACCGTCACATCTCTGTAATAGCTGCCCTTTAAGCATATACGATGTGGGGAGAGGGACGCGCTTCCTGCTGAATGAGGTAACTGCACATTTGGCAGGGTTTCCGGTCTAGCTTATTGATTAGACAATAGTCATCCAAACGCGCCAAGTCACATTGAAGAGCATTCATGTCGTCCTCCGACGATATTTTTTAACCTTAGGGGCTGTCCATTAATCACGTGATGTTTTTTTAACATTTTTTAACCCCTCCCTCCCCCTAGGTGATACCTGGTGAGGTTTAAGACTACCACTCCGACCCCCATGAAAAATCACGTGTATTTTTTTTGTACCGTTTCGAATTCATACTAATCACATATAGTATACGTAGTGTAATTTAATGCCCCTCTGTCATATCAACTCTGTATGTTTCATATGCATTGCATGCTTCATATTCTCATTTACACAATCTATTCACAAACCTTACTGCGTGGCTAGCTGGTAGTCTCGATACACTCCTATCACCGTCATATCTACATCCACACCTTTCGCGCTCGTTCCCCTTCACACAATCTATCCATCTCCCTTTTGGCCAACCACATCCCTTACAGAATCTTCTTGCTGCTTGATTATAGTGCCGCCAATCAGTAGTATGGCATTTATAGGCTGAAATGATGATAATGACGATGTGTGGTATCAACCAAGCGTTTTTCCCATTTTGATTATGATCAGCTATCAGTTTAACCTAATTTAGCCAATTAGTTTTTTCGCGGTGTAGGTACTAAGTGTTCAACCGATACAGTCAGCGTTGTGTGCCGTAGTGACAACCCTACGTGTGTGCAAAACCAAGTGAGGGTAGGAGACCAAAGTACCCTCACTTCCCACCGAAAAACTTGCGGTCTGCAGTCAGCTCGCGACCACGGCCATTGTAACATGGTCGAAACATCGAGCAAAAACAGGTATTAATTCTGTGCGCGATAAGTCCCGATAAGTTTTTCATTATACCAGTAATTACTTCGTGAGGTACTAATTCATTGAGGCTAATTTCCCTCCATGAATTTTGAGGTGGCCCGACTCATAAGTGGGTCAGTTATGGGCTGAATCGAGACTCCGTATGGTGGGATTTATAAAACATGGTATCAGCACCCCACTCCGTCCTGAGTATATCGTATGAACCCGCAAAAGGTATTGATATGGCAAGAAATCTAACCATAAATGAAAGCAATATTCAAACTCAAACAAAAATCATTTATTTTAAATGAACCTATTTACTGGTGTTTTTGAAAAGTCAAAAGTGAAGTTAGGAATCTAGTTGCTAATTCCAAAAGTAGATCCTATGGAGAAGAACATGCAAGAAACTCCATTGACACTCTTTTTATCAAATTTTCTGTTTTTTTTTATCGTATTGATACGAAACCGTGTGCCAACTCATTTGGCCAGCGTGGCACAGTAGGCTAATTTCCCTCTATGTAATTGGAGGACGCCCAACTCAACAGTGTGTCATAATATATTTGGGCTGATGCTGATGACACATATTTGATAGTGTCAAGGGAAATAAGAATACACGTTGTATAGTCTCGTTTACTTATCAATTATTCCAAGTAACTTGAGAACTTGTTTAGCGAGGTGTTAGCTCTAAGTCTAACAAAATGGCTACTTATAAATTATTAAAACTTCTCAGAACCCTTTTCTCCAACTGACGAAAAACGAACATTGGAAGGTGTCGCGATTAGCATCCGGTTGATTTAATTCTACCAGCTTAGCGCTGGTATTGTAGGGTTGTCGCGTGCTACGGAGCATGTTCCCGTATCGCCGTGGCCCTAGTACAGTAGTTTTGGTAGAATACGAAAATTCCCCACTGCACGCTGGGAGAAAACGCGTGTTGTAAAAGTCAACAAAACCCAGCACGCTTGGTGGTAGGATCGAATGGTCCGCCCGGGTAGCTACCACATGTAAGTCAAGCAGTTTTACTGTATTTCGTCGTGTGTATGCGAGAGCCGGTGCCCGACAGGGCATTGCTTAGAAATGCCTGTTCCATCTTAGACCCTGGCGTTGCTTTCCATCACGCAAGCCTAGGGTCAAAGGCATTCAAGTCACTGATAATAAAAAAAAATGTTCTCCTATCGCCGTCGCCCTAGTACTAATTTCTTTTACGCTTCCTGGAGTGTCACATAACCCAGGTAGCTCATAAACCAAGACATCCATGAGAATTTCTGATGTAAAAAAGGGTTGTCCCTGTTAGTTTCTGACCGGATACATCGATGTTGACATCAAATTTATTTGAAATGTGTTTATTTGAAATTTATTTGAAATGTTCAAATTTATTTGAAAATAGCGGAGCTTTTTTGACAAAAACCTCGGTAGATTGAAGATTATAACGTGTTACTCGGATCTAGTTCTACTACTACTCTGCCTATACTCATGTATAGGCTACTATTACTAGTATCATCCACTGCTGAATCAGACCTCCTACTTACATGGAGGGTAATTAGCCTACTGCACCACACTGCCTAGCCGGTTTGGCAAAGGGTTTCGTATCAAGGTTTCCTTCTTTTGCGGCTGGATTTTCGGCCTTATCATTTCCTTTTGTTGGCTCTTACGATACTCTCAGAATGGAATGAGTTGGTGACACTATGTATTCTAAATCCTTCACCAAGAGGCATTTCATAAATTCACCGTATCATAAATATCAGCGATCTGCAAATTACAATTAAGTTTTAGGACAATCCCTTGCCCTGTTGGTCTAGGGATTGGATGTGGCCTCCTTTAGATCACGGGTTCCCGGTTCGATTCCTGGGTGGGGCAAGTGTCTGTGTGATCCAGTGTCATATGGAGCCAGTGCAGGGGCTTCATTAAAAACAAAAGAAATCTTTACTGGCAGTGTAGATAAATTATTTCAGCGCTGCATAGTGTTGACATGAATAATCTGATAGAGTTGAAAAGTGCGCCAATAATTAATTTAATTGCCACTCGTTACTCTCTGTCAGCTTTTGAATGACTCACTCATAAATTCAGCTCTTCATGAAAATCGAGTAAAGGCATGGTATTGCACAATACAAGCCAGAAGGATTGGCACTGCTATGTTTATGTAACGCTTTTAATAAATGATATGAATAAAATATAAAATTTCATTCATACAATTAAAGTAAAGTAATTTTGACAATATAATACATTTGGAATTTGGCGCTAAGATATTTTTTCACTTTTTCGACACAACAGTATCCAACGCGAACACGACCTATCAAAAAGCTGTACAGTCTAGTTGTTTCCATTTTCCACGCGGCTGATTCAAGCAATATCCGAATTAATCCGATAAAAACCGATCGGGGCCAACCCTATTCGCAGCCGAAATTTAAATTCGCAACCGCTCAAGCGGGTTCCGGCGGCGAATCTCTGTCGCATTCGATTGTCAAAGACTTATGGGTACGCTGTAAGCTCCTTACAGGCATAAGAAGATTCCAGAACGGTATCCCCTTTGCGAGAACTTGGCGGTATTAAAAAAAATTAAATCACTCCTTTTTGTTTCGACGACGTCGATGCGGGATTAGCGCGTGATGACCCTGGATTTGAAATAGTATGAGAGCCGTGGCATTAAGTAAAATGGCATACAATATTTTGTACTGTGATATATGTGAGTGTGATATTGAATTCGGTATCACACTCACTTAAATCATAGTACAAAATATTGCAAAATATTGCGAATTGTAATAGCGTCAATTTGTATAGAATTTCAAGCAAGCCTACCTAGTATGGTAAAAATATACTAGATGACTTATCACCGTTATTTAATTCCAAAAAAGGCCCATTTTTTCGTCGGGGCTAGTTACATAGAGGAAAATCAGACTACTGTGCCACGCTTAGGCCAAATGGGTTGGCATGGTGTTTCGCTTTGAGTGTATTCTTTTATCTTCTTACTAGCGACCCGCCCGGCTTCGCACGCGTGCCATTATGCATGTATTATACATATACACCTTCCTCTTGAATCACAGTATCTATAAAAAAAAAGATTTAAGCATACATAGGGACGGACAGAAGACAGCGACTTTGTTTTATACTATGTAGTGATTTCCTTATATTGTATTCTAAACTTGCTACAACCAAATGAGACAATAGTTATTGTAGTGAAACACACGTAGGTTCGTTGAACACTGATTTATTTTCAGCCACCCTCACTTACAATGATATAGCTATTCGCATTGTCCTTACATATACTACATCTTCCCCCTTATAAAGATAAAATAATGTTAGATACAACAGGTTGACTACACAATACAATACAAGACTTAAGTAATAAAGTTTAATTAACTAGAAGTAGAAAATTACTAGCATAAGCTACCGCGTTATAGAGAAAAAAAAAAACGTTATTATAATATATGTACGTTTTTACCTGTATCTAATCATTTTCGAAACATAAATTTTTTAGCATACGCGCCGTTCTTTCCCTAGACCTCGAGATCTGAACCACCGGTGGCGACGGTGACAAACCATCGAAATCCTCAATTGGGCTTTCAAATTGCTCACTGACATTCGATTTAACTGATGTTGGAGTTGCGGTTGTGGTTTCCGGCTGCGACGTCTGTGCCAGCGATGAGTCGAGCACCCTTCTTTGGCTACGCCTTCTAACCCCAGATGATAAACCAACTTTTGGAGTCCTGACATGTGGATTGTTAGTGGACGATCCCAAGATTTTCCCAACACATGCCGTCCGCTCAGATGTGCGCGCTACCAATTGGCTCCGAGTTCGTCGAAACCGACTACCGCGTTCATCTTCGACAATGTAAGATCGTGGTTCAGGTGTGGGTGCTACTATTCTAACAGATTTTCTTCTGCTGTTACTAATAAGGGTTGCCTTATCACCCGGTATCAGCGGTTCAAGTGACTTTGCTGATCTATCATAATATTCCTTAATTTTATTTTTCTTTATAACTAGCGCTTCATAATTGCGTTGATTGTCGACTTTTTCAGTCAAACATTTAAAAGTAGCCGGCAGTTTTGTGTTCAAACGTCGGCCCATTAGAATTTGTGCAGGCGAGTCTAGGCCGTTCTGCGGCGCTGTCCTCAAATTTAAAATTGATAAATAAATATCCTGCCCCGAATCGATACACTTTTTCAGTAAATTTTTTACAGTTTGAACGGTCCTTTCACTTTTCCCATTTGCTTGCGGATAGTGCGGAGATGACGTCACATGTCGTATTTCCCACTCGCACATAAAATCTTTAAATTCACGTGAGCTGTAAGCCGGCCCATTATCTGTTACTAATTCCGCAGGAATGCCGTGACGTGCAAACTGTTCTTTCATAAAATTGACTACGTTTTTAGACGTGATGTTCGACAACTGTCCAACTTCTACGTAGTTAGAGAAGTAGTCCACTAATATGATGTAACTTTTCTTCCTGTACTCGAAAATATCGGAGGCCAATTTGTTCCATGGCAGTGCGGGCACTGCGTGTTGTAGTAGCGGCTGGCGGCGAGGCCGAGGGGCATGCAGTGCGCATGCAGTGCAGTGGCGTACCGTGCGCTCGACATCTGCGCACATTCCCGGCCAAAACATAACATCACGTGCTCTGCTCTTGCATTTCTCAATTCCTAAATGTCCTTCGTGGACCCGAGATAGCATTTCTTCCCGCAGACCATGGGGAATGAATACACGCTGACCTTTCAAAATCAACCCATCGAGATAGTGGAGCTCGTCACGGTAAGGCCAGAAAACTTTCACAGTTTCATGCACATCACGCCTGTTCCTTGGCCAGCCTTCAGTTGTGTACTTTATCAACCAACTACAGTCCTTGTCTGCTTCAGTTTCTTTTTTAATTGCCTCCAATTTTTTGTCACTATATGGCATATGATTTAATACAAAACATGTTTGCACTTCAGTTTCCTCAGAAACCTGATCATGGAAAATTTCCGTTGTCGGAGCTCGAGATAACGTGTCCGCAATGTACATGTATTTGCCAGGAGTGTAGACTACCTTGAAATCAAATTCTTGAACTCTCATCATCATCCTTTGCAACCTAGCTGGGACCGACACCAACGGTTTGGTAAACAAAGCTTCGAGCGGTTTGTGGTCAGTGTGCACGGTGACATCTGATCGGCCAAGTACATATTGTCTAAACCGTTCGAGTCCAAACACAATCGCCAGCATCTCCTTCTCGATATGCGCATAGCGCGTCTGAGTGTCGGTTAGCGTGAGTGACGCAAATTCCACCGGGCGGCCGCCCTGCAGCAACACCGCTCCCAGCGCGACGCTCGAAGCGTCCACCGAGACTACTAAAGGTGTGCTGTCGCTATAGAGTGCCAATACGGGTGCACTACTCAGTTTGCGTTTTAACAAGTCAACAGCCTCGGAGTGCTGCGGTTGCCACATCCACTCGGATTCCTTCTTTAGTAACCCTCTTAACACATTTACACACTCAGAATAATTTTGAATAAATTTGGCTAGGTAGTTGACCATACCCAAAAACCTCTCCAGAGCCTTCCTATCAGCCGGGTAAGGCATCTCGACTATCGCCTTAACTTTTGACTCATCTGCTCTCATACCGTTCGCGTCAAACTTGTGCCCTAAATATGTTATTTCTGATACACTAAATTTGCATTTTTCCCGATTGAACTTTATGCCTACATCTCTTGCTCGTTGTAATAATCGCTGCAATCTCCGATCATGCTCAGCTACTGTACGTCCCCAGACAATGACGTCATCGATGAACGATTCGACTCCATCTAGGTCTTCCAAATGCTGTCTGAGTTTCGCATGAAAAACTTCAGGAGCGCAGTTAATTCCGTAAGGCAAACGCAAAAACTGGTACCTACCGAAGGGGGTACTGAACGTACACAGGTCAGCACTAGCATCGTCCAGTTGAATCATCCAAAATCCACATCTAGCATCTAGCACGCTAAACACAGTAGCGCCCCGTAAACGCGCTGCCAGCTCCACAACCGTCGGCAGCGTATACTGTGCGCGACGCACCGCGCGGTTCAGAGGTCGAGGGTCTAAGCAGACGCGAATGCTGCCATCCTTTTTGGCCACTAGAACAATCGCATTAACCCAATCGGTTGGATGTGTCACTTTCCGCACCACACCCAACTCTTCCATTCTAGCTAACTCATCCATTAATTTATCCTTAAGTCCTAATGGAATTTTTCTTGTCGGGCAGACAACGGGCTGTATATTGGGATTTATTATTATACTGTATCTACCAGGTAACTTTCCTAGGCCTTGAAACAAGTCAGAGTACTGTTCAGTATAATTTATTGCGTTAATTTCCTTTACTAAACCTAATAACACACAACTTTTAAAACCTAGTATATTCTGACATTCAAAGTCTGCAACAACAAATGGCAAAAAATAATGTTTGTTATTGAATAGAATGGACAGCTTATCAGTTCCGAGAATCGGTAATCGATTTCCAGTAAAGGAATATACACGCTTAGTGAAAGACTTAAGGTCGGCTATTGACAAACCTAACTTTACATAGTCCCTTTTAGAAATAACATTGATCATTGATCCAGTATCTATCTTCACGACAATATTTTTTCCGTTACATTTTACAACTTCTAACCATTCATTAGGCGACTTACATAACTTTTGGTTCACCTCGACCGTATTGATATAAAACATTTCAGCACTGCTATCTTCACAATCACTAATCGAGGTGTCAACACTCAAATTTAACACTTTACGAACTGCCTTCTGGTCGCACCGTCGGGAAAAATGACCTTTTTTGTTACAAACGTAACACACTGCATTCCGTGCTGGACACCGCTCGCCTCCCAGACAGCGCCCGCCGCCGCACCGCCGGCACCCGCTCCGCTGCGTGCGCCCCGGCCGCGCCTCTCGCGGTCCGCTCGCACCGGCTCTGCCCGGTGCCGTTTCCTCTTGGCGAAACGAGCGTCGACTTCTAATCTCTCGTCTATCGTCCTGTCTAATTGCACCACTTCCGCGTTGTACCGCGTTCACGTGTACATGACTTGAAGCACGAATATCAATACATTTGCTTTCTTCCCTGGACATCTCGGCTGCCTGACAGATTTGAATCGCTTTTTCTAGTGTTAATTCTTCGGAGCGAAGAAGACGATCTCTCACTACGTTGTTCATGATACCGCACACGATTCTATCACGTAATAAACTTTCATGCAAATCTTTAAACTCGCATTCTTGACTAAGCACCCTCAACGCGGTAACATATTGGTCAATGTTTTCACCATCTTCTTGGCTGCGGGTGAAAAATTTATACCTTCTGACCGTTACATTTGATTTCGCACCGAAATACGTGTCAAACTTTTTAAGAACGCAATCGATGTCATCTTCTGTTTCACCTGTGTCAAACGTGAAGGTGGTATATGCTTCGTATCCAGTTGGTCCAATTAAATTCACCAACAAACTAGCCTGGACTTCTTTAGGCTCCTTGCTCACTCCAGAGGCTTTTAAAAATACCTCGAACTGCTTCCGCCATTTTCGCCACGACTCGGCTCGAGTGGCCGGACCACCGTCAAGTGTTAACTCCGCTGGAGGACGCGCGTGTTCCATTATTAATAACGTAACCACTTATAGACACTTCACTGCTACGTAATATTCAACCTGTTTTAGTCCGTTTTATTATTTAAATCTTATAAAATGGCACACCGCTGTCACCATGTAGTGAAACACACGTAGGTTCGTTGAACACTGATTTATTTTCAGCCACCCTCACTTACAATGATATAGCTATTCGCATTGTCCTTACATATACTACAGTTATTTGTGCAACAAGAGAGCAAAGTCGTTTTTTGCTGCGAGTGCTGATGAATCCCGAGTAAGCGAAGGAATCAATGATTGAATCACGAGCGTAACGAGTGATTCTAAAGTTGATTCATGAGTGCTGCGAGGGATTCAAAGGCACGAGATGCGAAAAATTTTGCTCTCGTGTAACACACATAACTTTTCACTTCAGCAGCGAGAACACTGTAGGAAATGAAATATATTACGTAACATTTTTGAAACTATAATTCAATATTTTTAACTTAAATATCAGTTTTTTAAGCAGTAAATACTTATTTTAGTTTAAATACAACAATAAGTTAAAAATTAAATGAATTACAATAAAAGATATAATTATCATTTTTGCTAAAATTCTTTAGTTAGTACGAAATTCCGAACGTGTTTGTCTTTGAGGTCGAATTAAAAATCGGAGTAACCCCATAACGAACTCCTTTCATCCAATCGAACTGTTAAAAGTACGTCTAGTTTGTATTTAATCAAATATAGTTCCTATAATATTGCTCTATCAATTTAATATTTATAATCTGTACTTTAATGCTTTGTATTGTTTTCTATAGCGCTACCTGCTAACATTTAACTTCATAACTCTAACGCAACTTATAACCAATTAATTTAACTTTCATAATCACACGAAATGTCTAACACAACACACTTGTGAT